>JAPVLO010000521.1:0-600000 GCA_027257055.1 Cephalopachus bancanus | reverse complement strand
TTCACAGTTCACATCTTAGCTGTATGATCAAAGGAATCCAAACATCTAGCCAAGACACTTAACAGGTCGTATATTTACGGGTGCTTTAATGGGCATGTGGCCTTGATCAGGCTCTGTGGAGAACAGTAAAGATTAGACACTAGTCCTTGTCTTTACATGTTTAAATTACCATATCTTATCATAAATATTCTCCATTTAATTTTAGAACTTCTGAAACACTGGGAAAAAAATGTAAGGAAATCATCTGCTTAAGATCAAGCATCAATTAGACTTATGAGTGAAGCCAGGCCTGATAAGTTTTCTGTCGTAGGAAAACCTTTGTTGTTTCTATGACTGATGCTTGGGGACTTATCAAACAAGGATGGGGAAGTCCTGAGGTTTAGGGCATGGTTTTGAAAGATCTGTGGTCTGAGAGTCAAACTGTCTCCATTCAGTCATCCTGGGACTTTGAGCAAAGCTCCTAGAACGGGGGCTTGTGTTTTTCATCTGAAATTTGAGGGGTGACTAGATAAATAGTTCTTCCTTAAAATCATCTGGAGAGCTGCTAGAAATACCCTGATGCCAACCCAAATGATTCTGATTGAATTTGTCTAGAGTGGGGCTCAGACACATACCTTTTTAAAGCTTAAGCTCCCAAGGTTATGATGTTTAGCCAGGTTGAGGAAACTATATCCAGTGGTCTCTTATTTTTCTAGTAGGCCTAAAATTCAATGAATCCGTGCTATGGAATCTTTAGGCTAGGAGACTGGTGATTTCCTATATAATTTTAGGATAGTTTGGTCTCAGAAGCCAGAATTGCAGAAGATTGAATGAAAAAAATACATATATCTCTATATATACACACACTGCATATTATATATGAATATATATATGAACAAAAGTCCATTTTAAGCACTATGTCTAGTACAATGTGCGAAAAATGTATGCGTTAAGTAGTCTTTTCATTCTCTCTAAACTGACATCAAGAAGTTAGCTAAAATCCCTAAGATTTGATTTCAGCCTGTTGTGGCAAGCTATGAAATGCATTGTAAGAAGAGAGCTAAGGTTTGAAAGCACTTAACAATGAAAGTTGTGAAAAAGTCTAAGCGAGATAGTAGAGAGGAAAAAAGGTATTTGCTTTATAAATATATGGCCTCAAAGTGTTTCTTGGTGAGTTAGTCTTTAAATTGAGCTTGGTCCAGAATTCTCTTAGAAAAGCAAGTGAAGAGGACAGGAAGGAAATAATGTTAATATATTAATTCAGTGGTAAATATTTAACAACTTGGTCTGGGGTGAGAAAAAAAAAGGCTCTGATCCGTAGTGTTTGCCAATTTCTCTGGTGTAAATACTCCCACCATGGTTGATTTCAATCTACCAACCTAATGTCACTGAATGCAGAGTTGAAAGAGATACACACAATCAGCTCTTTTGAGCCATTATAAACCAAGCAGGTTTATAAAACAGTATAGTGCAAATTAATCAATCAGATTGACTCTCTCTATGATTGAGACATCTGAGCAGCCTGATTTTTCAGTACTGAGGAAACAGTAACAAGGTGGGTGAAGGAGCATAGGATGAAAGAAGAAAAGAAAAATAGGAGATACTACTTATCAGTTGCCATTCATCCAATAGCTGCTCATAAGTAGCTACTATTTGCAATCATCTTGGAGATGTGCATGGTTGGGGGTAGACTATAAGTCCCTTGCAAGTGGGCATAGAAGATAATCTTTTCCTTCCATTGGTTTACAATCTGGTTTTGCCCAGATCTGACTACTGAATCTTGGACAATGTTCTCAGTGATAAAATTATGAGCTGGGTCCTTACCCAGCTTTTTAACTGAGGAAACACTAAACACATCCAGCAGGGAGATGTGGTGGACAAGGTTACTGTGACTATGATTGTCTTACTGTTAAATCTTAAGGAACAGTAGCAGCAAATAATAATGTTACCTCAAGAAAAGAAAGAAAAGCAAAACTTCCCAAATGTCATCCAACTACTAACACAAATGCATTCTGCTACCATGTTGCAACTGATCATTCTGATCAGAGTTTTTGGGCCAACTACCCTTGCTCTGAAATTAAAAAAACAAAAATAAGAATACATTGTTTTCTGTTGTCAATGATTTGAGGAGAAGCTTTATTCAAAACTTCTGTTTCACATCAATGGAAATGTTAGATGGAAAAATAATGGTGCGTTGCGATACCTGTTGCTTGAAACAAACAAGGGGGTCTTATTTCCAAGCAACCTCAGTTCAGTTTTACTCATATTCATTCATTCATCAACTATTTATTGAGGGTCTTCTAAATGCCAGACCCTGCAGTAGACGCTAGAGATACAAGACAGAACAAGAGAGATATAGTTACTGTTCTTATTGTGACTAAAATCAACAGAAGGGAGTTGGGCAATTAGGAGTTGGTAAACCAATAGCTGCCAACTGCTGACATTGAAGAAAACAAAGAAGGAGCTAAGGATAAAGGAAAACATTGGGAATCTAGGCTTAGGGAACTCAGGAAAGCCCTGAGTAGACTACTTATCAATCTAGGCATATACAGTGAGGAACCAGCCAAGCTAGGTGTGAGAGGAGGGAGTGGGGCAGGGGTGGGATAGGACTGGCGAGTAGATTGAAGAGCCTTCTGGGCAGAAGAAGAAAGAGTGCATTCACGAACCTATTGCAGGAAAGAGCTGGTATGCTCAGAGCTAAACATAAGACCAGACAAATCTATAAAATACAGAGTAGATTAGTGGTCAGCTTGGACTGGGAATACTTGCTAATGGGTGTAGGATCGCGAGGGAGGACACAACCTTCTAAAATTGATTGTGGGGATGGCTGCACAACCCTGTGACTATACTAAAAACCATTGAATCACACACCTTAAATAGGTAAACTGTATGACATGCTAGTTATAACTCAACCAAGCTGTTGTTAATTCTTAAAAAATCTTGACTATTTGGAGCCTAATGAGCAAGGGTAGTAGGAGAGAATGAGATGAAGTTGGAAACTCTCAAGCAGGCCCATAGCAGTTGGGGCCTACGGACTCCGGTTGCAAAGTCAGATTTTATTCTAGGCACACGAGAAGCCTTCACATTGGCTGCTGTGTGAGTTTGGGGTGGAAAGTGAAGGCAGAGATAGAAAGTGAGAGAGCAGTTATGAAAATGTTGCAATACACAAGATGAGATGATGGTTAAGACCAGGTGGTAAAAGAGTATATGGAGAGAATTAGGGATTCAAAAAATCCTAGAGTTTAATTGATGGAATTGGTGAAGGAGTGAATTCAGGGGTGAAGGAAACGATACAAGGAGAACGCCTTCTAACTTATATTCTTTCCCCACTGCAATTTCTAGGTTCTGAAGCAGGTGATGCAAACAGATCCTGTGGCCATTCTAACCTAGACTTTCCCTTAAGGAAAAGCAAAGCCTTCCAACATCACCCAAAACTCACACAGATACATTCTGTTACCATCTTGCAGTTGATCATTCTGATAAAAGTTGGGGGCCAACTGCAGTGATGGTTGCACACCATCAGAGGCAGAGCCCGAGATCATGACAGCGTCCTGCTGTAGTCTCTACTCAGTCCCTCTCCTGTCACTGGCACACACCCCTTCCTTCTCCCATGTGGATTTGTTGCAAAACCTGAAGATCCCAACAGCTCTTGCAATCTGCGTCTTGCCAACTGTAGAGGATCTCTTTGTTCTACTTAAGTTGTGCTAGAAAGAGATAATTGACTGGGCAAAGGGAAGAGGATGGATTCCTGTAAAAAGGGGTCTGAGTTTTTCTCACTTCCTCAGGAACCTACCTGCTTTCTCGTCATCTGTGCTACAATCTCATTTGGCTAGAAGTGAAGTGTGGGCGAGGCTGGCCCACCCAAGAACAACTGAGTTGTTTGACTTCCAAGGAATACTGAGCTGCTAAGCTCTGGGAAGGATTCTCCCCCACTCCCATCCCATGCACGTGTACAGTGATTACAGCCACTTGTTGACTCAGGAATCAGAGTACTCTCAGAGGACAGTATGCATACAGCCGCAGCTCCTCTGAGCCTAGAACCTGACCCTTTCCTTTTTCCGCTACCTCCGCCATTATCCACATGACTCTTAGCAAAATATTATGTCTTTCCTCTTCCCTGTTCACATCTTCATCCTCATGTTTCCCACTGTCTCTTCATGAAGCAAAGGATGGAGCACTGAAATAGTGGTTTTAAAGCACAGACTTTGGAAGCAGAGAGAATTCCCCCTCCACTCCCAATTGGCTGGGCACTTAATGTCTCTGAGCCTCTGTTTTCACATACTCTTGCTTAATCAAGAGCTACAAACAAAATATGGATAGAAATAAATATGAATAAAATAGGTTGCAAGCCAGGCTTGGTGCCTTGACTCATTCAATACATATCAAGCACCTATTCTAGGTCAGGCTCTGCAGTTGCTAGGGATACTGTGGTGAACAAAACACACAAAGCCTGGCCCTGTGGAGCTCATGTTCTTTTCTCTAACTTAAAAAAGGTGTGGCTCAGTATCATACAAAAAGTGCACAAATATCAAGTGTATAGCTGGATGAGTTTTTGCATATGTCTGTATCAATTTAACCACGACCAAGGTAAAGAAATAGAGCATTTCCAAAATCCCAGGATGTTTTTCATGCTTCCACCCAATCACTCCTGCTTACCACTCCTGCCCAGAGGTAGCCACTGGTCTAGCTTCAACTGCCAGGCTAGTTTTGTCTCTTGAATTCATATAGATGAAATCACATGGTGCAAGGGTCCCTAACCCCCAGGCTACAGACCCATAGCAGTCCGTGGCCTGTTAAGAACACTGAGCCACAAAGCAGGGATGAGTGGTGGGTGAGTGAAACACTGGGCCACAAAGCAGGGGTGAATGGTGGGTGAGTGGAGCTCTGTTTTCTGTCAGATCAGTAGTGGCATTAGATTCTCATAGGAGCATGAACCCGTCTGTGAACTACACATGCGAGGGATCTAGGCGGGGTGCTCCTTATGAGAATCTAATGCCTGATGATTACCTCCCCTAAACCCCCCCCATCCCTGGAACGTGGAAAAAATTGCCTTCCATGAAACCAGTCCCTGATGTCCCAAGGGCTGGGGACTACTGATATAGTGTATACTCTTTTTGTTACTCTTTTGTACGTGACTTCTTTTACTAAAGAAAAATGTTTGTGAGAATAACACACGTTGTTCCTTTTTTATTGCTATATAACCGTTGACAGATAATTGGTTTATTTCCATTTTAAGATTTTATAAATAAAGCAGACGTGAATATTTTTATACCTGCCTTTGGTGGACTTATGCACTCATTTATCTCATATATTCAGGGGGTGCCAAAACATATACACACATTTTAAGAAAGGAAAAAAAAAACTGTTCTAAAATAGTAATACTCAATAAGATGAGTTCAAATCATGTTTGACTCCTGCAATTACAAGAGGTGCTCCAGTGGTTACCATCAGGGTCCAGACACTTCTGATTACAGCAGACATCTCTTAAAATGTGTATACATTTTTTTGCCCCCAATATATTAACAAGTAGAATTATTAGTGATGGGGAAGTTTTGGTAACCTTGGCATACACTGCCAAACAGTTTTCCAGAGTGGTTGTAACAATTCAGACCCTTTGGCAACATTTAAGATTCCAGTAGTTGCTGATCAGAGAGAGAGTGCTGATCAGTCCGAGAGTGGGCAGAACAGGTTGTCAATGTGACCCGGGAAGGGAAAGAAGGATCAACTCGGCAATGAAGAGACATGGAAGCACGTGGCAGGATATGCACTTCATTCTTCCCATTTTCCTCCTATTTAAATCCCACCCCCTAGCCTTTTTCCCTGTTGTTCAAAAAGACCACACCATGTCTTTGGGCAGCCATAGCCTGCCTTTTCTGGGAAGTTAGCCTCCCCTACGTTACTTTAGCTTTCAATACTTTTGGTGCATTTGTTCTTTCAGTACACACTGGGTTCTGGCCTTGTACCTGGCTTCTAGAAGCCAGGAGATATACATATGCATCAAAGTCATCTCTGTTCTCGAGAAGTTTATGGCCTAGTAGGAGAGTGAAAACAGATACACAAAACCATAACAAAGAGAAAGAAAATGTCTCAGGAAAGGTGTTAGTGGAACATTATAGGGGTTTGGATGAGGGATGTTGAAAGGTCAAGTAGCTAAAGTTTCACATGAACAGCACACGTGCTTTCTCCCTCTGTCTCTCCCCCTCTCTTTCTCTCTCTCTCTCTCTCTCTCTCTCTCTCTCTCACACACACACACACACACACACACACACACACACACACACACACACAACACACACATGTGCACACCAGAATGAGCTGTTTCTGTAGCCAGGAGCAGAGCCCATATTTGGCTAAATGGTTGCAGCTTCTCTGCTTTGTATCTTTCTGTCTCGCACCCTGAGATCTAATTCCCCAAATGCAGCTCAGAAAACAAAAGTGGCTTTACTGTGGTCCCTGCCATTCTATTGTGAAGACCCAACAATTCCCAAAGCAACCCAAGAGGCAGCACACTTTTCCATTCTGAGTGGTATCCGTTTGGTTGACAGAAGCGTGGAGTGTGGACAGGGGAGAATGAGGAAAGGGTGTGCGGAGGAGAAGAAGGGAGGTGGAGTGAAGGAATAGAAAGAAAAGCCCCTAAGAAGAAGGCTTCAGATACTGCTGCCCCGGCCTAGACTCAGCCAGAAAGGCAGCTCAGTTTCCTCCATGTGCTGCACTTCCCTAGAACATGGAGTTGGCAATTTTGTAAAACATGCAGAAGGTAGGTCTGGGTTTGCTCCTCACTGAATCCCTTTTCCATCCTTCTGCTCTGCTTCTGAGAACAGGAGTAAGACCGCTGTCGCTTGAGGTCCCTCTTGGACCACGAGCCTGAGGCTACACACTTGAGATGGAGGACCTGGAAACTGAGCTCAAAACGGGCTTCAGGGAACCAGAGCTGTCAAAGGAGCCCGGATGTCTCCCTCCAAGGAAGCGTAGTGCTTGCTTGTGTAAGACACTGCTCTTTGGGGTCTCTGTTGTTCACAGTTCAACCTAATTTTAACAGACACAGAACTTTTTCTGACGTGGCATGATTTTTTTGACAAATTATAATTTACGAGTCAACTCCCAGATGATTACCATGACCCATGATGAGAGCTGATCTGATCTGTCTTCCAATTATATCTTTTGTTCTTTTTTGGAGTTGGAGTCTCACTCTGTCGCCCAGGCTGGAGTGCAGTGGCATGCTCATGGCCACCCCCCAGTGTAGACCTGCTGGGCTCCAGCGATTCTTCCACCTCAGCTTTCCAAGTAGCCGGAACTACAGGTGCATGCTACCATATCTGCTAATTTTTTGCTTATTGTAGAGACGAGGTTTCACCAAGTTGCCTGGGCTGGTCTCAAACCCGTGGACTCAGACAATCCTCTAGCCTTGGACTCCCGAAGTGCTGGGATTACTGGCTGAGTCCAGCCCCAATTATATCTTAATTTGCAAAAGTAATTTTGTACTTTCAAACAATATGGAGATATTATAGTAAAGAGTCACAGTTTCTCTTTGAAATTGTCATCGTCGCCCTCCCCTACCCACCCTATGTGCACTCAGTCTCTACAATAAGCATTTTTTTTTTTTTTGAGTTGGAGTCTCACTCTGTTGCCCAGACTGGAGTGCAGTGGCCACTCCTGGCCACCGCAGCCTCGACCTGCTGGGCTCCGGTGATCCTTCCGCCTCAGCCTTCCAAGTAGCCAGAATTATAGGCATGCGCTACCACGCCCGGCTGATTTTTTGATTTATTGTAGAGATGAGGTCTCGCTGCCCAGGCGGGTCTCGAACCCGCGGGCCCAGGCAATCCACTCACCTCAGCCTCCCAAAGGCGCGGGATTACAGGCTGAGCCACCGAGCCCGGCTAAACAATAAGCATTTTTAAGTGCTGATCTTGGAGGTCCTTATCTAGACATTTACAAACATATTGGGAACCTCACACACACTTTTGTTTTAAAATGTGGTCCTAGCTTGCATATTAATCTGCAGGGTCTCTTCACTTAACAATGTGGTGTGAACATCTGTCTGCCTGCATATTCTTTCCAACCACTTTGGAGTGCTTCAGGAGTGTGGCTCAACCATACCTGATTAACCAGTTGCTTCTTGAGAGACTTTTAGGTTGTTTCCAATGTTTTAAAATTGTAAATAATACTTCAGTCAATATTATTTTTGCACATGAGTGGGATTTTAGTAGGATGGATCTCTGGAAGTAGATCTGCTTGGTTTCGATGCCCCGAAGTGAACTTTGACATTTTTTTTTTAGTTGGAAGTCATGGCAGTTTTGATTGTTTTGCATCCCGGGAGCAGCTATACAAGATGGTAGAACTAAAGGATGACATAGGGTTAGCGGAAGGTCAAGGGTTCAATCAACCTCTTGACCTCTGGAGGCTGGAAAAGGAGGTGCTTTATGAACTGAGGGAGGCCTCATGAGTCCAATGGAGGGACAGAGGCTGAGGTCACGTCTGGTCTCGTGGTCAGCTGAGCTGGCTCCCCCACCCCCACGTATCTTCTCTGCCCAGCTTCACACATCGTTCTTTGTGGATGATTGGACACAGGATCTGGATGCAGGAAAGGAAAAGACCTTCCAAGAAATAAACATGCAGTTCTGCCATTTGTTTTCCATTCCTCTTGTCATAACTGATTTTAGCAAGCCATTCAAACTCTCTGTTGAGTGATGCTCATTTGAAGAGGGCCCTCCTCTGGGATCAGTGCACACCATCATATTGGTTCATGGTTCTTGTCTTCACAATCTCCCAAGATCAATAAGTGAAACCAGCCCAGGACACACTGTGAGCAGGAGACTGGATCTATAAAGGCCAACTATTTCAGGAAGGAGGCCAGAGGCTTCCTGAGCAAATGAGTGCAAACTCCGTTTTCTTTTGCAGTCAACCATTTCCTTTCATCTCCAGTCTATTTCTGGAGCCCCAGAATAGGTCATATCCTTCTCAGCATATCGTGGCTCCACAGAAGTCCATGAATTATTGACCAGTTCTGGTGCCTTCAAATTCTGGACCAGAGGTTCTTGACCTTTCTTTGGTTCATGGATATATTTGCCAGTCTGCTAAAGACCACGAATTCCTTCTCAGAATAATGTCTTCAAACACTTGACATAAAATACGCGGATTTTTAATGAAACAAGTCATATAGAAATACAATTATTAAAGTATTAAAAATAAAAGTGTGATATAATATATGTGTTTTTAGTAACAACAAATAACAATATTTAGTGACAAGCACCATTTTGAAGAAGGGACGAGGGTGAACAATATTGCAAGAGGTCTGCAATAACTGAAAAGTGGTATGAATACATCTGTGATTTCTACTGGTGACAATGTCAAAGTTACTGCTAATACCACGGTGGCCTACCCTAGGGCATAAGGGAAATACAAAATTTTAGTCAGAGGTTAACGGAAAGAAAGATGGCCTTTTTTCTCCCACCCAGGTTCACAGACCGTAAACTCTTAGGTTCAGAGCTGCTGTATCCTCTTACCTGCTGGACCTCTCACCCTGGTGTCCCACAGGCAACTCCCATTTAAAAAATGGCATCAACTTGTCACTTTCTCTTCCTTTTCTTCTCCCTGTCTCCATGGACACATTGCCCGTCACCCAAGCCTGAAGCTTGGGTCTGCCCTGGGCTGCTTTCTCACCCACTCCCATAGTCATTCTCCTCCTTGGCTTCCCCCTATGAGTCTCCTCTCTATCCACTGCTATTCCCTTGGCTTGGTCTCACCTGGCTGGACCATTGCAGTAGCCTGCGGTTTGTCTGCTTCAGTGCCCTGCCCCTCCAGTCTCTTCTCCACACTGTTGGGGGAGTGATTGTTCCAAAACAGCACCATGTTCACAGTTTTAATGTTTAAAACTTTCTGCTGCCACTTTTGTGTCCCTGTCACTTGACTCACACTCATCAACACTTAGGGAATCTTAAGGAAAGGCTCCTCCACTCCAAGATGCCTCACCCCTCCGCCCTGCTCTTCTGGTGGCCGCCAGTTCCTCTGGCCGCATCGTGCAAGGCTTTGCGCAAGTCACATTTCCCATGCACCTCTTCGTTTTGAGTCTTTTTTCTTTTAAATTCAGGGGGTAATGTGCAGATTTGCCACAGGGTATCTTGCATGGTGAGGCTCAGGCTTCTATCAAACCTGTTCCCCATATAGTGAGCATGGTACCCAATAGGTAGCTTTACAACCCTCACCCCCTCCCCTCCTCTCCTCTTTAGGAGTCCCCTGGGTCTGTTGTTCCCATCCTTAGGCTTGTGTGTGCGCAGTGTTTAGCTCCCAAATGTAAGTGACAACATGTGGTATTTGGTTTTCTGTTTCTGCGTTAGTTCCCTTGGAATAATGGTCTCCAGCTGCATCCATATTGCTGCAACGGACACAATTTTGTTCCCTTTTTATGGCTGTGTGTGAACCTCTTCTCACTGATTTATTGTAGAGACAAGGTCTCGCCAAGCTGCCCAGGCTGGGCTCAACCCCTGGGTGCAGGCTGAACCTCTTCTTATTAACCATCATTCCTGCCCCATCTTGCATGTATGAGAACATGTGCGTGCAGAGTTGAAGGGCTATTTTCTCCTATTTCTTCACCACGGTCCAGTTAATACTTCAATCAGTAGCAACTTATTTCTGCTTGTTTTTTTTTAATGTAACAATCTCTTTCTACTGGACACCAAATAATCCTTCAAGGACTGGGACCATGCTTTTGTTTCTATTTGTTTCCCCTTTCAGTCTCTGATGTAGCATAGTACCTGGCACATAGAATATACTTATTAAATGCTTGGGCTTTTTAAAAAAAGATAAACAACACAAAGAAAGAAAGAATGAATGCATGCATGAGAAGGAAATGCAACTATAATCCATTTAAATAAAGTGCCAGCCATAGCACTGAGTTATATTAAAGCATCTTGTGGAGTTCAAAACACAGAACTTCTGTAATCTCAGTTATTCTTCAACAATTCCGCCAGGCATGCTGCTCAGAGATGAGGGACAGTGGAGGTCTGTATTGTGTCTGAAGTTTGCTAGAGAAAGTCTAGAACTCCATTCTGGGGAAAGCTGCTGACTAGCTAAGGAATATGTTATAGGAGTGGAGACATTGCTGACCCCAGGAGCTTGTGTGGAACAAAATCATATCTTTGACTTTCTACTTCATCATGTCGGATTTTAATCCTCTATCTTACTCACCTCTTGCTTCTCTTCTTGGCTCAATATTTCTTCTTAAAAATGGGTTGTTATTTCCCACCCACCATATTAATTGTGGTGACAACTCTAGTTCTCTAGGATTCTCTCAAATGCGGAGGAAAATTTGATCTTTTTGCTTTGGTCAGTTCCATGCTCAGTATAGCATTATAATGCAGGCCAATAAAGATATATATAAATAATTTTTATTTTTTAGAGATGGAATCTTGCTGTGCTGCCTCGCTAGTCTCAAACTACTGGCCTCAAGCGATCCTCCTGCTTCATTCTCCCAAAGTACGGGGATTACAGACAAGATCCACAATGCCTGGCCTGTGTGTGAGTTTTCATGATCACTACTTGGGGATGGCGATCTTTGGAAACGTTATTGCTTTGTGATCCTACTGCTGTGTGCCTCTGACCAGCAGGGCTCTCCCTTGGCTGTGAACTGTATGCCAAGCAGCTGGGCAGAAGCAATGGCTTCTACTACCTCACTAGAGCATGTGACTTCCTTGCTAGGAAGACACTCACTATCACTAACTTGAGAATTGCCGCGAGGTTTAAGACAAATGTGGTGGTGCCACGGTCATTCATCAAATGGAGTGAGAGAGTGACCTTTGCCATCCATTGGGATGAGATGCAACGCTTTGGTGTTAGCTCAGTTAAAGTGGCATATGTGCCCACGTTCATCCTTTCAAATCCAGAGTCCGAACATTGCTAGAAGTCATTCGACCAAGCTTTCTGTTCCTGCACGGAAGAGTGTTTTATATAGTCCTGACTCTAGTTCTAAAAGTCCAAAGTCTCTCATTGTTGCCCGCCCTGTGAGAGCCTTCTCATTCAGTGCTTCCATTCTTTTAAGGACAGGAGACATCTTTTGCCAAATGTTGTTGGAATACACAGACATTTAGTTACAGTTTCTCAAAGAAAAAAAGTCTTCCACCAAAGCTAGCAACTTTTAGCAAGGTCTCCCCTATTTCTTTTTTTGGAAACACAAAGCACATATTTCTCTGGCTAATTAGTATTCCAAAAGCCAGCTCAGAGACAAGGCAAGGAATCTAGAAAGTTTTTGATTTGTAGAAGTGTTTTGTTTTTTATGTAGTCAAGGTATTCTAAACACACCCTTTATCAGAAGCAGGGAGAAGGTTGAGAAATGGATCTGAGGTTTCAAGACTTCTTGGACAAGCAGACTTCAGAGTATCTAGAATATTCTTTGAACATGGTAGCATGGGCTAAGGACACAGATCCAGCAAAGGAGGTCATAGGAGTGAACCCGGTTAACTCAACTCCCCATACCCCACCTCCAAGTATCCATCTTGTACCTTGACTGTTAGAGTGACCCTTACCTGGTTTCCAACCCTCCTTCCATTCATCCAAACTTCAAAAAAATACAACCTTTCAAAAGTACAAGGGTGATTATGCACTGACCCTGGGTCAAGGCTTTAAAGGCTCCCTATGTCCCTAGGATAAAATTCAGACTCCTCAGCATGGCACACCAGACCTGTGGCATGTGGCTCGATCTCTATTCCCTGGTCACACCAGGAATCTTCACATCCCTGGGCTTCTCCACACGGTGTTTTTTCTGCCTGAAATTCTTTCCCTACCCACATTCTGGCTGGTGAACTCTTACTCATCCTTCCAGGCTCAATATAAACACGTCTCCCCTCATTACCCATCCTCAACTCTAGAACTAACTTTCTGGGCCCCGACAACTGTGGTCCAAACCTTGATAATAATACTTATCCTCTATTATAGTTAGTTATTTGTTAATAACTGTTTTTGAATGAATAAGTGGATAGATGGATGAATGAATGAATGAATTCTAGATGTATAGTGAATGGAAATAGCATATGGATAGTGTCCACTATGCCCTGCAACCCTGGTATGTTTTTTTCAGTGATTCAAACCCCATTCTCTATTATAAACAGTAAAAATGTTGTCTGTGTTAAAAGTAATAGTATTAAAATAATAATAATACATTATCTAGTCAGAGACTTGACAATCATGGCCATTAGCTTATCACTATGGGTGAAACATGCTGACAGTTCAAGAAGAACACATTTCCTTTTGGGGAAAAAAATATGTATACATCTCATGTCCAGAGAAACATATTTTCTCTTATTTCATTTATAATCAAATATATTTTAATATGAAAGCATTATTTTTGAGACCTTGCCCTTTGCAGCATCAGTCTGTTAAAAGGCACAGTGTTGCTTGATGTAACAATAAAGCCTCTTCATAGTCAAGCTGGGATTGCCATGAACCCTGAGGCATTGTCAGCTTTTTGTGTGACTTGGCCTATTAAAGTGCGAGGGCATTAACTCTCATTATCTCCCACTTTGCCAAAAGACAAATTTAGGCACAGGAAAAGTCAAATTTGACTTCGAGGATCAGTGAGCTGCTTCTGTTCCTTACTCTAGTTTGTAGGTTACATTTTCCTTCTGAGGGAGGATTAAATAACTTCAAGTGGGAAATTAAGTAAAGAAAACTGATTCCTAAAGAAATAAGGATCTCGTTATTATGAAAATGATGAGACTGAAGGAGAAAAACTAAAACACAAAGCCAAGGGTTGATTGTTGGTACAAAAACGAGATCCAACTGCAGTCATTTTCAAAATCTCATCTGCTGGTTGTAAATTCTATAGGAGAATACCGTTCTAAGATTTAGTGTCACTTTAGTTATAATTTCTTTTCTTGATATTTATATTAACAGTTGAGTCTCTTCAACATGAAAATGAAAATCATCAGTGAGCCCCAACTTAATGACAAATGCAAAAACTTGATCTTATATTGAGCTATCTAAGCCCCGATCTCTACCCACCATGATAATGTCCTACAGCAGACACAAGAAACCGATGGAATCTGGGTGATTTTCCCTTCTTCCCATGCCCAAGGTCAGCAGCCACATAGTGTCACAGCACTCATTGTGACCTGTGTGCCAGTCTTCGAATCTTTAGTACGACGTCGTTGGTGACAGCCACCAATGACCCATCACAATTGGCTCACATTTCAGTTGGGGAGGGCAATAAGCAGTTTGTACCAGCCAAACTAGTCATCTCAAGGGCATTTCATACAGGGACTGTTTTTGACCTTTACCAGTCCTAGGCCTTTACCACTCCTAGGCCTGAAGGAACAGTGGTTGCAAGACTCCAGAAATGGCTCCGCAGAGGGGGCAGTTGACAGGAGCCTTTGGGAGAGAGAAGCAGCCGAGCCTTTGCAACCAGGCAGGGAAGGAGCTGGGGGAGGTGGTACCCAGACCTCTCTCTTTTCCCTTCTGCATTCATGCCAGTGTTCTGTTAACCAAGCCCGGGCGGTGGGTGTGAAAGTCAGCTGTTACTTGGAGCGGAGGGGTGGGAAGACCTGGACAGGTCAAAGGAAGACAACTGCCAGAGACCAGGCTGAAAATGAGTTTTCCTCACTGTACTTTCTTTGTATGTGAGTGCAAAGACAAAACCACATACAGTGGACTGCTGCTGCAAGGATGCCATCAACCTCTCCCGTCTTCATTTTCCCAGCACTTAGGCAGGAGTGAGCCTGCAGACCTCTGAGATGGGTGACGTCATTCTCCAAGTTTAGTACTCTAAACCAACTGAATTGTTGGCACAAGACTACCAGCCGATGCTTTTAGAAGGATGTGATAGACTATTTTGCTTCTAAAACGTCTCAAGCAAAGCACCCTAGAAAAATCTCCTCCTTTTTTTCATCTGTCTGCAGATGGGATTCCTGTTTCTCTGGAGTCATCTGCAAGTGTTACTGATCTCCCCATCTGAATCCTCAGCCAGTAGAGATAGGTGAGATTCCAGAAGCTTTTATTCATATCCAGTCTATATATTTTTTTTTGAAACCTGATATCTTGACTCCAAGTGTCTTGTGATCTACCGTCACCCAAATGTGTTTCTGAGCCTTCCTCCCAGTGGTGTTTTCTTGTGCTGCAAATAGAAAGTCGTTGCTTTCTTTCCTGTTGTGGAAAATGTTTGTATGCCAGTTTTCAGAAATAAAAATTCTAAAACTGTCCATGAAGCATGAGAGGATGGATCTCAAGAGTGGAGAAGGTCTTGTCTAAGTAGGGCTTGTGTAGCATCTGGTCTGCATTTAAATGATCACATTAAGAGAGCAGCCTGTGAAATTGCAGCTTAATTAACTATAATCAAGTTATGGTTAATTAAAGAAAAATGGAGGAAAGAGAGGAAAACTGATATTAAAAACAAATTTAATGTATTGCTTTTCCCTACCTCTTGGTAAAAGAGTGAGTAAAACAAGGAGGTACAAATATACATTCCATATATAATCGATCGCTATTTCTCATCTGGTCATTAAAAAATTCATTAAATAGCTATTTATAGTCGGTACGGTCAGTGTACCTTATTCATAACATTTCATCAGAGGAATGAAAATAAAGTCTTATGGTGTATTTTCTAATTGTATTTAAAGACATTTGTCTCACTTTAATATTTAAAGACTACTTATGAAACAATACAATCTCATTCTCTCTTATGCTTTATATTTGAAGATCTTCCAGAACTAAGTTTCAAAATATCCTCATGAAAGTTTGGAGAAATTACACTAGAAAAATAAAGGCCCAGCCAGGCTCGGTGGCTCAGTCTGTAATCCCGCGCTTTGGGAGGCCGAGGTGAGTGGATTGCTGGAGCCCACGGGTTCGGGACCCGCCTGGGCAACTTGGCGAGACCTCATCTCTACAATAAATCAAAATTAGCTGGGCATGGTAGCGCGCACCCGTAGTTCCAGCTACTCAGAAGGCTGAGGCAGAAGGATCGCCGGAGCCCAGCAGGTCAAGGCTGCAGTGGCCGGGAGCATGCCACTGCACTCCAGTCTGGGTGACAGAGTGAGACTCCAACTCAAAAAAAAAAAAGAAAAAGAAAAAGGCTCAAAGCCAAGGAACAGAGAAAATGGGATTCACCTGTTTTCTGTCCCTTCCACCCCAGCCTTCATGGCTCCTGTTTCCCAAAGCTCTCTCTGGTCTTTTTGTTGCTGCTGTTGTTCTCGCCTTTTTTTTTTTTTTTTTTTTTTGAGTTGGAGTCTCACTCAGTCGCCCAGACTGGGGTGAGTGGCCGCTCCTGGCCACCGCAGCCTTGACCCGCTGGGCTCCGGCGATCCTTGTGCCTCAGCCTTCCGAGTAGCCGGAATTACAGGCATGCGCTACCACGCCCGGCTCATTTTTTGATTTATTGTAGAGATGAGGTCTTGCTGCCCATGCAGGTCTCGAACCCACGGGCTCAGGCAATCCACTCACCTCAGCCTCCCAAAGGCGCGGGATTACAGACTGAGCCCGGCTCTGTTCTCGTCTTAATCCTCTGCCATGACTCTGTCATACTCAAGTCTCCTTAATTTGGTTTGTGTTTATGCTTTCCTCCTCTGATTCTTGTTTAGTACTCATGCTTCCTGCTTTCTGAGAGCCTTCCCATAACTTGGAGTCAAGTTCAAATTCGAGAGGCACGTGGGTATCTGTACAGTCACCAAACCCCATCTGCCCTTCCTGTGCTCTGTTTATTCGGTTCAAACTGGTTCAGCCCACCATGAGAAAACACAACACGAGGGGAGGAGGGCGACTCAAACGTGGTTCCTGACCTATGGAACTTACAGTCTGATGAAGTAACTCAAAGTAATAACACATAATAAGAATTACAGCAGCGAGAATCTAAATAATGAAAGTGTCCCAAGGAAGAGCTGAGTCTAATCAAGGATGGATGAGCCTGGAAGGTTTTGTGAAGGAAGGGGCATTGAGGACAGCCCTCCCCAGCAGAGCAGGGGGACAGGAGAGCTCTGGGCAAGCAGAATAATCAGGACCTAGGCTATGTAGGCAAAAGAGGACCAGTTCACCCAGAGAAGAGGGAGTTATGAAGCGAGTCAGACCACAGAGAGAGAAACACAGCAGGGAAAGGAAAAGGGGAGGCAGAAGCTAGGAGACCAGCTCCATGTGAGGACAAGAAGAGGAGGATAATGGGCGGGAGGGAGGGGACTTAGAGAAAACCATCGGAGACTGGAAGAGAACTAGGAGTTCAATGGCAGGGAGGCTAAGGCATGAAAGCATTCCCAAAAGAAGGGACAGCTGAGAATAGTTAAGAAAAGAATAACAACTAACATGAGTTGAGTATTCACTGCACGCTAGGCATTACACTAAAGTTCCTAACACAGCTAAGATGTGGCAGAGCCGGGACTTGTACCCAGACTTGATGGATGTCAATGCTCTTTGTCCTGCAGATGCTAATTAAAATGAAGACCCAGACCACACCGCTTACTGTGGTAATGAGGTTCCCGCTGCTGATGTCCCAAGTGACAGATTTCAGTGGAATGTTTGGGATAGGTTGCCATAAAAGGAAGCAGAGGTATTGCATTTTAGCATCTCTACCAAAAAACTGGGCAGTGAAACTTAAGAAGTGCAGCAGTGGTTCGAGAAGATAGAAAACCTTTTCAAAAATCGTAGATAGTTGAATATGAGCTTGAACCTTTGAGAAAAGATTCCCATGGAGGAGATGGGAGGAAGTGGCGTCAAGGACAGGCTCAGAAAGGTTATCTTGGAACAATGAGGGATGCAGCTCCCACCTCTGAGATAAGAGGAAGGAGGGTGGGACAGCGTTCAGCACATCTGACCACAGGGCAGAGGAATTGAGGAAGTTCCCCTAGAACGGCCTCCACCTTCTCCCTCAAGATTGCTCCTGGGAGGGGCTGGAAGTCTGGAAATAGAAAACAGAGTGACACTTTAGATCACGTGCTCGGACAAGCCGATCTGCAAGAAAGAGTAGCCGTCCACTTGGAATGCCCGAGAAGTCTATTTGGGACACAGAATGCAGAGCAAGAAAGAAAGCAATGCAGCCATGGGGTGAGGGATGGAAGCCGTGTTTGAAAGTGAGCAATCCCAAAGACCGAAAAAGAGCAGCTTCACATTCTGGTTGAGGGCCCAGTCCTCCCCACTTGCTGAATGTTGGCAAGAAAATAGTAGACTGGATCGTCTGGACATCTCTATACCAAAAAGACCTCTGATAAATGAAAAGTCACCTTGGCAGAAAGCAGTGTTCTGAATCTGAATGCCCGTAGTGTAACAAAAGGTTCATTGTAGCACAAACCCTGCAGAACAAGGGCTTGAGGTAGGAGTTTCTGATTTATCTGGAAAGCCAGCCTAGGAACCGGGTAGGAGAATCCTTTACCACTTACTGACATAACATTTGCCTTTCCTAATTGATGGCAAAGTACAGCAAAAAGAGCACAGCATTGGGCTCTGAGAGACTGGGGTTAAGTCTGGGTCCCCTACTTACTTGTGTGTGGCTTTGGGCAAGTTACTCAATCTCTCTGAACCTTATCTATAAAATGAAAATAATAATACCTACCACCCACATAGGACTGTCAGAAGTGAATGGTGTGACGAATTCCCTTTCCTTTCCCTATCTGCCTGGACGCTTTGAAAAATCTCAAATTGTAAGCCATGAAAAAGAATGTATTTAATCACATTCATCATAGTTTTAGAAAGATCTCTCTCAGGGATTTAAGCCTGAGTTTCCAAAAGTCATGGAAGCAAAGAAAGAAATGGTCAGGGACAATCCCAATGTAAACCTGGGAAAACTGTGAAGACGGGTTATTTTTGGTCTACTATTTGCTACTGTTGCCCCCATAGCACGGTCTTCTGAACATCTGAAAAGGGACTTGGCGGAGAGGGTAAACCGCGTGAAAGAAGGAAAAGGCAGACATTCATGAAATCAAGATGATAAAAGATTGGGTGCCTCTTCCTCCAGGAGTGACACAGACTTTCCCAGAACTCGGGTGTCAGGAATTTGCTTCTACAAAGACAGGCCTAGGCCTGGGAGAGTTGAGTCATCTACTCTGCAGAGTGAAAAGTTGGGCACAAAGTGGATAATAGCAGCACGATTCTTGTTGGGTTTCCTAGTCACAAATTCTGGGACATTCCTTAGCTTCACAAAACGTTGAAAGTAACCTCTTTGCACACTTCTTCTGAAGCAAATGGAAGTAATTCCCGCAGAACTGTCACAAGGGTCTGCCTCATATCCACTGACCTACCTGCCACGGGCCTAGTCTCTACTATCCCTGTCACTGTGATGACCTGGCCTCACTCCTGCCCATGGCCAAAGTCTCCACCCGGGCACTAGTCTTGCCCTTCCATCCCATCCAAGGACATTTGCCCTACCAATTCTCCCCCTCTCTATCCTGCACCTTCAAGTTTTCCATCTACAGCATGGGCATCTAACCTTTTGACTTCCCAGGGCTGCATCGAGTAAAGTGGAATTGCCTTGGGCCACATATAAATTATATGATGTAGTCAGTGCATACACATATAAGACTTATTTTTAATATTTAAAAAAATAAATTTTAGAAGAATGGGAGAAATGTAAAACTAGTGGGAAATGCTGACCTTGGTTTTGTCAAATGAATCTATCATTGTCTGGTACGGTGGAAGTGGTTGCAATTCTTAGTGAGTTCTCAAGATGCTCATCAGAAATGTCTGTTCAAATTTTGCAGTTCATGTGTTTCATAACTGAAAACAGCTGCTCACAAACGTATGTGCTGCCAAACAGCAATGTCATGAATAAGGCATGATCATGAACTTCAAAAATGAAACTACACGTAGGATCATGAAGAAAATAAACACTAAGAGACGCATGATGCTAAGTGATTTTGTGGGGCTGCATTATTAGCTGTCCAGGGCCACATTCCCATCAGCTTCAAACGTACGGTTATTTTAGAAATAATTCTCTTCTGACGCTCCTTCTAGTTATCTCCTATTTTCCTCCTTCCTTTTGGAAGAAAACTCCTGGAGAGAGACATCTGTTCCTACGACTTCCAGCTGCTTCCCTCTACCTCTCTCCTGAACCCACTCAAGGTAGGTTTGGGCCCCCTCCAATCTCTCCACTGACACTGCTCAGGGTCATCAATGGTCCCCAATACTGCGAAATCTAATATAACTTCTTAGGCCTCCTCTTAACTGACCTGCAGGCTGCATTTGCCTGTCAAATGCGTCCCTCTTTGAAACACTTTCCTCTCTTGCCTTTTACGTTCCTCTGGTGTTCCTCCCACCTCAGTTAAAAGTGACCTCATCTCTCCAATCTCTAAATGTGGGACTTCCCCGGGGTTCGTTCTTAATGCTCCACTTTTGTGATTACATTTACTCTTTTGATAAATATGTCCAATCTTATGGCTTTTAGGCCATCTCTATGCTGATGACTCCCAGTATTGTATCTTCACTTTGGACCTCTCCCTTAAACTCTTCAACCATCTAACCAATTGACTTTCCAGCAGGATATCTCCTTGACATCTCAAACTTAACTTGTCCAAAACTGAGTTGCTTACATTCTCCCTGAAACTGGCTTTGCCTGCAGGCTCCAGTTGTTGGCTGGTCCATTCTTCCAGTGGTTTCAGCAAAAGACCGTAAGGGCATCCTTGACTCTTTCGTTACTCACGTGCCCTAGATGTGATCTATCAATAAACACTGTTGGATCTACCTTCAAAAAAAGCATCGAGCACTCAAATTCTTCAAGCCACTCTCCTGCTAGCATCCTGGTCCCCTCTCCTCATCCCTCACTGTTGTGGCAGTCTCTAGTCTCTGCATCTACTCTTGCCGCCTGCAGTTTCTTCTCAATCTAGCAGTCAGCACCTCCATTAAAGCATAAAGTTCAATCATGGCATGCCTCGGCTCAAAGTCCTCCAAGGTTTCCCATCTCTTCCAGAATAAAAGTCCAGTCCACATGAGGATGCCTGTGATCCCATTTCCTACTGATTTCCCTCTATCATGTCCACACTGGCCCCTTTTCAGTTCTTCAGACACAGTTGAGGTGTGTCTAGTCCCGGGGCATTTGCTCTTGAGCTGTTCCTTCTACCTGGATTGCCCCTCTGCTAGATTTCCTTACGGCCAGATCCCTCACTTCCTTAGTTCCTCCACCTCTGGAAAGCAGCTCCTAGCTTTCTGCTTCATTTATTTCCCCCTGTAACAATTACCACTAGATGACTACATATTTTACTTCGTTTATTGATCTCCCTGCTAGAATGTATGTTCCATAAGGTCAGGCATTTTTTTGGTTTTGTTCACAACTTTATTCTAGCATCTAGAACAGTAGCAGCCACATAGTAGTTGCTGAAAAATTGAATAAATTGATATATCTGAGTGACCAAAGAGACTGCCATCCAATATCTTTAAAGGTATTTGAGGGAAATGGTGGCAGAAATCTAGTGATCTGGAGTGTTTAAGCTTATGCCAGGGAAAAAAATCACGCAGCGGTAACCTTACCCACTGTAATCAAGAATGAGATAATCAGGAATAGCATTTTCTTAGTTGTGTGCAGATGACCGGCCTCCGGCCAGAGAGCTCTCCAGTATCAGTGAAGAGTCAGCTTTGTGATTTTGTGATTCTAACGTTAAGAATAAAATATGGAGGTCACAACTATCGAGCAACAAACATAGGCAGGGTAGAATCACTCCTTAATGATTTATAACATCAAAGTGAAGGGATAATATCTCAGGGCATTGAGGAAAAGGTACCATGTTATGGTTTTGGTTATGGTTTATAGTTATAGATGGGAAAATTTGTTCTGTCAAGTTTGAGACTCAGTCACATTTCAAGGGCTCAGAAACCTGACCTGAATTAATGTTCCTTTTCTATGAGTGAAACATGGCCTGTTTATTATTTTTTTAAAGGGAAGTTGTATTTCAAGCATCCAGGTATAAGATATTTATGGATAATAAACAGCAGGTAGTATCCAAACTTATAAAGACATTCAAAAAAGTTTTTTCACAAAAATATTAATTAAATGATGAGCTGTATGATATGAGGTAATCTTTGTCTTATATATCTCATATTTTGCTAATGAGGATCAAATAAGATAATATTGCTGAAAGTTCTTGGTAAACGAAAACACTGTACCTATGCGATGCATTTATTATTACTATTATCGATAAGTTTTATAAAATGTGTTTGGAATATTGCGGTCCTCAAAATATTTTTAGAAAAATATAAAACTCTAATGAAGATCAAATTTGACTATCTCAATACATAAACTACTTGAATAATGGTCATTTAAATTTTTTAAAAGAAGCACTTCTTTAAAAAGCTGTGTCAGCAACAATTGATTTGGTTGAGTGTGACAGATAATATAGCTCAAATCAACCCATGACAAAGCCTGAATAAAAACTGGAGAGTCCAAGGGATGTCAGCTTCAGGTGTGGTTTGATCAGGCTTAAATGACATCACCAGAAATGAATTACTCTCCTTCCTTCAGGTCAGCTTTCTCCATATCAGTTCTAGTCTCATGCCTTATGTAGTCGTTCGATGTTTTCCAGCAGCTTCCAAGGCTACCTCCTTCCAAATTTAAATACAACTGGAATTACTATGACACAGCCTTTCTCCCTTCATTATTGGAAAATATCTAGCAATTTACATGCAAACCTCCCGAGCTAATTTCTGTGACCAGGAGAAATACGATATGCCCATTGGTGTAAGCCTGGGTCTAAGTTCTGTTCCAAAGTTGGCAGAGCTTTGTCCAGCCACCCTGGAACAGGAGTGAGTAAGGTGTGGATTCTCCAACAAAAAATGGGCCCATTGAGAGTCATTGCTGAAGAGGCAGGCCGCATGTGTAAATTTCATAAGAAAATACAGGCACCCACTCTTGCCCTAGCTTCTTGACAATCTCCCCAGTTGCCAAGAAAGCAGCAAATTATTTTCACTGTGCAGATGAGCAGAAAGAAGGAAAAGAAAAATCAAGGGAGAGCCTGTTCACTTTGTTCATAGAAAGCTCTGAGTTTGCAAATCTCCCTTAAGAGCCTATGCGGTCAGCTGTGTTTACCTCTTCTTTACTTTCAGGTAAGGCTGGCTGCAACGGGTCAGCCATGCCATTAGCGCCCACGAGAAGCACTGCACTGGTCCCAAGCATCGGAGTGAACCGTTTCTAGGCACTGCATTCTCTGGGGCCCCTCCGTGAGGCAACACTCTCCACCGTTCAGGGAGGAGAACTCAGTCTGTCCTCCAAGAGCAAATTAAACACAACCTCGTGGGTTTGGTGGTTAGCTGCCAACGAGAAGACTGATCTCTGAATTAATAGTTCATGACAGGAGGACTCCAGAGCTCTTGCCAGAAAACAGTGTTTCCAATGTGAATGCTCCTTATGGCCAGCAAAGCGCATGTGCTAAAGGGGCCATGTTTACCGGCAGTATTTGCATAGCGGATCCGCTCTGTTGTTTTATTCAATGCCAAGTTTCCCCAGGATGAAGGAGATGGTGGGTCCTCAGCATGAATATGGCAGTGTGGCTGGTGCCACTACAAGCACCGTTAACAGTGTGACCGTGGCGCTCATACCATCAACGTGACAGATTTTCACATGCGATGACACTCTCCTGTGAATGTGGATTTCCCTCAGGGGTGTGTGAGAACTGAATCTTACCACAGTCGCCCTGCTAGAAATAGATTTGGTTAAGCTGTCAGCCTGTTAAATAAATGGTCTCTTATAATTTGTTTCTACCTCTACTGAGCACCACATTTCAATAAAGAAGGAGATTTTAACTGCCCGAAGAGAGACGAGAAAGAGATGACAGAGTTTATGGTGGTGACCTTCATCTCACTTCAGGGACTTGATTTTTCTCTTTCTTTTTTCTTGTTTTGAGAGTTGTGGGGTCCATGTGAGGATGTGCTACATAAGTGAGTCGCCTGCAAGCGAGATTCGGGTTTCTATGGAGCCCTGTTTTCCCTGGGGAGTGAACATGGGACCCAGTTGGGGTTTGTGTCCCCCTTGCCCCTCCTCCCTCTCTCCGCTAGTAGCACCCAGTGGTCCCTTGTTCAGGGATTTGGCTTTCCTAAGCATTGCCAGGGGGTGGGGGGCTGGGGGGGTGGGGGGGTGTTGCAGTAAGAAAGTTTCTTCTAAAGATTGAGGGAGACCTCACATCTGTCAAAGTAACTAAACAAGCCCTTGTTAGTCAAATCAGGGTCTTTCCCACAATCACTTGTGATGGGAAATGGGAATCAAGGTTTGCCTTAATGCCTTTCTTGTGATGCCTTTTGATTTAATACAAATGCTAGGCCAGTCCCTCATGTGAAGCCAAGATTAAAGAACAGGGAAGAACTAAAACAGGGGGTTACGTTATTTTCCTTGGCACTGTTTACCTGCCTATATATCTTGGGTTTTTGGTTTGTATGATGGCTAAATGCTTGTCCCGGGATATTTGTCACCAGAAGGACTACGGGAAAATGTGGTTAGCAGTGAAATGCCAAAAGCAACTGCTCCAGCAAATTCTGACGCTCCCAAGAGTCAGAGCCACTGCTCTGTGTAAGGGACTCATCTCTGCCCGTGTCTGTGCTCCTCTATACAAATGGCAGAAAGGCATCGGCTGACGCGTGCCAATGTTGCCTTTATTTATTTATAATGGGACTGGCAAACACATCTGAGGCATGTTTTTCCTCAAAAAGTTCTAGGGAGACAATTATTTGCCGTTTGTCAAAAAACAGGTGGGCAAGTGTCATGGTTAAGTGTTCAGAGGCTGGGAGCAGATGGACCTACCCAAGCCACTTACTGTGTGACCTTAGGCCAGTTCCTCAAGTTCCCTGATTTCTGTTTTTATTATCTCTAATCTGAAGATAATACTAGTAATGAATACAGCATTTTCTTGAGAATTAAACAAAGGACTGGGCATCAAGTTCTCAGCTTCAGTCCATAAATATGAACTATTATTTTTACCATTATCTGACTTACTTTAAATATTTGTTCTTGCTCCTGCTAGTTGAGGATTATAAATGCAGAAAAAAGCTATAATAATGTTGGAAGATGCTTGTTCTCATGTTTTCAGAGATAAAGTTCTATTTTTAAAATATAAAATGTTAGACATCCAAAGTTTCAATTCCAAAAGCCGATTAGAAGAAGTAAGAGATTTTTATGTCAGTAGGTAACATAAGGCTTGTTCTAGGATTACCCTAATGGACATGTACTTACTTATTTGCTTTTCTATGAATATGCTGCTGCATAAAAAGCTTCGAAAAAAAAGTGCTGGACAAGCTGTGAAGATAAAGTAAAAAATTTTACCATACATCCCTCACACCACACACACACACACACACACACACACAGACACACACAAAATTTGAGGCAGAATTGCATTCTCTCTGATACCCCTACCTTTGCTGAAATGTTTTCCTTAATGTTGGTGCATTTGGAAAGGGAATTTAAAAACATATAATTTTTGCCTTCATGGACTTGACAGAGCCAATCATACCCTAGGGGCCACAGGGAGGGACCAGGGGCCAAAGTGTCTGAAATGAAACCCTGAAGATCCCAATTCCTACTGACATCCGTCAATGCCAGAGGCGGATGGGGAAGGCAAGGAGGGAGAAAGCACAGGGCAGCTGCTGCCATCCACACGTGTTCACTCAGCCTAGTAGACAAGTTGACCGGACAGCCCCTCCCCCAAATTGTGCAAAGCAAGTGAAAAGCAAATTACAAATACACACACTCTTCAAATTTGCCATGGGGTCACTGAAAAAAAAGAAAAAGATTCCTTTTGCTCTTATTTTAAGAGAAAAATATTCTTCCTATTTCTTTTCTGTGAAAAAAGAGAAGTAAGATATTTTAAGTAGGGAAAATAGATGGTGAGACAAAAATTTTTTTATTTCCTTGGCCGATAACCTTTGAGAAATTGGAATTTCCTTTGGTAGAACTAAAATGGAAAAATAAGTAAAAACTAAAACCACCTCTGGCTTTCTTTGTCACCCTACACACTGGGACACGGCTGATGGGGTGGCCACTGCAGGACGATTTATGGGCAGTGATTGTGAGTTTGTGGTCTCAGGTGGTGCCTTGCAGGTCGCCGGGGCTTTGGCCCGCAAATGGACTGAGAAGGCTATTTAACAGTGTGGCACATTGCTAATTAGTGACAAAATTGGCCAGTTTGTGCATGTGAGGAAGCTTGAGCTGACTCTTGCCCCATCTGCTCTGAAAATAATGATAACCGAATTTTAAACAAAGGCTATTCTCTCACAGGAAACTCCTATTTGGTCTTTCACAGGAAAACTCTCTACAAAGACCTCTGTTTTCATCATTGCAATCTTTTTTTTTTTTTGGTTGAATGCACAAAGGATGTTTTTCCATGATGTTGCTGCCATGGGGCTGTTTAAAGAGCCCCCCAAATTGGAGGATGTGTTCTTCATGTCCTTTGTGAAGCCAATTCTTCCTCAGACCCTTAACCCTGTAGAAAACATTTTAGAAAATAGGATCTAAACTTAGGTCTGCAAGGTAAAGTAGGTTCTCTTTATTCCATCTCTCTCTGTTCATTTTTTTCCTGCTGTGCAGAAGTCGCGTCTCCAAAGGTTGATTTATTGGAGGCTGACTTTTCCTGGAGAAAACAAATGTCAGAAAACCCTTTCCATTCTTACAGTGATTTCTGAACTGGGAAACTCATCTCTTTTTGTTTCTATGTGTGCTTGTTTACTTTTGAGTCAAGTAACAACTGCTCACTTTTTGGTGTCATGTTTACACACGGTTAGAAACCAGAAAAGAAGTAAATGTAAGGAAAACAAGCACAAGAAAAGCACCCAAACAGGGTGCGACTTGACTTTGAGACCCCATGCTGTAAATTCCAAGAATGAGTAAGTGAGCCCAGGCACAGGCCTGCTGCATCGTTCCTCCCTCCTCCTGAAGGCCTGGGTGGAGAAGAGTCCCCTCTGATTTGTTGTCTCACCTAATATCCTCCTGCATATCCTAGGGGCTTTCGTGCATAACCCTCATTAACTGGATGCTCCCAGTAACTCCCTACACCTCATTCTCAGCAATTTGTTTAATCCGTAAGAAGGCAAGTGTCTTGTGCTATTTGCTGCAGATAATCATTTCTTTGTTAATTAAGTCATTACAATCTTACTGCTATGAGAGGGACTTTGCCTGTATATCCATCTACTCTGTAGCCTGGAATAATGAAAACTCTGCAGGAACCTTTGCTGAGGGGTGCACCTTTGAGTTTACAAAGATTAATGATTTTAAAATGGACTCTATAGACCACTAGTAATGAAATTGACCATATCCAATTTTGAAAGCCCTAAGCCCTGAAGAAACTGCAAATTAGTCGTGAGAATGTGTGTGTTCCGGGTGATGTGAAGCTCAAGCTGATATTGGTTCAGTGAAGTTTTGCAGAATTCGGCAGGGTAGGTTAATATTGTCCCACTAGGTTAAAGGTCAGCCCAGACAAGAAATGTGTGGGAAACTTTAGGACTAGTACATTTGCAATTTCTGAAGAACTGAAGCAGTAACAGGACAGTGGTGGGAATGATTATCCTGGTGCCCTACTGGCATGAGATAGGAACTAAAAGAAGAAGGACATAGATTAGGCTATTATCTTGTTTCTGTTAAAGTAGTAACGATGGCAGCAACAGGACTAGTTAACATTTACTGAATATTTACTACATTGCAGACACAAGGTTTAGCATTTTTAGCATACCCAAGTGATACAAACTATTATTACTGTCCCCATGGCATAGTTGAAGAAACTAAAATGCAGAGAGACTAAATAACTTGCTTGGTTACATCAACGGTGAACTAGTGAATCTGAGAGTTGAACTTCCATCTGATTCCAGTGAAACCACTTAGATACTGTCTTTCACTGCCTTTCTATCGATACTGCTGCTATAGTTTAGAAAATCACATGACTAGGCAGAGTTGCCAGGTTGGCTCCTACTGGTCAGGGCTTTTGACATCTGAAAGTCCTTTAAATAACATCTCCAGTTTCTTGTGAAACCTTCTTTGTTTAACAAACGACTTAAAATTCCTCATACTGCCCTTTCAAACTCTGAGTTGTCACTTCCCCTGAACAACTGGGAGCTCAATCAATATGACCCTCTTCTTTCTTTTAAGAAAAATAGAAGCAAAAAGAAGAGGTCCCCATACCTCCTTGGTTGACATCTCCAAGCTCCCATCAAACGCTCAGGGACACCGTCCTGGTTGAGGCAGGTAATGTTCTGTATTCAAAAGCTTGGCCCCATAAGCAGGAGACTTTAAATGCTAGGGTGCAAATCACTGAGGAGTATTATGTGTAAGTCCTGTCTCATTGCTCTCATGCAAATCAATTTCCCCTTCAGATGGTGCAACACGACATATGAAATTCAGCTGAAGACAGATTTATTTAAGTGTTTTCTCAAGTGCAGGGTTTTCCTAATTGTCATGGGTTAAAGCAAAGACGCTGTTCTAAAGACTTATTTTTATAAGACCTAAAACTTTATGCTCTACTGTTTCTCCTCTCCACCCTCCTCTCTCCTCATCCTATTTAGCATTTCTCAATGGGTTTATTCTCACCAATACCACTTTTAAATGGAATGCGTGCCTTACAGTAACAAAGGCTAAAGAGTGGTGTGTGTACTGGATTGATTTTCTGTTTCTTTTTAAGAAAAACTAAGGAAGATTGGCTCAAAAGAAGGGCAATCAGAAACAGAGTACTCTGCCTCTTTCTCTCTCAACGCACGTGCTTGGTTTGCTTATTTTGCCTTTGAATCTTGGTACACATTTTGGGCTAGCCTCACTTGTACTGCCTCTCAGGCTCAGAAGCCTCAGTGTTGGGTAGCCTCCAGGTGAATTCCATGTCTGCAATATTAGAAAAACATAAGCAGTTTGTCATCTCAAACACTAGAAGGGTGTGCCATGCCACTCTGCTGTGACTCCCTCTCCTTCTCCTTGGCTCCATTAGGTTTCAGGGCAGCCGAGATATGGGGGACTAAGTTTCCGCTATAAATGGAGCTCCCTCAAGCCTGCGGATAATAAAATGGAGCAGATAAATGATTTCCTTTGTCTTGACACGACTGCTTTATCAGTTTAAAGACCCAAATGGCACAGTAGGTTTGCATTTCTAGCTCATGGAAGATGGTATACTTTTTTGCATGTGGCCACGTCATAGTTCATCTCAATTTGAATACGTGAGACATAGGAGTCCAGAGTTAGTCTCTGGTTTATTTCTATAGCAACTGGAGTGCAGTTGCTCTGCAGAGGGGAGCCACTCAACATCTATGTGCCAACTTCAGCACCTCTCAGCCTTATAAAGATGCTGGACTGCTTGAGCAACTCCCAAGAGGGGCAGACGAGAATGAGCTCTGGGAGAAAAAGGCAATGGGCTGTTACTGAGATCTCAGTTGCCAGGAGCCTCGGTAAACCATGAGAGGGTGAACTGATGTCATCTCGGATTTCTACGGAAGATGTAAGGGGGGCGCCCAACGAGTCCACCAGAAAGAAAATGTTTCTGGAACATATTAAAATATATAACCAGAAGGATAATTGCTGTTGAAAATTAGAGGATGAGGAGTTGTGACCAAAATTTGATAAAATCATGTAATTTAAAAATGTGCTTAAGCATAGATGACAACGATGGAATTAATAGCACTGCTAAAGTGTTTGCTCTCTAGTTGGAGGAGAGATGGGATGTGGTGTGAGTTGAGCCCGACAGAGGAGCACGGAAAAGGAAGTGGGGAAGGGGGGATGTGTCTTTATGTTCGATACTACATCATGCAGCCACGGCGGGGAAACGGGGAGACAAAGTGGCAGAGCAAGGGAAACAGAAGGAACAAGGGAAAGGGTTTTACCAGGGAAATGTGCATTTGGGACCATAGGCTCCTTTTCAAAAATAAAACGAACAACAGTAAGCCCTTAGGAAAATGGGTGGAACGGATAGGCACAGAAGGAACTACTTGAGTCTTAGCTCTGTGACGGGGCAAGTTACTGAACTTCTCTGAACTTCAGCCTCTTTGTCTGTCAAGGTGAGATAAGGTATCTACTTCTGCCCTCCTTGGAAGGAGTCATTTGAATACCGTACCTGGGAAAGTCTGTGCTCAGTAGGCCCTTGGGATTGCGGTGGTTAGGATTACTAGGTGTGTTCTTGTGCCAGGGCTGCCATAGTAAATTATCACAAACCACAGAAACGTATTCTGTCACAGTTCTGGAGGCCAGAAGTTCAAAATCAAGCTGTTGGCAGGACCATACTCCCTCTGAAGCCTCTAGGACAGAAACACTCTTGCCTCGGGTGGCTTCAGCAGTTCCTTAGCTTGTGGCTACAAACTCCAGCCTCTGCTCTCACCTCACATGTCCTCCACCTTGGTGGGTCCTGCCTTCTCCTCTTCTCTTAAGGACCCTTGTCACTTGACTTCAGGCCCCTGCAGATAACCCAGGATAATCTAATCTCAAGATCCCTCACGTAATTACATCTGCACGCTCTTTTTCCAAAAAGGTCACATACACTGGTACTGAGGGTTAGGACTTCAGCATATCTTTTGGGGCAGCGAGGCCCCCACAATTCAACCCAGTGCACTGGATTTCTAAGTCTCAAGACATATTAGCCATCCTTAGCTTACTGTGAACTAGTCTCACCTGATAACAAGTTTGTTTGATGCACAAGGGGAGCGGGGTTCTACTGAGAATGGAAGGAAAGATGCCCTGGAACTTGGACATCCGGAGGAAGGAAGAGGGGAGTGGGGTGCCTCGGTGACACAGTAAGGATCATTATAGAAGCTGGTATGCTACCCTGACACTGAAGGAGAGGGCAGAGGGGGAGAAAGCAGGAATGAGATGTTAAAAACAAACATCGCCTTCCTTACCTTCATTCCCAGGGACTGGGTGGTTGCTCCTGTCATGGCACGGAAAGTCACCCGAGAGTCTTTTTGACACATTTGTGCCACCTGTATTTTTGGACTGGCCTATTACATACATGTGAAGTGAGAGACATTGGTCTTCCTTTTTTTTTTTTGAGTTGGAGTCTCACTCTGCCACCCAGACTGGAGTGCAGTGGCCGCTCCCGGCCACCGCAGCCTCGACCTGCTGGGCTCCAGCGATCCTTCCGCCTCAGCCTTCCGAGTAGCTGGAATTACAGGCGCATGCTACCATGCCCAGCTGATTTTTGATTTATTGTAGAGATGAGGTCTCACCAAGTTGCCCAGGCGGGTCTCAAACCCACGGGCTCAGGCAGACATTGGTCTTCCTAATGAACAAATGTACATTTGAGTCAGGCAGCCAACCCCTTTTGCAGGTGGGAATATCTCTTCACATAATTTTTTTTTTTTTTGAGTCAGGGTCTTACTCTGTCACCCAGACTGGAGTGCAGTGGCATGATCACGGCTCACTGCGGCCTCAATTTCCTGCACTCAGGCTATCATCCCACCTCAGCCTCCTGAGTAGCTGGGATGTCAGGTGTGTGCCACCACATCCAATTAATTTTTTTATTTTTTGTAGAGATGAAGTTTCACCATGTTGCCTAGGCTGGTCTTGAACTCCTGGGTTCAATCATTCCTCCTGCCTCAGCCTCCCAAAGTGCTGGGATGACAGGCATGAACTACTGCGCCAGCCACTTCACCCTGTCTACATCCTGTCAGGGAAGTTCCTCACTGCGAGGAATAGAAAGCAAGGATGCATCTGAGTCTTGAGCCTGTAGGAAGGTGCTCTCCATTGGCCCACTCATCTTCCTCCTCTAATCCTGCTGGAAGCTGCAACTCTTAAACCAGTTATGCATGGTCCCATTAGAGGCCTGAACTCGACAAAGCCCATCAGCAGGGGCTTAGGTGACCTGTGGGGGTATTTTTATTGGTTTTTGTCACTTCTGTCTGCTCCTAGCACTCCTGGAATAACATTGAAATCCAAAGGGCCTCTTAAGAGTGAGCTGGACTCTGAAACTCTTACCTGCTCTAATATCTAAGTCACAGGCTCATCTATTCTAAAAAACAGCTCGTAGGTCACGTGCCTCCCATCGTGGCCCAAGCACTGCTCTCGTGCTGGTGACACTATATTTCCAATTCTCATAAGAAACTTCAAGACAGGAATATGAGTATCCCCTTTTAGGGTTGAGAAGTAGTGATCAGGGAATTTCAGTAACTTGCTCAAAGGCGTTTTGCTAGTAGATAGGGCATCCAGGAGTCAAATTCAGGTGTCTCTAGTTGCAAAGCCCAAGCTGTAAGCTGAAGCCACAGCAGTTGATGGGGGCAAGGTGCTTGCACAGGAGAGAGGAAGTATGGAGGAAGCCAGTCAAAAGGAAGCTTCTTCCAAGGAAGAAGGGCTCAAAGACCTAAGAAGCAAGACAGGGATTTTCAGACCACATGACAGGGACAATCTGTCACTGCTCAGAACCGTGGCCCCTGTGTCCTCTCAAACAACCTCTCTCAAATACTGACTGGACAAAATGGTTTGACCCGTGAGAATGTAGTGGAAGCTGACAATAGGAAAGTGTTTCAGGTCAGCATTTACTACAGCTTCTGGGATGAAATCAGGATAACCGGAAACACACACACACACACACACACACACACACACACACACACAACAGATGGTTGTTCTCAGGAATGCTTCCTTTAAAAATGGAATTGGGTGTCCTTATTTAACACAGAGCAAACCCTGTCTTTGGGTGTCTTGTGTACCTAGACACAAGTTCTTCAGTTTTATGAACATAAAGAAGACTGACCTCTTTTCACGGTGATACCCATGATGAGAAAGGTGCAGGTTGCTGACAGGGCTTCCAATACACAGATAAATATGAATTGATAGAGACCTTTCCTCACTTCAACAAGTTGCTGTGAATAATTCTGAATCTGAGACCACTAGCCATTTAAAATGCTCGTCAATAATGGAACACAGCTGCTTAAACATTTCTAACTGATTCCTATTTCAGAGTTAGGAAACATCACAGAGCCTTTTATTGCTCCAGTTACTAAAAAGGAATTTTTTCCTGGGGACTCTAGCTCTAGAAAAATAATTGTTAATTGTACACGTTTGAGAGGAAAACTATGCAAGCCTTTTTGACATGTAATATATCAACACCAGTTCCAGGCCCTGCCCGTCAACTCATAAAAGAAAAATATAATCTAAAATGCCTATTTTTCAAGTTAGTCCCAAGAATAATTACGAAGAGGCCATATTTCCTGTTCATCAAAGAATAATTTTTTTCATATGCTAACTCCAGAGAAGTTTAAAATAATGTCCCTTTCTCCTTGAAAGAAAGTGTTACAGATACTACTGCTGCGCAACAAGCTCTCCCAAAACACGGCAGTTAAGAGCCATGTCCACCACCCTCTATTGAACAAAGGAGCCAAAACCCCACCCAGATTCGGGGGGGGCAGCAGGTATTGATGAGAAGTGACAGGTCACATTTTAGTAATGCATGTGAAATGAGGGGGTACTTTAGCGTCATCTTTGGACAAATACAGCCTACCATTAAGAAGGGGTTAAAAAAATGCCAAAGTGGTTCAAAATGTCCATTACCCAAAACTGAATTGGCCACTAGAGGGAAAAAAGTCATTGAAACAAGCTCTTTGATGGAGATAAGCATTTTGCCCAAGATATAGGTAAAGATGATGGCAATAATGATAGCAGCTACATCTCATAGTGCTCACTATATGCTAGACACTGGTCCAGATCATGTCCCTCTACCCATTCAGTTTATCCTCATGAAACTGTGATACCAGAAGGCTAAGTAACTAGCCCAAAGTTACACACTAGAAAGCAGTAGAATCAAGCTTGGAGCCCAGGCAATTCAGTTCCGCTTTTTGTGTGCTTTAACGCTGCCTCTGCCATATATTGTCTCTACCATCCAGTGGAAAAAATAAAGTATAAGAAAACACAAACTATAAAGTGACATTTGTTTCTAGGCCATACTAAGGAAGGGGGACTGGTCTTTTTGATTATCCATCACATACAAGGTATTATGTATCACATGTTACCACCCTTAATTCTCCCAATAGCCCTATGAAGTAAGTGTTATTACTGCCATTTTACAGAAGGGAGAGTTGAGGTCCAGAGTTGTTAAGTAGCTTGCCCAAAGTCACAGAGTGGTGGCCTTGAGATCCAAAGCCAGATCCAGTCGATTTCAATTTATCTGTCTTTTCCATCTTTCCACAGCCGCAGTCGACCTCCTCTGGAGGTTTTTTGTGTCAAGGTCCTCTTGGATCCCAGCTGAAATAATTCACTATGAAATCTTTCGTGTTTTGATAGCATGGAAAAGGACAGAAGTGAATGATTCAGAGCAGCTAAAATCCTTTGGTTTGATTATGGAGCTTTGGGGACTAATATTGCAACATTTGTGTTTATCTTTGTAAATTCCTGCTGGACATGAACTATGACTTTTATCTTGGGTAATAAGCCTGAATTCGAGAAGGATTTTTTTCTCTCTCTCTAAGAATATGACTTATTGAATACTTGACATTTTCAAGAATGTATCCTTTGCCCTATCAGACCATTAAGTAAGCGGTAACTGCTCTGAAAAGGTCTGGGCTTTGCTTGGTCTTCAGCTATAATCTGATAGGCACTCAACCATAACATTATGATTATGAAGCACTTAGGCAGGACTGCATGTCTGCAAGATGCTGTCTAAATGTTTTCTGATTTTGTGCTTCTCCCTCGAAGCCTTGAGCCCAGCTGTGTTGGCTTCTTAACTGATTCTGAGAGAGTTTCTTTTTTTTTTTTTTTGAGTTGGAGTCTCAGTGGGTCGCCCAGGCTGGAGTGCAGTGGCCACTCCCAGCCACCGCAGCCTCGACCTGCTGGGCTCCGGCGATCCTTCCACCTCAGCCTTCCAAGTAGCCGGAATTACAGGCGCACGCTACCACGCCCGGCTATTTTTTGGTTTATTGTAGAGATGAGGTCTCGCTGCCCAGGCGGGTCTCGAACCCGCGGGCTCAGGCAATCCACTCACCTCAGCCTCCCAAAGGCGCGGGATTACAGGCTGAGCCACCGAGCCCGGCCTGAGAGAGTTTCTTAAACTGCCATGGAAGAAAGAGGCAGGATCATTTGGGAATCCAAAGATATTTGTATATTATTCTTTCTTCCATTAATGGAACTGACAGCTTCAGCTTTTGTGCCAGAGAGCTCTCTTTTGGTTTGCTTCCTGTGCTGACTACTGATGTTTCAACTTGCTTAGGACCTGTGGATTCAGAGAATTATACTCTTTACCCCTTTCTCCAACAACAAAAATTACACCTGACATATCATTGCTTAATGTCAGACACTATGCATTCCAGGGCTGAGACTTAGTGGACTTCCCTTAGTGGACTTTGTCCGCAGAGCAAGTTAAAGGTTTTCAGTTATTTATACTCTTAACAAGGCATAATGATGCTATTTGGAATCACATCTGTTACTAATGGGATAGATTGCAAACTAATGACAGGACATCAGGTAGAGCCACAAAGGTCTTAGACAGCTACAGAATCCACCAACACAGCATGCAGGCATCAGTGCAAACAGAAAGCTAGTGGCTGAATGGCATCTCTTATCAGGATATAAAAGCCATTTGGATGCGTTTGTCTCAGTTCACTTTCTTTCACAAAAGCTCCTCAACAAGGAGCCAAGTCCTTTTCATCTTAGTGTAGACTCAGTGCCTAGCACATAGTAGGTTTTCAGAGATGGTTGTTGACTGGTTCAGAAGAGTCTCAGAAACTCGCTCACAGGGATTTGCTTAAACTTGGAATTTATTGCCAGGGAGATTCAAGGAAGACAGAATTGTATTTTGTTTTTAATGTGTGGCTCAAATCCTCCAACTCTCCAGCCTGGTGATTTCTTCTTGAAGTCATCCTTGGCATTCACAAAGTGCGTTATATGGTACCTGCGACTGACTCATCTCCTCACTGAGAACCTTACTCACAACTCACCTAATCTCCTCGAGGGCTCCAGAGCTACTCACAGTGCCTAGCACGTGTAGAGGATGCCCAGTATAATTTGCAGAGTGATTGCGATGACTGGACCATCCATCTTCTTAGGAAAAGCTTTTCTAATTAAGTTCCATCTCTGTCACAGAAGTTACCCATCCAATCCCATTCTGGATGAAATTGCAGTTCTCTGCAAATATTTAAGAGATGAGCACTGAGTGTGAACCCTGGAGGTGGGTAGGCTATCCCTTTCTGTCTCTCGAAGCACTACCAAATGCAATCTTCATCCAGGTTAAAAAATATGCACATAAAAACAGAACTATCTTCATCTCATTACAAGAAAAAGAAACACATTCGAGTTCGTTGAGGGAAAGAGGGATTTATTGTAAAAGTCTGAAGAAATCCTATGCATCTAATGATACAGCTGGGGACTTATGGGAATTCAAACATCTTCAGGCAGATACTTTCTCGTGGTCTTTCTTGTTTTATTGTCTTTATTTCTCTTTGTATGTCAGCTCCATCTTCCCTATGGAAACAAGCTTCTTTTGTAGGTTTTTTGGGTCTGCTTCCCCATAACTTCAGCTGCGCTTAATTTTGGCATGCCATAAAGCCAATTCTAATACTAATTCTTTTTTGACCTTACGGTTCCCAAGCTTAGAATTACAATTGATTCGGTCTCTATGTTTCATTGTCTACAATTTCTGAAAGATAGGATTGGAATGGTCCAGCTTGGGTCATGTGCCCACTCTTGGTTCAATTACCAAGAGGATGGGTTATATCCCTTCAGGATTCATAGTAGAAAAAGTTGTCCAAGAAGGGAGTAGTATGGGCAAGAGGAAATGACTGACATATTAGAACAACAATCTTCAAAAATTACCATAGAAATCTGTCTTTGGAAGAAGGAGATACTTTTGATTAGATTACTTGTCAAGAGAGTATTTAAAATGAAAGTGATGAAGATTAGTCTTGTTCTTTGTACCTAATACTACTTCACTTTTTATTGCTAAAATACAGTTTTATCTCCAAATCTGCTATTTCTCTCCAAAAAGTTATCTTTAGAAGATAATTCTGTGAACTCTGACTTTATAAGTCCTCTGTGAGAAGCCAAATAACAAAGGTAAATCCTTTGAACATTTCTTGTTGCTTTTATAGTTTTATTTGTAATGACTATTTGGCCCAAATTAAAGAGAGGTGTGTGTGAGTAGAAATCAGACCCCAGGGAAAGGTCAGAAGAGCTGGGGATACTCTTGAAGTTTGAGAAGATGAAGAAGATTGTAGGTAGTTTCAAACCTTTCTTTGACAATTTGCTTGCAGAAAATCTGCTTTCTTCAAAAGTAATACATAAATGTATTCAAGAATTAACCTTGGAAAGTATGATAATCTTACATCTTAAAGATTAAAGATCGATCAACTAGAAATTATTATGAATTTGAACATTTAAAAAGTTTGTAAATGATCCCATTTTAATTTAATTTAATTAATTATATAAAATTGATAATGCTAATACCATTGCCAAAATCTTTCTTCAGTTCTGCCCCCAATATCCTACCTACACTAGACATGTTTATAGGGCCTGTGAGGTCATGGGAGCTTCTACTGAGGCAATGTCTACTTGAGAGAGAAAGGGAGAGAGAGCAAGTGAGCTCATGTGCACCACTGGCAGCCAGGTTTTTAGCCACTGGACTCTTCCTTACCACCACAGCTGATTGGACCAGGAGAGACAACCCAGCTCAAGGCTGGGCTATAACCTCTGACCTGATGTTCAAAACAATTGTGTTGAGCCAATTTGATTGCTTCTCTTAGGAAAGTGAATTAAGAAATGCCAAGAGGAGAAATTCAGAAAATATTATTAGAAGCAGAAGCTGAACCATTCAACATAAAGGGATTTGATTTCCAAAGCGCTCTGCAAAAGACAAAGAAGAAAGAAAATACAAGTCAGAAGAGGAAGCCCACCTATAGAGAAAGAAAGAGGAAAGCAGTAGCACATTGGAAACCAAGTGTCAGGCCGGGTGGGGTGACTCAGCCTGTAATCCCAGCACTTTGGGAGGCCGAGGCAAGAGGATTACCTGAGCCCAAGGGTTCGAGACCAGCCTGGGCAACTTGGTGGGACCTCATCTCTGCAATAAATCACAAAAAACTAGCTGGATGTGGTGGTGTGCTTTTGTGGTTCTAGCTACTTGGAACGCTGAGGCAGAAGGACCACCTAAGCCCAGCAGATCGAGGCTGTGATGGCTGTGAGCATGCCGCTGCACTCCAGCTTGGGCGACAAGAGTGAGACTCCAACTCAAAAGAAAAAGAAAAAGAAAGAAATCGATCATCTTCTGGGAGATGTACAGCCCACTGTCCCCAGAGCTGGCCTGTTCCTTTTCTAACCCAGGTGGAGGCTTCTAGCAAAACCTCCCTTTTCTTGAAGTATCATGAGTGGCTTTCTATGTCTTGCAACTCAGAAGACCTGACTTCAACATCATCTTATCCAGAGTTCATATAAAAAGGCCAAGGGCTGCCAACTTACATTAGGCAGTGGAACTTGATAATTGGATATTCAGGTTACTGACATTGATCCTTTCAATAATGAAGTTTGAGCAAGTTTGGAGCTAGCAGAGATGCAAAGCATTATTTGCATGCTGGCCCGCTTTCCTGGAGCAACAAGTTTATATCTCTTCCCTGCCCATGGTGATGTAGGGCAAACTCAGCAGCTGGCTACGGACGCGGTGACAGAGGGCACACTCACCAACAGAGGTGGCTGGATCATTCCAGTTCAGGATTCTTGAGAACAGATAGGGAGATGATGGGGATGGCTTCCTAGTTTTTTTTTCTTTCTTGAGTTGGAGTCTCACTCTGTCGCCCAGACTGGAGTGCAGTGGCCGCTCCCAGCCACCGCAGCCTTAACCTGCTGGCCTCCGGCGATCCTTCCACTTCAGCCTTCCAAGTTGCTGGAACTACAGGTGCGCGCTACCACACCCAGCTAGTTTTTGATTTATTGTGGAGATGAGGTCTCACCAAGTTGCCCAGGCGGGTCTCCAACCCGCGGGCTCAGGCAATCCACTCACCTCAGCCTCCCAAAGGCGTGGGATTACAGTCTGAGCCACCGAGCCTGGCAGCTTCCTAGTTCTTGAATAAGAAGTGTGGTTCCTTGGCAAGGCTATAAATTCTTGCCCTCAATGTGAGGGCTCAGAAAGTCACTATCGTTGAGGAAAGTTTTTCGTTATCCAATGTATGATAGAATCACTCTAAGGGTGGAAGTGACCTGGCGGGGAAGCTGGATGTGCCAGTCCCTCTGTGACAGTGAGGAGACTGCATGGCTCTTCCACAAAGTGGAGAGTAGGTGCGGGGGTGGGGGGTGGGTAAGGAGGCTGCAGAGCAGTGAGCAGAGATGGAGCCTTTACCACTGGCCTCCACCAGGAGAGAAATGTTTCTCTTGTATGCTCAAGGAGAGGGTTGGGTGTCGACTGGCCTCAAGATCATGGAGTTCTTCTAGCAGGCTTGACCAGTACAAGCTGTAATTCTCCCTTATGGCTCCATGTGAGTAGGCATCTCTGGTCCTGTGCTTTTAGTCGCTTTGGGGTTGGCAGGTGCCTCCAGTTATTAAATGATCCTCCATGGTAGAAGTATATGTATAACAAAAACTGCTTATCACGATGGATGTATAAAAGGACATTCAGATAATATTGTCAGTAGACATAAAGTAACATGTCTAAAAATAATTAACAGGCACCATAGCATATTGTTAAAAGGCATGGAGTCTGAAACCAGCTATTTGGGGTCTAAAGCCCAGTTATACCACTTACTAGCTGTATATCTTTGAGCAAGGCACTCTCTATGCTTTAATTTTGTCATCTATGTAATGAGGATGATGATAACAGGACCCACCTCATTCAGTTGTGAAGTTAAATGTGTTATTTGTGTAAAGTCTGTATGATAGCACCTGGCACATAATAAACATTCAGTCAGTGTTACTGATGTCATTGTTACCTGCTGCATTTCAAGAATAAGGAACTGAGAGCCGGAGACTTGTTGAAGGCCACGTGGTGATCAGCTGCAAAGTTGAAAGGAACATGGGCTCCTGTTTGATGCTGGCTCTTTAACACTCTACAATAAAACCAAGCTTTGCATTCCTCATGCCTCTGAAGGAAGTATAACGTCACCCATACTCTATCCTCAATTGCAGGTGAAGAAAATGAAAGAATGAAAAGCAAAATTTTACACTAAAGGTGAAGCTCCTCTCTAATTTGCCCTGCTCTTTTTTCAGTCTCTGTGCTATTCTGACTTTGTTGTCATTCTCTCTGCAATAACATGTCATTCTCTCTCACTAACACACAGGGTGGCTTGGCAGCCCTCCAGGCAGTGAATACCCTTCAGACACTCGAGAGTGTGCTGGGAAAATAATCCCGGGACTCAGCACCAGGCCTGGCACACGGCAGACACTCATGAGTCATGATCTGAAATGCATGAGTGCCCATTCTCTTCCTGCTTTCTTGACTTTGTCACCTCCTGCCCTAAAATCTTCAACAAGAGCTCTCTTCTTCAAACTCAAATGATTCATTTCATATTTTAGTCCTTTCAGTGATCTGATCTTTCACCATTCATTGCTTACTTCCATTAATATGTCTTCTTTGGTTATACTCTTTTTATTCATTTTTATCCCATATGTGGTACTAAATATAACCCCATACTTTAACATTCTGTTTATATTCAATTTTTTTTCTGTTTTCTCGCTATTGTAATGACAATGTAGACAATTTGGAGGTGTTTCCCGGTCCACATCTTGTCTTTAAAAATCACTCAGTGAGCTATCACAGAACCAAAGAACTGAGTACCACATGTTCTCACTCATAAGTGGACCCTGAACATTTACCATTATATTATAAGAAAGGGATTGGCAGTAGCGGGACACTGCCAGGGGTGGAAAGAGGGAGAGGGCACATAGCATCAATAAGGGTACCTGACCTCAAACCAGGTGAGGTGGGGCCAAAGGGAGGCCCAAACTTTACCTGTATGATGACCACTTGTATACCTAGTCCTGAATTGTACCCCACATCCTTAAAATAAGAAATAATCTTTTTTAAAAATTACTCCCATAGTAGTTATGTTTGAACTTCATGACCCTGACTGACCCTTAACCTAGATGATGGTACTGGGAATGGTCACCAGGCCCAAGCGAGGCCAATCAAATCCTTTCCTCCTAGAATCTGGAATTGAGATTGGGAGGGGCTGAGCAGGTTTTACTAGTTACATGCATAGGGACATGTAACCTTGGGAGCTATAAGGTGGTAATCTTCTGACGGGTGAGTAAAGAAACATAAAGTTGATTGCAAAAAGAGAAAGTAAAAGTGAACACACAGAGAGAAGCAAATATATACAAATTCTCTGTTTATATATTTTCTCTCTTTATCCAATGTGTATTATATATACACATTATATATGATACAATATATAATATAATGAATATAATATAATACATATTAGAGAAAGAGAGAATATTCATGGAGTCAGTCCCAGGGAAAAACAGAGATTAGCTGCTCTAGAACCTGGTTAGATTTTCCATTTTCTGGTTTTTTCCCTGATAAGGCCAAACTGTAATTCCTGCTCTTGTTTTCCTTAGAATACCTACGTAATCTTGCTACAAATTCCCCATCTTTAAGAAAGATTAAAAGAATTTCTAAAGGCCCTTAACTAAGATTATATTAAATAGAGGGATAGTGTAGCTTATCTTATTTAATCTATTACTGGGTTACAAACTATCCCAAAAGTTAGTGCATTAAAACACAATGCTGTAGATCAACGAATAGTGCTGAATTCACCTGGGCTCTGCTGGGCTTGCCTGGGATATTTTATGCATTTGCAGGTATCTGACAGCATGGCTGGCAATCGGTACTGGCTTCTGACTGGGTGCCTCGATTCTTTCTTGTGGCCCCTCATCCTACAGAAATGTAGCCTGGGGTTCCTCGTATGATAGTAAAAGCTTTCTAAGAAGGCAAGACCCAGTATACACACGCTTAAATATAGTAGCTACTGATTACATGCGGCTATTGAACACTTGAAATGCTTAATGCTACTGTGACTACAGTACTGAATTTTAAATTTTATTTAAATCTAATTCATTTTGATTTAAATAGACACATGCAGATATGGTTACTATATTAGACGGTGTCACTAAGGCTAGACAATATTATTGCATGCAATATATTGCATGCAATAGACACACTTTAATTAAACAAAGGGTTTGAAAGCAAATGGATGGAAAAAGATAAAATGTGCAGACAGTAAACAAAAGAAAACTGGAGTGATAATTTTAGTATCAGATAAAATAGACTTCAAAGCAAAGAGCATTTTAACCTCAGTGGCCTTATGAGAGATCAAAGTAAGACATCTAATAATGACAAAAAGGACAATTTATCAAGACAAATGTATACGCACCTAATAATAGAATACATGAAGAAAAACTTGTCAAAATTCAAGGAGAAATAGACAATTCTACCATTATAGTAGATTTTAACACAACTTTGTCAGCAATTGAGAACTAGACAAAATTTTGTAAAAACATTATCAATCATCTAAACTGAATTGGCATTTACAGAATACTATACTTAATAATATCAAAATAAACAACATTTCCTAGTACATGTGATATGTCCTCTAAGACAGATTATATCTCTACAAGGCCATAAAAAAAAGTCTCAATATATCCAAAAGGACCAAAATAATACAAAGCATTTTCTCAAATAATTAGATATCAGTAAATAAGATATCAAGGACACCCCCAAACATTAAAAAAATAAAAAACAATGTGTAAATAATTCATGGGCTAAAGACAAAACCACAGGCGAAATTTGAAAATGACAGCAGAAATGTATCAGAATGCAGCTCAAGCAGAGCCTATAGGAAAATGTCAATCTTTAAATGTTTTCATTGGAAAAGGTCTAAAATCAGTTACCTGAAGTTCTGCTCTAAAATACTTCAGAAAAAGAGCAAAGTAAACATAATGTAAGCAGAAGGAAAGGCATAATACAGATAAGGGCAGACATCCATGAAATGGAAAACCAACAGCCAATAGAGAAAAATAATAAAGCCAAAAGTAGGTGCACTGAGATGGTCAACAAAATTGATAATCCCCTATCTAGAATTAACAAGAAAAAAAAGAAAGAGAGCACAAATTACTAGCATCAGAAATGAGAAGGGAGTATCACTGCAAACCCTATAGACATTAAAAGGATAATAAGATAATGTTATGAACAACATCATGCCAAAAATGTAATAACTTTGATGAAATAAACAATTTTTCAAAATTGACATGAGAAGACTTAGAAAACCTGAGTAGTTCTATATCAAACTAAAAACATTGAATTTATTATCAAAAACCACCCCTCCACCAAAAAAAAGTACATGCCCAGATGGTTTCACCAGTGAATTCCATTGAATTCCATCAGGAGATTAGTGAAGAAATAGCACCAGTTTTACACCAACTTTTTCCCAATGAGTATAGAACTGGGATCACTGGCCAACCTATTTATTAGACCAACATAACCTACCAAGAAGCCTGATAGAGACATTCCCAAAAGAAAATTACAGACTAATATCCCTTATGAACAAAGTTTAAAAGATTCTTCACAAAATGTTAGCAGATTACATTAAACAATATATAAAAACAATAATCTGTTATGACTAAATAAGGCTTATCCCATACATGCAAGGTTGGTTTAACATTAAAAAAATCAACCAATGTAATTAAGCATGTTAACAGTATAGAAAAGAAAAAAATGTGATTATCTCAAAAGATGCAGAGAAGACATTTGACGAAATTCAATACCATGCCCATTATTATGGTTTGGGGGGATTTTCTGAGTCAAGGCTTTACTTTCGCTCAGGCTGGAGTGCAGTGGCACGATCACAGCTCACTGCAGCCTTGACCTCCTAGACTCAGTCGATCCTCTCACCTCAGTCTCTTGAGTAGCTGGGGCTACAGGCATGTGTAGAGACAGGGTCTCACTATGTTGCCCAGGTTGGTCTCAAACTTCTCGGCTCAAGCTATCCTTCCGCCTCCATCTCCCAAAGGGCTGGGATTACAAGCATAAGCCACTGCACCCAGCCCCACTAATTATTAAAAAATAAAACTTCTCAACAAACAAGAAATAATAGGAAACTTGTTCAAACTGATAAAGGGCATCTACAAAAACGTTCAGCTAATATATTTAGTGATTAAAGAGTCCATTGTTTCCTCCTGAGGTATTAATCAATATTTGAATAGGATGTTTTGTGGAAATTAACAAACTGATTTTAAAATTTTATGGAAACACAAAGGATCTAAAAAAACCAAAACCATATTTTAAAAACATAGCAAAAAGGATAATTTACCCTACCTGATTTAAGACTTACTATCAAGTTACCTTAATCAAAACACTTTGGTATTGGCAAAGAGATAGATATACAGATCAGTGGAAGAATACAGAGTTCAGAAATGGACTCATGAGTATATGGGTAATTGGTTTTTTGACAAAAATGCCAACTAGACAAGAAAAGCATTTTTAACAAAAGACACCAGATAAACTGGATAGGAATGAACATCACCCCTTACTTCATATCACACATAAAAATTAACTTGAAATGGATTATAGACATAAATGTGAAACCAAAATTATAAAACTTCTAGAAGGAAACCAAGGAGAAAATATTTGTGACCTTTAGATAGGCAAACATTTCTTAGATAAAATACAAAAATTATAAACAATAAAAGCAAACATTGATAAATTAGATTTTATCAAAATGAAAAACTTTCACTTTTTGAAAAATGTCCTATGAGAAAATAAAAATGCAAGTTATAGACTGGGAAAAAATATTCATTAAACATATGTTAAACAAAGGACTTGTATCCAGAATACATAAATAATTCTTGCAACTCAATATTAAAAAGACATTAAAAGTGGGCAAAAGGGTTGAACAGATACTTCACCAAAGAATATACAGGTGAAGAATAAAAAAAATGTTCTACATCATTAGTTATCAGAAATTAAAGCTACTGTGAGTTCCCACTACACACCCATTAGACTGGATAATATTTTTAAACAACTAAAACATTCAGTTGGTTCTGGCAAGAGTTTGGCAGTTAAAAAAAAAAAATGTTAACCATATACCTACACTCCAACCCCAAACATATATGCACATAAATATTTACACACAGTGACTTGTATATGAATGTTTATATGCTTACTGCAGCATTATCTGTAACAGCCAAAACCAACAAAACCAAAACCCTCAAACTGTAAACAACCCAAATATCCATCCACAGGTGAATGGACAAATGATGATGTGTCTGTACAATGGGAAGCTACTTGGTCATAAAAAGAAACAAACTATTGATTCACATAACAACATGGATGGATTTCAAAATCAGTATAGGAGTGAAAGCATCCAGGCACAAGGGAGCACATACCGTTTGATTCAATGTATTTAAAATTCTCATAAGTGAAAATTACTCTTTTATAATAGAAATCGTAATAGCATTTGCCTGGGCATGAGATGGAGGAAGGGAATAGGAAATTTTTAAGAGTGATGAAAGTGTTTATCTTAATTGTGGTAACCATTTCATGAGTGTACATATATGTCAAAATACATCCATTTATACACTTTGAACATGTGCAGTTTAGTGCACTTCAATTTACCTCAATAAAGTGTTTCAAAAAGCTGTGTGGGCTTTGTATGAAATTTACTGGGATTCATTACATGCCCCAAAAGACATATCCATAATTCACTTTGAGATAGATGCTGTCTTCTTTGAAGTGCAAAAGGACTGATGTAGGGCTTGCCCTTAAGATTCTTAGGAGCCCTTTTGTCAAACTGAGAGTTTTTAGTAGGCATCGCCTTAAGCCTTTTGGGGGCCATATCAACGAGTCTTATAGCTTAATTTGACCATTCCTCTGAAATTCTTACATTGATAACTTTCTGCCAGCTTGAGAGACTGAGGACAAGAAATAGTTTCATTTTATAACCCATCAAGTTCAGTATCCTTTATATTTTCTCTAAATTTGGCTTGCAAACTGAATAAACTTCCTTTAGTTTTTTTCTTCCTGTAATTACTCACATGCAGTTAGAGAAGCCAACTGACATGTTCAGCCATCTCCTTTGTCAGAAATTTCATTTGTCAGACCCACAAGTGAATTAGGTATATTTTTCTATCTTCCAAGTGACCTTGGACAACAGCTTTGCACATTTTCCTGCCACTACAAAAGGCAGTTTGTCCTTCTTCCTTCAAGAGCAATTTTGTCACCACTATTTCAACCTCCATGAATGCCCTCCTGTATCCTATTAACCTTTGCCTATTGCCTAGTCCCAAAGTCAATGTTACAAGTCTCAGATTTTTATTTTGGCAACGCCTCACTTGTAGGTACCATAGCACTTTGCCCTTGAACTTTCAGTTTTGCATCTCCTGCTTTTGGAATAAGCGTGTTGCCTTGTGAACAAGCTCCCTTGAGGCTGCAACATCATTTGGAAGAAGAGACCACATGAGTGAGAGAGAGAAGTGCAGCTATCTGAGCTGTCCCAATTCACCTAGCTGAAGCACTGGAGAGGGTGTCTGGGACCACCTGGCTTCCAGCTGGTCAGACAACTGGCTGCAGATTCATGAGCGAGTCAGTCAAAAGCACATGGAGCAGAAGAACAATCTAGCTGAGCTTAGCCCAAATTACCAACCCATAGACTTATTTAAAAAAGGTATTAAAAAAAAACATTAAAAATGATTTTAAGCCACTAAGTTTGGAAATGTTTTGTTTTGCAGTAATAGATAACTGATATAGTCATTATACTCAAAAATTGCTCAACAAAACCTCTAAATGTGAATGAAAAAATAAGCTTAGAACTATAGGCATTTCAACTTAATATTCATACGGTTTTATTATAAAAATATTATTGCAAGAAATTTCTCAATTGTTCAAGACCAGCCTGGGTAATTTGGTGAGATCTTGCCTCTACAATAAAGAAAAATCAGCCAGGTGTGGTCTGTAGTTCTAGCTACTTGAAAGTCTGAGGTGAAAGGATCCCCTGAGTCCAGCAGGTTGAGGCTGCACTGGCAGAGTATGCCACTGCCCTCCAGCCTGGGCGACAGAGTGAGACTCCTATTAAAAAAAAAAAAAGAATATGACGTACAGTACCAAACATATAGCAAGTCTATGACAAATGCCAGAAAGATTATGAATTCTATTATTTATTAATTTATTATTTATTAATTTATTTTTCTTTTCTTTTATTTTAACGATGTGGGGTACAAGTCAGGGTAGATTATGAATTTTAAATAGCCTAGAGAGGAAGGAGAGAATAAGAGAGTATAGCCATGGGCTTTTGTATATACATATATATGTATAATATGTATATATACTTTTGTATATACATATATATGGATAATATGTATATATACACATGTATATAGGCATATTATATATATATATATATACACATATATATAGGCTTTGAACATCTGTTGGTCTGGACAGAGAAGAAAACACAGTTAACAAAATGTTCATCGTTTCATAAAGGAAATAAATTTGGATCCTTTCGCTCATAAATGAATATAGTTTTGGAGCTCAGTTAAGACTTTTTACTTCATTTCTGTGTATTTGCAGCTTGCTTTTGGTCAACAGTAGATACTTCTGACATGTTGACTTTAGCCAGTTGTAATATAAGAACTGGACACAAAAAGAGTGGGAAGATCTCCTTGTATAACTGACCAATGCCCAAGAAAAGAAAAAGGTAATAGAAATTTAAATTTACCAGGCAGGTGAATATTCTGAGTATCAACAGTTTTTATTTTATGGGTTGTAGGGTGTTTAATTCTTCCATTACTATGACTAAGATGCCACTCTGCTTTAAGTGCTTTCAAAAGGAATGAAAAATGTCATTTTGCCTTGTTGTTTATCTTAGGGGAGTAGTTATAGCTTCTGCCTGTTATCTGGTGCATGTTCCTATTTTGATTGTTAGCCATGGGGTCAGTTCCATCTGTGCTGAGTTGTATCAACATGCCCTTGGGTTTTTCATGTGAACCAGCACGTGGTCATGACGATTAGGTGGCTCTACTTCATGTGTTTATTCTGCAGCTAAACACACCCAATCACATGTGCAATAATAATGGCCAAATTTAAAAGACTATAAAAAGGCAAGGATAAAATGAGGGCATCCATTATGAAGATCAATGGACACTCATAGGCTAGTTGAAGATGGTTGAAATAGTACATCAAAAATTTAGATCTAGCTTCGTGACAAGCTAACTTTTTAGTATTCTTTCATAATCATATTATTGTATAACATTTTGCAGTTTAGAAAGCATTCTCATTTGGGTCCACTCCTTACTTCAATTCTGAGGTTCTAGTTGCTAAGAAGTAGTACATTTCGCAACTAGCAGGGAAGCTACAGGTTGTGTGGCTCATTCTGTGCTCAGGCTTTTACCTCTGAAGTGTGATCCTTGGGACGCCTGATTTTCTGCTGTCTGGCTTGCAGCTGTATCACTCTGTATCCATCACTGTGCCTTCAACACAATAAACACTAAATAAATATTTATCACCTTGTCTTATTATTACAAGCCTGCACATAAGTACAGGAAGCTTTCAACACATATTTACTAGTGCATTTATTTAATATTTCCACATCTTCCCTCACACAATATTCTCCTGTAGTTTTAACTTTTTAAAAAATATACATTTAAATGCTCTGTAGTACACAAGTTACATAACCTCATGTGATTTCCTCAAAAACTTTGTGAGAGATATAGCCAGGAAACTATGATTCCTATTTCACAGATAACTGAGCAGACATAAGAAGAATAAATGATGTAGAAATGGGGTCTCTGACTGGTTTCTCATGCCTCAGGTCAACCTCTTTCCTGAGTCCCTGCCTCAGTGGTGAATGAGTGTCAGAGGAGGCCCTCTTTCAGGGCTCTCTCACGGTTTTAAGTTTGTTTCCTTGTCTGTAGTAATTCTGGCCTTGGGCTAAGAACATAAAAATGAATTCCTTCATTTAAAAAGCATTCACTAGGCAAACTTTGGAAATGTGTATTTTGATCTCAGCAAAGCATTTTATGGTCTCTCATGATATGTATGTAACTAAAATCGTCACCAACCCAAACTGGGTCTGCTTGTTCAACAGAAAGCCAAACACCCAAGCACAGGGGTTTTGCAGTGAGAAAAGTTTATTGTGAGTCAATTGACAATGAGACAAATCTGTCTCCCCACCACGCAATGGTGAAAGATGCAAGAATTTTGAAACAAGGTGAAGTCAAGGCTCGATATGACTGGATCCTGGATTCTTCCATGTGGTGTCCACTTCTTAATTCAGTCCTCGCTCCTAAGAACTCGAGGGTAGGTTCTCCATGCTCAAGTTATGTGGCCTCCAGTCTGAAGGTCCATGGCAATGGAAGTTTAACTTACAGATTTGTTACATAAAAGTTTGGTTTTATCTAACAGATTTGCCAGATTATGTAACCAGATTTACTAGATTGGTTTGATGTGGTCACAAAACTGTTAGATTATTTTACTTTTTATTGTTTCATTAATTATACCCAACTTTCCAGAGATTTCCAGTGTCTAAGAGAAATCACATTTTCCCATGATTAGTCTGAAGTTCATGTAAGCTCTGGCTCCTACCTACTCCAACAACTTTCTTTTATATCCCTTCCCTGCTCATTCAGGAAGCTCCAGCAACATGACTTTTTCTGTTCCTCATATATGCCAGGCTTATTTCCACGTTAGGGCATCTGCACTCACTGTATGGAATATCCCTGTTCCTCAGATCTTGCACAGGTGACTCTGTCTTATCATTCAATTATCTGCTCAAAGGCTTGCTTAAGAGGCTTTTTCTGGCATCCATGTTAAGAGAAATAAGCTAAGAACAGAGTAGCGAATATAGTGTGCTGCCATTCCTGCAAATATTCTTAAATATCATTTATACAAGCACACACAGACACAGAAAATATTGCTGGAAAAATGCACAAGACACTGATAATGGTGGTTTCCACTAGAGAGAACTGCAGGATGACAGTGGGTTTAAGACATTTCATACTAAGACAATTAGTATTAATTGAATTGCTTACCATCTGCATGTATTACCTATTGCGATAACTAAAACCTCTTTAAAAGAATGAGAAAAAATTCATTGAATTGTCTGGAACTAACAAATTGGAAATAGAATGTGAATAAATATTTAATGTTTCACTTAGATTTAATAATTCAATTGCACAGGTCCTGGGGTGGTAGATCCTGTTTAAAAGTCATCCATCTGACAAAAATCTAAGATTTTATTGACTGTGAGCTCAATCATTTGGCTGTTAACAAAGTGAAGGCACTCACCCAACATAAGCAGAATACACATTCATCTCAAGCGCACAGAGAACATTCTCCAAAATCAATCACTTGTTGGGTCACAAAATAATTCAACATATTTAAGAAGATAATACCAAGACTCCTTTTGGGATGAAACTAGAAATCAATAGCAGAAGGCAAATTGGAAAATTCTTGAACAACCAATTAGTCAAGAAGAAATAAAAAAAGAATTTGGAAAACATTTTGAAAGAAACTCACAATAGAAACACAACATATCCAAACGTATTTGATTTACCAAATATAGTACTACGAAACAATTTTGTAGCAATAAATGCCAACATTAAAAAAGAAGGATCTGAAATGAGTAACCAGACTCTACACCTCAAGGAATTATAAAAAGAAGAAAATCGTAAGTCCAAAGTTAGCAGGAGGAAGGAAATAATAAAATCAAAGCACAATAAACAAAACAGAGAATAGGAAAACAACAGAAAAAAAAATCAACGAAACTAAGAGTTAGTTTTTTGAAAAGACCAACAAAATCGACAAACTTTAAGCTAGAATAACTAAGGAAAAAAAGGGAAGATTCAAATAAACTAAATCAGAAATAGAAGAGGAGACATTACAACTGGTGCCACAGAAATAAAAAAAGATTATGAGACTATAATGAACAATTATACATCAAGAAAATTGATAACATAGAAGAAATAGAAAATAGATAATATACCAAGAGTGAATCAGATAATCTGTACAGAAGTAGCACTAGTAAGGAGATTTAATTAGTATTCAAAAACTTCCCAACTGAGAAAACTCTAAGCCTGGGGGGTTTCGTGGGTAATTCTACCAAACATCTGAAGAATAATTAATGCCAATTCTTCTCAAATATTTCTAAAAGATTGAAGAGGAGGGACCATCCAAATTCATTTTACAAAGTCAATGTTACCCTGATACCACCAAAGCCAGAAAAACACACTACAAGAAAAGAAAGCTATAGCCTATATCACTGGTGAATATACATGCAAAAGTCTTCAACAAAATAACTAGCAAACCAAATTCAGCAGCACATTAAAAGAATTGTGCACCATGATCAAGTGGGATTTATTCCTGAGATGCAAGAATGGTTCAACATATGAAAATGTGATATACTATAATAATAGAACAAAGGATAAACATCACTTGATCACCTCAATAGATGCAGAAAAGGCATTTAACAAAATTCAACTCTTTCATAATAAACACACTCAAAAAACTAAGGATAAAAGGAAACAACCTCAACATATTAAAGGCCCACAGCTAACATAATACTCAATGGTGAAAGACTAAAAGTATTTCCTCTAAGGTCAGGAACAAGGCAAGGATGCCCACTTTTGCTCCTTCTGTTTAGCATAGTATTGTAAGTGTTAGCCAGAAAAATTAGGCAAGAAAAATAAACAAAAGCATCCAAATTGGAAAGGAAAAAGTAAAATTATCTTTGGACTCAGGTAACATGCTTTTATATGTAGCAAACCTTAAAGACTGTACACACACAAAAAACTGTTACAACTAGTAAATGAACTCAGTGAAGTTGCAGGATACAAAAGTTAGCATTCAAAAATCATTTGCTTTTCTTTAAACTAGCAACAAATAATCCAAGAAGGAAATTTAAAAAAAAAAATCTCATTTACAATAACATCAAAAAGATTAAAATATTTAGGAATGAACTTAACAAAGGAGGCAAAAGACATCCACTGAAAACCACAAAACATTGCTGAAGGAAATTAAAGAAAGACAAATAAATGGAAAAGCATTCCATGTTCATGGACTGGAAGGTTTAATGTTGTTATAATGTACATTCTAACCAAAACTACAGATTTAATGCAATCCCTACCAAAATCCCAATGGGATTTTTTGCAGAAATCGAAAAGAAATCCTAAATTCAAAAGGACCTTGAATAGCCAAAACAATTTTGAGAAAGAAGAACAAAGCTGGAGGCATCACACTTCCTGATCTCAAGACAGATTCCAAGTCACAATAATTACAACAGTATGGGACTGGCATAAAGACAGACATATAGACAAATGGAACAAAATAGTGAGACCAGCAGTAAACCCGTTCATATACAGTCAATCTTCAGTAAGGGTGCCAAGAATATACAATGGAGAAAGGATACTGTCTTCACAAAAGAATAAAATTGTACCCTTATTTTACACCACATACAAACATCAACTCAAAATGGCTTAAAGATTTAAACAGAAGACCTACAGCTATAAAACTGAGAAGAAAACAGGAGAAAGGCCTTGTGACATTGGTCCTGGCAATAATTCCTTGGATAGGACACCAAAAGCACAGGCAACCAAAGCAAAAATAGCTAAGTGGGACTACATAAAACTAAAAAAGGCTTCTACACAACACAAGAAACAAGTGACAGAGGGAAAGGCAGCCTGTGGGATGGGAGAAAATATTTGCAAGCCTATATCTGATAAGAGGTTACTATCCAAAATACACAAGCAACTCCTGCAACTCAACAGCAAAACAGATAAAAACAAAAATAACCTGATTTCAAAATGGACAAAGGACTTAAATAGACATCACACAGATGTACAAATTGCCAACAGATATAGCAAAAGATGCTCAGCATCCCTAATTATCAGAGGAATGCAAATAAAAATCACAGTGAGATATCACCTCACACAATTTAAGATGGCCATTATCACAAAACAAAGCAAAACAGAAAATAACCAGTGTTGACGAGGATGTGGGGAAATTGAAACCCTTGGACACTGAATGTAAAACGGTGAGCTGCGATTGAAAACAATACAAAAGAAGATCCTCAAAAGACTAAAAATGGAACAACATATGATCTGGCAAGTCCACCTCTGGGTGTTTATTCAAAATAATTAAAATCAAGGTCTCAAAGAGACATTTGTACTCTCATGTTCATTGCAGCGTTATTTACAATAGTCAGTCTAAACGTTCATTAACAGATGGGTAAGGAAAATGTGGCATATACATATAATGAAATAGTATCCAGACATCAAAAATAAGAAAATCCTGTAATATGCTACAACACGGATAAATCTTGAGGCCATTATGCTACATAAAATAAGCAGGTCTCAGAAGGACCAATACTGTGGTGATCCACTTATATGAGGTATCTCAAATAATCAGATTCCTCAAAGCAGAAAGTAGATGGTAGTTGTCAGAGGCTTAGGAAAAGGAGAAATTGTGAACTGGGTATAAAGATTCAATCATGCAAGATGAAAAAGTTCCAGAACTGTGCTGTAGAGCAATGCACTTATAATTATCAAGACTGTACTGTATATTTAAAATTCTGTTACGAGCATAGACCTAATGTTATGTGTTTTTTTACCACAATAAGAAAAAGTCAATGTGCCTCACAATAGCAATCACCAAAATGCAAATGAAAAATTTATCGCCTGTCAAATTAGTAAGGGTTTTAAAATGCTGGTGAGAGTTCCCTGAGGCAGGCCCTCTTACAATATAAATTGACAGGCACAACCGTTTTGAAAAATGCTTTGGAAATATGCATCAAAGGATCTTAAAAATGTTCATACTCTTTGATGTAATAATTTTACTTGTAGAAATATGTTTTCATGAAGTAACAGCAAATGCAAATATGTTTATTATTTATAAGAGCAAAAATTAGAAATTTTCCAAATGTCCCAAAGGAGGAGAATAGCCAATAAATGGTGATACTTATGATGAAACAACAAAAATGTTTATGAAGTTAAGTGACAAAACTGATTATGTTAAGTCGAAAAAAGGCAGGATAACAAACTTTATAAAGGGCAATTATACATAGTATTATTAGCACTATGTGAAACAAGTAGAAATAAAAAATGAAGGAAATATGAGAAATGACAAATATGGTTGTTTCTGGGTAATGAGATTATGGATGATTTAAGACAAGATTTGAAGAAATTTTTTTTTCATATTTTCCTAACTTTTGACAAAGAGCCCATATTAGTATCTCAATCAGAAAACAAACAACACAAATATACAGTTTTAAAATAAAATGTAATCTAAGTTTCCATGAAAAAAATATATTGTGTGCTGATCAATTTGTCCAAACATATTTTTTAAAGCGTCTACCTGCTCTTTAGTCCTTGCAAACATAAACTTGTAAGGTTGACTGTAGAGTAATCAAAAATTAGAGTCTTCACACTAGAAATACTAGAAGTTATTTGACTGATATTACTTAAGGCATGACTAAAACGAAACTAGATGTCCGCATTAACTCTTTTATTTTAACATAAAAGAGGAAGACACAACGGGGGGAAATCACGAGAAAGCCTTACATTATTTATTTGTATAGTAAACATATGGCCTCTGGTAGCCCAAGAAGTAGCATCAGTTCCCTCTGGGATACTATGAGCAGGTCATGTCGTCAGGAGAGAGGTCTGGGGGGACACAAATGGAATGGCAGGCAGGGAGGAAAGAGAAGGGTCTCTCCTGGCAATCAAGTAAGCCAAGCCCACCCTGGTTTTCAGTGGCTTGGCAGATGGCACAGCCAGATTGTCTCACCAGCCTGGAGCTACTTACTAAAACAATTACATTCAGGAGGGGATACATTCATGCTATGATCAGACTCTTATTATTAGCCAGGGATGAGGGGGTCATGTTCTAACTGGTTTAAGCAGTGAGCAGACAATTCTGACAAAGGGACAAGCAGAGGAAAGCACAGGCTGGCTTCTTTAGGGGGATACGCCACTAGCTCTTTGAGAAAGTCAAGTTTACCCACCCCTGACTCTGCCACCCTCCCAGCCCTGCCATTTGATAAGTGTTCTCTTTCCCTTTACTCATGTGTGTTTCTTTAAAGTCAGGGAAAGCAAATGTGGGAACCTTGGGTGCAGTCTAGAAAAACAGAAATAGTTTTGATGGTCTCCTACTGTGTTTAAAAAAAGTAAAAAGTTTGAATGATTTGCCAACACTTACAAATAGGAAGATTTGGCATATTCAGGCCTCAAGGCTTTTAGAAAAATTAAATTAGCAAGAAAGAGCTGTCACTGTCGCATGGCAATGGCCAGCGAGAGAGGAATGGCAGACAAGACAACCGCTTTGGATGGCACAGACCTATCCATGTGCTTCAGTCTTCACTCAGCCCATTTGCTCATTTAGCTTTCCATGGCCCCTGCATGTGTTCTTGACCCTGATCAATAGCATTGCTCTTACAGTCAGAAGCTTTCAGGACTCAAGAGTGATTGACAGAAACGATCTACTATTCCTGGACTGCCTAGGATAAAAGGCCTCCATTGATACAAAAACCCATTCAAAGGAACACTTCCGTGAAGAAGTCTGATGAAGACAGCCTAATTAAGCTGAAAGGAGGCACTACACAGATGCTCAAAGGAGAGTAAAGAGAGAGAGAGAGAGAGAGAGAGAGAGAGAGAGAGAGAGATGTCTCTCTGGAAATCAAGGGTGCCATGGGCAGAGAGTTAGAATGGAGGGCCTTGGAAGAGTGGGATGTCCTATGCGAGACTCTCAGCCTAGGGTCTGGAACTTAGTAGGAGATTAATACATATTTGTTTCCATCTTCCTAAGAGCAGATGCAGAACACAGCAAGTAGGAAAGGGAGCCAGAACAGTGTAATGCAATGCACAAAAGCACAGCATGCCAAGAGAAAAGGAGGAAGGAGGTGATGGTAGCCCGGAGAGGGCAGGAGCTTCGATGGAAAAGGTGGGTTGGGAAGACAGAGCCAGGGACACAGCGTCGATGAAGACAACATTAATCACACAGAAATTCAGAAGAAAGTCACACTGACACTTGAGAAGAGAGGGAATTCATCCCTTCAGTGAAAGACTGTTAGTTAAAGTTTTAGAGGATTTTAAAAATAACATATACGCAATACAGAGAGTAGGCAAAATTTGCAGAGTAACTATATTCAGTAGAAACAAAGAACTTCTATAATTAGCTAAAATTAGTTAGCTGTTTAATAAAATTTATTTTTAGATTACCCATGGTGTGGCTTTCATTACTTTGGAATACTTCATTTCTAAAGCCTCAGTGAGAGAGAAACCAGGTACTAGCTGAAGTAAAACTACCAGAAGCATCATGTCACTACTGTAATAACCTGTCAGACAATGTTACACAAAGGGTGCAGAACAGCAGAATGTAAGGTTACAGATGCAATTATTATTTTTTCTAGCCCTTCATTTCGGGTCACAGCCAACCGGTCACTATTTATACATTGAGTGGCTTTTGCAGTATTTCTTTCTTTAAATATTGAACAGTCTTGAAAGGCAGTGACTGGCAGTATATGCACATTTTCTAGCATGTTATGAGTGCTTAATGCATGTTAAAACAAAATCCCGCATGATGAAAAACAGCAGTCGGTAAAACTATTATGGTCTACAACATCGTAAAGCCATGGTAGTAACTGTTTAAAAAGCATAAAAAGCAAACACAGTGCCTTGATTAAATCATGGTAGTACAGGAACATTTATGTTCACTACATCCACCCAGGTAATTTCCTCTCAAATCCCTCAGAGGATTGAAAGGAGGCACGGAGAAAGTGGGCAGAGTTTGGACTAAAAAATAACTTGTTTCCCCCAAAGCCAGGTCGGAGCTCTGACTCAGGCCGGGCAGCCACAGCCTGCTCCACGGCGGGCGCCCGGAGCGCCTTCCCCCCGGCCCAGCACCGATCCGCAAAGCCCTCGCATTCTCGGCCGCCCCCAGCTTTGAAGCTCGTGCTTCGGCGAGGAGGCGCCAGGTGCGAGCGTGCGACCCCTCCTCCCCGAGCCCCGGGACTCGGCGGGGCGCCTCCGCCCGGGGAGGACGCCCTTTCCGCGCACTCGCCCGGGGGGGCGCCCAGCAGGGCTCGGGGACCTCGGCGCGGCGCCTCTGGGACCCCGCTCAGCCTGCGGCGGCCGCAGACCCCGCGCCAAGTTTGCGGAAGGACGCAAAGAAAAACAGAGCTGCTCCTTTAAGAACTTCCTCAGCCTTTTACTCTCTGTTTACATAACACGGGCCGCGCCGCCGCGGGCCGGGGGCGGGGAGGGGGCGCGGGCGGCCCCCGCGCCGGGGGTGGGCGGGGCGTTCGGGGCGGGCGCTCCCACCTGCCCGCGCGCCGCCCCCGCCCTCCCCGCCGGCGGCCCCCGCCCCCTCCCGCGGGCGCTGGCGGCGACGGCGCGCGGCGCGCAGGGTCCCCGCCGCGGTCCCACTCGCCGCCGGGTCTGGCCCGGGGCAGCCGCGTCGCGCGGAGCTCCGGAGCCCCGAGGGCCCGCCGCGCAGCCACCACGGAGCAGCCGCGGGACTGGCCGCCGCGCGCCCCCCTGGCCGCCGTGCCCTTCCCCGGCGCGCTCACCCCCTTCTCGGGATGGGATTGTAGCGGCGGCGCGGACTCGGCGGGGGTCGCGGCGGAGGCGGCGGCGGCGGCGGAGCGGGGATCCATGTTTTCCCCCGGCCCGGAGGAGCACTGCGCCCCCAGCAAGGAGCCCGTGAAATACGGGGAGCTGGTCGTCCTGGGGTGAGTCCCGGGATGCCGCGGCGCTCGTCCTCGAGCGGGCAGGCCGGCGGCCGGGGGGGCGCGGGCAGGAGGCCCCCACGGGCGCGCGGGCCGCGCGGAGGACGCGGCAGCGGGGACCGGGCGGCCCGCGGGGCGCCGCGCTCGGGGGCCGCGTCCGCGGCGGCTCGGTGGGCGCCGGGCGCGACTTTCCGCTCGTCGCGTCCGGGCGGGGGCCGGGCCCAGCGCCGCCGTCGCGGGCACTTTGCGGGGCCGCTTTCCGAACCGGAGCCGGCGGCGCCCGGGGCCCCGCGGGCCCCCGGCGCCGCCGCCCCGCGCCCCGCCCGTCCCCGAGACCGAGCGCGGCGCGCAGGGGCGCTCCTTGCTCCGAGCACGCCACGAGCACCCGCAGCTCGAGGGCCGGGAACCGTGCGCGACCCGGGGCGCCCTGAAGGGGCGGGCGCGGACGCGGCCCGGGCACCCGCGCGCGGGCGGCCGCCCCTCGGCTCCGCGCCCGGCCCTGGCCTCGCGGATGCCCCCCGGGCGGCGGGGAGCGCGCCCGCCTCGCCCGCCGCGGCTCCGTCTCCGCTGGTGAAAACCGCATTTGAAGATGGTAATTACGCACAATCGTTAACCGGCGGCAATTAGAGACTTCATCTACTTCCTGAGTTTCCTTGTGACATTTCTATTGTTTACCCTTAATAAGCCGGGAGGGAGGCTTCGCGGGATTAAAGCGGGATCCAGGGGAGGAGAAAGGCCGGGAGAGAGGGCAGGAGACGGGGAAGGAGCAACTTGGGCTTCGAGTCAGAGGAGAAAGGATTATTTTTCCCTTGCCTGTGTCGCTGCCAGGAACCCGCGCTTTTGTCCTGCTCCGTTGAAAGACCTGTGTTCATACATCCTCGTTGCTGATAGGTGGGCTTGGCACACACACGAGGAAGAGCGTGTTTTGGAAACCGAGAACATTGTATTAAGCGCCCAATTAAAAATAATGTTAAAGAGGAGATTTTAAGAGCAGCTCCTAGACTCCGTACCACCTCAGATTTTCTAGTGTTCCTCACTTTGTTGCTAGTGTATTGAATGGGAAAGCGCTGGCAATCACCGACGAAGCTGTTTGCAGATGAGCGGTTTTCTCACCTGCATCCTAATTGCACGTCAGAGGCAGATGTCAGGATTCCCTGGAAGGAGAGAGGAACGACAGGAAAAAACCACAGTTTAGTCCGTCTTATGTAACTTCAGCCCAACCTAATTTTGTGGAGTTTGGTTCTGTTTATGTGGCTGACTTCAAAGTATGTTGAACTCTGTGAACTTGACACGGAAGATTAATTTATGCCATTATTTCCTTTTGAGGAAATCACTGTTTAGACGTTTCAGAAAAGCAGTGAGTGGGTTTGTGTCCATAGCTGGAAGTGCAGGGTGCTCGGGAGCCTCAGAAGGGATTTACGCCCTGGTTTGTCCCGGTGTGGTGGCCTTTCTCCAAAGGAGGCTGTAGTGCACTGCCAGCTGCCTGTGCTCCGCCCTTGGCTTTTCCCGGAGATCTAGGAATGACACCTAACATTCCCCGTCAGACACTCAGCAGTTACTTGTGCACCTACTCTGGGCCTGCTCTGCTTGGGTATTGAGGATCCTCCGAAGACCAAGGAACTTTCATTTTAATATGGAATGACAGGCAAAAACAGAAACATGTGGACAATTGAATAATAAATACCAGTGTCAGGTGTTGCCACGTTTTAGGCAGAAATGGGTGAACTTGGTGGCTGCCTTAGGCGGGTGCTGCCCTCTCCAACTGGAGGTCAGGGAAGTTCTTTCAGAGGAAGTGAAATGTGCGTGGAGGAAGCCAGTCTGGTGTTTGAATGCTTGAATGTGGCCCTTTTCTGTTTTTGAGAGTAGATTTCTGACTCTGTAGCAGTATTGAACATCTTGAAGAGTGCAGGTGAGAGAGTGAATAGATTTTCAAGGAGGAGCCTATTAATGCATATTCCACCAGCCTCTCTCCCCAGACACTCCTAAACAACACTCCTAACACAACAGTAACATCTAAATAGAAGCTAATATCAACTTTGCATGTCTGTTCCTCTGGGACAGACATATTGGTAAATAGAGACTTTCTAGTAGATTTTTTTCATTGTTGAGGTGATTTCTGAGGTCTGAAAGTGCCCATTGTTTGATATTGATAGAAGTTTTACTTGTAAAATACAATGTTTTTTTAAAAAAATTGTATGACTGTCCTTTTGGCTGTCTTATGAATGGTAAAACATTACTAGAAAATTCTGGAGACAGAAGAGCTGATAGATGTCATCTACAGATACTACTGCATTTTTTTTTTTTTTTTTTTGAGTTGGAGTCTCACTCTGTCCCCCAGGCTGGAGTGCAGTGGCTGCTCCTGGCCACCGCAGTCTCGACCCACTGGGCTCCAGCGATCCTTCCGCCTCAGTCTTCCAAGTAGCTGGAACTACAGGCGTGTGCTACCACGCCCGGCTAATTTTTTGATTTATTGTAGAGATGAGGTCTCACCAAGTTGCCCAGGCAGGTCTCGAACCCGCGGGCTCATGCACTCCACTCACCTAAGCCTCCCAAAGTGCTGGGATTATAGGCTGAGCCACCGAGCCCAGCTTCTGCTGCATCTTTTCATGTGTTACTCAGTGTTATCAAGAGAATGCCACATAGTTCGGATTTCAGTGGACTCATCAGTTTCTGGGCAGATTAGTGAAATTGAGTTATAATTCAAACTAGTTAGTGTATCATAGCCACAACTCTTTGTTATGCCTGTTACTTAATGAAGGTAGAGAAAATGACTGTTCTAACCGTCACATCGTTTTTTTTTTGGCTATAATTTTAAACTTGGTTTACATGTTAAAGTTGGGGGAGTGGCACAGGATTTGTGAGGCAGTTCAATGTAGTGGGAAAAGCATGTATTTACAGTTCAGGGATCTGGATTTAATAGCAAAAAAGACCAATGCTATGATTGCTTTTTATGTAGTAGATATGCACAAAACAGACCTTTTTTTGAAAAGTTGTAATAGTATACCTGTATTTCACTCATTGGTGTTAGGTTGCCCATGAGAGTATTTAAATTGGGTAGACTTTTTATTCCAAGTTTAAGATAGGCAATGCTGTTTTGAAATTCAGCTGAGTAGGCTGAAATAACCAGCAGAAAGAGCAGATAATCTGATGATGGCATTTAAAACCAGAAGGGGCCTAAGAGGCCATGGTACCTGCTCAGCCCCTGTATTGTATTCATGAAGAAACTGAGGCTTCTGGAATGAAGGATATTTTTTTCAGGTTCATAGTTGGTCTGGGCTGAGCTAGGTCACTGTACTCCTAGTTCACTGTTTTCCCATTTTAGGGCAGATTCCAGCAATGCTGTCAGATCCTCAAAGTACCTTTTCTGGATGCAATTTGAAGTGTGTGGCTCTCTTGCTGAGTAATGGCCCATCATGGTTTTTGGAAAAATATTGCTTACTCTCTTAGTTCTCCTCACCTCACAGTTGAATGGATAATGCATTTTGCAAGGGTTTATTTTTCATTTGATGCTTCACAAAACGTGTTTTTATTGGCTCTCTCAACCAAGGGTTCTTATCCTAGGGTACACAGTGGAAGGCGGGAAGTTCTTGAACTTGAATGGGGGAAAAATATGTCTTTTTCTCCATAATACTCAAACTGAAATTTAGCATTTCATTCAATTATGAATGTAGGCAACCAAAAGACCTACTGCTACATTTGTTTTTAAATTTATTAATACAGAGGTACATGTATGATTGTATTATAATTTAAGACCATTTTGATAATGAAGTAGAACTGATTTTATTTGTCATCCTTTGTATTTTATTTTATGTGTTTAAAAAACATTTGTCTGCAAAAGCCTCAATAGACTGCATGATATTGCCAGAGGGATTCTTGGCACAAAAAGAGGTTAAGAACCTCTACAATGAAGATTCAGAAATAAGACTGAAAATGAAATATCTCACTAGAAACTGATTAAATTCTACAGAAAAGGTTAGGTACCTGCCTTTTTGCCTTAGGATGATGCCGCCTTCTATCAGAGAAGACAAAGAGGACTATGGCTTGACACATTTATGGTCTTTATTATTGTTATTTTAAAAGCAGCTCCCAACTTCTGTGTACTTTTTTTGTTGTTGTAACCTTGGCACTTTGCCTTCACTACCCATCCCTTTGGTAGTAATAAGGAGCCTTAAAGCATACCCTGACACTTTTCCCTTTCTCATCCTCCGCTCCAATTTTGGCCGAAAGGCAGCAAACAGTAGTATCTTTTATAGGCTAAAAGTTCTTTGAACTTAAAATTTTTTTTTTTGAGTTGGAGTCTCACTCTGTCGCCCAGACTGGAGTGCAGTGGCCGCTCCCAGCCACCGCAGCCTTGCCTGTTGGGCTCCGGCGATCCTTCCGCCTCAGCCTTCCAAGTAGCCAGAACTACAGGTGTGTGCTACCACGCCCGGCTGATTTTTTTGATTTATTGTAGAGATGAGGTCTCGCTGCCCAGGCGGGTCTCGAACCCGTGGGCTCATGCAGTCCACTCACCTCAGCCTCCCAAAGGCATGGGATTACAGGCTGAGCCACCGAGCCCGGCAACAAATTTTTTTTAAAAACAAAATCTTGATTGTCACTCAGCATGTGGGATGATCTAAAGAGCTCAGATCTGTTTCTGTGGATGGAGTGTCTAATTCTGTAGGCTATTAAGGGTTGCGATGTTACTGGTTTTGGGTTGCTATATTTTCCTTTACTAATTTTAGCCTTGTTTGGAGTATGTGGCTATCTGTGATGCTTTGTGGTTTCTGGTGTGGCTTTCTTAGATTTATTTGTTTCTTTCTTTAACACACCAAGTCTGAGACCTTCATTAGGATTTTTCATTTTTGGTAATATGTCATCATGTGATCTATATTTGGAGATACTTTTTAAACAAAAATAAAACTAGCTTGATTCAGGGTCCAACAATTCTATGAAACATTTTATGCAAAAGATAAAATATTTACACACAAAGGACCAAAACAAACAAAAAAAGCAGTTGCTATATTTGAGGGAGACCGATACTGTCACATGGTTTTATATCTGCCTTGCAAGGGCTACTGTCTGGCCTCCCTGAAGTATGTATGTGGGGCTGGGGTTGGCTTTTGAATGGCGATGACAACAACTTGGTGGACCTCCATGGTATGGGAGAGAAAGAACTGTGAAAAGGAATTTCTGACGTCTTTTGATTTAATTAAAGGTTTTTCTTGGGGTGTGCAGAAACCTACTTTATAAAAATAAAAGTGAAGTTTAGATTAAATTCAGTTATTAGTTCTTACTGAGCTTATTGTCACCTTCATCATCTGGAAAAGAAAATAATAAGAGCAGAAGGCACTTCATGTTTCTTAGCTTTGTCGGAATCAACTGTTCTCAGCCACTGTCCCAAGTATCTCGCATGTGATGCTCAGTCTTGAGGTACGTGGCCAGTAATTTATGACAGGTAATGAAGTGCGGATCTTTCAAATGATTCAGCGATGTGCTGTTCATAATACCGATTTTCACCCACTTTCATTCTGGTGTGTTTTCTCAAGTGGGAGAGAAAGGCATGGAGTTACATCAGGCAAGCCAGGAGTTTATTCATTCAGCAGATATTTATTGGATGTTTCCTCTTCCAGGCATGGGGAATCCGGCTAGGGCAAGGCAGACACGCTCCCTGCCCTGGTGAATTGCTATCTTGTTTTTGTCACAGCTCCTTAGTGAACAGCTATTACTGTTATACAGTTCATTTACTTACTTCCCAAATATTTGAGCATCTGCTATGTGTCAGATACTGCGCACTGCACAAGGGAATGCACAGGTGAACAAGACAGACGTGGTCTCTGCCACCGCAGGGCTTCTAGCCTAGTCTGGAGATCAAAAGGCTGTGACGACGGGCACAGTGAAGCGGCCCTTTAACCCAGTGCCAAGATGGAGGTGAGGGTACAGAGTATTCTAAGACCTAGAGGTGAGCACACATGGCTTTTTTGAGAACAGAGAAAAGCTTCCTGTGGCTAGAAAAGAACAGTTGAATGAAATAACCTGAGAAGTGGCGGTAGGGGTAGATCTGAAGGCCTTATAAGTTATCGGAGGGGTTCTAGACTTTATTCTAAGGGCATGGGAGACCGTTGCAGGTTTCAGGCATGAGACGGTGGTGGAGGAAGTGCTTCCTAAAGAGGGCACTGCGGAGGTGGAAGGAGAAACTGAGGCTGGAGCCTGCCAAGGCGAAGAGAGAATGGAGTGTGAGCCAGAGGGCAGCTGTCTGGCTTCTAGTTCCTGGTACCTGCCCTTCCTGAGACCTAGCTGCATCCCTTGTCCCTGGTTCCATGTGATTGATCATTCACTCCGTGACTCAAAAACTATTGACTGAGGGCAGGAGTGCTCCTGGCCCTGAGCTGCAGTCGCTAACAAGACAGGTTATCCTGCCTGCTCCCCTGGAGCTTGCCTTTCAGTGGAGAAACGAAGAAGGAAACAGGTAGATAGAGAGTGGAATTTCAGAGAGTGCTGTGAGGAAAGTACAAGAAGATAAGGGGGAAGGGAGTGATGGGGTGGGAATATTGGTGGGGTTAAGTGCTAGGGGTAAGGTCGTGGGGGGCCTTTTTAGACAGAATAATCAGGAAAAGCTTTTGTGAGAAAATAATCCTGTGCCCTTTGAGCGCCTCCACCTTTTTCAGTTGTTACTTTTTTCAGCTTCAGCCACCTTGAGTGGATTCTGTTCTTAGAGTCAAAAAAATGCCAAGTATTTCCTTAGTTAAGGAGACAGAGTATCCAGGCGATTGATGGACGGGAAAATGGAAGTGTAAACAAATATGAGGACGGAGGACAGATATTTAACATCCCCGGGCACAAATGCAGTTCATGCTGCCATGCTGTGTGCCATGTGCCCAGAGCGGCAATTGCATTCCGCCAGAGTTCAGTAAAACTAGTCTGCCCTTGAAATTTGCCCCTCGACTTCCACCCTCCTTGGAGTGCCAGGCACGCCTTTCTGGTACACGGTAGGCACTCACCAAGCATCTTGAAGAGCTGGGTTTCCGTGGCACACCCCAGCGCCCTGCCCTGCACAGATGCGTTGCTGGGATTTGGTGAACTTGTCTTGATTTGGAAGGAGCATGCCAAGCTTCTGTGATCCAGCTGCAGTTGTGTCAACAATCCTGCCAGCCTTTAGGGCCCAAGTTAAAGGTTCCCTGAGAAATGAAACATGCACTTTACTGACATGAGATATTCCAGTTTTAACTTTTTTTTTTTCTTTCTGCCAGTCACCTAGCAGTCATATTGTCACCTGCAGAAAGTCCTGCCTTGAAGGGAAGCAGGCCATCTGTTCTGATCCCACCAGTTGCTCTGAGCTGCATTGCAGTGCGCCACCGTGGTGTTGAAAGGCTGTGGTCATTAATGCCCGTTAATGATGCCTGGAAATACTGTGGCATACGAGCCTCTTGGATGACAGACCTAATAAGTATGCATCAGGGGCATTTTAGCCTCAGGTTTAAGGCTTTCGCGAGTCACTCTCGACTGGGGCTTGCTTTCCAGCCATCCACATAATACTTCTCACTCTCAAACACTTAACTCTGCTTATCCCTGCTTTTCTGCTCATGCAGACTCTGTTTTTAGGATAAAAATCCTTGTTTCAAGCTTTGTACTTCCATTCTAATTAGTACTGGTCTCACGGAATCCAACCAAAGCAGGCAGTTGTGTGTTTGGCTTCTAGGCTATTGGTCTAAAACGACTGATTATCACTACTAAGAGCCTCAGAGGACCTGGGGGGGGGCCCTCCCTTCCCATCTTGTGCTTCCTGCTCCAAGATTGTAGAGCACGAATTACAATCAGAACTCGTGGTGGCGGGCAATTAGGCTTTTCTGGAGTGATTGATTGATTGATTGATTACTTTGAGGAAAAGGTCCATAGTCACAAAGAAGCATGCCTTCACACCAGATCCCAGAAAATTATGCTGACTAGTTCCTGGCTGCAGTACATGGGATTACATTATGGTTTGGGTTCTTTTGCTGATACACACCCTTGCATAGAATTCTGAATGAACTCTGACAAGACTGATACAAAATCAATTCATTAGGTTTTGTTGAGTTGTTTTTTTTGTTTCTTTTGTTGATTATTCTAATGAGCACAATTTCAACTTTTTTTAGATGAGTTACTCCAGACATTAAGTACTGTGTGGTTTAAAGATCTTAACTAACAAAAGCATTTTTGGCATAACTTTATCAAGCATAAGTCATCTACAAGTCTCTTTGCATTCGTTAATCTCAATAATCAATATTATATTCTGAAATTCTTTGAGAGCAAGGCAGTTTAAGAATAGCCTAGCTTAATGAGAACCATGCTTCTTGTGGATTCAAACTTAAGTAGCTTTCACCCAGGACAGCTAATGCATGACACAGATTTTCAAGCTTTTAGAAGTCACCTGACATGAATTAATAGAGCTAACAGAGCTTCCAGACCAGGAGGTAATCTATACTAGCATCCTGTAAGTACAGGGCAATGAAAAGACCAGAGGCATGTTTGGGTGGTTAAAGGACAGAATGGAAAGCTCACTTTTATTGGCTGTACCTGTTGCCTGTTAGCTATAAGAAGGTGGCCCTGTTCCTGAAATGCTTTCCATGTACCCTCAACACTGGTGAACAGTTCTGTGCCAGGTAAGATTGCTCCTGTGAGGTGTAGACTGGGATAGGCCAGTGTACTCTCTACACAAAGAGACAGTGTGCAGCAGTCACTGTTATTGATGCCTGCACAGTAGTCAAGTGGGAGAGCTGCAGCATAGATTCTACCAGTTACAGCCTACGATTTGAACACCCTGCCTGTAGCTTTTGAAACTTTCCCAAATTCTGTTTGGGGAATTTTAGCGTTTTCCATTTCTAATGAGAGGTACTGAGAAATGTAAAATCAAAACTTTTGCATTCAGAATTTATCAACCAAGTGTCAAAAAATTTACATAATTGAACTTTCGGATGATGTGTTCTGTAAGTTTGTAGCTTTCGTACTTTTGTAGTTTTTAAAGCTTAAAACTCCACTAAGACTTGGAGTACTATGCATATGTATTTTATCTATATCTATATGTATGTGTGTATATATGCACACACATTTTTATTGCGTGTGTGTTCCACATATTTAATTAAAAATGGGATCCCCTGTACATACTAGAAATTAAGCACTATCTAAACATACACACTAAACATTTGCCACTCAATTTGTGTTAGGCGATGCTGTTATTTGTTGCTATTTGAAGATGATGATTTCACATGGAAGGACTAGGGATGGTAGAATGCACGTGAAGAGCTGCCCTCCAGGGGTGTGCAATCTAAGGATAAGACAGATGACTTAGCACAAACCTGTTTATTAAAGTGTGTGGAGGGTTGGTTAGTAGAGCTGTTCCTCAGGGTGCCCTGTGGGTCAGGTTCTGTGAGGTGTTCTACATGATCTCTTCCAGGCATTCAGTTTTGTCATTTGGGCAGTGAGGCTCCAGCTTAGTGACTGGTCTAAGCTCAGTCCTCTAGTCAGTGGCAGAGCCTGCTTGGAGGGTAGGTCTGCTTAGCTCTCAAGTCTGGTTCTTTTCATCAGGCTCCGGTGATAGGAATGTGTATTGCTGGGATATTGGGAAAGAATTCCCAGGGAAGTGGCCTTTGAGAAGAGTTTTGAAGGGTGACCTGGATTTTTATAGAGCAGTAGTGATAAAGGCAAGGAGATTTTGGAACCTTGAGGGAGGTGGCTGGAGGTAGGGATGCTTGGGGAAGGAGATGAAGCTGGAAAGTCAGGTGGAAGTAGTGTCAGCTGGTCAACAAATTCTTGGGCTAGGGATATGGTGGCCTGCTGCCCTGAGGTTGTAGCCAGTCCAGCAGGAAAAGAAGGACTTTAAACAGACTAAACCTGGCAAGGATTTCATGGGGGAACACTGTAGGGAACAACACTCTTTTTTGGGGGAGGGAGAGGATGCCACATCGGTGGAGATGGGAAGGATGGCAGGAATCAGCTGAGGGCCAGTGGGGAGAGAGTAGGGCACGTGAAGGCAGTTTGGAAATGCACCTTCCCAGGGGTTGACGAGGCAGTGTGATGTGAGGGACCTGGAAGGACGGGCCTGGGCCCTGTGAAGACTGAGTCCCGGTAGTGGGAAGCCTGCTAACATGCAAGGCACATCTTTCCATGCTCTGGGCAGCAGGCTAGTGAACAGATTTTTTCCAAATTTTTGGAGCAGGTTAGTGAACAAATCCTTAGGACCTGGTCTGGATGTGGAAATCTCCTCATAGGCCTGTGTTTTCTCTTTTGTAGTTCATTTCTCCCTACCCTTGTCTCCCTTCCTCTGCCGGGGGACAGTCACTTATGAGGGTGTCATCCCCCTGTGCACCATGGCGATGGGGGGGCATAGAGTGATCATTTGGGCACCCAGTAGTTTGGTTTGGAAAGTTGTGCTAGAATGCATGCATGTTTTTGGGTTGAAGGAACTCCTTCCCTTTACCCACCCAAACAGCTGTCCTCTGGAGCCTTGTTTTCCCTGAAGGCCCAAGCGTGGTGTCTCCGTGCATCATCTGCCGGGGTGGAGAGACCCCATGCTCCCACAGCCCCCCTTTTCTGTGTCTGGGGAGGTGGAGTGTGCACACCAGGTGGAGGACACCCTGGAGGAAGTGGTCCTGCTGCCCCTTTTCCAGGCTGAGATTTCAGTCCAGGGGCGGGCTTGTCCCTTCACCCCAGGGTCCCGGCTGAGCTGTAGCCATAGTAGTGTGGGATGGGTTGGACCGGCGTTTTGTCCACAGACCAGCCCCTCTGATGGTGTAATTGGTCCTGTTGCCAGATGAAAGAGCAGAGCAGAGCAGATTCCTGACCTTGTGATGTTAGCAGCAGGCAGGTGGGCCTCGGATCACTGGGGTGCTGCCCTGTGTGCTTGCCTTGCTTGGCCTGTCGCGCCTATCTCGACCCTGACTGTCTTCAGAGGGCTCCCCTCTGCTGGATGGAAGTGGAGGTTCCTGGTCGGAACCTGCAGTCAAACATCATCATTAGAGAAGAAGTGTTGGGATCTGAGCCTTTTTTCCTCCTTTTCCCCCCCCTGAGATGAGGAAATTCCAGGGACCATTGCTCTTTAGTGGCCCGGTTCTTCCTCTCCTTGACAGAGGTGCCGGAGGGCTGCTTCCTGGTCATGATGGTGTCTGTCCTTTATTGTGTGCTGACTCCTAGCTGGGTCCTATGATGCTCAGGTGTGGCCTCTTTAAATTCTGTCCAAGGGAGAATTTGAGTTCCATCACTCATGGTTTGATAGATGAGGAAACTGAGTCATGATGCTGGAGAGGCCTGTGCAGGGTCACCCGTGGCAGAGTTCTGATTTGGAGCCGGGTCTTCCTGACTCCAGGTTGTTCCTGAGTGCTTCTTTGCTGGGTGTGTTCGAAGAAGTTTTGTATTTTTTTTGAATCAGAGTCTCCCTCTGTCACCCAGGCTGGAGTGCAGCAGCACGATCACGCCCACCACGGCCTCAACCTGCCGGGTTCAGGCGATCCTTCCACCTCAGCCTTCCAAGAAGCCGCTGGAACTACAGGCGTGCACTGCTATGCTCGGCCAATTTTTTGATTAATGTGGAGACGAGGTCTCCCCAAGTTGCCCAGGCTGGCTTTGAGCCCCTGGGCTCAGGCAGTCCTCTTGCCTCTGTCTCCTCCAGTGCTGGGACTATAGGTGTGAACCACCATGCCCAGTGTTTTGTATGTTTTTAATTTTGTTCTTCCCCAGACCCTCTCCATACCGAGTATTTTCATTAAACACAGTGACACGAACTTCACTCATTTAATGAAGTTACCAGGGCGGTTGAATGTTTTTCTCTTAGACTTATGGCTTCTGTGAGTGTTTTGGGGAAGCTGTTCACGTATATGCTTCGCCAGCTTATGTGTTGTACTCCTAGTGTGTGTTCACAAAATTAACTGTAGGATTTCTAGGAAATAAGAACAGATCCTTACCATATCTGCCTTATTATTTACCTGAATATATTACAATAACCATATAATATATTGAATGGCTGCTTCAAGGAAGGTCTGCTTTTGTCATCTAAAATAATTCGAAATGCATGTGTCTGGTTTTCAAGACAATTCATTGAGTTATTCTTCCTCCCCGCGGAAGAGCTCTCTGAGCTCATTAGTTGTGGCATACACTCTTGAAATCTTTCTTTTTTCTTTTGTTTTTGTTGACAGTAATTTAGGCTACCATTTGTATGTTGTTTATAGTTTGGCAAAGGGGCTTCCTTTCTACTAAATCTGTCTTTTTAAAAAATTTTTTATTAAAGTCTGCCTTTACCTGGATACTAACGTGACTGTGTTGATTTTTCCTGTCTTGTCTCTTGATCTTCCTGTTAGTATTGATTAAGGAAAAGATCATCACAGCTCTGTCTCCTCACTAACAGTACTTGTTACAACTTGTTTCAGCAGTGGCACTAGTTTGGCTAATCCAGAAAGCATCGTCCAACAGCAGTCCAGGAAAAGTGCCTTTTATTTGCTTATTGTGAGCGTTAACTTAGACCAGATGCCAGCTCTAAGGCTTTGATGAAACACAGTTGACTTGGACCCTTCTGAGACCTGGAGTGGCTTTATGCTGAGCAGTCTCAACCTTTCTGTGAGGGCATTCAAGGCCTTTTGGTTACATACGTGGTGAGGTGCAGAGGACTGAGGGTTTCTGAAAAACATCCTGAGCAAACAGGCATCCTGGGTTATTGCATGGTACCAGAGGACAAATGCAACATCTTGATAAGCAATATTAGGCATTATGTGGGAAAAAAAGCAGAGGCCTGGAAGCACTGCAAGGAAGTAACTCCATCAGCAGATTCTGGTAATGTGATAAGCGACACAAGAGTGAAACCTGAGAAGTTTACACACACCAGTATGTCTTCTGATTGAATTATTGTCTTATAACGGTTGTTGGCATGTGCACTACTGTTTTAAATATTGAAAAACAGCACAGCTCACTCTCCCCCGAGTTGGGAGAGAAAAAATCCAAGTCTGTATTACTTTAGTAACTTGTATCTCCTCCTTCCCAGTTCCCAGTCCTTCCCCGTCCCCTGCCCCCGTGATATCAAAGCTCACGTTTTGAGTTTATTTGTTGGAACTCCTGTCTGTAGTAATACAACATACAACCTTTGTGTTGTATGCAAAATAAAACTGCTCCCCAATTGTGCCGGCTGTGGTAGAGACTTGCCTCTCCCTTTGCAGGTCATGAGGGTGTCTGAGTAGAGGACTCTCCCCTCACCGAGTGTTCCCTGCTGCTGTACAGTTGACTGACTGTAGGAGGTGGTCAGAACCTCGGGTCACTTGCCCAGTGTGAGAGGCTTGTAAAGCAGCCCCATCCCCTGCCACATGCCACACGTGGTTTACAGCAGCCTTGGGCGAAGGGGGTGTCGTCCCCATAGGACAAACCAGGAACTGCCTATGCCCAGAGACTTGAGTGGCTTGTGTGTGGCTGCACAGTCAGTGAAGGATTCTGAGCAGGAATTTGAATCCAGGTCTCAGACTCCGAAGTTCAAGTGCATTCTGCTTCTCAAAGCTTGTACACGTCTTATGCTTGTATCAGGGCTTTCCAAGACAAGAGCGTCTCTACACCAAGGCCAACTCATCACCAGTGATAGCCTTTGATAAAGGTTCCAAGGATGTGACCGTGATGTTTGCCATGAGGTCCGTACTGTGGTTAGAGCAGTGGAGGTGCTGTAGCCTTCCCCGCTGGAGCGGCTAGGGTGGGGTGGACGGCAGTGTGGCTGACAGCCCCTCCCGACTGCTGCACACAGGCAGAGCCCTTTCTCTTTCCTCTGCCCTGGGAAGGGTCAGAGGATGCCTGCCCCTGTTTTTCCTGTTACCTCCATTCAGATTGAATTCAGACAATAGAGCTCAACCCCCTCAGGAGAAGGGCTTTCTGTAGCCCTGAGAGCTCAGTTTAAGGGAATCTTTCTCTGATCTAATTGGGTCTTTTTATCTACTTGAACACTCACCATGTTAGTTACCATAAATCACACCCTCTTCGATTTTGCCTGTGAAATCATTTCACCCCCATTTCTCCTATGTTAAGCGAGTTTTTTAAGTCATAGATTCTTATAACTTTTATATGTTAACACTAATCATTCAGTTTTCTTCCACTGATAAATTTGTAAATGGAAATTTTGTTAAGGCAAACCATTTATATTTTGGTAATATGGTGTTAATTTTAAAGCTGCATGCTGTAAGGATGTATAAATTATACTAATGAAAATTTTGGAAGAGGGGAGAGAAATGTTTCTTTTAATTAATACATGATCTTAATATTATTTTCATCTTTTTGCACATTCACTTCTAGTTATGTCCATATACATGCATATTTTTATGTACGTCATTTTACACATACATATGTGCTTATTTTCATTTTTATTTATTTATTTTTTGAGTTGGAGTCTCACTCTGTTCCCTAGGCTGTAATCCCAGAACTTGGGAGGCTCAGGAAGGAAGATGGCTTGAGCCTAGGGGTTCGAGACCAGCCTGTGCAACATAGCGAGACCTACAAAAAATTTTTAAAAACTAGCTGGGCGTGGTGGTGCGTGCCTATAGTCCCAGCCACTTGGGAGGCTGAGGTGGGAGGATCACTTGAGGAGTTGGAGGCTTCAATGAGCTGTGATTGTGCCCCTGTACTCCAGCATGGGCAACAGGAGGAGACTCCTTGTCTTTAAACAAAAAATATGTCTATTTTAAATATTGTATATTTATATTTTTATTCTTGGCCTAAAAGTTCAAGTATCTTTTAGAGATTGTTTTACTTTTGTTAAGGACATTTAGTCCTCTACTCCTGTCTTCTTCCTTTTGTGGTGATAGTTGGAGATCTTGCTTAACAGATCTTGCTTTCTTTTTTTTTTTTTGAGTTGGAGTCTCACTTTATTGCCCAGGTTGGAGTGCAGTGGCATGCTCACAGCCACCGCAGCCTTGACCTGCTGGGCTCAGCCTTCCAAGTAGCTGGAACTACAGGCATGTGCCACCACATGCAGCTTATTTTTTGATTTATTGTAGAGATGAGGTCTCACCAAGTTGCCTAGGCTGGTCTCAAACCCCTGGACTCAGGCATTCCTCTCGCTTTGGCCTCCTGAAGTGCTGGGATTACAGGCTTGAGCCACCGTGCCAAACCTGTGTGCTTCTTTTTAAAGTATTGACTAACTGACCTTCGTTTTTAGAGAATTTGATTAATGCTTAAAAAATTCTAAACAAACCAGGTGCATGTTAATAGTCTAACACAATCCTGCTTTTTAGGGGGTGGTAGTATCAGTAATTGGCATGTGATTTCTGAGGTCTCCGTGTATCATAACAGGACATACGGGAGAAGGAGAAACAGGATTCAGTCCTCTAGGTGTTTAGAAGATCTCTGAAAGACCAGTACATAAGTGAAGAGCATGGCTTCTGAAAATAAGTCCCTGAGGGACTTGGAAGGATACTTTCAAGCACACTAAATTCTACACATGTGTTGCCCAGGCAAGCTCAGGATAACTTGTTTCCTGCCCTTGGGGCCTTCCCTGCAGCCCCCTTATCTGTCCACCTTTTTCTTCATCTTCTGTGCTTTTGCACAGGCAGCAGCTTCTGCCTGCTACAACCTGCTCACCTGTTAGGATTTAGCCCCGGTGATCCGGCATTGACCCCATCCTGACTCCTCCTTTTCTCTCCAGTCAGAAGCAAGGATTTCTAGTGAGCCCTCTGTGTCTTGTCGATGTCTCCTCCAGCGAGGGCCCCTGTGGGCAGGGCCTGGGGCTCCTTCACCTGTGCTCTATCCTGGTACCTAGTATAGTGCCTGGCACTCTGTGGATGGGCAGAATGGATGGAGAAGTGCCACCCTGGAAATAGTGTTTTACTGAGAGTGGCTTCTTCCTTCTTTGCTCTGCAGGCTGCTCCGGTTTTTAAGAGTGTATGATTTACTTCAGAACAGGCATTTAGTTAATCTTTCTTTAATTAGCATCCTAAAAGTATTCTCCTGTTTGTGTCTTCCAAGATACGATAAAATTATCAGCACATACACATCATGGGTGCTCATTGACAATGACTGTTTGGCTCTGAAATGAGATGGGGTTGAATTTTGAAATTGCCTTCTAAACTTTAAGAAAGAGAAGGGGGAGGGAGAAAGAGAAGGGGTTAATAAAGTGGATAAGTTACAGGGATGTGGCTTGAAGCTTTCGCCTTAAATGATCTTTCTTAGTGTTAAAAGTCTTAAAAGCCTTAGTCTTAAAAGCCTCCCCAGAAAAATCACAAACCCAAGCATGTTTTGACGGTGGTAAATCTTTATTTGTACTCAAAATTAGCCGCTCTGTTTTTTTTTTTTTTAATCTTTTCTTTTGAGGAAGTCACAGATGAATGCTCTTTCCATGATTCCTCCGGATACATCTCCCATCTGGCTTCTGTGTTTGTGTTCTTGCTGGCTTTATTTGTGTTTTCACTCTGCATTTTCTACTTTCCAACTCCTTGCTTTGGTTCCTGGAGACCCATGTGCTTAAGATGGGTGTACGGTATTTGCTGTTCAGCCAGTTTGGATGTTACTCATACACACTTTGTGCTTGCTGAGGTTCTTGCTCCTTCCTGCTGCATCAAGTGCAGCTTTTAGGTATTTGAAGCAAGGTGGCTGGAGTGAAAGCCAGCTTCTTTTTCCCTTCCCTTCCTTTACTTTTCTTGTCGATTTATTTTATTTCTTTTCTTTGTTCTTAAATCATTAGGAGGAACCAGAGATCTTGTCATTGAAATCTTTCTTTTTTGCGTGGAGCAGGGAAATAGAAGCCATCTTCCTTCTCCGTTTTTCTTGCATTCTGCTGCCCCCATCCAGTTTCCTACCCTGCCTTCAGTGTGTAGAATTGACGACTGTTCCTCTCTTCTCCCTGTTCCTGCTCCAGTTCTTATAGGGACCATGATAGATAATGAAGTTTGTGAGATTCAGATTATTCAAAGGATTTATAACAAAAGGGGAGATGTGATGATATTAAAAAAGAATTGCGTGTACTTTGGAGAGCAGTGTGGCGGCATAAATTATTCTGAATTAAAGTCCCTGGGCTCGGTGATTCCTCTGCAGCCCAAGACCTGGAATCTTAAGTGTGGAGCACACACAGACACGCATCTGGCTCTTTGAGCACGTGGGCTGGCTCTGTGAGCATCCGGGGCACCAAGGAGCGGGGAAATGGTCTGCGGCTCAGTGTGTGTGCACGGACGTTGGAGTGAGCTGCCGTCCACATGGCGGGTGAATTGTGGTTTTGTGAAGTGGCTTAATGAATCCATTCATTTACTTTTGATTGGATTATAATAAAGGACTGTCTTAGGGTGAGTATCTGGCCTATTATTTTTTTGCCTTGTAGATTTTCTCCCTGGTGTTTAGCGGGCACATGCTCTCAATAAAAAAATGACCCAGAAATGGCAGATATTTTCTGAAAATGAGAACTAATGCTGAGGGATGGTAGCCGGAGATTTTGGGAGATACTGATGGTTGATGAGTCAATTTATTACTGAAGAACTCTCTAAAGTGAGATTTCTCCAAGAGTCACATTTTTCGCTTTCTGTTCTAAGTATATTAGCTACACATGGTGACTGTTATTAAATTGAAAACAGCCTTTATTTTTCCAATAGAATATATTTCAAAATCTGAAACGCTGGCTTATTCTGGACCAAAAGTAACTGGGTAAAAAAAGATGAACAATGTACTATGCTGCATGTTCTGCTCACGAAGAAAATGGAACTGAGTAGAGAGCAGCCCAGCTTTAGGTCGTGAAGACTTAGTTCACTGGATGCCACAGGAGCACTCGCAGGCCACTGGAATTTCAGGTTCATGGATGCTGATGCAGAGAGCTCTGTGAAGGCCTTCGTTGAATTGCAGTTTGTGATTCTGCTTTTTCAAATATAACATATGGAATCCGCTCGAGTCCCTTTGATGTGAAAGCTTGCCTTGTTGAGCCTTCTGAACATTAGTGATCATTGAACAGCAATGTGAATTTAAAGGAAGTAGAAAACTGGGGCCCTGGGGAATCCTCTGAAAATCCCATTCAGACGTTTTATTTCTATAAATAAAATTAAAATATAAAAATTAAACATTGAAGGCAATTTCGCTTTCTGCAGGGGCAGATCGTAGGGAAGGCATTTCTGTGGGTTCAGGGTTTCACTGGTTCACCTAGATTTGCACATGTGAGTTTGTCTCCGAGGGGCTGTGGGGGAGTGTTGAGGTCTTCAGGGTTCTCTGTTCATGCCCAGAGGCTCTGGGTTTAGAAGGCATGGCAACAAATAAACATGTTTGCTTGTTGCAGTTATGGAACATATAATTTAGAGGCATCACTGCCAACTGCCAGATTATACTTTTTAACCTTTTAAACTGGTACTTTCTTGCAATGCTTTGGACTGTTGGAAATGAGAGTAAATCAGAGTTTCAATGAAGGAGAATTGGGACCACAAAGCAAAGCTAGAGGTGTCATATGTGACATTTTATTCTTCAGAGGCGTTCGGTTAGAGGGATGCTTCTTGTTTAATAATAAAAATAATAATTGACCACTTCAGCCTGCCGACCTTGGTAATTGTCATATTTCTGATGTAATTTATTGTAATTTATTGAGTGTCAGGGGTTTTAAGTGACATATATAAAGCACAGAATTTATATGGGACTCCTGCCAATGGGCTTGCTTCAAAGTTGAATATGTGTCTTTCTTCTCTTTCTTTTACTCCTTCTTCCCTTCTTTCCTCCCTCCTCTTCCTCTTTCTTTCTCTCCCTCCTCCTCCTCCCCTGTAGGTGTGCACACCGAGATCATTCCTTTCCAGGTAGACCTTGACGGCTTATCTTTGGCAACTTCTCCTAGGAGTCCCTCTGGAAAGAGGGGATGGTGTTATGCCCAGCTGGTGTCTGGTCCTACATCAACTGAACAGGTTGGGTTGGGTGTTAGTGGAACAAAGTGGGTTTCCACCCATTCATTAGAAGCTAGTACAGCACAAGAGGTGTCAGTGTCAAGTTCACAGCGGAGAGTCAAAGATGGGGTTTGTAACCTCCTTCAGAAGGTGTCTTATGTCTTATCATTAGCATAAGAAGCCCATGTAACTTTTTATTTCTTAGAAGGGAGAGGCTGATTGTGCATAGTAAGATGATTTTGTCACGTGAAATTTGAGAAACTTTTTTGTCAGCCATTGGGATGGGTAAAAGTGTTTTGAGCCCTGTAACATGTACTTGTCCTGCCTCGGGATTAAAGTGGAGGAAAAGAATGAAAACCCAAGCCACCTAGAACTTAGTGTGTCCCGGGGTCCTGTTCCATTGCCAGGACAGCAGACATTATTTCAGGTTTCCTTTAGGGCACTCTGAGACTGGTTCCCAGTCACCTCCAGCATGTTGCTGATCTGAATGTCATAGGTTTGATTCTTCTGCTGAAGATTAGGCTTGTGCATGTACAAAGGAGCAGTATAGAAAGGGTGGTTTGGGACGTGCTTTCCCACTTTTCAGGGTATCCAGCATTGTAGTTAGTGCATACAAAATGACCCCTCACATTCATGTGTAGGGCTCTAACTTTATCCTCAAGTTGTTTAAAAAGAAGAATTCTGTCTGTGATCACATTTGAGGCTGATGGATTTAAGATCTTCAGTTGTTCTGAGTTTATTTAAGTTGCTGCAGGGAGTTAAACAGATTGATCTTGGTAAAAGAGTTCAGGAGCCTGTCAGAGTTGTGCTTGGATCATTCTCATGAAGATTTTTTGATCCAGACATTTCTGTCTGAAGTGGGGACAGTGTGCTCACCTGCTCTGGGCTGCAGTCCCTCTCCTGACATCACACCTTGACCTGCACGGCCTGTGGGAGGCTCTGGGAGGTGTGTTTACCTCAGGCCGCCTGTGGCTCCTGCTTTCGCTGCCTCTGAGCCTGCTGGAGGAGGCAGCTTTGCGTGCTCTCCGGTATTTGGAGATGCGGGTCACCAGGCCGCATGCCCTGCTCTCCCTGCTGCTCCCCCTGCCAGCTTGCCACTGATGTCTGTGTCCGTCTGTTCCATGCTCACCAGAGCATCGCAGCGCTCAGAAAACTGCTTTCTCCAAGAACTGCTGTTTTGTTCCAAGAAATCATTTTTCATGAGGAAGTCCAAGTAACCTCAGGAATATTTTTTGAAAACTGTCTGTGTTTTTAGCAAAAAGTGCTGTGTCTCTAAAAAGATAGTGCATTTTTACATAGATTTTGACACAAAGCACTGTTGTGGAATTAGGAAGGAAATGCGCTTTTCAGAATTTGAGCATTTTATCTTCAGAATCCCCTGCAACTTTCTAATCAAACCAAAGTACAGGTGGCTTTCTGGTTCTTTTTGTCTTTCAAAAATGGAAACGTGTTTATGAATTATTAGGTTCTATAATATCTGCACAGGAAAAGGCTGGAACTACGTCAGCTTAGCAGCAATATTATAGTTCTGACTTTAGAAACTTTGTAAAATGTCTTTAAGAAAAAGTCAGACCTTACTCTTAGAGGTACGTGAATAATGATGGAATAATAAACTTTTAAATTAAACTTTTTAATCCACCAAGTTCATCTTAGCGTTTAGTCTGTTTCAGACTTCAACTGATTTGTGGCGTAACTAAGAGATAGAGCGAGCACGTCGTGGCAGTGCGTTGTCAGCCTGGCGATGTCTGTTGTTCATTCATCAGTTTGCTTGAAGTCTCAGCAGTGTGATTATGGAGACACTCTGTTCGTGTTGAAACAATTATTTCTCCTGCATTGTTGGAGCGTTTGTTTTCTCAGGTGCCTTTTTCACAGCCTGGCTTTCACTTTTTTCCTGCTGACCAGGTTGATGAACATGTGGTGAGGCAGTGGGAAAGAATGGGAGACTCCATGTGATTCAAGCTGGTTACAGGGAACTGGAGGGATTTCTAGAATTGCAGGGATGGGGTGACGCACTGGATATGCCACAGAATCCTTAATTATCTAACAGCGTGCCTTGCTTCTGGCACGCCCTAAATGAGAGGGCATTACATATCCAATTGCTCTCCTGGGTTTGGTGCTGGCTGAGGGGGTGAACACCAGCGGGGAAGGAAGGGAAGACAGATGGGCCAGGGAAGGTGGAGCCAGGAGAGGATGTGGGAGGGGACTTGTGGGGCTGCCGAGGAGAGTGGGGTTGAAAAAGAGTAGGCTTTCTTTGCGTTTGGTAGTTTCATGATTCGACTGCCTCAGGCCAGTTATGAAGGTTTTAAAAATATATTTTGTGTGTGCAGTTGCTTATTTTCTAAGCAAAGGACCCTGCCGGTTTTGTTTGGAGCTGTTCAAGTTCATTTCTTTGTGAACTGACTCCCCCCCACCCCCACCCCCGTTTGTGGCTCCTTTATCTTTGTTTACTTCTCCTTTTCTTTCCCCTTCTTTGGGTATGTTTTGATTCTTGCTCATTTTTAAAACTTTAGATTTACTTTTGAGTCGAGTACCCGAGGTCTTTTTTAATGCCTGCTGCCTTTTAGGCTTCAGCTTGCCCTCCCCACCAGTGCCCCGCACACTTTTTGTCCTTCCGCGTTGCAGACTTAATTTTTAAAAAATTTAATTTCCTAAAAACATGATTCTGGCAACCAGTGAGACTCTACTAGCGCAGATGAAAAACAAAAACCAGGGCCAGGAGAAGTGCTGGCAATAATCATACCACTTCCTGCTCCCATTGGCTGGCCTTTCTATTTAGAACGGTGCTGCTCCTTTCTTGAAAAGGGTGGTTCAGACCAACTTCTTTATTAAAAGGTAGAGTTGGGACTTTAGTATTTGAGGCTCGTCATTGGGAGGGCATCTCATGGCTGTTAAAACTGGCCTTCATCAGAAATGATGAATTCTTTCCCCAGACGGGCCTTTCTTTTCCCCCTTCTCTTTTGTCTTTCTTGTTAGCGTGTCTGAATGAAAAGAAAATGCAACTCTGTTGATTTATGGCTAAATCATGTATCATGCCTCAAACACGTATACTTCAGAGCCGGGTGCCTCGATTGAGTGCTCTTCTATCTGAAAGGTTGTAATTTTACAGAACCAACACATGTTTCTCGTTAATGTCTTCAGGATTTGTAAAGAAGAGTTGGTAACAACCTCCTCTCACCAAAACACAAGCAAACTTCCTCTTCCCATTGTACTTATACATTTAAAATGAGTTAAAACTGTATCAGTGATTGCTTTAAAGGAAACTCATTTGGATATATTCTTGTAAGGTGCCAATTAATGTAATTTTTCAAAAGTAGTAAAAGCAACAGTAAGTGCAACAATAATGTGTCCTTAAATTCTATTTTGCCTTTACGGTGAGGTCTAAAATGTAAAGGACATTAAATTTAAGCAAACCTTTGAAAATGGCTCCTTTTTCAAAAAGAAGTTTTTGAAGGTTTTTAGTCAGGACTGTCTAATTAAAGCGTTAATGTGCAGATGTAACTTAGCCCTCAGAGGATCATAAGCCTCTTTAAGAGGGTCTTTGTCAACCTCGCCTTATGGAATAACAGCCGAGAAAGAGAATGTTGAAGACTTAACGTTACCTTTAGTTTTTAACTTATGACACAGACTCAACAGTGTTTTCAGATTGAAACGCTGGTTTAGCCACAAGATGGAGAAAAGTGGTGATGCCAGAACGAGGGCTGCTGGGATCTAGTGGACAAGTGGGGGTTGCCGTGATGTGAACACTGCAGTTCGTCGTCCCCAGGAGTGGGAGGGACGGCCAAGAGAATGGGACAGATGCATGGACTGGTGGGCTTGCTGGCCGGGGCAAGGGAATGCTGATGTGGCAGCTGAATGGTGATTTCTGGGCTCGCCTCCCTGATCCTCTGCTGTTTAGTTGTCCTGTCACCTGAGGAGAGCATTCGTTCTGGAGTGTAGGAACGGTCGTTTTGCCTGGTTTGGTTAGAACACCAAAGGCTGGTGGCCAAGCGGGAACAACCAGTCAGGGCTAGTGGCTGCGTGTGACTGAACCATTTCCTGGGAAGTCTGAGCATCCCTTGGATGAGATAAAAATATCACTTGTTTTAATCGACTTAAGGTGATCATTTGATTCATAATGTGAATGTTTAGCATTTTTCGGGCATTATTCTGTCCACTATGGGTCAGGGAAAACTGAATGTAAGAAGAGGTGTGGTCAGACCAGACTCCTGTGGGTGTTTGGGAAGGGCATCAGGCTTAGCAGGGCAAGATTGACGGGCAAGTGGCCAGTCAGGCAAGTAGACCCCTTTCCTCTTTTGTCTGTTAGGATTTTTCTGAGGTGGAATCCACCTGTGGTTTTTAGGAGATCGTTTGTTTCCTGGACCCTATTCCTAGATTTGAAGTATTTCATGACAAGGAAAATACTTTGTAATGTTGTACAAAGGCCTTGGCAAGCTTAAACAAATGCAGAGGGTATTGCATGTTGGCCATTTATTACAGTACCAGTGTAGTTTTGATCTACTTCAGTTCTAGACAGTTCTTTCATGAGCGTGATCTCTAATTTACTGTGACTTGAATTCACTCATCCCCTTTTGAAATAAGAGGCAGCTGTGGGCTCATGAGTAGAACTTCAGATAGATGGTTTACCTTTGAAATTTTTACTCACCCTTTAAAGTTAAAACAGGGCCAGGTGAGGTGGCTCACGCCTACCATCTCAGCACTTTGGGACGGGCAAGACGGGAGGGTTGCTTGAGGTTAGGAGTTTGAGACCATCCTGGGCAACACAGTGATACTCTTTCTTTACCCCCCCCAAAAAGTTTAAACAAATTCAAGTTTTCTGGTAAATAGGCAATATGTGTATCACCCATTTGTAAACAGGTGGGGCAAAATGGAGACATGCTACATCTTTTTTTTTTTTAAGTCGGAGTCACACTCTGTCACCCAGGCTGGAGTACAGTGGCATGCTGCTCACAGCCACTGCTGCCCCTTGACCTGCTAGGCTCAGGTGATCCTTCTGCCTCAGCCTTCCAAGTAACTGGAACCACAAACTTGTGCCACCACGTCTGGCTAATTTTTTGATTTATTGTAGAGACAAGGTCTCGCCATATTACTCAGGCTGGTCTTGAACCCCTGGACTCAGGCAATCCTCTCACTTCTGCCTCCCAAAGTGCTGGGATGACAGGTGTGAGCCACCGGGCTGGGCTTGCTACATCTTGAATGCTGTTATCTCTAAGGGGGACTTGGTCTCACCCACTGCTCTGCCTGAGAATAGGGGGCTCACAAGGGGAAACTCCCACTTAATCATTATGCTTCCATTTATCAGTGATTTGTCCCCAGTGTCTCACAGTGGGTAAATTTTCAGCATTAGGAATTTAATTCTTAGAAGTGATTTAATGCTTTCTCAACTAACTCTGAGCTTCTTAGCCGAGAAGTATTAGACTCTAGAAACTTTTGGAGTATGTTTCATGTAGAGCCATTTCTCTCAAATGTGAAAATGAAAACATTTTCTGTTCTTTCATTTCCCTGAATGCTGCTATTGATAGAAAAGGTTACAAGAAAGGGTTACTAGAGTCTAACAAGTACAGCAATGGTAAGTTGAGGTACTTATTAATTTCTTTTTACAAATAATGGGCTTTTCTTTTTGAGTTGGAGTCTCACTCTGTTGCCCGGACTAGAGTGCAGTGGCCGCTCCCGGCCACTGCAGCCCCGGCCTGCTGGACTCCGGTGATCCTTCTGCCTCAGCTTTCCGAGTAACCGGAATTACAGGCATGCGCTACTACACCCGGCTGATTGATAATGGGATTTTCTTAAGAAAGTTTTAAGATGTTCATTGTTGAAGATATGGAAAATACAAAAATGTACAAAAGAGGAGATACACCACTCAGAGTCTCATCACTTGGTGGGAACAGAGGCCACACAGGCAGTGTCCCTTGACCGGTCAGGCTCCTTTCTCTGCAGTATGGTCCCGTGCTGCCGCCTGCGGGGTCCCTGCAGCAGCATAAATCAGGTGGGGCACCTGCCTGCTTCAGTCATTTGGGGTTCTCGAGGCCCTTGACCTGGCACATGTTGTGTTCTCCTGTCATTGTCCCCCTCGTCTCCATCACTGCCTCCTGGGTCCTTTATAGACTGGGTGCTACTTTGTGTTTATTTTATATTTGCTTGCTTGGCTTGTGTTCGTACCTCCTACTGGAGTGAGCCCCGTGAGCATGGCGACCATGTCCAGTAGTGTCCTGAGGACCTGGCAGGTGCCTGGAATATTGTGATGGCTTAGTGGAAATTTGTTAAATAATAATGAATGTATGGATGAATGAATGCATGCCCTTCTCTTTGCATACACATGTACATGTAATTACAGAGACATTTGTCCTTTGCAAAATTCTCAGTTTGATACCCCTCCCCTTTCAAATCAGTACAGTGCCTTTTCATTTTAAATGAAGATGAAGTTATGACACACTTTTTTTTTAAAGCACTAAACATTGCTGTTTATTTTTAATACAAATAAGAGTACATCATCTTCCTATTTTAAATAAGAAAAGATCTGGACTATTTTTAAAACTTTAAAGCATTATAGGACCAGATTTAGACCTCTTTTGAGCTACAGCTTTTTCTTTTGAAATAATTTTAATCTCACATAAAAATTGCACAGATGTTACTAAGAGTTCATATGTACCCCTCATCTGGCTTCTCCTAATGCTACCAACTTTCATAACCATGGACAAATTATTGAACTAGGTAATTAACACCGGCACAATATTAGTGCCAAAACCCCAGACCCTACATGAATATCACCAGTTTTCCCCCTAGTTCCTCTTTTCTGTTCTGAGATTCAGTCCATTATCTGACATTGCATTCATTGTCATGTCTCCTGAGTCCTCTCCAGTTCCTGTTTCTTTCATAACCATAAGTCTTTTCTGGAGTACTGGTCAGTTATTTTGTGGACCGTCTCTCAGTATGGGTTGGTAATGCGTTCTCATGATTAGACTGAGGCTATCCAGTTTTGTCTAGAAGTCCACAGAAGTAACGTATTCTTAGTGTATCCTAGAGGTACATGATGATGAGTTGTCTTACCTTGGTCACTTAGCGAAGGTGATGCCTGCTTGATTTCTGTGGAGTTATTTTTCCTGTGTAATTGATAGAATGTCTTGGGGGAGACACTTTGAGATGGATTTTCATGTTTATCCTTAAATTTTTTCCCATCCATCAGTAGATCTTGCCTGTAACAGTTATTTCCATTATTTGCCTAACGGCGAGTTTGCATTTTCTTCATTCCTTTAACTTTTATTAAGTGGAATTATTCAGTGGAGAAGAGCTGTTCCTTCTCTTTCATTTAAATTTTCATTCAATTTTGTACAGTATAGCAAGATGGGGTTTGGGATATTTTATTTATTTTATTCTATGGTTGTAGTCCAAAAGTATTATTCTTTTTACTTTTTGCTCAGATTGTTCCAGCTTAGATCACTGGGATCTCCCGCAATTTGCGCCACCCCCCTCCACCCCGTGTCCTTGTAATGTGCCCCAGCCTTTGTCAAGCATTTCCTTAATTCTTGTCACCATGTGATGTTTCAGTCTCATTTTGTTTCCCCTGCCCCAGTCCTGGAATCCGTCACTTTTCCAGGGAATCTTGGCTCCTTTAATTGGAGGATGATATTTACAAACCAGGATCTAGGTGTTAAGTGAACACATTACTGTGGGGTTATCACAGCTCTTAGGAAAAACATGCATGTATACTAACCTATGTTTGTATACACAGCTATATTTCTGAATCCATCTATTGGTCTAAATTTGTTCCTGTATATGTATGTGTGTATGTGTGTGTGTATGTATGTATCTATATATCTCTATTTCTAATCTCTTTCTCTACACACACACACACACACACACACACACACACACACACACACACTTAAAAACCATTAGTTTGTACTCATACCTCTGATTTCAATCCAACACTGTAAGATTCATTTTAGCCTTCCCTCTTCCCTTATATGTAACTTCTCTCATGGACAGTGAGAAATACTGTTCTCATTACTACAGTATATTTATTTATTCAGTCCTGTTGTGTCACTGAGGAGTCAACCAGAGAAACAGAACTCGTGGGAGATATGTGAAAAGACCTACTGCAGCCCCTCATGGGGCTGGCTCAGCGAGTCTGAGTTGTAGAGGAGGCTGCTGGGAAAGGCTAACTGGACATGAGCTGCCACTGCAGCTCACAGGTGGGATTTCTTGGGCATGAGCTGTCACTGCAGCGTACAGGTGGGATTTCTTCAGGATGACTGGAGTTCTGCTCTTAATGCTTCTTGACTGATTGAATCAGGCCCCCAAAGATTATCTAGGGTAATCTTCTTTACATAAAGATAACTGATTATGAACTTTAATCACATCTTCAAAATCCCTTCATGGCAGCACCTAGGTTAATGTTTGATTGAATAACTGGGGATTATAGTCTGGCCAAATTGACACACAAAACTGGCTATCACACTTAGTGTATGTATAACGTAGTTACAGAACTGCTAATATTATAGACATGATTGTAAAATTTTGTAAAGTTGTAAAGAATTGTAAAATAATAAATGTGATGAATATAGGGTAACTTGTCAGAAATCTCCAACTATCCCTTTTATTTTATCATCTTGTTTATTGTTTATCTTCATCACTGGGCCCTATTAGTCTAGCCCTGTATCCCTAACACTTGGTATGGGGCCTGGTACAGTGACTAGCTGTTGAAAGGATAAAAGAAAGAAGGCCATCAATCCTAATATTCTTGATTACCAACTTTCCCTTCACCAGTGTTTCCATTTTGGGAGAAGAATAAGGTGGAAGACCCTGTTTGGAAAGGGTTAGAAAGAGACCAACAGATGGGTGTTAGGTTAAGTCTCAGATTCTAGGGAAATGCTCCATAAATGTTCTCTTTGTCTTGGTTTAATGTTGGAATAGTTCACTGGAGGACAAAACCAACTCCTTTCTCAGCACGCCTTCTTTGAACCTCCCTTTCCCACTCCGCCCTTCCACTCCTTCTACAAGTTTCTGCCTGGTTAGTTTTTTTATACCTATGAGAGGAGGATAACTCTCCATAGTTTCAATCTTCAAAATAGATTAGGCTAGGGTATTATCGACTGTAGAAGTTCACATTTTTATTGTTTAGGAATAGCAGCATAATGCAAACTGTCAACTATCAGCTATCTTTTATGAAGGTTTCTCCTATGCCATGTATTTGGGCTATAGAGAGGAAAAGATATGGGCTCTGCTGTTAGAGAGAGAGAGAGAGAGAGAGAGTGAGTTTTAGTGTACTGTCTCTAATTTGAGTCATATATAATTCTGTTTCAAAGGAAAAAATATATATGGCATCTCCATTTTTGACTTATATTACTTTTTTTATAATGTTACTTTAAGCATGTGGAAATCTATAACTAGGAATAAATACCTTCTGCATATATTTCTTTTACAACTTTAAACCGAAGCTAGTTCATAATGAAATATAAAATGACTAAGTCATTGAAATCCAAATTTGCTACATTAATTTAATGTGACAGATGATATTGTTTTGCTAAAACAAAAGTGCTATTTGCAATATAAAATACTGCACTGACTCATACGGGCAGAGGTCTTTGAGTTCAGCATGCCTCTCCTGCCATGGTGACTCAGCCTTCCCATTTCTGGCTTGGGACTGCTGAAGTCCTGGTTCTTGTGGTGCTCAGTGTGATTTCCTTTAGTCTTCTGTTGGCCCAAATGCATCATTTGTGTATTAGGTCTGCTTCTGCTGGTTTCACTCACTGATGGCTGGAAGTGTGTACAAGGTGCAGTGAGGTGGCAGGAAGAGGTGTTAGCATTGGGTTGGAGCTAGAAGGCTGAAGACTTTGCCAGGTTGACAAGTGCAGGGGTGAGGGCCATTCCCAGCAGAACTAGCAGCGTGTACAAAGTTGTAGGTTCCTGGAGGCATGGATGGTTCAGTACTTGGCATGCACTCCAAGTGAACTTTCGAAGTTAAAGGTAGCATTCTGGCACAGTTCTTACTGTGCAATTCCTATGTTATATGCTGAGAGATAGATTTAGCTTGTGTTACAACACTGTAAGATTAAGGTCTTCGTTTTTGTTTTGTTTTTTTCCAGCTTTTTTGAGGCGATATATATATATATATATGCCATACGGTTTACCTATTTCGGTGTATAGTTTCCTGATTTAGTAAATTTATATATTTATTTATAAATTACTGGCCACAATTAAGTTTTAGAATCCTTTCATCATCTCAGTGTCCCGTCCTACCAGTTTGTAATCAATTCCTGTGCCCATCTCAGCTCTAGGCAAACACCAGTCTGCTCTTTGTCTCTATAATTTTGCCATTTTTAATGTCATATAAATAGGATCATGTAAAAGATTGCCTTCTGTGTCTGGCTTCTTTGATCGAACAATGTTTTCAAAAGTCATCCATATTGTGGCATGTATCAGGACGCCTTTTTGTGAGCAAGCGATATTCCATTGTACGATCACACCATGTTTTGTTTGTTCATTGTTCAGTTGATGGACACTTGGATTGCTTTCATCTTCTGGCTATTATGACTAATGCTGTTATTGACTTTTCCTTGCAAGTCTGCGTGGCTGTCCATTTTAGTTTTTCTTTGGTAGTTACTTCATAGTGAAATTGCTGGGTCTTATGGTGAGTGCATGTCTAACTTTTTAAGAAATGACCAAACTATTTTCCAAAGAAGGTGCACATCTTACTGAGTGTATGGTCTTCCTGGCAACAAGCCACTGTGTCATCTGCAGTTATGGTGAACGGCAGCGCATGGGTGTGGAGCACAGGGAAGAAGAAGGTGTGAAGGTCACGGGCTGGCTGGCTTGCTTCTTTGTCTCCTACTTAGGTGTTCTCAATTCCCACACCAGCACCAAACTGCATAGAGCAATGTTCTGAGGATAGTGCTCTCTTCTTCCTGAAGTTTCATGATCTTAGTAATTCTTTTTATGAGCTTTGGTTTTATGTAAACTATGTGTCATCACTGAAGTCTGGAAAATAATACCTCTCTTGTTTTCCTCATCTGGACTGAAACAGCACCCTGTAACTGTCTTGTGATGGAAGTCTCTGGCCCTAGGTTTTAGAAAGTTAGGGGAAAGCTATAAACACGTAGGAGGAAGAGCAGATAATTTGAACTGTGTGGTTCGGGTATGTAAAAAGGAAAATGAGGGTACCATATGTTATTACCCATGCGATATTTTGACCACAGCGTTATTAGTGTGACAGGTTGTCTTGGAACCAGATTTGGAACAAGACGGAATGTTCTCTGTGTGGATAGCCTGGGAAGAGACAGGTTTGGGTTTTGATGTTTAATAGTGCTGGATGGGAAGTCTCAATGACTTCACATCTTTTGGTCACAGTGTTACGTTCAGCTCCGGGATCCTGACTTTCCTTGCCAGGCTTCCTCCTGCCCCTGGGTTCCCTCTCTGGGCAGTTGGCACTACAGGCTGTGAACACCAGGACCTAGGGCAGGGCCTTGCCTGGGTCTTCCCCTCCCACATCGCAAGGATCACTGAGTCTCTAAGATTTTCTTGTTTGCTTCCAGCCTGACTTATTTTTCCTATTCCAGCCTTGGCTGTGACCCTCTAGCTTCTTTTCATCTTTTCTCCATTCCAGTGCATCCTTCAGAGATCTAGTCACAGTGTAAAACAGATTATGTGACTCTGTAAGATTTGTGTGTGTGACTCTGTAAGATTTGTGTGTGTGTGTGTGTGTGTGTGTGTGTGTGTGTGTGTGTGTGTTGACTGTAGGGTACAGCACACATGCCTCTGTCATATGAAAGGGCCTTCCTGGTCCTCATGCCCCAAGGTGTCAGGTATGGTTTTGCACTTGGGTTCTTTGCACTCTCGCTTCCAGCCTCTGGAGATCCTGCTCTGATAGTCTGGGAGACCCCGTCCCTCCAGCCCTGGTCTGCTCTGAGCACATAAGTTCACCCTTTCAAGGCTTAGGGTAGGTGCCCCCTGCTGCCAGGGACCTTCCCCCACACCCTTCCCTCCCCTCCTCCTTCTTCTGTCCTCTGTTTTCTGAGCACTTTTATAAGCCTTTCTGTTTGCCCTTGACCCCAGGTACTGCTGTGCAGTGTTTGCCTCTGCTCCCCTGCTGGACCATGTACTCTTGTTAGCAGAGATTTGTGCTTGGCACCAAATGTGTACTCTACAAGGATTTGCAGGTGAAGGAGAGGAGTCAGGGCTAAAGAGGATGGGGGTGGGAGTGACAGATACTTGTGGGAATTGAGAGGCAATCCATGAGCTTCGGAGTGTGTGGGCAACTGTGTCTTTTGGGAAGTCTGAGACCCAAATTCAGTTGCTGATTGAGAGCTTTGTAAGAGATATCACCTTCTTAGAGGACTTGTTAGGGTTGAAGCCTTTTTATCCTTAGTAGATCCTTCTGTGAAGGCAAATGCAATATTCTAACCAGAGCTGCGGTAACGTTGAAGCAAGAGTTGTGAAGTTAGATGCTCACATCGTGTGAACCTACTAGGTAAGCCTCCAGCCACGTATGCGCAGTGACTGAGAAGTGAGGGCTTTGCCCGCAGTGTTCTTCCCATTTGACCTCCTCCTCATGCATTGCTCTGCTTTGTATATTTGCTTAGAAATCCTGCAGCTCATTCTTTGTCCTTTTTCATTTCTGCAACTTGCCAAGTGTGGTCACATGTGGAATCATGTTTTGCAAAATAAGAACTCTGGTCTGCAGGAGCATGGGAGTCTAAGAAGACAATGTCATGAGGGAAGACGTTCGGGAGTATGTCTCATCACTAAGTGTTTATCCTTTTGGTTCGTGGTTCAGGTTCCTTGAAGATTGGAGCTCACCTCCTGCACTTAAAAAAAAACAAAAACAACTGTGAAGCCTCTTCTGTCATGCTGGTATATTAATTTTTACCTTACCTTCAGGAGTCATGTCACCGTAGTTCGTTTCCAGATTATCTCATTTTGCAGCATCTATGAATCAGGTGCTAAGATCTCTATTACAAGCTGGGGGCAGTGGCTCACACCTGTAATCCCAGAACTTGAGTCTCAGATGGGAAGATAGCTTGAGTCTAGGGGTTCAAGACCAGCTTGTGCAACATAGCGAGACCCCCATCTCTACAAAAATTTTTAAAAAACTAGCTGGGCATGGTGGTGCATGCCTGTAGTCCCAGCCACTTGGGAGGCTGAGGTGGGAGGATCACTTGAGGAGTTGGAGGCTTCAGTGAGATACGATTGTGCCCCTGTACTCCAGCTTGGGCAACAGGGGGAGACCCCTTCTCTTTAAACAAAAAAAAAATCTATTTTAAATATTGTATATTTATATTTTTATTCTTGGTCTAAAAGTTCAAGTATCTTTTAGAGATTTTTTGTTTTACTTTTGTTAAGGACATTTAGTGTCTCCTGCTCCTGTCTTCTTCCTTTTGTGGTGGTAGTTGGAGATCTTGCTTAATAGATCTTGCTTTCTTTTTCTTTTCTTTCTTTCTTTCTTTCTTTCTTTTTTTTTCTGAGTTGGAGTCTCACTCTGTTGCCCAGGCTGGAGTGCAGTGGCATGCTCACGACCACCATAGCCTTGACTTGCTGGGCTCAGGCAATCCTTCCACCTCAGCCTTCCAAGTAGCTGGAACTACAGGCGTGTGCCACCATGCCTGGCTCATTTTTTGATTTATTGTAGAAACGAGGTCTTGCCAAGTTGCCCAGGCTGGTCTTGAACCCCTGGGCTCAGGCAGTTCTCTTGTCTCAGCCTCCCAAAGTGCTGAGATTACAGACTTGAGCCACCGCACTCGGCAGATCTTGCTTTCTATAACTCTTGTTCTAGGAAGAGACATTATGGATGGGATTGGTGGTTTTTCTAGAAATCTGTGCTGTAGACGTTACCGATATTGTTATTAATAGGAAAACTTGAATAACTCAGTTCTCTCAATTATGCTCGCTTCCTTCCATGTCGAGGCAGAGGCAAGGATAAATAAGGTAAAGTACTTGGATCTTCTCAAAAGCAAAATAGTTCAGGGAGGAAATATTATGGGGATTAGGTTTCTGGCAAAAAGCATGATGTAACTGTCAAGTGTGTCTGGTGGTTAACATTAAGATACGGTGTTAACTGCCAATATGCCAGCTTGAAGGAAACCATTTCCCCATGTAGAAGCCAAAGCAAAGAAATTCATTTAGACAGAGTTTAAGAATGAAGATGTATGTTAATGAATGCCATGTATGTTGATTGGTTCAAAGTAATTTCGTAATTGATCCCATTCTCTGTTACCCATATGTTTAGTAGTTTAGAAAATCATTTTTAAATACACTCAGTAGTCACTCTAGGATACATAATTTTTTCAGACTAGCCTATAAGTGACATAATACTGTGTCGTGGAGTATTTATTTATTCATGTGTTTTGGGAGCAGATCCTTAAATAAGAATGCTTAAATAACTGTTCATATATATGTTTTGAGGTGTCTGTAGTACTTGGAAACTACCTTACAACCTTTTATTTCTAAGATTCTAAATATTTGAAGGACTGTCAGGTGGGAAAATGGCAGACTCATTTGTGTTGTTTGTGAAGGCTTGAGACAAACACTGGGTAAACGTGCCAGAAGCCACAATTAATGTGGCATGAAGATGATCTTTACTAGGGACATGTGTCTTGCCGCGAGCTGGCCTGCCCTGTGGCGGTGCTCCTCCTTCAGCAGGGACAGCGAGTCGATGCTCTGTCTCGGAACTCGCAGAGTGGGTTCTTGGCACCACTGGGGTGACTAGACCAGGTGATGCCCAGTCTTCTTCCAGCCATAGAGTCCGAGAAACTGGATGTAGTTTTATGGATAAGCTTGAAGTTTAAGGAGATGAAGTGATATTGTCTTTTGCATGTTAAGAACTAGTGAAATGGGAGGTTCAAGCACCTTTGTTATCTTTGCAACTGGAACTTAGACCAAAAAAGTAAAAAGAGACCAGGTTTGGTGGCTCAGTCTGTAATCCCAGAGCTTTGGGAGGCCGAGGTGAGTGGATTGCCTGAGCCTACAGGTTCGAGACCAACCTGGGCAACTTGGCGAGACTTTGTCTCTACAATAAATAAAAAATTAACTGGGTGTGAATGTGCACCTGTAGTTCTGGCTACTTGGAGGCTCAGGTGGAAGGATTGCCAAAGCCCAGTAGACTCTGGGGTGGCCGTGAGCATGCCACTGCACTCCAGCCTAGACAATGGAGTGAGACTCCAACTCAAAAAAAAAAAAAAAAAAAAAGTGAGAAGTGAGATTGAAAGTAAATAGATGTTTTTGACCAGTTTTCTGACAGTGTTGTCTGCCCACACCTACCCACAGTACCTGTGTCACCTCTTTGCAACATCTTTACCGACTGGGACCAGTGGCAGGCGGGGGTTTGCCTACACAGTTTTTCTGTTCTCCCTCCTCCTCACCCCCTCCGTCGGGTGAATTTCTGTTTCTCATCGATGCATTGCTCTGCTGTTACCTCTTCTGTGAACTCTTTTGACCCTCATTTGTCTTCGCCCCACACTTACTGGCCCAAAGCACTTCAACCTTTGTGCTCCCTTGGTGTTTTTACACAGACCTGTTCTAGGACAGCACTCTGTATTGCAAGTATTGCACATTTCTCAAGGGCTGAACTTCCTAAACATGTTGCCTGACCTTAATAACACCTCGACCGTTGGAACGTACCTGTTCAGCTTGGACTTGAAGTAAGAGTGTTTGTTTCGTCCCAGCTCTGCTGCCTCTTAGCTCTGTGAAGGTGAACAAGTTACTTAATCTGTAGGTTTGTTCAGAAGATTAACTAAGTTAGTACATGTAAAAGTGCTTAGAACAGTGTCAAGTAACCATTTAGTAAGTTCTATCTGGACCAAAGCTGAGAACCCAGTTTTTTTAAGAAACACATAATATTAGTGGAGTTTACTTAAGAAGAGAAAGAAATTTTGGGGCCAAAACAAAATGAGATTAAGCTGCTCCTAATGAAAATCTTCAAAAGACATCTAAGTAATAGATCTGCAATTTAGTAGCTGTTTCCTTTCTCATGAAATTGCCCAAAGTTGAGCAGTCCAAGGCTGCTGCGGTTACACAGGATCTTACAAAGACCCAGTCTCCATTCATGTTGGTACTCCCAGGAACCTGTTCTTACTAGTAGAGGCTGCCCTATCTGCAGTCTGTGTTACATGCAGGAGTGGTGTTTGTGAATATAGCCATTTAACAATTTAGATACATGGCGGCCTTCTACTGAGTATAAATTTAAGTCTTTTTCTCAACTTAAACTTGATTTTACTTCTAGGTATTGTTTCAAATCTAAGTTGAGTAATACTGTATCATTAGAAATTAAAACAATAAAGACACCTTATTTAACAAAATATATACTTCTTAAAATATTTAATTCTGGTTTAAAGAAATATACTCAGCATAGACATTTAGAAGATAATAGAAAACCATACAGAAAAATTAAATCACCTAATTCTACTGTCTGGCAACCACTGTGAATATTTTGATATATTTATTTTAGTTTTACTTATGGGTGGGGTTTTTTTTTTTTTTTGGGCTGGAGTCTTACTTTGTCGCCCAGACTGGAAGGTAGTGGCCACTCCCGGCCACTGCAGCCTTGACCTGCTGGGCTTGGCGATCCTTCCGCCTCAGCCTTCCAAGTAGCTGGAACTACAGGTGTGCGCTACCATGCCCGGCTGATTTTTTAAAATTTATTGTAGAGATGAGGTCTTGCCAAGTTGTCCAGGCAGGTCTCAAACCCATGGGCTCAGGCAATCCACTCACCTCGGCCTCCCAAAGTGCTAGCATTACAGGCTGAGCACTGAGCCCAGCCACCTATGGGTGTTAAATAGTTTCAATATGTTGGAGGTGATACTGTATGTACATTTGTATTTTTTGGTTTACAGAATTCTTTTTTATTGCCGTTAAAAATTTGTGGTAAATATAATTTCATCATGTGGCATTACATAATCTACTTAATCCATTATTATTAAACATTTATGTTAATTTGCGTTTTTTCCTTATTACAGACAGTGACATAATGAACATCTTTGCGCGTAGAACTTGACATAGAACTTGACTTACATTTCAAAATTACATCCTTAGGATAGATCCCTCAAATTAGAATTACTAAGTCGAAGTACATGAATATTTTTATAAGGGTGTTGCTGCACGTTGCTATATTATTTTGTGAAGAAATTGTATCAATTTACATTCTCACTAGTGGCATATTGGAGTGCTGTGTAATTGGAACAGAGTTTGGTGATTTGATTGCCAAATAATGAAGTCTTGCTTTTAGTTACATTTTTAAACTATTGATAAGATTAAATTTAAGTATTTTTAAAAAATGTTCATTAGCTATTATTTTTTTTTCTCTGTAAATTGTCTAAACATGTTTTTTTTTTTTTTTTGGCCCTTTTTTCTATTATGTATCTATGGGGATGTCTGTGTTTTTTCCTTTATCTGTAAAAACACATACCTATTGAAGATATTAAGCTTTTGTCACATTATTGCCAGTATTTTTCTAGTTTTGTTGGATGTGTAATTATATAATTTTCGATATGCAGAAGTTTCAGATTTTTACATATTCAAATGTATCAATCTGTTTTGGTTGGTAATTTTTTCATTGCTTTTGTGTTTATTCCTGATTCAGGGATAAAACAAACAATGAATTTTGTTTTCTTATTAAATTTTATGACTATGCACATTGATCTTTTGAGTGTTTTAGAATTTATTGTATGGTAGAATTTAAGAGACAGTTCTGAACAGTTTTTCTCTTTCAAAACAGCTTCAGTTTCCCCAACACAACGGATTGAATAATCCGATTTGTTTCTCATTGACTAGTGGGCCTTTCTTCATTTTATATTGCTTTCTAATGTGTCAAGGATCATTTCTGAAGTATCTCTTCTGTTCCAACTGGCTTGTGGTTTTTGTTCTCCAATAATACATTGTTTTAATTATTGTAGCAACAATGCTAGTTTTATATCTTTTCTAACAGTTAAACTCCTTATTTCTATTCCAATTGTATTGATTAGGCAAGAAATTTTATAACAGTGTTTAGTAAAAATGGCATAGTGGACATCCTTGTTTGGGTTTTATCTTTAAATCATTATGTGAAGAAAATACTCTTTTATTCTTGGCTCTTAAAAATGTTAATCTGGAATAGTAAAGTATCAAATGCCTTTTTAGTATATGTAGTAAGTCTGAATTGGAAAGTTGTTTATAAAATGAATTTTTTACAGGTGAATCATAGTTGTGAATAATTTACATTGCAAATTCTAAAATGTGTCCCTAGAGAAAATGCTTCAACCCCCAAGAAAAGTATATTTTCTGATGCTGGATTTTTTTTTCCCCCTCAAAAGGCAGGCAGTAGGGCATTTTCTTAATTACCAGTTAGAGAGAAAAACATCTTCAGGCAGAGAGATGGAGTTTGAGAATGTCTTCCAGCTTTGGCATAATTCCAAGGAACTCTTAGAAACATAATGTCCCAAAACGGTCAAGTTCTAGAAGTCCTGAGGATGTAATTGAATGAGGACTCAGTACTTCTACTGATTATCTGTTTGACCTTGAGGACACATCTTCCCTTGACATGCTTGAGAAACTATCCCATCACTGTCCAGTGGACCTTTCTGCAATGGTGGAAGTGTTATATGTTCCCAGTATGGTAGCCCTATGTGGCTGTTGAGCACTGGAAGTGTGGCTAGGGTGAAGAGTTGAATTTTAAAGTTTATTTAATTTTGATTGATTTAAATTAAAATTTGACAAACTGCACATGGCTAGTCGCTACCATATTGGACATGCAGATCTGTACAGTGAGTCAGTATATCTCTAAGTTCATTTGTAGCTCTCAAACTGTGCTTCTCTGAGTATGGCTAGAAATTTCTTAAGAATCTTCTTATATTTTAAGAATATGTACATTGGAAGATTTGGGGGAGAGGGGCCTCTGCTGTGTTCTGAGTCTTAAATTTTTTATAATGCCCTCCTTGTATTCATATTATGTCCATGGCTGTTGACTGACTTTCTCACATCCATGTAAATATGTTATTTGTGATAATTGAAAAACTAAGCGTATTTATGTATTTTCATGGTGAATATGAAGGGTTTCCCCAACCCCCTTTTGCAGCTGGTGGGTTAATGTACCAAACCAAAATTAACTTCTAGGTAATATGCTTCTGTAGCATGGAAGAGTTGGCTGTGGCAAACCTCATTTACCACTGAGAGGCTCAGAAGCACTTTTGTGTGATTGACCTGATTCACCTGCCACTTTGCAGCTGGAAAATGTAGCTCTAGAGTGTGCTTCCATTCCTTGAAAAAAAATCCTGGTTTTGTATACAGTTTTATTTCTAATATTTTCTAATCTCATGATTTAGCCATTCATTATATGTAGCTATTCTAGAAATAGACAGATCTTCTTTAAGAAAGTTAATCCATGTGGCATCATATCTTGTAATGCTCATTAAAAAGTATTTATTAGGTGCCGGGCTTGGTGGCTCAGCCTGTAATCCCAACACTCTGGGAGGCCGAGGTGAGTAGATTGCCTGAGCCCGCAGGTTCAAGACCAGCCCAGGCAACCTGGCGAGACCTTGTCTCTACAATAAATCAAAAATTAGCTGGGTATGGTAGTGCGCACCTGGAGGGTTCTGGCTACTTGGAAGCCTGAGGTGGAAGGATTGCTGGAGCCCAGCAGGTCGATGCTGGGGTGACCGTGAGCCTGTCACTGCACTCCAGCCTGGGCGACGGAGTGAGACTCCAGCTCAAAAAAAAAAAGTATTTATTAGTTATAAAATCAATTTCCTCCCCAAATTCTACCATGGGTAATTGAATAAAGCCAACATATTTCTTAAAAATTTTCTTAAGAACTTGTTGCATACAATAGCAATTACTTATTCCTTTAGTCAGTAGTTTGTTCAGATGTTGCCCAGTAATGTTCAAAATTGGATTTGCTTGCTCTGGCATGCCTATATTTCTAGAAGTTTCTAAAAATTCTCTATGCATACTCTAAAAGCTTAAAGTACACACACATTAGTGTGATTCTTTTAGGAGTAGTAACAAAGGTATGCTGTGATAATTTTTAGAAAAGCAAAGAGACCAGGTATGGTGCATGTAATCCCAGCACTTTGTGAGGCACAGGCAGGAGGATTGCTTGAGGCCAAAAGTTTGAGACCAGCCTGGGCAGCCTAGTGAGACCTCATTTCAACAGAAAATAAGAAAAAAATAGCTGAGTGTGATGGTGGTGCCTGTAGTCCCAGCTACTTGGGAGACACAGATTTGCTTGAGTTCAGGAGTTAGAGATTTCAATGAGCCCTGACCATGCCACTTCACACCAGCCTAAGCAACAGAGAGACCTCGTCTCTAAAATAAATGAATAAATAAATACATGGAAAAGAGATTGGAAGTAATTATTTTAGGAGTTATGTGTAGGTATTATATAGAGGAGATTCCAATGCTAGTTTTGATTTCTGGTTTTGATACTCCGAAATTTTGGGCAGTAATCAGATTTCTTTGTACCATCACGTTTCTTTATTTGAGATGCCCATAGCTTATTACGTGCTAGATGGCAGGGTCAAGGCTAATGTAGGAGACCTCCTTCTTAAAGCAGTCTTTGAGATTTGTATTTTATAGAGGCTTCTTACTATAGTAGAAATTGTGTATAAACAGATTCATAAGAAACCAAATAATTTGCTAATTCTTTTATATCTAAATTTGGTTATTAGAGATGAAACCTTTGTGCACACACATTATTTGGCTTATTTGAGGGACCACAGATTTTAATGGGCATAATAGTTTATTGAAAAGAAAAAATAGAAGACATACAATTTAATATTGTCATTCATTCTTTCTTTGTATGCATTCTTAAAAAATCTCATTTTTAAATAACCAATTTAAGAAAGGGATACATTTGAAATTATGTCTAATTTTAGATTTTGTCCTTTTGAATAAGAGTTTTCTGTATATGTAAAACTTGAGAGGGCTTATATTTGATATTTTATAGGTACTCAAAGTCTTTAGGGACTGAGGAAGCTGTTTAAGTTAATTGGCCTTTGAAATGTGAGTAGCCGTTAATATTGCCATATGAGGCTGTGTAACAAATCATCCAAAACTCAGTGAGTCAAACTAACAGTTGTTTATTTTCATCAATCTATGGGCTGCTTGAGGGGGCTCTACTTTAGGCTTTACTTTAGCCATGCATTTATGTGGTCTGGGTCTTCTCCTTGTTCTCCTTGGCGTGCTGGGCTAGCAGGACGTGTTCTTCCCGTGGCTGTGCAGAGATGCCAGAGGATATTCCCAGTTGCCAAGCACATTTCAAGCCCCTGTTTGTCTTACGTTTGTTAGCATCCCATCCATTGACCATAGCAAGTCACATGGCCTAACCTAGAGTCCCAAGGAAGGGAACTAGAACTATCAAGTCTCAAGGCAGAGAGGGCCCTGTATTCTGAGAGCAGTGAGGAATTGGGACCAGTCCTTCAGTCTACGACATACAGTTACGCACCTGACTTTCTTGATTTTGGTGATGACAGGCTAAAATAGACAGCGATGAAAGTGCTAAAAATAAATAGAAGAAATTTAATTGTTTTTCAGAATTATAAAATTGTACTAATTCAGGAATAAGATATAATGGTAAATCTTTACCTAGTGGTTCTTGAGTTGTAAAAATATCAAATTCATTTCTTGCTGTACCCTTTTTTTTTTTTCTCGGTGTGATATTTTCTCTTCTTTTGGGAATCAAAAATTATTGCAGGGCAACACTTAAGAAATAATTTTTACCTGTAGGGTAAATTAACAAATTCTTTGACATAAAGCACTAATACTATATTTATATGCACTTAATTGGAAGCATTTTGGATTGTTTGAAGCTAATAGCAGAAGGAAAGAAGCAGTCTTTTTTTTTTTTTTTTTTTTTTTTTTGAGTTGGAGTCTCACTCTGTTGCCCAGACTGGAGTGCAGTGGCCGCTCCCAGCCACTGCAGCCTTGACCTGCTGGGCTCCGCCGATCCTTCCACCTCAGCCTTCTAAGTAGCTGGAACTACAGGCGTGCGCTACCATGCCTGGCTAATTTTTGATTTATTGTAGAGATGAGGTCTCGCAAAGTTGCCCAGGCGGCTCTCGAACATGCGGGCTCAGGCAATCCACTCACCTCAGTCTCCCAAGGCATGGGATTACAGGCTGAGCCACCGAGCCTGGCTGAAAGAAGCAGTCTTAAAAGAAGTCATCTTCAAGAGTGGTGTAAACAGCCTTCCTGGGGCTTGGCACTTTGCCTACTTTCAAGTGGTCAGTGAAAAATTCTCTGCTGTTGGCCCTCCAGCAATGCTCAGACATCAAAGATTCCATACAGTAAAAACATTTTTCTTGTATGATTCAGGGGCAGTATCTATTTAAAGTGAAAAAAGGAAGGAGAAAGACTTCAAAAAACCAAATAGGCTGGGCAGAGTAGTTCATGCCTTTAATTCCAACACTTTGGAAAGAGACTGAGGTAGGAGGATCTCTTGAGCCCAGAAGTTCAGGACCAGCTTGGGCAACATAGTGAGACTTTGTTTCTATAAAAAATAGAAAAATTGGCTGTGCCTGGTGGTGTGCACCTGTAGCCCCAGCTACTCGGGAGGCTGAGGCAGAAGGATTGCCTGAGCCCAGTAGGTTGAGGCTGTGGTGAGCCATGATTGTGCTACTGCTCTCCATCCTGGGTGACAGAGTGAGACCTCGACTCAAACAATTAAAAAAATTAAAATTAAGATAAAGCAAAGAGCCAAATATTAGGTAATCAATATTATTCTTTTCATAAACAATTCCTTTGTTTTCTCAGTGGACTGGATTTGCTTTGCCTGTTCTTGACTTTCAAGAGTCGATAGGAATTGAATAAATGCAGGAGAGAACAGAGTGCCTGCCCAGGAGTCGGTGTAGAGATGGTGCTAGTGAGGCTGGGGTCAGGGATCAGTCCAGGCCTCTCGTGGGCTGCTTAGCTCTGCCCTCACCGCCTGAACCCACACTGTTCCAGAGTCCAGACTGTACAGTGTTACGTTTTTCTACTTTATGGGGAAGGAAACTGGCTGAGAAGTTAAGGGACTTGTGCAAAGTCACGTATTTGGAGGTAGAGCTCTGCTTCCCTTCTGGGTAGATCTTTGGCTTCCGAGGGAGGTGGGGCTGAAGAAAGTGTGGGTGTATGAATGCAGGAAGAACAGATTAAAAACCATGTGGATATGTTCCTGGATTGTGCTCCTGGTGTGATAACTTTTTAATGGCTAACTGTGGAAAACATTATGGCATGAGGAGGCCAGAAAACCTCAAGATAAGAAGAACGTTACCTGAAAGTGTGACTGCCATATCTCAGTTGCCATAAAGATGTGGGAATCTCTTGAAAATTGTAGCAGCATACACAAGCTGGTCATTAAGAAAGCAGTGGCAAACTTGACCCTTCTTCAGGTAGGATGCTGGTATTATAGTTGGATGAAATGCCTTCAGTGTCCTAACTGAGTTGAACTGCTTACAAGACCTTTGGGAATCTTTTTAAAATTGGATTTGTGACTCTCTGTTGTTATCTGTGTAACTGAGGAAACCGAGGTCCATCTTAGTGATGATTTAGGGAAGTTCAAGCACCAGGTAGGAGGGAAGCTGGAGCTAGAATTCCTGTCTGGTAACCTTAGACCATTGCCGTTGTTTCCACGTTGATGCAGTGACTGTCTTGTCGAGCCCTTCTCGCTTTCAAGCGCTGTGTGGAGGCGAAAGGGGTCTGCAGAGAAATGCGAGGCTTCTCAGAGCCTCTGGTGAGTGTAGTGCAAGGTCAGTGAAGATCAGCTTGCGCTGTTGCACGGGTCTGTTGTGGAAGACCATGACTAAGGCGACATGTTTGGAGTCACATGGACAGGACATGCCACGGACACCAGGCCTGCGGCCTCATTCAAAGCTTGCAGTTCTGATTTCTTTTTTTCTTTTCCTTTTTCCTGTTGTGTTTTCTAACTCCCTTTCATCAGCATTTGTCAGAGTTGTTTTATATCTGTTACCTGGACTGTCTTGTCCACCTGGCTGAGTCTGTTAGGAGATGGGGTGTCTTTTTGTATCCTTAGCCCAGTTCCCAGTCCTGGGTCCAACATACCCCGTGCACATCGTGTGAAGTATTCTGAATGAAAAAAATGCCGTAATTAGTTCTTTGGCTAGAAATCAAAGTCTACTGTTTATTTTATGATACTCTCCCACACGAAGCATTTCTTAGGCGCAGAGAAATATTGTTGCAACTCTGGGCTTTATAGCTTATCCAGTCAGGTGAAGTTCAGGCACCTATGAAAGGTTAAATAATAAGGAAGTGTTATTATGTAAAACCAGCCTCTTGTTGGTGCATGGGCATTTCTTCCGTGGGTGGAAGAAATGCCCATGCAGTTGTGTGTTCGTGTGGTGAGTTATAGGGAGCTGTCTCCAGACGCATGCCATGTTGCAGGGGCTCATCAGACTCTGTGCCCTGTTTTCAAGTCTCTTTCTCTAGTGTCACATCCTGTTCATCTGCAGTGCTCAGTGTACTCTGGTTACAGCAGTTGCTTGTGATTTATCAGTGTGAGTGACAGAGATGTTGCTTCAGAAGAAGGGCAGAGCCTTCAGTCTGTAATGGGAAGCTGGCTGCCTCTGTAAAGTGGCGGTTGGAGCTGAGGTCACCTGCACTTCTGAAGCCCACGTCTCTCTCCTATTCCATGTGTATGCAGCTGTAAGAGGGCAGGCTCGTTAAGATCAAGTGTGGCATCTCCAAAATGTGACTGGGAGAGCCCCTGCCACTCCCTCTCTTGCTGTTGTTTCCTATAGAAAATTCTTTTTGACAGATACATTTTCAGGTGGCAGGCGTCTTTTCAAGATGGTGTCTTTGGGTTGTATGGCAAGAAATGCCCTGAATTTAAAAATTGTCAGTGTGGTCTACTGGAAAGAGTATGAAATTTGTAGTTAGATGAAACTAGGGGTAACTTTAGGTTCTGCCTGACCTTTCCCAGCTGTGTAGGTTTGTATGTGTTTCAACCATTCCAAGCCTTCTGTCTGTCCACCAGGAGACAGACCCTGTCCTTCAAAGGGTTTCCTCAGCACAGAGAAAGTATACAGCAAATGCTATCAATTTCCATTGAGATGTGAACCCTCCACTGTAAATCAAGACCCCCTTTATTATGTGGAGAGATTTCTTACACAGCATTCTCATTATTTCTTTTTGCAGCTTACAAATACCTTTACTATAAAGACCACCTACTTGCTCTGCATATGCAAATTTAAATTTTCATCACACATTTATTCATTTAATAAATAAATGAATATTTTAAAGTCTCTCAAACTTAAACAGAAATGTGAAGCTTGGATGTTCCTGTGGATCTGAGTGGGAATGCCCTTTTCAGCAGCTGAAACAGGTATGTCAGCTGCACTCGGACATGTCATTTCTACAAACTTGCTGGCTGAAAATCTTGCCGAGCCAGGGAATGTTCTGACCTTCTTTCATGGGACAGTCACTGTTTGCCTGTGTAAGCAGAATTTATTCTTTATGTCTGGGCTCTAACTCTACTATACAAAGATGGTTGCTATGGTTTGGATGTACCCTTCCCCCAAAAGTTCATGTGTTGGAAACTTAATCCCCCAGTGCAACAGTGTTGAGAGGTGGGATCTTTGAAAGGTGATTAGGTCATGAGGGCTGTGCCCTTTTATAAATGGATTAATGCCTGTATCGTGGGAGTGGGTTTCTGATAAAGGAAGAATTCGATCTCTTGTTCTCCCTCAAGTGCATGCTCTCTCACCCTCTGGCCTTCTGCCATGGGATGTGGCAGCCAGAGGGCCTCCCCAGATGCGGCCCCCTTGACCTTGGCCTTCACAACCTCCAGAACTGTAAGAAATAAATGTCTGTTCCTTATAAATTACCTGGTCTCAGGTATTCTGCTATAGCAACACAAAATGGACCACAATGATGGTCCTCTTGTCATCTAGCTGGCTAGGACGTTTTAAGGACCTACTGTGTGTCCCTGGTGCACTGTGCCAGTGCTGGAGATATGGAAAACCTCACCTTCTGGTACATTCCCTGGGGGCAGATGGGCATAGGGGATGGGGAGGAGGGGAAGATTTGGTGATGCTCGATGTAAAGTAGATGAAATAGACTAGGGGCAAGCACCGAGGTGGTGAGGCAGAGAGAGGAAGACTAGGCTGGAGGGTATGGAGCTTGTTGTTCCAGGGATCTGTTGCTATGTAACCAACTACCCCAATGCTTACTGGCTTAAGACAACCACTGTGTAATTCACTGGACAATTCTGTGAGTTAGGCATTTGGGCAATTCTGCCATGTGTGGTATTATTAACTGAGATCACCTGGTGGTGGGCAGCTGGTGGATGGACTGCTCTGGAGAGTTCAGGATTCTTTCTCTCACATGCTTGATGCCTTAGTGGGGTGACTGGGAAGCTGGACTTTGCTGGGACTGCTGACTGGAGTGCCTGTGTGTGACCTCCCCAGCACGGTGGTTCCAGGGTAGGTGGGTTTCCCAGATGGCGGTTTAGGGGTCCCAGGAGACCCAGGCAGAAGCCACAAGGCTTTTCACACCTGGCTTCGGAAGTCTTAGCACATTGCTTCCTCTGCACCCTGTTGGTAAGCAAATCGCTAAGTTCAGCCCAGATGTAGGGAGAGGCGAACTGGACACCACTTCTCAGTGGGAGAAGCAGTCCTCTGGCTTCCTTGGTAGGAGAACCGCTGAGAGACTTTCAAGAGCTGGATGCTGCACCAGCTGATAACACGTGATCAAGTGCACTTTTTGATCTGGGGACAGAGATCAAAGGAGAGTGGCCTGAAAAGCCAGCTGGTGTTGGAAGTGAAATACTGGGTGTGGAGTACTTCTCAAGATCCTGTGAGGAGGTGGGTGTGGGAGTTGGAGGCTCAGAGTGGAGCTGAGAGTTGGCAGCATTTGCTTGTTTTGCTTTGTTTTGAAGGTGGGTGAGGTCGGCAGTGACCCATTCTTTCCCAAATCATGGCTGTTCATTTTCGTTCTGTTGGCCGATTAAACGCTGTTGAAATTCAGTCTTCTCTTGATGTGGATGATACGTATTTCTCTTGTTCCTGAACCTTCTGCCTCCGTCCCGGACTGACAGGGGCTATTTCCTTAAGTGGTTGTATTTCCTGGGCTCTGTCCCAGCCTTCCTTGCTTCCCTACTCTGTACCCTTTTTAGAGTAACCACGTTTATCCTCATAACTTGACCTTCACTGCTGTGTGGTGAAGGTCCCAGGTCTGTAACTTGTCTAGAACTTTAGGCTTGTCTGGTTGCCCCCTGCATGTCTCCCCTGGATGTCCCTGTAATTCCTGTTCCTGTTTCTAATAATAACGTCTCCCTGGCCAGGCAAGAAGCCTGTACCATCCCTTTATCCGTCCCTCACCTCGTGCATCCAAACAGGTTACCAAGTACTGTTCATTTTATCTCTGAAACCAGGCTTGTTAACTGTGACTGAGTGTGAGCCTCACTCGTGGAGCTTTGCAAACGTGCAGGCCCAGACTTAGTGAGGCAGAATCTCCTGGGACTCTGGTGTTGCTGTTTCTGTAAAGCCTCCCAGGTGATTGTGATGTTCATTTCATATTGAGGACAACTCTGAAACTCTTCTCTAACCCTCCAGCTCCTTTCCACCGTGGCCACTTTGGCTTAGGCTTTCGTAGTTTCCGGTGGCTGCCATCACAAATCACCGCGAACGTGGTGGCTTAAAACAACAGTTATGTAGTCTCTCATGGCTCTGGGGGGCGCAAGTCTGAAGCCAAGGTGTCAGGGAGCCCCCGAAGGCTCTGAAAGGGAGAATCCCTCCTTGCCTTCTCCAGCTCTGGAGGCTCCAGGTGTGCCTGTAATTCCGGCTACTTGGAAGGCTGAGGCGGAAGGATCGCTGGAGCCCAGCAGGTCGAGGCTGCGGTGACTGGGAGCGGCCACTGCACTCCAGTCTGGGCAACAGAGTGAGACTCCAACTCAAAAAAAAAAAAAAAAACCAAAAAAAAAAACTTAAAAATAATCTGCAAATAGGTGAACTCTTTTATCTCTGTTTCTAGATACAATGGTGCTTTACCTAATGGAGACAGAGGACGAAGGAAAAGCAGATTTGCTCTCTACAAGCGGCCCAAGGCCAATGGCGTCAAACCCAGCACGGTCCATGTGATATCCACACCCCAGGCGTCCAAGGTAGGTAGCTCTGGCAGTGTTGGGAGGTTCTCAACAAACAGTGACTCATGGTTCTGTCTTATCAGTTGCTCTCTTTCCTTTAGTATTATTTTTACATAGGATAGAGTTTCTCAGACCATCTGAGGCTGGATAGCTGTTATGAGGGGCCATCTATACACTGTAGGGTGTTTGGCAGCATCCCTGGCCTTGATCAACCAGGAGATGTCGGTAGCATTCCCCACCCCCCTGTTCCCCACAGTTGCTAACCACCAAAAATGTCCCAAGACATCGTAGAATATTTCCTGGGGAAGGGTGGGCCAAAAATCTGCTCTGTTGTGAATCACTGCTTTAGGATGCAAGGCAACTAGCATTTATCGACTTAGAAGAGTTGTGGTTGAAAGATACAGGGAGCGTGGTCTTTATCCTAAAGAGTCTTTGTGTTGGCTTTTAGTATATGCCTCATGAAGATTTATTATTTTCCTTCTGTTAACTGACTGTAGTAGGTGCTTTCATATAAACTACATGTACATAGAAATGGATTTGTGCAACTATTAGAAAGATGGCAAGCAAAAAGCCAAGTGATATAAGAAGTCAAGTATACATATTTCTTCTTGTAAGTTGGAAGTAGCTAAAATGCCAGTTTTTTAAAAAAAGATAAGCCATTGCTTTGTTAAACTCTGGGGTGTCCACATGGCTCTTTGAGCTGTGGCCACCATGTTTCCTGACTTTGATCCCCTCCCCAACCTTGGGGAGGTGAAGCTCCTCTCCCTCCCTCTCTCTCTCCTTCCCTCTTCCCCCTCCCCCCTTCTCTCTCTGTACCCCCCCAATTTACTTTCTAAATAAAGTATATTTTCAAGCTAGAAAAATTTTTAAAAGAGTCTCTTATATTCTGATATGTGTCAGGGGAAAATCAGAGTTTTCATTCTGGTTGCTATAGGTTACACATTAGATTTATTACAGTTTTTCTTTAAATAAGTTCTTGAATGAGTAATATAGTTTTTGTTTCTATAAAGTAATTATATTTACCAAACGTATTTCAAATGGGGTTACTGGTTGTACATGTTTATTATCATGAGCTTGGACCATCTGGGATATAAATTAAGAGTCCAGATTCCCATTTTTACTGAAAACCCATTTTCAAAAAAAAAAAGGAACGACTTCACAGAGGCACATGTAGTATTTACACTCGGGGTTGACAACATAGATGACCTTTGTTAATGTTTTCATTTTAAAAAGCTCCTGTTGTTTCTTCTCATCCTAGTGAGGGAATGAGTAGGTAAGAATGAGTAGGTAAGAACATATCAAGCTCCAAGGAAACAGGTAAGATTAATATTTAATGGATAAGGCAAAGCTAGAGAAAGAGAAATAAACTGAAAATTTTAGCAAAAAAAGCCATTTTGTAAGGCAAACAAAGGAAATCCAGCTTTACAAAGGTTCTAAGGAAAGGGAGGCAAAAAACACCTTGGGAGGTCAAAGAACTATGAGAAATGTTTTAGGGTCCAAGAGTATGTGGTGAAGAAGGTTTTACTGAAGCAAATGTTTTCAAGCATGTGATTAGTGTCAAAAATGTTCTGGTATTGTAGGTGTGGTCTTTATAATGTTGCCTGTTGTTAACATTTCTTGTCTCTCCTTAAGGTTTTTAAGGGTCGCAGGTTTCATGTTAACACAATGGCTGCCATTTGCACATCATGGAGACCTTGCTTTGATTCCTCAGGCTTCGCGTTGTGGTAGCGTGAACCTTCTCAGCTGCCGAGAGAGAAGTGGCTCCTCCTCTTTCTTCCCTCACCATCATCTCCTCCCATTTGACCTTCTGTGTTTAGCCTTTATATCGAGGTTTTTATTTCAGGCTAGTTGAATGATTAAATGTTTGGTGTTGTCTGGCTAAATCTGTGTTTACAATATTATCCACAATACTAAGAGTAGGGCAGATTGGGTTTTAGGCTTGACCCTTTTATTTTGTGATCTGGTAAAAATAAATTCAGGGCCTCCCTCAGTTGACTCATTAGAAACTGAGTAAATTGGCTACGGGCAGATGCTGTGTTGGATCAGATAAAATACTTTCGTTCTGAGCAACAGAAATTATTCTGATTCAAAAACCCAAAAAAGTGGGGAAGTTATCATGCAGTAGGGTAGGAGTCGCTCTCAACATCAGGGTTTTGGAGTATCAACAGGAGTTTAGTTACCATGGATAGCCTTTCAAGGGTTTTATAAAGGGACCTGACTCCAAAGTTTTAAACTTTCAGAAGCGAGGATGTGACAGGCCTACTTTGGGTCGCTCGGCTCAACTGTGACCAAGGGAAATGGACAGACCTGGCATATTTATTATAAGCAGATCAGCCACCCATGTTGCCTTCTCCTTGGTCTTACTCGCCTTCTCCTTGGTCTTACTCGCCTTCACACCTGTACCTCGAGGGCCCTGCACCTAGGGAGTATGGCTACTGGTCTTAAAGAAAACGAGTGCCGGCTCATCTTTCCCCCCATTCCTCTGTCTTTCTCAAACTCTGGTCCCAGCCAGCCGTGCTCGCCACTCCTGCTGCTAGGTTTGCTGTTAGCTCCATCTGCCCCTGAGTCCCAGCCAGTTGGGAACGAAACCCCTTACATATTTAACCTTTCTCACAACCTGGCATTAACTGAATCTGATTTTAAACAAATGCATCCTTTTCATTTTTTCTTCCATCTCTTGCAGTTTGTGGAAGTTATTTCATTATTCTGCCTTCATTTCAGTCTCCTCTTTTATACATTTTCAGTAGATGCCACCTCTTCCCCAACTTCTGTTGACCTTTCTGACCTGTGGTTCACTCCTTCCCGTACTTGAGTGACGCAGTAACTAGCCCAGTCTCCTCCTCCTTGACCTTTGTTGTAGCCACAGTTCAAAGTACTTTATGTATGTATGTATGTATGTATATATGTATGTATGTATGTATATACGTATGTATGACTCGGAGTCTCATTGTTGCCCAGGATAGAGTGCAGTGGCACGTTCACCGCTACCGCAACCTCGACCTGTTGGGCTCAGGTGATCCTTCCGTCTCAGCCTTCCAAGTAGCTGGAACTACAGCCGCATGCCACCATGCCTGGCTAGTTTTTGTGATTTGTCGTGGAGACAAGGTCTCACCAAGTTGCCCAGGCTGGTCTCGAACCCCCAGGCTCAGGCAGTCCTCTCACCTTGGCCTCCCAAAGTACTGGGATGAAAGACGTGAGCCACCGCACCCGGCCCTTCAAAGTACTCTCTTTCCATTTGTTTCACTTTCCCACCGATAGAGTACACTTTGCAACCTGTTGTCACTTGGAAGTGACTGTATTTCCAGATTGTCCTACTTGTGTGTATAACTCTTTCTTATCTCTCCTTATGAAGATGTGCAACCCTTTCGTCAGTCCCTGTTTGCTACAGTGGCTGGCCCACTTGGCTGCTCCATTTTTTCCTAACACCACCCCAGATTCTTTCTCTGGGGTCTTTTGACACCCCTCTTCCTGAACCTCTGACTCTGGGCCATTTGCATACCATGATGGAGTGTGAGTGTGTGTGTGTGTGTGTGTGTGTGTGTGTGTGTGTGTGTGTGTGTGTCCCTTATTGCTCACCCCATGTGCCTTCAGAATGCCAGTGTATGTCATGGTACCTGACAAAAACTGTTAGGCCAGAATCTACCGTGGTTTGTCTGCCCTGACATTTTTGACTCTGCATATTGGTAATGAAAGGTTTATCTTTGACTGGAGTTGTGAAGGTAAGACCTAGGGGCATGGGGGAGGCTATCCATTGTTAGTATTTGAACCTTTTCCTTTGGCTGTGTTGTTTCTTCCCTCAATCTGGGGGCAGAGCAGCGATACTCCTTTGCTGGTAGTGGCAGCTGGGAAACTGGAGCGCTTAGTCCTCCACACATGCTGGTGTTCAGTCTGAGTCAGATGAAGATGGCAGGCGTGTGCCATTGTTGTGTAATCTTTATTTGTGTACATATTTGCTCTTGGAATAATACTTAACAGGTATTTCTCTGATTATATGGCGTGTTTAAAAAAAATCAAGAGTTGTGTTTTACTTTGGGCCTTTCTGTTCCATAGGCATAGGTCCTTTAGCAATTTATTCACCCATTCATTTATTCAACAAATATTTACCCAGCACCTTCCATCACCAGGCATGATACTAGGTATTGGGTATACTGCAGCGAACAAGCACATCTGTGTGGCGCTAATTGTCTGGTGAGTAGGCAAATAATAGACTCATGGGGTACGCACAGAAGTGCACATTGTGCAACGTGCTAGGAGGAAGGGGGTGCAGAGGTTAGACTGAGTGGCCAGGGAGGGACCTCTGAGGAAGTGGTGTGAGCAGAAGGGGAGAGAGGAGTTGGCCAGGGGAGACGCTGAGGGGTGTGAGGCTGAGGGAGTGGCGTAATATGACTGAAAGTTTACATCAGTCTATGTATGTTCATTTACACTTTTAGGATGTGTGGCAACTGTTTTGCTGTTACTTAGACCAGTAAATAGTGTGATGGTAGTGGTGATGGTGCTGATGTCAGTGCCTGGTGGGGGCTATTTTGCTAGCAGCATGGTTTAAATTTAGCAACACTACTATGGAAAACTCTTCATCATGGTTTTTCCATCTTAGATTATGCTTTATTGAAATCTCCTTCTTTGGATTTTTTTTACTTTAAAAAAATAACTGAAAATCACTTTGTTCCAGTTGGCGTATTTCAGAATGGAAAGACTTAGTGGTTTTGGAGTGAGAGTTTAGAGAAACATTGGGGCCATTTAACGTCGTTGCTGCAACCAAGGCTGCTCTTCAGCCTGTCTGTTCTGGTATGGCTCCACTAATTGATAAAATGTTGACGCTCGTTCTTATCAGTTGATGAATAATATAGTAGTAACCATAAAAAGTGGTAAGACTAATAGTAATTCTCAGTATAAAGTCATTAGCACAAGCTAATTTGTGTAAGATGTTATGGAGTCCACTTTTGAAGCACTCGCTGTCTGTGTGCCCAGCCTATGTCTTGGTGGCAGATAATGGCATTCATCTACTGCACATTCACTGCGGAGCTGGAACCTTCTGTGTTTTAGGAGAATCATCAGCTTATCATCATCCTCAGACTTTCTAATTGCTCCTTCTTTTAAACAGTTGAGTTTTCAATAGGTCTGTCTTCGGTTTCTTTCCCTATTATTACATTATAATTCTTGGGTTAGCCGGGCTCGGTGGCTCAGCCTGTCATCCCGCGCCTTTGGGAGGCTGAGGTGAGTGGATGGCCTGAGCCCGCGGGTTCGAGACCCGCCTGGGCAGCGAGACCTCATCTCTACAATAAATCAAAAAATCAGCCGGGCGTGGTAGTGCATGCCTGTAATTCCGGCTACTCGGAAGGCTGAGGCGGAAGGATCGCCGGAGCCCAGCAGGTCGAGGCTGCGGTGGCCGGGAGCGGCCCCTGCACTCCAGTCTGGGCGACCGAGTGAGACTCCAACTCAAAAAAAAAAAAAATAATAATTCTTGGGTTAGTGGTATGTGGTGTTTGATATTTATAAGTTCAGGAATTAACTTAAGGAAGTGCTTTATTATAAATGAAGAGGCAACAAAATATGGATGTTTTCTCCTTTTTAGATAATCATAAACATGAATATTTTGAATATGTGAGAGAAAAAAAGACGTGACTAATAAAATGCAGCCAAGAATATCTTTTGATACTATGCAAGAATACAAACCTAAAACAAATGATTTGTATATCTAGATTGCAAAACAAATTGATTATTTCAGCAAAAAGTATAAAGATGAATCAGTTTTCAAAAAAAATGAAATAACTTTCAAAACCATTTTATCAAAGAGTTTTGACAAAGCAAAAGAAAAAAAAATTGTGAACTATCAGTACAATATACCATATAGTTTAATAATTTTCTGACATAAAGCATTTATTAAAACTTCAGAAGTTGTTTTTATGTGAATATATCATGGCAGTTGATTTATGGTCCTGCAAAACATATATCTACTGAGATTTTTAAAAAAACCACTTTTTGGAGAACTTATATAAATCAGGGTAGTAAAATTTCAGTCATTATTGAAAATGCTCCAACAATTTCACATAGCAGTATTTTAATAATTTACTTAAAAATGCAATATTCAAGACTTTGAAGATTATATGATGGTTTTTGTTGACTTCATGGAGCTGGAAGGAGCATCTGAAATATATTAAAACTTTATTGTCATACTCAAGAAAAATTGTTGCAGTGAGACACATTTACATGAAAACCTTATGAATTTTGTAAAAATGGTACAAGTATAGTGCTAGGGAGAAAAAAGTTGTCTCAGCTGAAGTTCTAGACACACTTTCAGGTGTTTTCTTTTTTTTTTTGAGTTGGAGTCTCACTCTGTCGCCCAGACTGGAGTGCAGTGGCCGCTCCCGGCCACCGCAGCCTCGACCTACTGGTCTCCGGCAATCCTTCCGCCTCAGCCTTCCAAGTAGTTGGAACTACAGGCGTGCGCTACCATGCCCGGCTAATTTTTTGATTTATTGTAGAGATGAAATCTTGCCAAGTTGCCCAGGCGGGTCTCCAACCTGTGGGCTCAGGCAATCCACTCACCTCGGCCTCCCAAGGCGCGGGATTACAGGCTGAGCCACCGAGCCTGGCTCCAGGTGTTTTCATTTGATGCTATCTCACTTATATTTAATTATTTCTGGATAACACAGTAGAAGGACAAACTAAGTAAACCAGTGAACAATATTTTGGAAAATTTTGTGTTTGTTATCTTATATCAAATAAATGTCAGAGAATTAAATAATGTGTCTGAGAACTAGGAATTGAGATAAGTATTTGGACCTTGTTGGGTAGTCAAAGACTTAAATGTTCACTTAATGGAAATTGTGAGCTGGTGTTTAGAGAATTAAATTTTTTAGTGATTTGGCTTTATTCTAATAGTGTGAAATTTTTCTTTGGTTTTAGAAGAAAGAAAAATTTCAGTTATTACGACTGACAGGTTTATTTGACCAATAAAGGTAATAGAACATATGAAATCAAATAAAGAAAACCATGATAGAGAAGAAGAGACTATTAGAGAAACAAATTTGAAATGACACAGAATATTAATTCCAAGAGGAAAACTGTCTAGCAAATTAAATGAAAATACACTTCTTTGATGCTAGATCTGAAGAACACAATGAACTTTTAATAACATTCTTTTAATTTGTTGATTCCGAGAACTTGGCCAGTTGTTTTCAAAGCACTATAGATTGAAAATGAACAAAAATTTGTAAAATTAAGCTGAATAATTAGACATCACAGTCCAATAAGTAACTTTCATGGCTTAGATGAAACTAGAAAAAATAATATAAAAATCTCAATATTATTAGGGCTGGAAAAAAGTTGTGAATTTAATTGAGATTAGTTCAGCTTAAGGTAACAGAAGTTTTGTCATGAATGATATTATGTTATGGGAAAATCTGTATGTATCAAGAATTTGGTTTCTTTCTTTCTTTTTTTTTTTTTTGAGTTGGAGTCTCACTCTGTCACCTAGACTGGAGTGCAGTGGCCGCTCCTGGCCACCACAGCCTCGACCTGCTGGGTCCAGCAATCCTTCCGCCTCAGCCTTCCAAGTAGCTGGAACTGCAGGCGCGCACTACCACGCCTGGCTAATTTTTTGATTTATTGTAGAGATGAGGTCTCGCCAAGTTGCCCAGGTTTGTCTCGAACCCGTGGGCTCAGGCAATTCACTCACCTCAGCCTCCCAAAGCGTGGGATTACAGCCTGAGCCACTGAGCCTGGCTAGGAGTTTGGTTTTTTATATCAGTCATCACTCAAACATTGCTTAGCTTCTGACAGATTTATCAAATAAAAGATCATACTAGTAATTTCTGACAATTAACAGATGACTTGAAAATTATTAGCATGATTTGATAAATGGTTGGTGTTATAACTTACATCACTTGGGGTACAGTTTTATATGTGTAGTTCATGTTATTTAGAAAATAAATGGGAGTATTTTCCATTTTTTAAATTTATATACTTATTATTATTATTTTTTGAGTTGGAGTCTCACTCTGTTGCCCATGCTGGAGTACAGTGGCACGCTCACAGCCACCGCAGCCTTGACTTGCTGGGCTCAGGTGATCCTTCTGCTTCAGCCTTCCAAGTAGCTGGAACTACAGGTGCAAGCTACCACACCTGGCTAGCTTTTTGATTTATTGTAGAGATGAGGTCTTACCAAGTTGCCCATGTTGGTCTCGGACACCTGGGCTCCGGCAATCCTCTCACCTCGGGCTCCCAAGGTGCTGGAATTACAGCCACCACGTCCAGCCATATATACTTAATTTTTATTAAAATGCTGACTGTTAATATTATCAATCCTGGCATGAATGATTTTTATAAATATGTTTGCGATTAGGTGGTTGTCCTATTTTTTGTTCTATACAGTGAGTTTTTAGCATCAAGACTTGGCTCGTAACCATCTGTTTATACCTTTCTGTAAGTTTTGGCTAAAACTTTGATGTTTTTATAAAGTCTTTTGATAGGTTTCTCCTTGCAGATAATGTAAGTATAATAAGTTGTGACCTTTCTCCCCCTTCTTATTTTTGGTTTAGTTTTTCACTTCTGTTATGCACAAAGTAGACATTAGGCTTTCCTGTTTAAATACATTTTCTTTTACGTCATCTAAGTAAATGTTGAGATTATTGCAGCTGTGTTTAAGCTAGGCGGTTCTGCTTGTGCTGGTTAAGATCTGAAGCAGCATAATTACTTATCACCATTTCTCTGTACAGATTTGTATAAGAGCCTTTAAAGTAGGTTCTAAGATATTTTTTAGAATGTTTATAATTAAAATTTGAAGTGTGATTTACGGTGCCCACTGTGAATACTTCCAGAACGTTGAAGAGTTGATTGAGAATATTATATTTTTTTCTGGTTCAACAATTCATCTGGCTTGACACTAACGTTTCTGTTTTCACTGACCTTTCTTCTATCATTTGTAGTTTCATCTTTTCAAACACCAATTAGTGTGTGTGTGTGTGTGTGTGTGTGTGTGTGTGTGTGTGTGTGTGTGTTGATCTTTAACATAAATATCTGCTTTGTTGTGTAGTATGGGCAGAAGCATTTATTGTTTTCTAGCAAAAGAGACATTTATCTCTTCTATTCTGTATTTACCATGGATTGACAGAATAATCCCCCCCCAAGATACCTGTGCCTCTGGAAACTGTGACTATGTTGCCTTACATGGCAAAAGGAACTTTACAGATGAAGTAAGGTCTCGGGACTCACAATAGAGACATTATCCTGGATTGTCTGGGTGTCCTGTTGTAATCACAAGGGTCTTGTGAGCCTCATGAGGTGTGACTGACGAAGGGACAGGAGAGATTTGGAGCTCACGAGGGCCTCCACTTGACGCTTCTGGCTTTGGCGATGGAGGGGGCTCTTGTGAGCCAAGGAGTACAGGCGGTCTCTAGAACTGAGGACAGCCCAGATGACCAGCAAGGCAACAAGAGCTTCAGTTCTATACTCACGTGGAACCCAGTCCCACCAATGACCTGCATGTCTTTGGAAACTTATTCTTCCTTGAAATCTCCAGGAAGAATGCTGCCCTGCCAGCCCCTTGGTGTGGGCCTTGTGAGAGTCAGGCAGAGATGCCAACCGAGCCTGCTGGACTTCTGACCAGCAGATCTGTAAGGTTATAAGTTTGTGTTGTTTTCAGGGGCTATATTTTTTGACAGTTTGTTATAACAGCAAGAGAAAACTTATACATGCTATCTTACGGAAAATTATATACAAAATATCTTGCGTTACTCAGCAGCTCCTAATCTGAGCTGAGATGAAGGGATGAGGAAGGGATCAAAGAAGTGAGAGGCAGAGAAAGATTTTGTTTCTTTAAAAAATTATTTTAGATCTCTAGAGCATTAGAGCAGGAAAGCTTGACTCCGGCACTCAGTAACTTCATTATCAGTGTAATTATCTGCATTGCTGATAGGCAATAATTATAATTTTGACTCAATGCTTGTATTAGTTGAAAACATCATTTAATTTGCGTTGTCCCTAGAGCATCATTTTATTAAAGAGTAGCTTTTAACACGTCAGTGTGAGAGAATGCTTGTATTTATAGTTGTGCTTCTACTCAAGCTTATTTGAATTATGACCCTAATTCAGGAACTTGCAACCCATCTTTTTCATAGAGGAAGAAAATATTTTGCTGTAACTTTCCTATTTAAAAACATGGAACATTGAAGTTGGAGGGACCTTTATTCAGACCAACTCCTCATTTTGCAATTGAGGGACTTAATGTTCAGAGAAGCTCGGTAAGTTGTCTCAAGTACTAAGCCAGGAGTGTGTCCCAGGGTCCAAGAATGTTGATCTGTTGCTGCAGGTGACAGGTGGAAAATGTTCTGAAGGATCTGACCAAAGCTTGGGTCTGCTCTTGATTTTTCCATATCCCTATAGTGTGAGTTGGGGAATCTATTCCTTTCCGAACCAGGATCGCTATAGCCCTAAAATAAGTGAATATGATATTTGCCAGTAAAAATATAAGTTGCTTTGTAGACTTACAGGCTAGCGGCACTCTTAGGATAAGCGGTCACTCTGGAATCAGATGCCCTGTAGAGAGAGCCTTTTCTTCAGAGGGGAAAATGACAGAGGTTCAAATTTTAAGTAGCCGGTTTGGTTGCAGGGGCAATTATGACAACATGTAGTAGAAGCTATGTCAGAATAAATTTTATGTAGTTGAAAGGAAGTCACAGACTGCAGAGGCAGGTCATGGGGTATCACTGGTTGATTTGGAATGACTGTGGCCTGTTTTGTTATACCTTTTGCCTTTTACACTGAAGGCCCTTTTACATGATGAGCCTCATCTTTTGTGAGAAAGTACTTTGGCCTGTTTGAAGTCCCACCATCCCTGACTGGTTCACAGGGATGCCTACTTAAAACATCTTTTTTTTTAATTATATATTTTTTTATTTTAAAATTGTGGGGTACAGTTAAGGGTTAGGGATACAAATATTCATTGTGCAGGTACCCTTGCTGATGAGGTGTGTCCCCCTTTCCCCAGACAGATATTGACTACTGTTAATCCCACCTCCACCTCCCTTCCCCCACCTCCATAGTTTCCCGCTACTGTCAATTCTTTTCTTATAGTATTACAGTAGTTGTTCAAGGTCCACTTATGAGTGAGAACTTGTGATACTCAGATCTTTGTTTCTGTGAGAGATCACTCAGTATTATAAACTCTAATTCCATCCAGGTTGTGGCAAAATTCATGATTTTGTTCTTTTTTATGGCTGCGTAATATTCCGTTGTGTATATGTACCACATTTTTAAAAATCCAGTCCTCTTTTGATGGACAGCATGATTGGTTCCATGATCTTGCTATTGTGAACAATGCTGCGATAAGCATACATGTGCAGGTATCTTTTTTATAGAGTGATTTGAATTCTTCGGGATATATTCCCAATAGGGGGATTACGGGGTCATATGGAAGGTCAATTTTTAGAGCTTTTAGGAATCACCATGCTGATTTCCACAGAGGCTGTACTAGTTTACACTCCCACCAACAGTCTAGAAGCATTCCCTTTTCGCCACATCCTCTCCAGCATCTGTTATTTTTTGAGTTATTGATGATGGCCATTCTGACAGGAGTTAGGTGGTATCTCAGTGTAGTTTTAATTTGCATCTCCTTGATGACTAGTGAGGTTGAACATTTCTTCATGTATCTGTTGGCTGCTTGTATGTCTTCCTTTGAGAAGTATCTGTTCATATCTCTTGCCCACTTTGTAATGGGGTTGTTTGTTTTTTTCTTTTCAGCATGTTTGAGTTCCTTGTAGATCCTAGATGTTAGACCTTGGTCAGACATGGGGTTGGCAAATACTTTTTTCCAGTCGGTGGACTGTCTCCCTGCTCTCTTGATGGTTTCTTGGACTTTGCAGAAGCTTGTCAGGTTAATGAGGTCCCACTTCTCTATCTTATCTCTTATGGCCTGTGCGTTTTGGGGTTTGCTCAGGAATTGGATGCAAGTTCCAACTTCCATAAGGGTGTGTCCTGCATTTTCTAAAGTTCTTATGGTATCTTAATTGATCGCATCCATGTTTCAGGTGAGGCATGAATGGGTAGCCCAAGTTAGAGCTTCTGCAGGGCCTGGTGGCGCCTGGGTTCAGGAGCTCTCCAATGGGCAACCCATTCTTGCTTCACTCTTTATTCTTATTCAGCTGCCAGGTGAGCCCGCAGGACTGCCCAGCTCTTCTCCTCTGTGGTCCCGGGGGAGTCACATTTTCTCTTGCCTCTGTACGCTTGCTGGTGAGTTCTCATTGCTTAAGGTGTGCTCCTGCCTCCCATGCCGTCCCGCATCCTCACTACCCTTTAAAACTTGGTCCAAGTGCCATTTCCTCCTAGGATGTCTTCCCCTTCTCCCAGCCTCCTCGGAAGCCCCTTGATGAGCTCCTGGAGCACCTTTTGTGTGTCCCCACAGGGCTCCAACGCTACGTTAGCACTGGCTGACTTCCCTGTCGTGCCGCACAGCAGGCTCCTTGAGAACAGGTGCTGTCTTGATCTCTTTTGTCTCCTTATCTCTGTGCTCCCATTGCCCAGCACAGTTTGTTGAGTGACTGACCAAATAGTGCGACCTGCCTTGGGGCAGCCAGCTGCTCTAATAGGTTAGTGACTAATGTGTTGGTGTTCTGCAGACCCACAGGCACATGCACAGATCAGTTTATTTATCAGGTACATGTGGTCAATTCTGTTCCGGTTAGTTCTAGAATCTTGGAATTTTATTATGTGTATTGTCTTATATCCTTTTTTTCATCTCTTACATTGTGACATTTCTCTGTAACATTAAGTGACCATTGAAAATTTTTAACCACTGAATAGTGTTTCTTGTGTTACTGTGTTGGGTGTACTAAAATTAAAGTTTATTTAACTTTTCTATTGTTTCCAAGTTTTTTTATTGTAAATAATATCATGATAGCTAGCTTTGCCCCCAAACTTGTGTGTATCTCTGGTCTTTTTATGCCTTTGATCTCAAGAATCACATACTTGTCACGGAGAGTTTTAAGAAGAAATAGTTGATATATACATTTTTAAAATTATGAAAACTGACCTTGAATGAAAGTGTGGGTTTCTGAATGTTTAGTTCCCTGTTTTCTATCTGTGGCTCTTGGGCAGAATCCCTAACGTTTCTGTGGCCATTTTCACCTTAATAAAATAGGTATTTACATCAGTCAGCATTGGCCGGTTATTATGTAGTAACAAACAACTTTCAAATCTCAGTGGGTTTATAACAAGAAAGCGTATTTATTACTTCTGTTTTATATCCGTCATATGCTAGCACAGGGGCTGTGTTCACTGTGGAAATTCAGGGACTCAGGCTGATAGAGATTCCATCTTGATTTATTTTTTATTTTTTGAGTCAGGGTTTCACTCTATCACCCAGGCTAGAGTGCAGTGGCACAATCACAGCTCACTGCAGCTTTGGCCCTGGACTCAAGCGATCCTTCTGCCTCAACCTCCCGAATAGCTGGGACTATAGGTGTGCACCACCATGCCTGACTAATTTTTAATTTTCTCTAGGGGCAAGGTCTTGCTATGTTGCCCAGGCTGGTCTTGAACACTTGGGCTCAAGCAGTCCTCCTGCCTTGGCCTCCCAAAGTACTTTGAGCCTCCATGGTTGGACCCATCTTGATTTATATTTTAAACACCCTGTAGGGAGGTAAGAGAGAGAATATAGCCCTTAAGGCTTCTTCCTGGAAGTGACATTCTTTCATGGCACTGGCTAAAGCAAGCCTTGTGGCTCTTTGCCTAAGTTCAGAGACTGGGGATGTTTAATCCTTCTGCAGGGTGAATGTTTGCCAATAGTAGCACAGTCTGCCTCCAGCTAGTGCCTCATGAGGGGAGACACTTGGAACTCTTCATATGCCCACTACATGGGAGGAGTTGACTGATGCTAACCTACTATTTGTGATGGTTTCTTTGGACAGTATTGGTTATCTCTTATAAGAAGTTATAAATGGGCCTAGGATGCCTTGAAACTGAGCATCCATGCCTACTTATTGGCAATTTGATTGTATAAAAAATTTTAGCTAAAGTATACTTGTAGATTAAAAATTAAAACAGCGTCCTCAAATTAAAACAGCGTCCTCATGATTTGAATGTAGGTTTCCTCTACAAACTTTGCAATTTAAATGTATCATTTTCTGTACATCACAGCAATGAAGCTTTAACAGTGAATGGTTTCTAAATTATTTGAATCCACAAACCATCCACTTCATCCAGTGAGAAATCTGTTTTCTCACTGGAGAGTGTACTTAGCAGAGTACTTTCTCTAAGTACAGTGTATGTACAGAGAGTATACTTTGAACATTTCGATAATGTGTTTTTATGTGAAAATGCATCTGGCCTAAATTGGTTTTGCATTCTTTAAAATGCTGATATTAGTTTAGTTTCTTGTTTTTTGAGCAAAGGACTAGTTCTGTATTTTTGTTTCAGTTTAGAAATGAACTTATATTTTCACATGAATAATTAAAACATTTTTTAAGTCATTCTGTAGTACCTGGTTGAAGTCATGAACATGTGTATCGTGAACATCAGTGATATTTCCCCCCGCACTAAAAAAACAGCAACAAAAAATCATTGTTATTATTTTACTTTGCAAGCTAGTACCATTAATCTAATAATTTCATTTTTAAAAACCATCTAAATAGCATTGATAATTAAGTCTTATAAACTAGATAGAACTAATGTTAAATCTGGTTATCTTAAAATGTGGAAGAATGAGAATTCTGGTAAACAGATCTTATCTAATATTTCTTATTTTAAGAAAATTTTCTTCACAAATCATGAGTATAGAGCTTGATGCATTTTCAGAAAGTGAATACATGCAATTATGCAGTACCCAGTCCTAGAAATAGAGTATTACCAATACCCACAAAGATCTCCTTGTTTCCTTTTCCGGCTACTTCCTCACCCCCAAGCAGTAGCCAGATAACCACCATCCTAACTTAACCATACATGTGAGTTTTTGTGCTTTATGTAAATGGACTTTTTTGTTTCAGTCTTCTTTTATGTAGCATTATATTTGTGAGTGAAATACCTGTTATTGGATATAATAATAGTTTGTTCGTTGCTATATAATAATATTCTATTGTGTGAATATTCATTTTGGTATTTAATATGCTTTAAAGCTTTGATGGAACTAAAACTTGAATTAAGTTTTTGTAAATAATAATAATCATTGTTGTCATTACTATTGGTTTTTTTTTTTTTTTTTTTACTGTGTCAAGTCTTACTCTAGAGTGCAGTGGCATGATCACGACCATCATGGCTCATGACGGCCTCAACTTTCTGGGCTTATGTGATCCTCAGTAGTACAGGTGCGCATGACCACGCCCAGCTAATATTTTGATTTGTTGTAGAGATGAGGTTTTGCCATATTGCCCAGGCTAGTCTTGAACTTCTGGGCTTGAGCACTCTGCCTGCCTCAGCCTCACAAAGTGCTGGGATTACAGGCATGAGCCACCATGCCTGGCAGTTTTTGTAAGTTAAAATAAACAGAAGTCAATAATAGCTGCCAACATTTACATTTATGACTTTCAGCAGTTTAAAACTTAGTGTAAGTAAAAATGTATCCTCACTTGGAAAACTGGTCAGCCTGCTAAAACAGTAGTGATTTTGCAAAATTGAATAGTTGGGAGAAGAACTCTAATTTTTCCCTGAACTTTGAATTTTATGGTGTGCTGTTTTCTTCTTATGGAAGACATCTATCTGTGTTATAGCTGTGGACCTGCATGCCAGATTCTGCTCTTTCCACATTTGTGAGATAAGGAGGCAGCCTGACATAGGAGACAGGAGGAAGGCGGAGTCTGATGTCAAACGAACCTTTGAGTGCCATGTGACCAAGACAAGCCCTCTGAGCATAGCACCTTTTTAGAGTTGCTGGTGAGGGTTAGATAGAATGGACAGCACACACAACTTCTGAAGTCAGATTCCCAGAATTGAAGTCCCACCTTTTCTTTGACCAAGTGGAAACCCTCAGTTTTCTCATTGCTCAAGTGGAGGTTACAGTATTACTGAACTCATAGGCTAGAATACTGAGTTAATAAGTGTAAAGTTCTTAGCTTTAAGAGTGGCACCCGGCATGTTGTAAATGCTCAATAAATGCTAACCACGATTATTATCCCTACTTACAGGGACATTAGGTATCATATTACATCTTTCCTTCTTATTTTTTCATGTCATAGAATGGAAACCTAAGGGAAAATCATACGTGAAAATTAATCTTTATTTTACAAAGTTGCATTGCTGTCTTCTCTGTCAGGCAGAGTGAATGGATAGCTGACTCTTCAGCAGGTTCCTCCTTCTTCAGTCATTCTGTGCTGCCTGGCAGACACCATTGCTTTAAATCAGGAATCACAGAGACAGAGGGGGAAGATTTACACATTGACTCTCTGTGGGGTTAATCTGTCATTGGCCTGGATTGAGAAGGGCTGGTCCCAGTTTTCCGAACTTCTGTCTTCCCAGGGTAGGAGGGACATTTTGAGACCTTGTGTCCCTGCCCAGGTCAGAGGGGAATGAGAAACTTCCAGATGGGCGTGTGGGCTGGAAGGAAGGCTGATTTTCTCTGTTACCTCAATCCGTTGATGCTACCTCCTCCCTGACTTTAACCCATAATCTGAGCTTCTGTCTTGCCAGGGTGGGAGGGACATTTCTCCAGGTCAGAGGGGAGTGAGAAACTTCCAGATGGGAGTGTGGGCTGGAAGGAAGACTGATTTTCTCTGTTACCTCAGTCCATTGATGCTGCCTCTTCCCAGACTTTAAACCATGATCTGATTTGACAATGATTAATTTATTTTGCCTGAGCCCTGAATGTGGCAGTGGGTACTAATTTCATGATAAAAGAAAAAGCAACTTGGCGGGGAGGGGAATGCAAAAGAAATAGCAGAGATTTTGTGAAGGGAAAATAGTTTCCCTGAAATCTGACAGTAGGAGAGGAAGAAGAGAAGAAGCGACAACTAAGTACATAATTACACATACCAAAGCAGACTTACATCATTTAAATCAGCAAAATAGCTCCACCAGTATATACGCAACCAACTTATAGGTTAAAAAATCCATATAAATTAATTCCAAATAAGTAAATGGCAAGTATTATTTAAAATTTTGTCAAGTTTCCGACTTTTGAAACACACTTTTAATAAAGAATTGGGATTTTCAGTGTAGAAAAAGATTTTAAGTTAGTGTGAGATTTTCAAAGGAAAGTCTGCTTCCCTTTGTGTCAAAATTAAGGCGTATATAATTTGCTCCCAGTTATGATACCGTTTTTCTAGAATGTTACTGTAGGAAGATTCTAGTTCTTCCTGTTCTCTTTTCCCAGTGTAGACACTGAGACCTACAGTACAGGACCTTTCTATGCTGCTTGGCCAGCTCGCACCAAGGCTCTTATTTTTGTTAAATTTTTTCATGGTTGGGGTCTTAAAATGGTTTGAGAATTGGATGAAAGTGTTTTACCGCTTGGTTCTTTTTTTTTTTTGAGTTGGAGTCTCACTCTGTCGCCCAGACTGGAGTGCAGTGGCCGCTCCCGGCCACCGCAGCCTCGACATGCTGGGCTCCGGCGATCCTTCCGCCTCAGCCTTCCGAGTAGCCGGAATTACAGGCATGCGTTACGACGCCCGGCTGATTTTTTGATTTATTGTAGAGATGAGGTGTCGCTGCCCAGGCGGGTCTCGAACCCGTGGGCTCAAGCAATCCACTCACTTCAGCCTCCCAAAGGCGCGGGATTATAGGCTGAGCCACCGAGCCCGGCTGGGGCCTTGGTTTTAATACAGGTGCAGTAGGATGCTGTTGGGGGCTTAGGAAGAGATTTACAAATAAAGAGAGTCTTCTGGCTTTGATATGGAAGGTAAGGATAGAAGCTGCAAGATCAGCTAGGAGGCTGGCTCAGACCAGGGATGGGGTTTAGACTAGTGTGATGATTACTTTTATGTGTTTACTTGGCTTGGGTCATGGTGCCTGAGTATGTGGTCAGACATTATTCTGAGTGTTTCTGTGAAGGTGTTTTTGGATGAGATTAATGTTTGAATTTCTGGACTTTGTGTAAAGTAGACTGACCTCCATAATGTGGAGGGGCCTCATCCAATCAAGATGGCCAGAACAGAGCCAAAAAATAACCAACCACGTAAAAGGAAGTTCCCAGCAGGTAGCCTTCAGATTTGAACTGTGGCATTGGCTTTTTCCTGAGCCCCCAGCCTGTCTACACACACACACACACATGCACACACACACACACACCTTATTGTTCTGTTTCTCTGGAGAACCCTGACACACACACACACACACACACACACACACACCCTCACACACCCTCATTGTTCTGTTTCTCTGGAGAACCCTGACACACACACACACACACACACACACACCCTCATTGTTTTGTTTCTCTGGAGAACCCTGACACACACACACACACACACACACACACACACACACACACCACACACACCCTCATTGTTCTGTTTCTCTGGAGAACCCTGACACACACACACACACACACACACACACACACACACACACACCTTATTGTTCTGTTTCTCTGGAGAACACACACACACACACACACACACACACACACACACACCTTATTGTTCTGTTTCTCTGGAGAACCCTGACTAATGCAACGAGGGTGGTGGCAGTGGAAATGCAGAGAAGTGAACATATTTTTGAGGAAGAACAACAGGACTTTCTTAGAGGGATAATTAGTTGACTGTAATTGGTGGGCAATGATGCCATTCACTGAAGCAAAGGCAATAGAGTAGAGCCGCTTTAGGGAGAAACTCAAGAGTTGGGTTTGGGACCTGTTTAGTTTGAGGTGCCAGTGAGATATGAGCAAAAGAGTTGATACAGTTCAATTGGATACAGCAGTCAGGAACTCAGCAGTGCAGAGAGGGGCAGAAGATTTACGAGTAGGTACTGGAGAATTCAATCTTTAGAAGAAGACTGAAAAGGAGTGACCAGAGAACAGGGAGAACCAATACAGTTTGATGTCATGGAAGATGAAAGGTGTGTCCCCAGAGCAGAGGGGGGTAGCTTGCATCGTCACATGCTGCTGAGTGGCCAAGTAAGATGAGGGTTAAAAGATCTGACCACTTGCAGTCTGGTGGTTATGGTGGCTAAAGTGAATTTGATGGAGCAGTGGGAACAGAGTCCAGCATGAAGTGGGCTGAGCAGTGAGCAGGAGATGAGGAAGTATAGAGTACTCCATGTGGCAGCTCTTCCAAGAGGGTGTGAGTAATGGGGAACAGCAGAACTAGGGGTGGGCTGGGGATGGCTTGGGGTCAAGGGCCATGTTTCTTTTTTACTTTTTAATGAAGGTGATAGGAGAACATGTTCATATGCTGATGGAGATGATCAACATGGTGGGATATCTATAATGAGGAGAGAGAGGTCTAAGTGAAGAAACAGGTCCTTGAGAAAGTCAGAAAGAAATGTGTCACAGCATGGAACTGTCTGTGTAGATGGGGGTCATGAGGTGTCAAGGATGGGAAGCAAAAAGGTCTGGCTACTTTTGAGGAGATTGAAAGACTGCCCATCTGATGGTTTTTGGTTTTCAGTACTCTATAAGGTAATGGGGTAGTAGGAAGGGAGTTTGAAGGGAGTAGATAAGGGAAGAAAGTTTGCACAAGAAACAGAATTGCTAGGATGGTGTTGAGAGTCCACTTGAAGGTTGACATAGATTGAAAGTGACACTAGTCTGTGTTTTTAGTAAATATTTTGCTGCTTGACTGCATCGGTGGAGACAGAAGATTGGGTTATAGTTGAGTCTGATGATCAAGACAGAGAGGGCAGGGGTTTTGTAGGTGTAAAGGAAGTAAGTGATGGATGAATCTCAGCTTGATGAGAAAAGGGGACTGATGAATAAGAGAGACATGCAAGAACTGTGGTAAAGGGAGTTGAGGATGTAACCGGTTACCTCTGTGGTGTGAGGTAAGGGGTCTAGCTGTATTGTTTCCTGGAGAAGCAGTTGTGTCCCAAACCTTTATTGAACAGGTTTTCATCCTTTTTCAGTGACTTTGGTTGCCACTGTTCCCTTATATCAAATGTCCGTGCAGTACTTGGGTCCCTCTTTGACTGTCTTTCTGTTTACCAGATCTGTTTGCCTCTTGTTTTGCTGAGACTCTGCCCGATAGTACACCACTGTACTATCGGGCAAAGCAGACACATGGGCAGTACTTTGTCCAGACCTGCCACCAAGAGGGGAGTCACTTGGCAAGTTGCAAGTTCATTCCCAATGTCTTCAACTTACTGAACTGTTCACTAAGATATTTGTAGTAGTTGATACTCCTACCAGTGATGTTTCTGTTTCTCCACATTCTCACTAAAACTTGATGACATCAGCTTAATAATTGCATTTTGGGGAGAGGATTTTGTTGAACTCCTCATGCCATCGTGTGGGAGTCAGAAGTCTCAAAGTTTTTAATTTTACCCGTGTTCAGGTAAATTTGTCTCTTCCATTTTTCCTCTTTTTTTTGGTGGTGTGAGCTTTTATGTCTTTTGTTTAAATGACCTTTCCCTACTCTGATGTCACAGATTTTTGATGATATATTTCTTGTTTTTTTTTTTGGTCTTTTATATCTTGAAAAGCATTTAGATCTAGATAATTTGTGGTTTTGATTGCTTTCATAAATTATATTTATTTTTAAAGTTATGTTTTATAATTCTTTGATGTTGGTCAAAAAGAGTGCTACAGATTTTTATATGAGGGGACCAAAAAAACCCTGGAATTATCTTTTGAAGGAAAAGTTCCTTGCAGTACAGGCTTCCCCCTCTAGGTAAGTGTTTTTGGAACCCATTGGTATCAGTATACCAGTTAGTTGTTGTGAGAGGCTGCATTGTGGACGAAACTCCTAAGCTGTGGCAAACAGGTGACTGGTTCCACCATAACAGTGCATCTGCCCACACCACGCTGAGTATTCAGCAGTTTTTGACCAAAATGGCGTGACTTCCATGTTCCACCTTCCCTACTTACCTTGTCTCGTCCTGAGTGACTTTAATTTTTTTGTTCCCCTAGATGCAGAAAAGTCCTCAAAGGGAAACATTTTGCCAATGTGGAAGAGGCAGAGCAAAAAATAGCAGAAGCACTAAAAGGCATCCAAAAATTGATGAGTTCAAAAACTGTACTGAGCAATGGAAAAAACATCTTGATAAGTGTATTGCATCAAACGGAGAGTACTTTGAAGGTGGCTGAAGTTTAAACATATAAGAATAAATAACAATTTTTTAATAAATAAATTCTGGGTTTTTTTAGGTCCCCCCAGTATATTCATGCATATAATCACCTGTTCTTGTTTTCTACCTTGGTAAATTACCTTGGTAAATTTTGGTAATTTTATATTTTGTTAGAAAATCTTCCCTCTGCTCTGTATTTATTGACAAAATTGTACACTTATATTTCTTAATCATTCACATCTGTAATTATGTCACCTATTCTCTTCCTAGTATTGTATATTTTTGTCTCTAATTTTCTTTGTTCCCTTTTAGTCTTGGATATCTTTTATTTTTCTCATATTTTCAAAGCACTAGCTTATGACTTTTTTCTGTTACTTATTTTCTTAAATTTTATTAAGTCTAGCTCATATCTTTTTCTTCTTTCCTACAAAAGTTCTATAAACAAAAACAATCTATGACTGTCATGTGTGAGCCAGAATTTCCTATGTTGCTGCCCAGGGTTGTCCTCATGAGAGTAACCACATGATGTTTCTGAATCATCCTTAGTGATTGTCCTGAATGTCTCCACATACTCATATTTGGAAACGAAATGTTGCAGTTCTGCCTGGGCTCTAATCTCCATTTACTTCTGCTCTGTTTTTGTTTATACAAAAGATAGTTTAGGCGGGTCATTTCTCTTCTTCATATGTTGCTGCTGGGACAGAATCCAGTTAAAGAACTAAGAATTATGAGAAAGAAAGTGTTCAACAAACCACAGATGGTAGATTCCCAAACTTAAGTAAAAACCTCTCTTTATTATCAGGAATATTAAAGGGGAAGATTATATGTAAGATAATATATTAATTAAATCTACCCAGTGGGTCATGGTTCTCATTTATTTCTTGAGGTATGGTTAGCAATGAACTAAGGTTTATAACTAGCAAGTGTGAGTGAAAGCCCCTTATAAGTAAGAAAGTTTGATGGCCAGTTTGACACACTCATTTTGATTTAAGCATAAACCCTACTGGTTATGTAGACAGATAAAAGTTGTTCTGAGCAATTAAAATAAGTAAACATAAATGATAAACTGGCCTGCTGTTTCTTCAAATTTACATATAATTTTCACTTGGCTTACCAGGTCAGGGATTTAATTAAGCTGCACTGCACATTCTGGTTGTGGTCATACCTTGTACATAGGGGCGCTGGGTACATCTTTGTTGGCTTGATGTTGGTTGCGCGTACCTGGAGTTTTCTGCCATTGTAGAGGTTACTGCATCTTACATAGGTGGCAACACTAGGTATATTCACCTGATAGACAACAGGTCTGCAACACGCTTAGGTTGCCTAGCTGTCACCAGGGTAAGTGATTAACAAGGAGTTTTTGTTTTGTTTTGTTTTGTTTTGAGTTGGAGTGTCACTCTGTCGTCCAGGCTGGAGTGCAGTGGCACACTCATGGTCACCCCAGCATCCTTGACCTGCTGGACTCCAGCTATCCTTCCGCCTCAACCTTTCAAGTAGCTGGAACTACAGGCATGCACTATCACGCCTGGCTAATTTTTTATTTTATTTTTTTATTTTATTTTTTTGAGTTGGAGTCTCACTATGTCACCCAGACTGGAGTGCAGTGGCCACTCCCGGCCTGCTGGGCTCCGGCGATCCTTCCACCTCAGCCTTCCAAGTAGCTGGAACTACAGGCATGTGCTACCACGCCTGGCTAATTTTTTGATTTATTGTAGAGATGAGGTCTCGCCAAATTCCCTGGGCTGGTTTCGAACCCGTGGGCTCAGGCAATCCACTCGTGTTAGCCTCCCAAAGTGCTGGGACTACAGGTTGAGCCACCGAGCCCGGTCAACAAAGAGTTCTTAAAACACAGGCAGCAGTCACTTAAAGCCAGAATTCAAGGCCTCGGTATAACTCCTTATATTTTTTGTAATCTAGTCATAATTCATCTTACAAATATTTGTTGCTATTATCACTGTTACTTGAGGAAAACTGAATGTGTTTCTATATCCTTTTCTTGACCACTACCACACCATACTGCCATAACGAGAGAGCCAATATAAGGTGCTGTGACTCTATGTTACATGAATATATGTCTGTCTGCCAGGTACTGTGCCAAGAGCTTTTAAAATATTATTCTTATTTTTCCTCACAACAGTTTCACAAGGTAAAACTTTTATCATTTCCATTTTCGGATGAGGAATCTGAGGTACAGAGTGATTGAGGAAACTCCCCAAGGTCACACAGCTGGTGAGAAGCTTAGTGGAGACTCAAGCCTGGGTCTTTCTAATGCCTGAGCCTCCTTTGATAACCGCCACAGTCCGTATTGTTGTCTGTTACCATTGTTGTCTGCTGCGGTATAGGGCAGGGGTCCGCAACCCCTGGGCTGTGGACTGGTATTGATATGTGGCCTGTGAGGAACCACGGGGCACAGCAGGAGATGAGTGGCGGGCTAGGGGAGTTCCATCTGCCATCAGATCAGCAGCGACATTAAATTCTTACAGGAGCACGAACCCTGTGATGAACTGCGCACGTGAGGGATCTAGGCTGCACCTTCCTTATTAGACTCTAATGCTTGATGAGGCCCTCCACCTGCCATCTGTGGAAAAATTGTCTTCCATGAAGCCAGTCCCTGATGCTAGAAAGATTGGGGACCACTAGTACAAGGTATAAGCTAGAACTGATAGTGATAACAAGGAAGGAAAGAAATCTATTAAAAGCTGGTAAAATCATCAATATAGCCACCATTCAGCCAAAATTAAAATATTATAACCTTGTGTTGAAATATTGGATTTTTTTACTTGAATTTTTTTTTGAATTGGGGTCTCACTCTGTCACCCAGGCTCGAGTGCAGTGGCACAGTCACGGCTCACCTCCTTGATGTCGTGGGCTCAGGTAATCTTTCTGTCTCAGCCTCCCAAGTAGCTGGGACTACAGATGTGCACCACTATGCCTGGCTAATTTTTAAATTTTTTTTGCAGAGATGAGGTCTTGTTCTGTTATCCAGGCTGGTCTCGAACTACTGGGCTCAAACAGTTCTCCCTTCTCAGCCTCCCAAAATTCTGGGATTATAGGCACGAGCCACTGCATGTGGCCTTGGATTTTTTTTTTTATTTCTGAAATGCTGATAATTGTAAGTGAACAGCCTATAGTTCAAGCAAAGATGATTCTTTTTTTAAGTAACTGAATTCCTACTCAAGTCTTTCCTTATTAAAGTTTCTGTTAGTTTTTAGTATCATAACTGGCCTTAGCAGAAGCATTGTTGGCATTTTCATTAGTTATCTTACATTTACATTTCAAAGAAACATTCTGAGTCATTTGACTCATAGATTTTTGCCTGGTCTAATGGCCATTAGTTATTATTATTAAATGAAACTGCCTAAAGATTTTACAAGTTTGTTTGTATTTATGGGCCTTTTTTACATCAAGAAAGCACAAAGCCATCTTTAGTACCAAAATACTTCTGATACAGGCATTAGACACCAATTGAGATAACCTTAAGTTTCAGTTTCTAAATGTGACCCCAAGGAAGAACACTGGCCCATGCATCTGGAAAATGGAACTTGTTCCCTGCTGTGTGTGGCTCCACATAAGCGATTCAGCCTCTCCAAGCTTTAGTGAGAAAGCTAGAGTTCTTCATATTCATCATACTAGCAAAGGTTGATCCCAAGTTTGCAGGTTGTTTTTCCATGAGAGTGTTACTTGGAAGAAGTGTAGAAGATATCTATGTAGATAAACTGGAACATGTGACAGATTTTTTTCCACTTCCAAGGCCTGCAAGCTGCCTCCACTTGGTGTGGGACAGTCACTCATCCTGGAATCTCTACAGTAATATACCCAGTAGTGAGAGTTATCTAGGAAAGATCCAGAGATGTGAAACATTGTAGCAGTGGTACTCTACTTTAACATCTGTGTTCCTGTGTCCGGAGAATTTTGCATGCTTTCAGCCAGTGTTTCAGGAGCCTACCATATAGATGTATTTTGTAAGAAAGAAGAATACTGGTGTCTGTGTATTGTGATTCATTGTGTTGCCCAGCGCCCCCTAAAGCCATCCCCTTTTTATAGGCTTTCATCCGCTGACCTACAGAACCGGCAAAGCAGTGCCTTTAAACTGCTCAGTGTTTCTTGCCCTTAGTGGGCAGCTCACTTGCACTGTAGTTTGCCAAGATGCATTTAGCAATGTTTCACCAATAATTCAACTGACCAGCCTTTTACTGTAATCCCACCTGTGGACAGCTAGTTCATATTAGTTTTCTACAAAGGCTGAATTCTCATGGCTGAAGTCATTTTAAAGTTAAAACAGGCATCTCAGTCACAGGTTTACAATAATATTGACTCACTGTGACTGCAAAAATGTGCTGAACACTTACCATGTGCTAGGTATTGTTCTAGCACCTATGTGCTACCTCTCTTCTCACAACCTGATAAGGTAGGTTCTATTGCCCTATTTGATAGATGAAGAAACTGAAGAACACGATAACTTTCCCATGTCTCACAGCTACCAGGTGACCTGTGAGGTCTCCAGAGGCCACACTCTTAACCAGTTAGAATTATGCAACTGGGGCCATATGAGGAGAAAAAAATGCTTTCTCCTTGCCAAATAACAGTGGGATGATTGTACCGTGCTTGCAAAAATGGGAGGAGAAAATAGATAGAACGTCATCACCTCCATAAAAAAATTATTTTGGGAAGTTTTGCCTTAAATATAAAATTAACCCTGCAGTGAAGAGTTGCCTTTTTTTTTTCTTTTTGCTTGGTTTTCCCTTTCTCTATCCTAGCTTTACACCTCCTCTGTCTCACAGAGGTTCAAGTCTTCCCTCAGCACTGTCTGACTTATCAGTTACCCATCACTTCTGTTCTTCTCAGTAAAGACGGCCCCTGGACAGAAGGCCGTAAGACCTCTGGGTCTGGAGCTCAGAAGTTGGGTTCGGGTAATAAGGTTAGGGAGTTTTTGCCAAAAGACAGTGATTGGAGAAAGAGGGAACAAGGTCCTCTGGGAAGAGCTTTTAGACTGTTAGGAAAAGAAGATTGGAGATATTTAAAGGGCCAGGTAGAGGGGGAAATCTATGAATTAGGGTCCAGAGCATGGGAAGAGAACTTGAGGGAATCTTGAGACTTGGGCTGCAAGAGGTCAAGAAGAACACACTAAGAAACCCCATTGGCTTTACCAGTGCGAGGACCATGCAGGCATTCTTCCACTGGAACTTGGAGCCGGCAGACACCTGGGAACATGCTAGCTTGAATGGACTGAGGTGGGGGCTGGGGATGGAGGTAGGTTGTTAAGACATGGAGATAACAGGCCAGGAACTCATGCCAGTTGACTTGAATAGATATTGTCAGGGAAGTGGAGACAAGGAAGGATTTACTCAGATTTTTTAGAATATGGAAGAATCTTGCTTAAATGCTAAAGAGCATGTGGGAGCTGCATGTGGTGGCTCACATCTGTAATCTGAGCACTTTGGGAAGCTGAGGCAAGAGGATTGCCTGAGCCCAGGGTTTTGAGACCAAACTGGGCAACTTGGTGAGACCTGTCTCTACCATTAAAAAAAAAAAAAAAGAGCTGGGTATGGTGGTGCACGCCTGCAGTTCCAACCACTTGGAAGGCAGAGGCAGAAGGATTGCCTGAGCCCAGCAGGTTGAGGCTGCAGTGACTGTGAGTGTGCCACTGCACTCCAGCCTGGGTGACAGAGGAAGAGTCCTACACTCCCCACTTCCCCCCAAAAAAGAGGCTGTGGGGAGGGATACATTGTAAATACAAGAGGTGGGAAGGGTCACTGATTAAGCAGGATGCTGGAGAAGGCCGGAGTGGCCTGAGCTTTGCTAGAACTGCTCCCAGGAAGCTTGAAATCCTCTTCAGTTGTAACAAGAGGGCCAAGGACAGCTTGGAAGCATAGATAAAGGCAGTGAATCAATAGAAAGTTAAATGAATATTTAAAAAAGCAAAACCATTCAGTGATTTCTAAAGTAAGTAACATTTTGCACCAGAAGTATTCATGTGGCGTGAAGGCCAGGTGGATGCCCTTGGCAAGCATGGCATGCGCTGAGGGACTGCTGCAAGGAACCCTGGTGGCTTGGAGGGCCCGATCCTCCGTTGTGCACGCCTGACCCTGCACTGTGTGCTGAGTCCCCGGGGTAGGAGTTAGTTTGGAGGAGGAGAGGAACAGTTGAAATAAAAGGCTGTTGTAAGTATCATGGGCGTTTAAGGGGTAATTGGAGAGTTGGGTTTTTCTTCCTGTAGACTAATCAGTACCCATTATTTTAATGCATGAAAAGACTACAGATAACCTATGAAATAGCAGTTAGCTTTCACACCCGTGCTCCCAGCAGGAAGTGTGGCAGCTATTCAGGAGTTTGCTGTCTTTACAGAGGTTGAGTACTGAATTGACACACTCCATTTACTAGGGTATTTGCAGTAGGAAGGTGACCTAATTAGAACAAATGGCAACTTCAGGATCTTTCTCATCTTCTGTTACAGGGTCAGTGTCTCAGACTGCTTCTCTTTACTTAGTCAAAACTGATTAGTCGTGACTTATTACTAGAATTAATCAGAGAAAAAAGTCACATCAGAATGTGGGTTTATGGATCACCCTTCCATTTCTCTTTCTAGGAAAAGAAGTTAATTACTGTTAGTTGGCGAAAGCATCTCTTCTACCTGCCCACATCTTACAACATTCTTCCTCACCAAAGGGATTATACTTTGCCAACCTTTTAAGAGCTTCCTCCCAGTTTAACTTCACTATCTTGGGCATACCAAGTGCTCCAGTACGTTGTCGTTTCAGAGCTCAGTAAACGACTCTTTAAATATGCTATTTCTGTTTCCAGTATTCCATTAAAGGCCACTTTGTTTTTCTAACGGTTCTACATTCTTAGAATACATAATCAGAGTGGCTTCCCTTCAGATGTTTTAAAATAACATGAAAATCCTGGGTTTTAGCAACAGCCCATGCAGTATTCTATGACTTTTCTCTCTCCTCCTTGAACTTTTTCTTTGTTTCCTGCTGTTGAGTGTTTTATCAATCTAATACCAATTTCCCTCTCAGTTTATGGCTCTCTCATACACTGGCTGTTAACCTTTGATATGGAGCTCTGTCAAGTGTTTTCTGAATTCCAAGATCACTGCTACTCCTTTTATTAAACTTGTTGGTATTATCCTCAGAGGGAATGGCTGCGTGTTATGTGAGAATTTGAGAATGACTTGCTATCCCTGAATGCATGTTGATTGTGCTTTATCGAAATGTGCTCAACAAGTTATCAAATAAGGGCCCTTGGTTTTCAGTGATTACTTGGGTATTGAATTGTAAGTCTGCAGTGAACTCCTAGGGAGGTGGTGGAAATTAACAAAAATTACCACCCAAGAGCAGAGTGAGCATAGGGTTTTAAGATTCATGAACTGGATCATTTCTCATTGCCCCGTAAACACATGCTAAGATTGCTAGAGCCTAATAAATAATATAGTTTGCACATGGCCAACAGGGCCAGCAAAGCAAAAAATCACTGAGTAATCTCTGTATAAACACTATGCTCTTATCCTTGTCATCACTTCAGAATCACAACAGCTTCACCATTGACTGATGACAGTGTCCCAGTCACTGTGCTAAGAACTTTAAATATATATCATTTAATTATTTCAACAGATATTTTTTGAGTACCTACTATGTACCAGGTTCTAGAACAAGCGTTGGGGATATTATACTCATTATCCTCAAGGGATTTATACTTTAATGAGAGATTCCAGCAAGAAAATCAGAAGTCCTGCTAGAATCAGAACGTGATATTATCATCGAGGTATATTAGGAACAGGGACCAATTTTCTAGCAGGCTCATTTTTCCTCAGCAAATTGTATTTACATAGAAGTACAGACTCCCATAGTGTGGATAAAGCACATTAATTACATTTTAATATCACCTAGACCCAGTGGGGGTTGGGAACTGTTGGGGAGACTGCTGGGAAACGAGGGTAGGGGCTACAGAGCCCCTCACTCTAGGTGGGGTTTGCACCAGCTGAAGGATGAAGGGGGTGGAACGGTCAAGACAGCAAGGCTTTTCTTGTCTGGCCAAAAGGTAGAGAGTGCCTGAGTTGGCAGGGTCCACGAGTACAGAGCAGCGGCTCTTACCAGGACTGGACCTTGTTGCCATTGGCCAAACTGGGGACATGGCCATCGTGCCTTCTCCCTGGATGGACTCTGGACCTTCATCCATCGTGACTGATATATTGGGGTCGTCAGATAGTCAGGCTGGGACTCAAAAGATAAACATAAAACTCTAATCTTTTTCAGACATGTAGGCTATAAAAGCCAGACACTTCTTGCGTGTCAGACAGGGCATTGGCGCCTACATTCAAAGTGCTGTGTTATCAAGGTGCGTCAGCCAGCTTTATAGAGACAGCTCTAGCAGTTTAAGCATCGGTATCATTCTTGAGTGCTTGCCAGGATGGGGTAGGCGCCGGTGGGGAAGGGATTGTCTTGAGAGCTCCTACTCAAGTCACTTACAGTAGCAGGCAGGCCTGGGAGGGCAGCCTAACCTGGTTTCAGGGAGGTGGAGGGAGCTTTCCAGAGGACCTGACATCTAAGTCCTGAAAAACAAATTTGGATGAGGGGAGGGGAAATGACTATTCAGATAGGCAGAATCTGCCCCAAAGTTAAAAGTATTTCCATTTGACTGGAAGGTGTGGGAGAAGGGGGCTTATTAGGATACTGTTGCATTTGCCTTTTTCCTTGTGTTGATATTTGCACTAATGATGCAAAAGGTATGTTGGTAAAAACCACTGGTTTTTAGCCTGAATCAGCACAGTGGTTCCAAACTGTAGTCATTTTATTCTTCATTGCCCCAGAGCTCTTGCAGTTAGAAAAAAAAAGTATAGGTTCACTTGTTGAAGTAGTAATATTATTTTTATTAAATCTGCACCCTTGAGTATACACGTCTTTTTATTACACATGATGCAATGGGAAGTACGAATATAGAACTTTAGTCACATACTGAGTATGATCGTTATCTGTAAGAAAAGCACTTGTGCAGTTGTTTGATTGTAAGCTGCACTAGCCACTTCCATAGAGCACTGTTTTTACTTAAAAGAATGACATGCAAATATGGTTGTTCAGACTTGGGCATTTGACAACCACTTCCCAAAGAGAAGCTATAGAGAATTTCATTACCAGTATTAAAACTCAAGCGTTTAAGCAGAAATTAGGATTTTAGAAAATTTGTGTCTGGTATCAAGATTTGATACTTTCTAATACAACATTTCTGATGAGCTCAATGGTAACAGTAATGCATGTGATTTTTTTTGATAAGTATAATGAAACGGGTCAACATTTGGAAGATCTGTGTAACTCAGTGAACTAATATTTCCCAAATGATCAATGTGTGCTGTTTCAGACTCACACATAGTTAAAAGATTCGTTCTGGATGTAAATTAGACCAATGAATTTCTGTGACAGAGTAAGAAAAGCTTACTGATGTCGTTCGAGATTCCACATTGCAACTAACCTTTAAGAAATGACTACTTGTTGAGTTTGGTATAGTACTACGAAAGTATCTGCAGTTGCCTGAAAAAACTACTAAAATACTCCTTCTTTTTCCAGCTACATATCTACATAAAGCTAGATTTTTTTCACATGCTTAAACTAAATCGGTATGTCATAACCGTCAGTGCTGAAGCAGATATGAGAATTCAGGCAGACATACAGAGATTTGCAAAAATGTAAAACAGTACCATTCTTCCTGGTAAACTGTTTTTACTCTGGGAAATAGAGGTTTTAAAATAAAATGTTTTGTGATAATATGTATTATGTTTACTGTTACTCTTCTTAAGTGAATTAATGAATATTTTGAAATTTTCAATTTTAACTTATGGTAAATGCCTGTAGATGTCACACATGAATGAAAGCTCTTTGGGATTGTTTTCGATAATTTTTAGAGAGTGTAAAGAGGTCTTGAGACCAAAGAGTTTGAGAACCAATGATTTGAATATTTGAAATTGAAAATGATTTAATACAGGGAAGTAGATACTTACCAAACCATTTGAAGGGCCAGAGGAGGAAAGATCAGGAAAGGCCGTCACCAACTCTTAGGGTTACTGCTAGTTTTCAAGGAACTGTAAATTTACTACCACAGCAGAGTTGGAGTTACAGGAAATCCTAAATGATCTGTACTCAATGAAAGGAGAGAAAGAGATGAGACAGTTAAATAAAATACATGATCCCTGATTGGCTCTTGGATTGGGGAAAATGCAAGTGATAGAGAATATTGCTAAGAAAATTAGGGAAATTTGAATATGGGCTGTATTTTAGATATTATATTAATGTTAAATTTATTTAATGATAATGAGACTGGTCATGTAGGGTGAATTGGTCTTGTTATTAGAAAGCAAGATAAAGTGTTTAGGAGTGAAATGTCACATTTCCCATTGGAAGAATCTCTGTATATGTTGATGGGGAGAGGGGTGTGGAGGAGGAAGAAGAGGGAATAGGACCAATCAGTGGATATGGTCTGAAATAGTAAAGTGTGCGGTAAAAATTACAAAAGTAGAACTTCTGGGCAAGAAGGTGGTGGATCAGGTTGAACTGTGAGAGTCTCTGCAAGAGGTAAGAGCGAGCGTCTGTAAAGACTCTCCATGTGAGTGGGTGTATGCCATGGGTGAGTGAAAGTTCATCTGAGGGGGGGAGACTCAGATTCATGCACCTGGGGCTCTCCTCCAGAGGTGACTGCAACCCCTTACCACCCTGAGATTGGAGACCGGGTGTGCAGGATCGTCTGCTGTTCTTGGGGTTCTCTTGAGAGGAGGCAGCAGAGAATAGGTGCCCCTCAGCACACGCCATCACCTGCAGCAGCAGACCTGACATGAGAAGGCAGGTAGTGGAAATCTGGAATAAAGCTCCAATGCCAGTGACGGGATGCTGCCGGGAGCCATATTCTCAGTCCTGGACTGTGCAGAGACTTGCATTGTTCCGCCCAGCTCCACCCAGACTCCATCTTGGGACCCAGAGACGATAATCTCATCAGATTCAGAGAGACAGGTGCCCTCCTACATGCTGGAGCAGGCATAGACATATCAGATCTGACTGGGAGACTTGACAGCAGCTGCAGTGGTTGGTATGCTTGTTTTCCCTCTTCTTCTCTCTCTCAACCTCCCTTTTGTCTTGCTCTTTCTTTTTTCCATTCTTTCCCCCTTTCTTATCTCATTTTGCTTTCAAGGGGCAAACAGACACCCCTACTGCATGGACAGACTGTAAGGCAGTGGGAAGTGGGTTCCAGGGGACCCATGCACCTGTTAGTGGATACTGGCATCTGCAAATAGCTTCTGAATCACAGCTCCCCCCTTAATTAAATCTCAAAACTACAAAAAGCACAAGCCCCTACCCCCAATCCAGCTTCAGAATTGCACAAAACCAGAGGATCTACATAAGGAAGAATAGGAGTTTGGGCAAACAGAAATAAAAAACTATCCCCCCATCACTGAACCAGAGAATTAAAGAAGAGGTTAAAAAAAAGGTGGGGGGGAGTCAGAGAGAGGAAAACCTATACAAATGAAGAAAAACAAAGAATATGAGTACCACACAGACCCCTGGGAGGACAGCCACTGAGAATATCGACTCCAGAACTCAAACAATGAAGAGCCCCCAGAATGACTATTCTCAAACCACAAACCCAGACATCAAGATATTAATAGAATAAATAGAAATGAAGAGAGAAAAGAAGAAAGAATGAAGGAGTTGATAACAGAGATAATGGCAATAAAGAATACAGCGAATGAAATAACAAACTGATATGCATGGAAAACAGAATTAACCTAGCAGAAGAAAGAATCTCAGAACTTGACTGAAATTTGGAACTAACCCAAACAGTTAAAAACATAGAAAAGAAGCTTAAAAAGACAGAACAAAACATCCAAGAGATGAGCAATTATTTCAAGAGGCCATTCCTAAGATTAATTGGAATCCCTGAGGCAGAGAGACAAAGACCACCTGGAACAAATATTCTATGAAATTATCCAAGAAAACTTCCTTCATCTCATCCGTAATGTGATCGATCATTCAAACACAAGAGATTCAAAGAACCTCTGTAAGACAACAAATGAGAAGACCAACTCCCAGACACATAGTAATTCACCTACACAAAGTAGGTATAAAAGAAAAAATCCTACAGATAATAAGAGAGAAAAGTCGAACTACCTACCAGGGAAGACCAATTAGAATAACAGCAGACTTATCTACAGGAACACTTCAGGCTAGGAGAACTTGGAGCCCGGTCTTCAAAGTTCTGGAAGATAAGCAACTTCAACCAAAAATGACCTACCCAGCTAAGTGAAGTTTCATCAGTGATGGAGAATTAAAATCCTTCCCAGACATTCAATCCCTAAGAATTTGCGCTGCTTCCAGACCAGCTCTACAGAAACATTTAAGAAAGTATTAAACACAGAAGAAAGGAAAAAAAGAGCAAAAGTGCCCTTTACAAGAATGCAAGAAAAAGATGGGAAACACACATGAATTAATCCCAAAGTCAGAAGAAAGACAACAAACAAATAAATAGCAACAACAACAAATTCTATAAGAACCTCGTGACAGTGATAAACTGTCACCTCTCAATAATTAGCCTGAATGGGAATGGACTAAATGTACCACTGAAAAGACATAGAATGGTAAATTGGATAAAATATCATGAGACTATAATATATTGTCTCCAAGAGACTCATTGTACCAGAAAGGACACTCACAGACTCAAAGCAAGAAGATGGGAAACAAAATTTCAGGCAAACAAGACACAAAAGAAAGCAGAAGTTGTGATCTTAATATCAGACAGAATACCCTTAAGCTATCAATAATTAAAAAAGAAACAGAAGGTCACTACATAATGATAAAAGGTTCAATCCATCAACAAGTAATATCCATCCTAAATATATATGACCCAACATAGGAGCACCAACTTCCATAAAGCAGCTTCTAGGTAAACTAAAAAAATATATTGACTCTAGCACCATTACAGCTGGGGACTTAAAACACCCACTAACAACCCTAGACAGATCATCAGGACAAAAAGTCAGCAAGGAGATCTGGAGTCTCAACGTGATACTTGAGCAAATGGACTTAGTTGATACCTATAGAACATTCCACTCAACAACCAGGGAATATACATTCTACTCATCACCATGTGGAATGTACTCTAAGATTGACCTCATCTTAGGCCATAAATCAAGCATAAATAAATTCCATAAGATTGAAATTCTACCATGCACCTTCTCAGACCACAGTGGAATAAAAATAAATATCAACACCAACAAAGTTCCCCCAAAACCCACAAAGACATGAACTGGACGCAAAACAGCATAATGCTAAACAACTCCTGAGTCACCATGGAAATTGAAACAGAGACTAAAAGATACCTGGAAACAAATGAAAATTAAGAAACATCTTACCAAAATCTCTAGGATGCCATGAAAGCCATAATAAAAGGGAAATTCATATCACTATGAACACACATGAAAAAAATGGAGAGATCACAAGTTAACATCCTAACAAATCACCTAATAAAGCTGGAAAAGCAAGACCACCAAAACTCTTAACTTCAGCCGAAGAATCCAGATCACCAAAATAAAGGCCCAAAAAATAATACAAAAAAACCAATGAAACCCAAAGCTGGTTTTTTGAAAGGATAAATGAGATTGATGGACCCCTATCTAGACTGACCAAGAAAAAGAGAGAAAAAGCCCAAATAAACATGATTAGAAATGCAAAAAATGAAGTTACAACAGACTTCAAAGAAATACAAAAGATTATCAGAGATTACTGTGTACACCTATATGGAAACAAACTCAAAAATCTAAATGAAATAGAGGACTTTCTTACTTCAAACAACCTGCCAAGGTTGAAACAAGAAGAAATCGAGACTCTAAATAGACCAGTGACAACCCAGGAAATCGACTATGTCATAAGAAAACTACCTACAAGGCTGAGGCAGAAGGATCGCCTGAACCTAGCAGGTAGAAGCTGCAGTGACTTTGAGTGTGCCACTGCACTCCAGGCTGGGCAACAAGAGTGAGACAACTCAAAATAGATAGATAGATAGAGAGAGAGAGAGATAGATAGAGAGATAGATAGAGAGATAGAGAGATAGCTGGGCAACAAGAATAAGACAACTCAGAATAGATAGATAGATAGAAGAGTGAGACAACTCAAAATAGATAGATAGAAAGGAAGAAAAAAAAACTGCTGGGCAGCAAGAGTGAGACAACTCAAAATAAATAAATAAATAGAAAGGAAAAAAAAAACTGCATACAAAAAAACAACAAAAAAAAGCCCTGGACCAGATGGCTTTCCAGAAGAATTCTACAAAACATAAAAGGAGGAGCTGATAGCAATCCTATTGAAATTATTCCAGGCAATAGAGAAAGATCCCCAAATCATTTTATGAAGCTAGCATCACATTGATACCCAAACTGGATAAAGATGCAACAAAGAAAGAGCACTACAGGCCAATATCCTTAATGACCATAGATGCTAAAATTCTCAACAAGATCCTAGCACACCAGATCCAGCAACACATCTCAAAATGAACCACCATAACCAAGTAGGTTTCATCCCCGGGATGCAGGGGTGGTTCAACATCCACAAGACAATAAACGTAATTAAATACATTAACAGATGTAATGACAAAAACCACATGTTTATATCATTAGATGCGGAAATAGCTTTTGATAAAATCTAGCACCCCTTCTTGATAAAAACCCTTGAACATGTAGGCATAGATGGAACATACCTCACAATAGTAAGAGCCATCTACGAGAAGCACACTGCCAACATACTGCTAAACAGGAATTGGAACCACTTACCCTGAAAACCAGAACAAGACAAGGATGCCCACTTTCACTCTTCCTGTTCAACATAGTATTGGAAGACCTAGCTAGAGCAGTCAGACAAGAGGAGGAAATCAAGGGTATCCAAATGGGAAAAGAGAAAGTTAAGTTATCCCTCTTGGAGATGACATTATTCTATACATGATTCTATTCCTGAAAACCCAAGAGAGTCTGTCCAAAACCTATTTGCACTGATAAAGGTCTTTGGCAAAGTCTCAGGGTATAAAATAAATGTGCAAAAGACAAGTCTTATTTCTATACACCAACAGTAAAAAAACAAACCCAAATAAAAGGCACAATCCCATTCACAGTAGCCACACAAAAAATGAAATACCTTGGCATCTTCCTAACCAAAGGTGTGAAAGACCCTTACAGCAAAAACTATAAAACACTGCTCAAATAAATCGAAGATGACACAAACAAATGGAAAAATATCCCATGCTCATGGATTGGAAGAATCAGCATTGTTAAGATGTCCATTTTACCCAAGGCAATCTACAGATTTAATGCAATACCCATTAATTTACCAGCAGCATTCTTCTCAGACCTGGAAACAATAATTCGGGAATTCATATGGAAACATAAACAACCATACTTTCTGGGCATCTTGTATATGCATGGTCTGTAAGTTGTCCCAAAGTGGTTTTAGCCCACCTCTGACTCTTCATCCTGCTGCAAAGCTGACTGAGAAGTCACCCCAAAGGTAGATAAAAATCTCAGGTCTTGGGCATTTGCTCCGTCCCTCTATCAAGTGCTTTGATCCCTCTAGGTAATGGAGAAGGCAGCCCGCAGTCCTGAAGCTTTCTCCGTCAGTTACTGTGAGTGTCACCAATTGCACAGTTGCTGGCTGTCTGGTTCAGACCACCATGAAGGTCATTGTGAGGTGACGAGGTGATTGTTTTCTTCTGACTGGGTAGGCAAACGTGAGTTGAGCTGTCATGGCATTATCATGGCCTGTAACTGCTTGTGAAGACAGTCCTCAAGTTGTCAAGTCTCTTCCCCTTCCCAGCACCCTGAGTTGTTAATATCCACAGGCTAGTCTTATGCATCTTTAATAAAGCAACTTGTATTTTATATCATCTGTATTTTCATGTATGCTTGTCAATTTCGTTAGACTAGGGAATGCATTTCATGGATGTCTGTGTCTTCAGCTCTAATCACAGTCCTTGGCATTGAGGGAGAAATATGTATTTTGGGGGTGAATAGATGGGTGAATATAAAAAAGATGGACATTAGACTTACATCAAAGTTTTAGAGAAATTTCTATATAAAATATTAGACCCCAGCATGTGTGATTTTTATGTTATTTCCAGCTGGTGAGTTTGTCAGATGTCTGAATTCCAATTTGAGAGTAGCGAGAATACTGTTTTAAAAAGCGCTTAATTTTTGTTTTTAATGGCAGCTCTAGCTAAGTCATCTCTTTTCCTTTTTTAAGAGGAAAGATGCAGGTGACCAGAACTCAAAATTCATATAGACGCATACGTATTGGCTTTCCCTCAGGAGTAGAAGTGTAATTTTGTGGAACATCGAACTCAAAGACCCGAAATCAAGTAGCTGACAGGGACCTTCACCTAGCAGCGGGTGACTGCGTGGGGTTACTACTTTCCTGAAGAGCTTCCTAAATCTAGAGATGCTGGGTATTTTGGTAGCTTTCACATGAACTTTTATTTTGGAGTGAATCGTCACACACATAGTTGCTCAGCAGTGTAGGAAGGGGCGATATCAGGAATTAAGATCTGCTTTTAGCTCTCAGATGCTGGCACCTCTTGGTCGTGGATCGCACAGTTGTGATTGTATGACGCTTTGTACTATAGATGGCTTTGAAATAGATCTTTATCGGTTTTTTTTTGAGATTCAGTAGTTGATGTTGTTCTCTTTCCTCTCTTCAAAAGTGTATTTACTCACTAGGAAGTAATATTTTGTTGTTGTTTGTTTTCTAAGTTGGAGGTCTCAGTCTGTTGCCCAGACTGGCATGCAGTGACATGATCGCAGCTCACTACAGCCTCGACCTCCTGGACTCAGGCAATCTTTCTGCCTCAGCCTCCCCAGTAGCTAGGACTACAGACTGGCTAATTCTTTTTTTTTATTTTTTGTAGAGATGAGGTCTTGCTCTGTTGCCCAGTCTGGTCTCCAACTCCTGGGCTCAAGCGATTCTTCTGCCTCGGCCTCCCAAAATGCTGGGATTAGAGGTGTGAGCTGCTGCACCTGACCAGATTCTGTAATGAAAAACATTACTGTGTCTTGCAGGCAGCACGCTTTTCATAGAGCTCAGGGGAGCTAGGGCATTTGAGGACAGACATCCTCCTTACTGTTACTGTAGCAAAACGTAACATGCTAGAGAGCCAGCTGATCTCATTGCTAGGGAATACACTTCAGTGTTTTTTCACTTGATTTTAGGTTTCCTCAGTAAGTAGACAGAAGGAAATAATACTTATCTTCTAGATTTTAGACTTATTTATGGCTTTTAAAAAACATTAGTTTATGAATTAAGGCTATGAGAAGTGTTTGGAAACAAAATAATTTAAATCAGTAATGCTGGAAATTCATGCTGGTCTTAAGTTATAATACTATTTTAATTGAACTCTACATTTTGTTAGCAAAATACATGAATAAAAAGAACATTTTACTTTCAAAATTAACTGGGTCTTGAGAATCAGAATCAGTCTTGAAATGTAACCCACTTCTGCAAATCAAATTTTTAATTGAACTCACTGTTGTTTAATGACGCCTGTCAGGTCTTGTCACTGTCACCAGCGGTGTGGAGTTTAGGTGCCTAATGTTGTGAGCATCAGCAGTAGCTTCAAACACAGTGTTGCTACAAAGTTATGACACTGCAGTGGCTTATAGGAATCATGCAGTTTTATTTTGTAGTCACATTTCACATTGTTACAATGCTGTGGAATATATATCACATTTATGTTAATATTATAATTTTATTTTTATGTGGAAAATATATACCAGTACTACTCTGGCTTATATTTTGCAGAGATGTCTTCTCTAAGCTTCCAAGTAACATTTAATTTTACCATGTGGTTTAATCAGCATTATAGAAAAGTAAATACCAAAAAAATTCTATGCATTTGCTGATGTATTTGATTTTTGTTTACCTGTGAAATCATCTTTTATTTGGTTATAATTTCATGTATATGTGTGAGTTCTTGACGAAGTCATGGGGTAGAGGCTATTCAAGGTCAATTTTACTTGTGTGATTGTTGGGTTACTTGCTAAGGTTTCTTTCTGTTTTGTTTTCTGTAATCTAAGCAGTTGTGAAGGTATACTATGTTCAATCTTGTTCTCTAGGATTCATTTCCAGGTTTGTTATTAGAGCATATTAAACTATTTGCTCAGCAGAGTGTGAGCTCACTGTTGTATACTTGAGCAGCACTGCTACTTTGTAAAATGCACATACTCATACCCAACAAGAGACAAGGCATAGACTGTTCTGTGCTGCAAGCATAGTCACCCCTAAAGGCAGATATTTCACATAATTTGTATCATTTTTGTCAAATTCTAATTCTTTCAATTTCAGTGATGGAGCTTTCACACATTAGATGACAGTTTTTGAATGAACATTGCGAGGTGGTTATAAACGATTGTAACTGCATTCATTTTAGCTTAATTCAGAGGCAGGAAGGGAACAAAACTGTAGGCAAATGCTGTGTTCAGAGATCCATCACTATCAGGATTCATGGCATCAGGGCTCGGCTTTCTGGCTCCTCTGTAAAAGCTAATTCAGTTTCTTTACTTACCCAGCAGACTTGGCTACGTGCCATGAGCCGTTGACAGTTACTACGTCTCCTGAGACTGAGTAGCATGCGATGCTACAATGTCCCCAAGAATAATTTTGCTTACCTATATAATAATTTAAGAATTTAATCATTTCCAAACATGTCCTAAATTACTTAGTCCTTTGTCAGCATCTCAATTCAGTTTTAGAAGGTCTTTTTTTTTCTTTAAGCATTCACTGTGGGTGTAATAGAGTGTTAAATACATTAAGGAAAGTGTTTCCAAATACATGGTCGTTTCTAATAATAGAACTTCTAGCATTTTTTGCTACATTATGGTTGCACACACATCTTACTTGAAGTACTAACAGCCCTGTCAGGCAGAAATGTTAGTCTCCTCTTTGCATAGAGGAGGGAACTGAGGCCTTGGGAGGTCAGGGCTTTGTCCAGATTTACACAGCTTGTAAGTGCTACCTGGGTCCGCAGCTCAGTGCTCTTCCACTTCCACCTTCTGGCAGGCCAGTGGGCATTTCTTGTCTTTTGGGAAGGGAGGGGAGTCCAAAACAGCCAGAGTACGGAAGAGAACTGAAGTGTCAGACTGGTCGAACACTGACCGTCAGACAGTACAGACGCCGTTACCTTGTGCACGAGGTTCCTGTTGTGGCAGAATGAGGACCCCGGGCATTGAGGAGAGGGCGTCCTGCTTGGCCAAGGGGTCCCCCACTTGCCACTTTCTGAGTTCTCCTCTCACTGCGTCAGGTGGCCTTTCTCATGTGCTGTTTTTGAGGTTTCCCGTAAACAAACATCTGATACCCTTTCATTCTCCACACTGAAAGCTGGACACATATTTCATTACAGGAAAAACAGAAACACGTGTCATAGCAAAACGCCATTTATTTGGTCGTTTTCTAACCTTTGGGATTTTTACATGTTGCCATGCATCTCTCTGTCTCTCTCTTTGCCTCTCTCTTTGCCTCTCTCTGTCTCTCTCTTGCTCTGCCTCTGTCTATCTCTGTCTCTTTCTCTCTCTGTCTCCGCCTGTCTCCCTCCCTCCCTCCTTCTCTCTGTCTCTGTCTCTTTCCCTCTCTGTCTCTACCTGTCTCCCTCCTTCCCTCCCATTCTTCTTTCCTCTCCCCTCCCTCCTTCTGTCTCTGTCTGCCTCTCTGCCTCTTTCTTTCCCTTTCTGTCTGCCTGTCTCCCGCTCTCCCTCCCTCCTTCCCTCTGTCTCTCTGTCTGTCCACTGCCGTGCCTGGTAGAGCTGCCTTCCCTTTTGGCTTGCTCCTCACGGGGGTGATCCTCACCATCTTGCAGATTTTTTTAGCAAACACTGCCTGTGTCCTCAGGCTCCTGCTCTGCTCCTGATACAGAGCTGCTATGTATGAAAGGTCCTTCTCAATGCAGGCACCCTGCTAAATACTTCTCACACTGAATCTCTTATAACTCCTCCAACCACTCTCTAAGTTGGATATTTTAACCTTCCCTATTTTATAGATGGAAAAAATTAGGTGTGACAAAGACACCTGCCCAGTGTCACCTAGTTAACGTGGCAAAGCTGGAGCTTGAACCCTGCTTTGCTTGATCCCAAGCCAGTGTTCTAGTAAATGAATAAACTGATTTTGTCCCTTCCTTGACCAGATTAAGTAGCCATGCTCTATCATTATTTTCTGGGACATCTTCCTTCAGAGAATGTAATCTTTTAAAAAAATATTTTAATAGCTAGCAGTTTTTGCACTTGGAGAATTTTTTCCTCTTCCGATGATGTTCAATTAACCATAATCAGTCGAGTTTTTAAAATATAAGCCAAGAATTGTATTTTTATTTAGACCCTCATGGTCCTAGAGCACAGAAGTAGTTCCAGGAGGATCTTGTGATAATAAAAATGTCTGGTATTGAAATTAACATTGCTACTTTAATTGTTGCTGATTTTGACATATTTGAGGACTATGCAGTTGACTGTGCAGATGTTATATACAAGTTCACATTTTGAGCCAGATTTTAAGGTGAATTTCTTGCTGCCTACTCTTCTATCTCCCAGAAGTTCTCCTTTATTTTTCCCAGGAGATGGAATGGAAATGCTATTCTGCTTTATCTCTGTGGGTAATATGTTAAGAAAAGTCAGATCTAAGACTGCTGTGTGTGTGTGTGTGTGTGTGTGTGTGTGTGTGTGTGTGTGTGTGTAGAGAGAGAGAGAGAGAGAGAGAGAGAGAGAGAGAGAGAGAGATTGAGAGATTGAGAAAGAGGATTTAATTTGCCAAAAAAGCAAACAAATCATTGGTCTGAAACTGTGGTGTGTCTGTAGAGCATACTTTGATTCACAGACACGGACAATTTGGTCAGTGTTAAATGTGATGAGAGTTTAGTTCTCAAAGGGTAAATATGAAGGGGTTGGTCATGCAGTGTTGTACAGGTATGAACACAGTGAGCAGCATTCCTGTGCTGCTTTTGCCTGGATTTACAAGATGCCTAGTCCTTATACTTTCTTGGGCACAAACAGATCAATATCTTGTTCTCTCCCTTCTTTTTCTAATAGTGAATAGAATCCTAGAAAGTGAAGGTATTAATATTGTCAGTGCAAGCCATTTTAAGCATCCTGGACTCTTAATTCTTAATCAGTCTTTAGACATTAATGTTGACTTGCCTAAAGTTAAAAACTGTGTTTTCCACTCTTATCGGGTCCCACCTTTTTATCATCTCTTCCTCTCAATAGCTAGAAGACGATCTGCTCTACCCCTGAGCCATCACGGTCATGTTTCACTTACCTTTACCTCAGCAAGGTCTCTATTAGTCTTGAAGAGGCTGTAACAAACAGCATCAACAAGAAAGTTCAATAAAGGATCTCTGCCGCCTCAGTCTTACTCCCAGGATGCATTTTTGTCTTGTTTACAGACAATTCTTAACTTCCACTTCCACTTCTGTAGTCAATTTAAAAGCAGAAAATTAGATGGGAAAATGATGCTTAAGTTGTTAATCTGAAAAGTGACATGACACACATTCATTTTATTCAGCTAGAGTTATTTGTTTATTTTTACATGTTTATAACTCACCTCATTCCACAGAGGGCTGGAGGCAGCCAACATCCTTACAGAAAGAGTCCCTTGTTGTCTTTAATGGACACAGACTCCTTAAGGAGCTCCGGATTGAAAAAACTCATGCTGCAGGACAGATCATTTAAGTGTTCTGCTCACACTTTTTATTGCTTAATAAAGCAATAAATTAATTGTGCTTTATTAATAAATTAATACTTATAAATAAATTAATATGCTTGCCATGGGAGTCATATCATAAACAGCCCAGGTAAACAATAAGTTTCAAACACTGAGCGTTTTCTCATTTCACCAAGCGTGTATCTTATCTGCAGACTGCAGACATTTAGCTTCAGCTTATTCCTTGCTTCTGTTCTCCGTGTAAGGCTCTGGATGAGAGGAACGCAACAGGCATGTCCCAGCTGCTGACTCCCTGTGACAGAGCTCCGTCACCAGTGCCAGGGTGACTGCAGCAGGCCGCACTATGGGAGTAATGGCTTAATTCTCCGTAGCTTTAAAATCAGATTATTTTCATTTGTGGAAAGGCATATCAGCAGGGGTCTGTTTTATTGTTTGACACACAGATTTCAGTCTGGCTGGGAGCTAGTATTTGGGGGGAAAAATAACTGAAAAGAAAATGATACTTTTGAAACAACATAGTTATAAGACACAGCATGTATCTGTATTTTTCGCCCTGGAAAAATACCCAGAAACCAAGTAGTAGCTTCCCTGTGTTTTGGCATTTATATACCAGTTTGTATAAAAGGACAACATTGTATAAAATGATTCCAATACTGCCTGCTGATTTTGCCAAAACCATAAGATGAAACAATCAGTATGTTTGCACTTTTGGTTTGAAATGTTTAAGAGTATGACAATGCAAAGCAAAAAAGGAGGGAGGGAGAAATCTGCCCTACAGTGGAAGAGTACGGAGTGGAGTACAGGTTGAAAATCCAGGTGTCTACGTAGCTGATGTATGGAACCAGCACCAAGATGAAGAGGAGGAAGAAGAGGTGTGTGAGAAAAAGGGAAGGACAAAATGCCACGAAATGGTGCCAACTTGGGTGACTGAAACCCAGAATCCTGTGAAGATTTCCAGAAAGTAGAAACAGCTGTGTAGTTCAAGTTCTATTCTCCTACACTTCTAGAGTGTTCAACAGCACATGATGCTGTTCTTGCAACAGCCCTGTGAAGGAGATGAGGTGCACACACCTAGTCTAGAAACCAGGTGCCAGTCTGCCCCCTGGGATTCTGTGCCAGGGACAGCTGTAACAGTCTTGAGACAAACTGTGCCCCACCCGCAAGCCTGGCCATACTTTCTAGGAAGCTGGAGTTGCGTTTCATAGTCTGCACCTGAGACTTGTGATACCTGATTCTGAAAAGAGCAGATATCATGAGAGGCACTTAATGTTGGCCCCTGCGGAGGGGACAGGCCTATGCAGGAAGAATCTGGGCCTGGGGAGCATTGCTCAGACCCTGAGACCTGAAAGGGAACAGCACAGATGGGTTAAGGGGATCAGGAGCAGGTTGTGGGGAGGTAGCAGCAGAGGTCATGTGGAGCGTGTAATGGAGGAGGGAGGTCAGGCTTATGGCCTGCCTTGAACCTGCAGTCCAGGGGTTTGCCTGTCAGCTGCTGAAGCTAAAAGTCTAGGAATCGGTACACATTTGTCCAGCCTCCTTCCCTGTAACCCACCTAACACAGTGGTCAGGAGTCATCATTTCATTTTCTAAAACAAAGTACAGGCCCCAAACTGGAAATGTCTTCTCTAAAACACCTTCGTCTGACTGACAAGAAAAGAAGACCTTTAACAGCTTCAGGGGTGCGGCTGAAACACAAACCACAGGTGCCGCAGATTCTGTTTTTAAGAGTTCTCCCTTCTTTGTCTAGATGCTCAAGGGAAAATTTTACTGATGAAAGCCTTCAGCTCTCTGAACCCATCAAAGAATAAGTGAATCTGTATAGATAAGTTTTATAAATAGTCGATGGCTTAAACATTCATATTTTATGTTAATCTTTTGGGTGATCATGGCCTCGCTTGAGACTAATTGTTTGGTTCCTTTTTAAGTGAACGATGGATAGTAACTCACAGCTGAACAGTGATGAGCTTAACATACTTAGCCTGCTAGTATGGGACTGCCTTGGTAGGAGCTCAGTAAAGGGTGGCTTCCTGCTTCATGCTCCTGCTGCCCATCAAGAGAAGACAGGGCAAGATGTCCTTGACTTGAATAGCAATTATTTTGTCTTAAGGTAGGTTTCCTGTATATACAATGGCCCTGGGCTGTATCTTTGGTATCTTTTATGTAATTTTTCCACCTCCTTTTAAAAATTGCTTTAAAAGTTTACTGAAAAAAAAAAAGTTTACTGAGCTCCTGCTATATTGTGTTAGAAGCTTTATCTGTGTCACCTCATTTAATCTTCATAGCAAGATGTCCCTTTCATTAGCCTGCATATATGTGGCTTAGTTAAATTCTTTTTTCAGCCGTGATCCTTTTTTCAGATTCCAAAAGTCGCTTTGCTGGATGTGGATCAGAAACAGGAACAACTTAGTTCCCTTAATTTGTCTAAAGCAGATTTTCCTCACATCATTATCAAAAGTGTTTGAGTCACCAGGTGAACGCAGCACTGAATGGCACTTTACAGAGGTACGAACAGTGACATCTAACATTTAGCTGGTGCTCACCCTGAGACTGTACCAGGCACCATCTGAAGCCCTTTATTCATTTCAGTTAAAACATCTCTATTTGACTTAAGGAGGAACTCCTTAAAATATTTTTTTCCCTTAAAATGAAAAATATTTTTTTATCAAAGGCAATATGAGAAGAATTTGTTTTGATGGAAGAACTATCACTTTAGTTCACTATGCTGGCTTAAGAGGGCAGGGAGTAGAGCCAGCCTTAGTCCTTACGGATTAGAAAATAGTACTGACTCCGGGCATACTGCTGCTGGGGCACAGGCTTGGTGAATGGACGGTGCTTTTGTTCACAAGAGAAAAAGGCTTCCTTTCTCTGGGTGGGCACCGCCTGGCACCAGGGCGTGTGGCCCAGGGAGCTGAGTGCAGGCTGGATTTCAGCTTCTTGTGTGACTTTGCGTATGGCACGGCCTGACCTAGCTACACAGCAGCTGAGAGAGTTGTGTGTGTTGGGGTTGGGGTTGGGGGGAGAGCCAAGGTGTTGATGGAGAAAAGACAAAGAGTGAGTGAATGAGACGGGCAAAGCAACAGGACAACATGACGGATTGGCAACTGGCAGACAAATGAATTATTTCAGAGGTCGGGGGGAGTGACTGCAGCCAACCCCTATTCAAGGCCTGCAAGGCAATATGGTCCTCCCTGGGACCCTTGATACTCATGGCTGTGGCCACATGTCTTGCTACTTACCACCACTGCTGTCACCAAGGAAGTCTGTCTCTGCTTTACTTTAACTCCCTTCTGTGTTAGTCTTAATTTCTCTAATTGTAGAGATTGAATACAGAGCTTATTCTTAGGGGACAGAGTGTATTCTCAGGCTCCCAAGGCTCTCTGGGCAAATAAATGAGAGACACTGGTGGGTGGTGTGAAATGCTTTAGAGCTTTGACATTCTTCGCCTTGATTCCTGTGGGGACTCCAGAGCAGTGGATTCCCTGCCACTGAGCTGTCTTCAGCCCGCAGGTGGTTAGAGTTGGCACTTGATCTCTGAAGGACAGCCTGATCTCTCCTCCTGTGTTATCTTGTTCCCCTGTGGATTGAAAGGCACAGAGAAAGGCCAAAATTGTGGGTTGGGTGCAGTCATAATAATGGGAAAGCAAAATATGGAGGCAAATGTAGAGAGAGGAAGATGCAGTGGTAAAACAGCCTTTTTATAAGTTGGAGTCATACCTTAATTATTTTCCTTCTTTTCCTCCCGGAAAATAGTTGGTCGCTTATTATTATTGACTTCATTGAGAGCCAAATACAGCTTTCAGTACCATGTTTAGTCGCTTTATGGAGTTGCAGAAAGCAAAATAAATAAATTTTGTTGATTCATTTCTCTTATTTAGACCTCATTTCCTCTAATTTCATAAGATTTGAATGCTGTTTACTAAAATTCCAGAAGGAGATAAATTTACCAGTTTGTATCATATAACACCTGTTTTCCTCTACCCAGCCACCCCTTGTTTTCACAAATAGAAATATACAAAAAGATGGTGGAGATTGATTTACTTTAGAGTTTTTCTGAGAGCTAATGACTTCATAGTCTGCAAAATAATGGGGCAGTATAATTGATCTTATGTGAATGTATGAATGAACATGGCTTTTCAGCGGAGAAAAGAGGGACTGATGAATGTGTGTATGTAGTTTTAAAAGCTCTGGTTTAGAAATCACGACAGGCTCAGAAGTGTCCAGAATAATACTTTAGTGACTTTCAGTATTTATTTGAATGTGCTGATTTTGTTCAAAGGTCTCCATCTTTAGTTACAGGAATACTGACTTCAGTTAAAACAAATTTTTTAAACTATGCTGTAGCTCTCATATCTTAAAATTGGTTTACTATTGCTTGCCAGTGTAGAGACTTGTGATTTAGACTTAGGGAAAGTGGATTCTGGTATTGTTTACAAACTCTGTCCCAAATCTCATATCCCACCTGGCGGTGACCATGACCTAGTGCGGTCTGCACAGTTAATAAGTTTGAATCTCCTTACTTGAAAGTCCACCATGATTTTGCCCTCTAGAGGCTTTTCTAAAAACTCATGAATAGCTTACCCAGCAACATAGCTGGTTGCACTTGAGATAAGGGTCATCTGTTCAAAGTTCAGTAGGGATAGAATTCTTATAGCATAATGCAAAGTTTTGTACCTTTCTCTCCCAGAAACCAAGCTCACAGACAAGTTCTGCCCACTGTAGTCTCTCAGGAATTTGGTTTTCATTATTAGCTTAAAAAGCAAGTCTGAATTGTATGTGTAATAGTTTAATTTCTGTCTGAATACGTGGTAAGAAATGTTTTGCTACCTTTGTGTGGGGCTTGTTGTATTTTAACAAGGTAATCTTTTCTTTGTTGGACTTGGGAGACTCATAAAAATGTCAGTATGTGAAGCATAGTTGGATCAAAATGTAAGGACTTGGCGCCACACCCACCTCCTGTCTGCCTTAGCTGCCTTCTCTGGGTCCCCTCATGTTCTATAGATAATCCTAACAACTGCTGTGTAATTGCCAATTTGCCAGTGGTTTCTCCCTCAACGCCCTGCCTTGTTTTGAAGGTCTTGGTCTGTGCAGGTAGTTGTGTATCTCTGGTGCAGGTCGCCAGAACCTGCCATAATGCTGGGTGCTTAGTCCGTGGAAGTTGAGTAAAGACATGTGCATGTGCCCATATAATTAGTGTTTGGAAAGGGTGACGAGTGAGAATGGAGGTCTGGCCCTGGGAAAACAGGAAAGTGTGAGGCCTGTCCAAGAATCCCAAGCAATAGCAGCTTGGGATAGGCTGACATAGGCCACTGTTAGGGTCATTTTGAAGCAGGTTGGAAGGAGGAATCCAGGTGTCTGGGAGCTCTGACTGAGCATAGGGAGTGCAGAAGGCGAGACTGCTGGGAGCACTTTAAGGCTGTCAGGCCATCACAGGAGTTAGGATGAAGCTTGCCTGCACCAACCCCCACCTGGCGCTCCCTGGACGGTGGGACATGGGATCTACAGTAGTGAACTGAGCACATTTCCAGGGTGGTCCTGTGCTTGCTGTGGGGCTTGCAGAGGCTGGTCATCTTCCTGTGGATACACTGGGAAGACTGGGGTGAGGGAAGAGGGCCAGGGCAGTTTTCATGACTCCCAGCAGTATCGCCTTTCTAGGAGAGGCACCGCCTGCTTGGTACTTTTCTCCTTGAGTGTTCCAGTCCTAGAGGAGGTAGAAGCTCCCAATGGGCAGCGTTGGGGAAAACCTGTGCAGAGCAGCCTTGTCACTTGGGGTGGCCCCAGAACCACTTCACAGCTGCCCTTCTGTGGTCAAGCATGCCATCAGCATGGGCAGGCGGGCTTCTGGCTCCACTTGTTCCCATTCTGATGTTTCAGATACATCTATCATGTGGAAACTGAGCATAGAGAGGTTGTGAACCTTGCCCAGGATCACCCGATGAGTGCTTTTAACACTACCCTGCACTCCCTTTGCCAGGGTGGGAATTGACTGTCCTAGTCAGGTTGCCAGGGGAAGACCCAGCATCCCAAAATGAAGCTGCAGAAGTCAGGTCAAGTGAGTCTAAGGAGCTCTCACAGTTGACGGGGACCCTCGTCTCCCTCATTCCCCTGCTTATCTGGTGTCTATCTGATCCACCTGTCTCATTCTTCGGCCACTGCCTGCCCCAGCAAGGGTTCCGCTCCCAGGCTCTTGCGGTCCTGGCCTGTGCTGGTCCTCTGTCATCCTTCCCTTTGCTTCCACTCCTGTCTACCTCACAGAGCATCAGCCTCACCATCAGCCCACCATTGCCTCTTCGATAAATACCTTGCTGCCACCAAAACTCCTTGTTTCCAGGATCATTTGAGGTAAAGAGGCATTTCGGTTTTTTTCTGATAACAGTTAATGACACAAAGGCAAGGTGAGAAGGCCTTGTGCTTTCTTCCAATCTACTTGAATTTTTCATACCAAATTTCTAAATAATTTGCAGGTAATTAAATATTCCTAAAATTCTATTGATTGGCATAGGTTTGCACTAAAATTACTCCATAAATTCCTAGTTCAACTTCCAGACGTAGATGCATTGATACTTGTGTTAAGATTATGTTCTGTAAGCTATTAAAAGCTTCCCAAATGTGTCCTTTAATTCATTTTACTGAAAAATAAGTTTGTGCTCTGGGTTGTCTGCATTACAGTGAAATGGTGTTTTTGTTTAGGCATAAGTTGTGACACTCAAGAGTACCTTGACTGGTGTTTAGTGAAATTCCTGTCTTACCTCAGGGACTAGCACTTTAAAAAGGCATGTTTGGTCAGAGTCAAATTTTGCAGAACAGATACATTAGTAGGGATTATTCACACTACAGAATGACTTTTTGCTTTATGAAATAACTCACCACAGTTTGCCTTTAAGTAGAAGGCCCCCAGGGCTTTAACATGTGATTCCTATATAAAAATTTAAATGTCTGTGGAAATTTTCAGGAATTACATAAAATAAAAATGAACCACCTAATAAAATATTGGCTATGTTTTGTTTTATTTTATTTATTTATTTATTTATTTTTTGAGTTGGTGTCTCACTCTGTTGTCCAGACTGGAGTACAGTGGCTGCCCCCGGCCACTGCAGCCTTGACCTGCTGGGCTCCGGCGATCCTTCCGCCTCAGCCTTCCATGTAGCTGGAAGTACAGGCGCACGCTACCATGCCTGGCTAATTTTTTGATTTATTGTAAAGATGAGGTCTCGCCAAGTTGCCCAGGCAGGTCTCGAACCCGCGGGCTCAGGCAATCCACTCACCTCAGCCTCCCAAGGATTACAGGCTGAGCCACTGAGCCCGGCTGCTATGTTTTATTGTAAAGACAGTTACCAATTCCTTCATCTTCTCTTTCCTCAGTGGGTCAGCCCAGAAGCCCTGGCAAGGACCTGCCTGTGTAGGCAGGAGGGCTGGTGAACCATGGTGGTCCAACTGGGTTGAGGAGGGGGTCTTTTTGAGGAGGGCCTCCCAGGATCAGTATCAGAGCCCGGGGAGGGGGTGGGTGAGGAGGCCATTAGGGTGTCAGAACCTAAGAGAGATGAAATGAGGATTTTGGGTAGTGGCAGAACCATCCTGATGCAGGATATGTGAGCCCACATAGAGTAAAAAGAGTGCCCCCCTGGGGTTGGGGGCCCAGTAGTGGCCATGAGAGGTTCATGACATACAGGGGGGTTGACCAAAAACGTAAGTATATTAAGGACAATGGGAGCCAGATTTCTTACTTCAGAAAAGCATAAATATAGGAGGAGAAAACTAGAGTGAACACGATGATGGTAGTTTCAAATCAAAGGTGTCAGTATGAGCACGTGGATTTCAATACATGAAGACATAGAAATAAGTACAGATGCAGGTGTGAGCAGATGTGTATGTATCTGTAGATAGATGCATATGTCTGTTCAAGGGTGGAGCCTGGGAGCAGCAACACTCCAGTAGCAGCGAGCACGCTAGCATCGGGACCTGGGTTTCTAAATATCATTCTCTCCTGAATGAAACTGCTTCCTTGGAGAGCTGACTGATTCCAAAGCCTGGGGAGGGAAAGCACAAAAGGAGCCTGAGTGTCGTGTTATGCCAAAAAGTAGGGAAAGACCAGAACTCGACAGCCAGATTGAAAGTGCTCCACTGACTAATCTGGACAGTATGAGCATCAGATTAAATTATGAAATTCCCCACAAAAAGTGCAGATCAAGACTGAGGAGTGAATTTGTGCCACTGCTAGGCGTAGACCTGAAAAGCCAGGTGTTAACTTATCATTGCTTCCAGACATCCGGAATAATGAATCCCTCCTAATGCTCACAGTGCAGTATTGGAATGATTAGATCTGAATTGAAGAAGGCTTTGCTTTCAGAGAAGCCCCCCACCCTGTAACACTGTTTCACTTCTGGAGATGATAAAGAAAACAATAGCTGTATGCAAAATGCAGCATTTCTATTCGATATATATTTAGGCATTTCTAGTTTGTGACAGAGACATTATTATTTCAAGTCAGTCGTAGTGACTTATCTTGTAGTGGTGGTCTCTTTCCCTTCCTCAACTTCCTGTGACCCTCATTACTGCTACTCTGGGGAACCTACATGGAGAGCCATACATACCTGAAGGGGGAAAAGCCATTCCAAAAACCCTGAAGAATTAGACTCCTGACCCTTACTGTATATCTAAACAGTGCTGAATTTTCCCTGGGTATGCCTAGGTTGAATTTTTGAACTTATTTTTATTTTGTTCACAATTACACTTTTGTAATTAAGTGACTAAAATACTCAATAGCTTTACGTATTATAGGAAAATATGGACTTATAAACTTGAATTTTAAAAAACTGGATTAAAAAACTAATCTACTAGATTTTTGTTGAGTTAAGATTAGAAAAATAAAACCTGGTCAAGCCTGGCAATATGCTTTCTGCCGGTTTGTAGGACAATGGGAAGTGAAGGTGAAGAAGGCGACAGAGGACGGTGATGGTTTGGGGTGTGCGTAATATGGGGTCGGGCCTGCCCGCAGGGGCCTGAGTGTGGAGTGCTTGCAGGGGGCTTCAGTTGCCCAGACTTGATGTCAGAACCAAAAGTGTGATTTTCCCAACAGAGATTAATATGGAAGTCTTTTCCTTCCTACCACTTCACTTTTTTTCCTGAGTGTGTCTTATTTGTTTCACATCTAAGGAGACTGAGACAAGGCTGAGGAAGTATATCAGAAACAAATGACAATCTGTGCCTCAGAGTTCAGTAATGATTGCCACTAACGACACTACAATAGTAATTATCATTGCAGTTAATGATAAAACTATTAAATAAAATTTAAGCTATATATTCGTCTATTGTAACCTCCTAAAAAAAATTGATATAGTGAGTGAAATGTCACCTGCTTCACAAGTAGCTAGTAATACAAAGATCTTAAGAAAAAAACATTATTGTGGTGACCATACTGTCAAGGAATACCTCTCAAACATTTGGGGACTTTCACAAAAATCTTTGAAAATACATATATTATTCTTAAAGGAAGAAACCTTATGTGATCTACACGGTCATCTCTGTAGTGGCAGCTTTGACAAGGCTTCCTGCTTTTGAAGTTTTTATATAGTCATCTTGTGTGTTTTAAGGGGCCCTTCCCAAAATAAAGTCTCCCATCTTTGATAAAAGATAGCAGGAATATTTGCTTTTGATTCCCAGCAGTTGATAATTTATCTCATTTGTTGAATGGAATCTTGGGTCTTTATAAGAGTTGACTTTTAGCCTCCTCTCTCCTTTGTGGAATAAGATATTCTGTGTAGCAACAGTTCACCCGATGGTGATGATCTTGTAATTCGTGATGGCTACAGAAACAGGTTGAGATTCCAGAGAGTGTTGCTGTGTTGTGGTTAGGACTCTTTTGATGCCAAAAGCAAGTCGCTGGAGCAAAGCCGGATGGCATTGGCAGAGGGCTAGGGTATCGCTGGGGTCTTGGGAGAATTCAGTTGAACCTCTCGTTCTCGTTGGTTCTCACTGTGAATCTGCTTGGGTCTCCTTTCTCTCTGTCAGTCTCTCGCTTTCTTCAGTCCCTCTGCTCTGTGTCCACAGCCTGACTGTGGCCTATCTAGGCTTCCTGGCCTCCAATTTACCTCTCGAGCTTTTGTCTTCTCCTACACTAAGGGGTGGCATCTCTGTGTGTTGCTTAGGTCACCTTTAGAACCAGGCCTAATGCCACTGGCCAGCCCTAGCTGGCCTTCCCACCCTAGCATCAGGCTGCCAACATTGCTGTAGTCACCTGTATGCAGTGGTGGCTCTGCCAGATCGTGCAGTCTGGCCTGACTCTTGGGGCTGTACTTAATTATAGAGCATCGTGTTCATGGCATATCCAAATCCTCCCACTTTAGAGAAGGATGGAAGGTAGATAGATGCTTTCATTTCCTCAAAGCATTTCCAATACACAAGCATCTCCCCTTGCAGAAGAGCTTTGTGCCCGGTTTTCTTGTTGCCTTATCCCCTGCCTACTTGTGAACTAGAGGAAGACAGTGAGGGCAGAGGTGGTCCTGCGTAACATGTGGGTACAGAGGCATGCCCATTTCTAGATGGTGGGTTTGGTCTCTGTTGTGTGTGTGTGTGTTTTTATTATTCCATTTCATTAGATATGAAATCACAACCATTCAAATTCAGAAAGTAATTAACTCTTGGTCCTTGAGACTTGTTTCCACCTCAGTTTTGGTGCTGGTGGTGTTCACCCCTTTCTGTGTCTTTCTGTGTCTTTCATCTCCCTTTCTGTGTCTTTCCAGTTGGCTAATGGGATATGGGAAGAGGTTGCATCAGGAGCTATAGCTGGATACTCTTATAAGCTTGATTGCAGGTTTTTTAAAGGTTTGAGCCTCTATTTTAACATTTGTCCCCATGTGTGTTGCATCAAACAGATTACTTTATAAGCCTGCTTTTATTCATCCCTCTGATTCATTACCGTCAACTTTGTGACTAATAGTGTTAGTAGCATTTGGACCATGACGAACTCTTCTAGAGCAGGAAACATCTGAGGCACTGTCAGGACCCTGAATTTCTAGCAGCATCAGATAACTTTTTATTAGGTTATTGAAACCAGTGAAATGAGACTGATATTGTCCTTGGGTGATTTTGCCTGACACATGTTATGTAAACACACATTAGCACTAAAGTGTAAAGAGCTCAGGAAAGAACATTAGATAACAAGAGTCAAATTAAAAAATACAGAAGCTTATTATTTTAAGCTTTGGTTTACTGCTCCATTTTGTAAGGAAATTTCTCCATGTTTAATTTTTATTTAGTCCCACATTCAGCTGGCCGAAGACTCTTTAGTACTGGGAACTCATATTGATAGGACTGTTTTCTGCCTCTTCGATTGCTTCTGCAGTGAAACTGACAAATAGGTTTATAGTAGAGCATTACCGTTTCCAAATTGTATCTTCTGCAGAGTTCATATATCACTTTAAAAATTTTTGTTTGTTGTGGTTTTTTTTTTTTTTTTTTACACCAATGCTTTTTTGAGGTTAAGAGGATTAAATATTTGGAATTTATAAACCTGACAACTTCTAACTTCTCTAGCATGTTTCAAAATAAGCATACTTGGAGTTGACGTAAAACACATGTACATAGGCATGTAGGTACAAGTAGTTATACAGCATCCTTCTAGCTACACCTCTTTGTAGGGAGATATGCTGTAGTGTCATGAGTACCTGGAAGAGGCTTTTATTTTCAGGTTTTAATTACACTTTGTGTAATAACTTTTACAGCAGCTCTAAAGCTCTGATGTTAAAATGCTTCTGAGGAATGAATGGGAGTCCAGCATATCCTGGCCCCTACTGGCTTTGAGTATTTTGTGAGTGATGCATGTACACATGCCTTCTGTCTCCATCCTATCTTTGACAAATTCAGTAGCTGAAGCTTTTATAGTTCTGATTCTGTTCTCTCTTGTTTTTACTGACTCTTATTCATAGTGCCTTTCTTTGTGTGTATTTTCTTTCAGTATTTTATTATGAGTTCATTTTTTCTGGAATTTCCTCTGTGGGAGTTCTCTGAGGCCAGAGTTGAAGGTGGGTTTCTCTAGAGAATAACTGCCTTCGCTTCTCCGGGGTGACTGGAGCCATTCCTACCCCTAAGACTGCTGGAAACTCAACTCTCAACTTGGGACGTTTTGGACCTCAAGTTGTTTCTGACCACAAACTTATATAAGGTCTGGTTTGTGTTTATGAATTCTTAAAGGTGTGTGGATCTCTCCTTGATCTGTTAGTACTGAGATTTGAGGTAGGCAACTTTCTTTGTGGTCCTGAGGTGTCAGTGAAAGTCTTTTTCTCTTAAATACTAAGGGTGGTCCTTGGTATATTCTATTTCTTCATTTGGGCAGGCCCTAGGTTTCTCCCTCCTGACACGAGTCCCCCTGTGAGACTGTAAAAATGAAAGCAAAAGACTATCCCTCTTCAGCAAATGTCCCCTGCTTACCCTTTGGAATTCCTGCCTTCACTTAATCTTTAACATCTAATATTCTGTACTAACCAGTCAGTTCATGTCTATTTTCTATTTGTAATGTTTGGGTCTGGCAGTTTTAGTTTTCAGTGTGAGGAAGAACCAGAGTACCTACTTTGAGAATTCCCAGGAATGGAAGTCCTCAATTAATTCTCTAGGACTTGATTAGTTCTTTGTTTGGCCTGTCTACTTACCACTACAAGGGCTGGAGCAATCCATAGAATTCACTTCAGAGACGCTTAATATTCAGTTCTCACTGCTTGTTCAGAATTCCACTCTAATCAGACAACTCAAATTTTTAGATCCTTCTTTCTTACATGGAACCAAATTCCATCTCCCTTTAGTTTCTCCTGGCTGTTTAATATTCCACTCTTTGGAACAACACAGACAAGTCTCCCTTTTCCATGTGTCTCCAGGTATTTTGTCCTCATTCTTCCTCCCCTCCACTAAGCTTCCTCTGGTCTAGGTTGCACTCCCTCAGTGTCTCTAGCCACTTAATCCACACCATCAGGACATCAGGATTGCTGATGATTTCCCTCTGTTTGCTATCCGGTTTGTCAGTTCCTCAGCATGATGTGTTCTGCACATATTATTCCAAATACAACCTAACCATGTCAAAGCATATGGACTGACCAGATACTTCTTTCAGTGCTGTCTGTGTCTTTCTGGAGCAACTCTGTGGCACAGTTCAGGACAGCTAATGGAACACATCGTCAATCAGTTATTCCCTTCTACACCCTACTCCTCCTACCTCCTCCCTGATGGTTTTCATGTGAACTATGCTAAGCCTTATCTTATTCATATTGGAATTATGGATAATATGCCTTTACAAAAAGGTATTATTTCTTTTTGAAAGGGCAGAATAAGACCCTGATATAATTCTTTATATTTTTTCTTAATAATAATTTTCTTAAATAGAAATTATCTAATTCGCGAAAACTCTTACGTTGTTTAAAGACCTATCACTTGGACTTACCATGTTGTCAGTCAATTCTGTCTGCAGAAGTTGATAGTTATTCAACTATTATTGTAATTAATAATAACCAACTCTATTGAATTAATATGCCTCTTGCAGTTCTATTGACTTCTAAAAGATTATGTTTTACAGAGAAGTTTCATTTACTATCTTTAATTTAAAGGAAGAGATTAAAGTTCTTAAAATCTCATTGTACCCAATATTTGATGTCAATTGCTGTTTTTATATTGTCTATATTAATTAGATTTCCTGCTGATTTCAGTCTTCTAGTACATAATATCTCCAAAAAAATCTATTAGTTATAATTGAGGTTCTTGTCATTAATATTTTCGAAGGCTGTTTCAACAGTGGTAATAGCAGTTGAAGTGTTTGGTGTTCTTAATCCATCTCTATAATGGTTTTGCTCTCATCACAATAAAACCATGGTCTTTCTGTGCTCTTAGGTAACTTTCCTGTTGGGTTTCCTGACTTTTGACTGTCGGGCTCACCAGGCTATATAGACTCATTGTGATTACATTTGTGATAAGATTTGCTCTAAATTTCAGACAATGAATTTGAAGTTGAATTAATCCATGACTAGGATGAGTCAAGCAACTAATTGTACATGGACAGGAAGCGTGTGTCTAAAAACCAGATGAGTGACAGATTCCATGCCCGTGAGCATATTTGACAGAGATGTTTAGCCAGGAAGATTTGTAGGTTAAAGTTATCTTAAGGTCCACACGAAAGGATTTGTTCAGTGAACTAGAAAAACAATCCTTTTCTAGAGATATAAGAGGCTAGACAAGTAACAAGCTGGGAAGGTAGCTGAAAACTTTCTTGATGTGACTAAACCAACTCAAGCAGCAAATTAAACTTGCTTTATTATTAATGGTGAAAAATGTTTATTTCATTGGATTTGATTGGAAGCATGAATTAACTGGAAATGTTATTACATTTTTCTGAGAGGACTTTTTACATTAATATTTGTGAGTGAACTGGAGATATTAAAGTATAAATTCATCTTCATAAAAGGGCTAAAATAACAAAAAACATTAGTTACTAAACCATAAATGATATTTGTTGCCTGCCTGGCTCTCTAAATTTTCATGAATGCAAAACAGTTGCCTTTATCAGTTTTAAATAATCTAGATCATATAGAAGGACAAAGAATATTTATGTCATCTTTCTTTGGAATTGAGAATAGGGAAATAATTCCCAAGAAGAGAATATCTGCTTTTGAAAATTCTCAGACTTTGTAGGAGAACAGCTAACTTTGTCTGATTCGATGTAAGTTATTTGCTTTTGGTAATCCTACTGACAGGTGAGAACTGACTTTATTAAAAAGTAGGCTTACTGTAATACTCTGGCTAAGCATGCTGACCTTTACTTTTAAACCTGCCTTAACTGGTACTAATGGCAATGTGTTTATACTTTCCTGTTTCTCATTTAATTTCCACAAGAACCCTGAGGGGCAGAGTAGGCATCACGTTTATCATGTTTGTGTGTTTGTGTGCAGACTAGACTAGAGCCTATGAGTTCAGGGCTCCGTAGACCCCCCACAGCCCTCATACAACAGCGAGGAGACATGTCTCCCCTACGTCACTGGCAGAGAAGCAGAGCACAGAGCTCAGAGGGAGTCGTGGTCATTGTGTGACCGTCAGCAAACTCCCTGAGCCCACATTTCTTCATCTATAATCAACTCTTGGTTACATTTCTCAATAGGAATTACAAGGAGGATAGATAATGAAGAATAGATGACAAAAGAAATAATTTCTCAGTAACAGAAAGGGGTGGGATTTGGAGACGAGGACCTGCGTTCAAACTCAATCTCCACTGCTGATGAACTGGCAACAGGAACAAGTCGCTTGACCCCTCCGAACTTCCCATTCCTTAGCCATTAAGGCATTTGGGCCAGCTCCTGAAGGCCTTATAAGGTATGTTAAGAATTTGGAATGTTATTTCAAGGCAGTGAGTTGCGACGGCAGTTTCAGCAGGGGTGTGACATGATCAGATCTGTGTTTTAGCACAGGGCTCTGGATGCAGTGTGCAGGCAGGATTGGAGGGTGGGAGACTTAGGATAGGAGACAGTTGGAGTAACCTGGGGCAAGATGATGGGGGCCTGACAGTGGAAAGGGGGAGGAGGGGATGGACTCCAGAGATGTGTAGCAGAAATGACCGGCTGGGAAAATGCCTTTAAGGAAAGGGAAGAAACAAGGATGACGCTGGAGGTGAAAGTGAGAACGGGTTTCCAGACTAGGCTGATAATGACTTAGTAAGGACAGTTTCCCTGGAGCCATGGGGCTGAATGCCATATTGTAGGTCGTTGATGAGTGAGGTCAATGAAGTGGAGACTGTACTAGAAGATGTGAGACATTTGGCTGTGATAGTGTATAGTGACAAGTAGAGGAAGTTGAGGATCGAGGGGGGGAGTGGAGACAAGTGAGTCTTATGTGTGTTTGAATGCCAGCCTAAGACAGCAGTAAAGAAGAAAGGCTGAAGCTGCAGAATGGAGGCTGAAAGGACAAAGATATTTTGATATGCAGGAAAGGGGGACCCTGAGCTCATGTGGAATGGCCAGCCTTGGATGAATCTGCAGCCCTGCGGTTAGGAACCCAGGTTCTGAAGTCTGGAAGCTTGGATTTGGATCTGGTCTCATCTGATTAGACCCAGTTCTTTCTATGTAAAATGGGTCACTAAGACATTGTTATTATTATGTCTATTCTTCCCTGTGCTCTACTTTGTTATCTATGGTCTTAACTCAGTATGTATTTCTTTAAAATGATGAGAAAGCAGAAACCAATGAGGATTTTTTTTTTGAAAGTGATTGTCTTTCGACTGAGTAGAAAGTTCCTCACCTGTCTCTTCTTACTTGACTCCTGGAACACTGAAAACAGAACTGATACTATCAGCCAGGAGACTGGAGGATTCTTCTCTGAGGAAACTGACCAGACCTAGAGAAAAAGACCTTACAAATACAAAAATGTGGGAATTCTCCCTTGAGGGAAATGAACAGGACTGTTATTCACTTAGTGTTAGGCTGCAAGAAAGAACTGAAAACTATGTGTTTGCTGATAAATGAGTATAGCAGCTTTTAATAATAAGGCAAAAAACCCAATCTCTCAGAAGATACAACCATGACAGGGGGAAAAGAATACTTGGGAATAATTTCAGGAAGTCCATTATCCTACTCTTATAAGTTCCAGAAGAATTAGTGGGCAGAAAGTTATAAAGGTAATTCAGGAAAGCTGATGTCCCTCTGGAACATCCTCTGAGCTGCTGAAAGAGCTCAGCAAATGTAGGCAGCTTGGCCTCCCATTCTCCTCATATTCCTTGAGTGCCTTCGAGCAGCGAGGGGAGGCAAACAAAAATCGATGCCATCGTGGCGTTTACATTCTGGTGGAATCACATTAAAAATGTAAAAAATGACTCACACCAAGGCACTTTACTGTGAAATTTCAGAACACCAGGGACAAAGGAGAGATAGTAAAAATTTCCAGAGCAGAACAAATCGGGCTTTATTTAAATGCTCAGGAATCAAATAGCATTGGACTTCTCAATAATGAAGCTATATGCTGCTTTTGAGAGGGGATGAGTTTCAGCCTGTGGTTGTGTACCCAGCCAAACAATCAAGTCTGAAAGTAGAACTAAGACGTTTCAGATATACGAAGACAAACGAGGGAGGAAAATTAGGAAAAAAGGACATGTGAAGCAGGAAACAAGAGAACCAGCACAAGAGGAAGGTAGTGGGAATTTTTAGGATGCTGAGAAGGCCCACAGCTGTGTCACCGTCCTAGAGATCAGCCACCCAGACAGGCAGAGGGCAGAGGCCGGTGGAAGACATCACTGTGTGGGAAGGCTACGGGAGACAGGAGGACCTCAGGAGTTCTGTACAGAGGAGTTCTATATCGTGTCAGAAGGTTTGGGAATGAAATATAAAAGGAAGATAGAAAACTGAATGACTGTAAACAAACTTATAATTAATTCCAGGAGAAACAGTTATTAAGAAAGGAAATACACTCATAGTATACTACAAGACTCAGCTGTGAACATTATATACATAATCATAACCAGAAAGGCTGTGGATGTCAATTGAATAAAAAATTATTTTTTATTCACTGTGGGGGAGGGGTAAGCTAAAGCCTCACCTTATAAACTATAAAGTCAAAAGTAAACATGCAATTGAAAAATCAAGAAATGGAATAACTTGGTAGGTCTTACACCTCCTGGGACCGCCCTCCCAGGAGAGTCTGTGTCATTTCTACCCTGGTGTGACTTAAGGCACAGGACGGCAGGCCACCATGTAGGAGTTTTTCCTTTCAGACCCCCCTAGCTGTTGACTTCTATAATCAGATTCCATCTCTTGGGGAGGTGGAATGGCATTATTGCAGTGAGGACCTTGATGGAGCTATCTAGCAGACGCTGATCTTGGCATGCTTTCTCCTCATTTGAGAGGGATCAGAGTGTGGGAAGAGCCTGGCCCCAATTCCTGACACTTTGTTACCTTGAGCAAGTGAAGTTATACCTCCGTTTCCCCCATCTATAAAATGGGTATAATAATACTACCTTCTTTCTAAGTTTGTCGTGTAGAGTAAATCAGTGAAGATATTTAAAATCTTTCAAATGGTGTATGGCACACAGTAAGCATTCTGTGGTGTGTTACTTTTTGGTCTTTATTATTGTGCTGTCTTTACATTTTTTGGCCATTGTTATTGTGTTGTCTTATTTATTTCACAAAAATGGATCAGCAATTCAGAAGTGGTTCTTTGAAGTATAAAAGGAGTGATAAAATTAAGAAAAACTACAGCTCAGAATAACTTAAACATACATGGTGAATGAAAACCCAGTGTCATTATAGAACGTGAATCTTAATGTCCAGAGACCAGGGAATCTTCCAGGCTGATACTTTCACTCAAGTAACAGAGAAAGAAAAATTGTAAATAGAAAGTACCATAATGACTCCCTGAAACTTGAAATTTACTTGGCAGATGCTTTATTTTTTCATAGTCTTCAGTGCATTCTCTGTTATAAAACTTTGTCCCAAAGTGGCATGAAACCCTCTATGTTTTTGAGTAATTTTTAGCTAAATTACAGTGAGTGGCCTCCCTAGTAAACCTGTTGTGTCTTCCCAGATCAAGTACAAAATGGTGTTTTCCAGGGTGAAATTGATGAATTTCGTTGCTAAGGGCCCAGAATAGAACAAAACCTCAGAGCCATCATTCAAGGTTACATTCGTCATAGCAAAAGTAGATTTGCGAGAAATTTGCAACATCGGCCTCAAAACTGATGGCAAACATATTCCAAGGAAAAGAGGAGCAAGCTTTTTGCAAAATCCTTTATCAGATGCAGCTGTTCCATGTCACACATTGTCTGTAGTATGCAGTATGGAAAAGCAGTTGTGTGTGTGAATGAATATTTCTTTTTCCAGTTTGTTTGCTGAAATCACTGACGTGTAGAATCAGCCCTTAGCATACATCTGATAGTACATATGAGGGAAGTGTTCAGTGACTTTTTGTAATTTTTCTAATTGAAAACCTTTGCTTCAGAAGGAGAGTTTTTTTTTAGTAGTTTGTTTTGTAGGCACTGATGCCGATCGAAAGGTTCCTTGGCATTCCTTCCCAGCTGCGTAGGCAGCAAGGGGGAAGCCACTCTGCAGGTGCCTGTCCATCTTCCCATTCTTCCACCAAGTGTGTATGGAAGTTCAGTCACTAGCTATGTATTTTCCACTGGGCTGCATGAAGAAATTCTCAGCAAGTAAATTTCTCAGCTTTTCCTTGTTGCATTTTGCTAGCTGTTTTGGAGCTCTCTAGGAAATAAGGTAGGAAATACAGTATTTCCCTATGATCCTGATGCAAGTGAAGGCCATTTCTGTGATAGCAGTTGGCGTATCACATAGGTGTTTTTACCGTCTCTAACTGAATTTCTCTCTTCCTGGTCAGTGACAGAAAAAATATTCTGAGAGTTTAAAAAAACTCAGTGATGCTGAGACCAGATCACTCAGAACGTGACTCTTTACTAGCAGGTGCTGATTTTCATCAAGAAGTATGTAGGGTATATATTAACAATCCAAGGCAAAATGCAGACAATAAATGAAGAATCTCTTCACCACTCTCTTACGTTGAAATGTCTCCTCTCCCTTTTAAGCTTTTAAGGATAAACTAGGTTTGGGTAGATGCCAAGAGAAGGCGCTAGTAAGTTTTTCCATAATATCTGTGTCCATCCCTAATGTAAATTATCTGTAGTATCTACTAGAACAGAAAGTTTGGGGTATATTGCCTTAGGGATAGGAGAGTTATTATTCTGGTTTGGTGTTTGTGTTACTCAAATTTTCTTCATTTGCAAACTATTTTATCATTGATAAAAGTGAAAATAGCCAGATGATTTTACTCAACAGAATATAAAACAGTCGACCTTCTGTATCCATGGGTTCCTCATCCACAGATTTAACCAACTGCAGACCAGGCATATTTGGGGGAAAAAAATCAATAAAACACAAGAATATAACAATACGAAATAATACAAATTTTAAGTTAATAGTATAGCAACTATTTATATAACATTTACATTGTATTGGGTATTGTAAGTGATCTAGAGAGGATTTAAAGTAAACAGGAAGATGTAAATATATTATGTGCAAATGCAACACCATTTTATATAAGGGACTTGAGCATCCATTGACTTTGGTATCTGCGGGGGTCCTAGAACCCATTCTCTCTGGGTACCAAAGGACGACTACTAAGCTGGTAGACTTTTGAACTGAAGAGTTCCTTTGAATGTCATAGATGTTGCAAATCTTAAAGTTACAGAAGACTTCTGGAGTCGTCTGTTGCATCCTTCCACTACAGCACACATGGTGCATTCTCTGTGAACTTTCTCTCCTGGGGCAAGTAGAGGTCGTGAAGTTTGTGACTGGGCAAGTTGGTACCATTTTTAACAGTTGCAACTGTTATAAGGCTTATATATTTATAATCAAATCTGATTCCCCTTCCCTGTAACTTTTATACATTGGTGTTGAGTCTGTCCATCAGAGCCAAACAGAAAAAGTGCAATCTTCCACTAAGACATCATTTCTAGACTAAGTTGCTGCAGTTCTTCTTCCTGTGTTTCCCATCTTCTTCTCCATCCTGGCCTTTCTGTGCCTCTGCCTTGGAGTGCTCTCCAGGCAAGTGTGGTCTACCTGTGCTGTTGAGTATGATTTTGTTGTTGCCATTGTTCTGTTAGAAGCAGTGTTTACTGAAGTAGACAACTGTGCCAGGAAGTATGGGCTTGACACAGTCCTGTGTTATTTAATTTAGCCCACATGACTTTGTAAGTGGGTTTGCTTATCTACAGTACACTGATAAGGAAACTGAGACTCAGATGTTAAGCTGTTCCCCGGAACTTATATAAGGAGTAGCTGAGCTGTGTTCCCTGTTCCTTTTGGTTATTGCATCACTCCATTGACTTGTATTGTGTAATCTTTCTCGTACTTGCTGCCTCAGCCACATTTCCCTTTTTGAGTTTAAGATTCACTATGTGCTTCTGAAACCTTTAAACTGTGCAGAAATGTATAAGAAAAGCCTTTCTCACTCCAGTAACCATGCTGGTAGTGTGATATGTGATGCCTCTTTACGTTCTTGTTCCACCACTTACTTTCTGTGCCTAAATAAAATGGGAAATATGAATGTGCCATTGAAAGAACTGAATGAGTTAATACATATAAGTTACCTGGAGAATTGTGTCTGGTACACAGCTTTAGCTCACATGTTGCTGTTATATATTCAGACACGTGCATAATGTGTATATGAAAATCAACATACAGACATTGAAAACAAGAATGGGAGCAGTCTGTGTATAATATCCTCAACCTATGTATATCACCCCAAATTTATCATGGACGTTCTTCCATATTATTGTATTTCAGTCCACTGCAGTTTTCTTCCTTCTTTTTATAGCTGCAAGGTATACTATACGCCCCTTATTTGTTTAGCTAACCCTTGCTGATGGATGTTTGGTATAGGGCACTGCCTTGAACATAGATCTTTATTCACAGTAATGGATTGTCTGGACTTACACATAGATATTTGCATGTATCTCTTTAAGCATGTTTTATCCTGTTATATTTGGCTTGTTTTTATAATATATTGTCACTGGATGGATTTTGTCCTCGTCATCAGTGGATTCACTATCATTGGTATTACTTCATTTTTTATGTTGGGAGTAGTCAACTCTCTTTTAAACATCTTGAAAATTGTGGATTTAAAATGATCAGATTCAGCTGTTTTGGACAGAACTCTGTAGTTGCCACCAGAGGGCTCCTTTTATGTTGAAACTGATCTTTTAGGTATAATCATTCACCCAGGTATAAGTCTACTTCAGGTATTTTCTTCTAATTCAATTATATTTCTCTACTGTGTGTATAAAAATGTCATGACAGACCTTGTCAGATACCTTCATAGAATCTTGTTAAGAAAGTAGTCATTTAGTGAGTAATCCTTGCTCCCCAGTCTGGAAGGATGACACTGTACTCTATATTTGGGAAATCTTGAAATATGAACGACAGATGTCTATACTCTGGGTAATGTTTGAAAAATGTCCATGGTTTTATTGCCAAGAAAAAAGAAAGAAAAGAAAAGCGTGAGTGCTATCTTGATTCCGTTAGGCTGGCTGCCACATAACTGGCACCAGTGCTGATGCTCCATTTGGAAATTCTTTAGCAAGATTGGATTTAATATGATCAGTCAAACTGTATTTTCAGACTATTGGGTTGATTTAAATCAGTAAAAAGTAGTTTCCTAAACGTGAAATCAAGTACAAAAATAACTTTGAGTGTCTACTATGCTGCTGTTATGCAGTGAACATGTCAAATGAACCAACTAAATGTGGGGCTTCCTTGAACATAGTAAATAATGAGAACTTTCAGTTCTGTGCACATTTTAATTTATTCTTTGACTTTTTAAGATTTTAGAGATCAGAACAGCCATATACCTCACCTCATTTGAACTTTCCAAGAACTCTGAGGTGACAGATCTTAGACAGATCATTAGTCCCACTCTTTTTAGTAGAAGGAATTAAAGTGCAGAGAAATTTTAAAACTGCCCAGAAAAACGAGGGACTCGTTGTGCTCATCAGGAATGTCATGGCGGCTTCATCCAAGAGGCAGCTTGGGGTTTTGCTGCAGGTGACTGTGAGAAGGGACATGCAGGCTGAGCAGTGGGCCATGGTGGAGGGACAGGAGGGTCGCGACTGCAGACCGTGGTGGAGGGCGGGAGAGCCGGGAGGGTGGGAGTGGCGAGAGGCCTGTGGCAGGCACATGCCAGGAGGCGGGCCAGAGGGTGCTGTGAGGAGACCAGGTCCTGAGAGTCTTGGATGCCAGGCTCAGGAATTTGGGCTGAAGTGCTACACAGGAAGTGGTTTGGAGGCATAGAGAAAGGGGGTGGCTCTCACTGGACTCGGGTACAGCATAGAGACTGAGAGGGCTGTTGGGCTCCTGCATGTCCCCAGGCTGAGCTGCGGGATGCCCTGAGCCTTTGCTAAGTGCCCGGCGGAAGGGCAGCCGGTGGGCTCCTGCTGTGCCCGCCTTGCTGCCTGGGAGAGGATGTCACTGTTCCTCTGAGTGACCCCCGAGAAGCAGGGCCGGTTGTCAGCTCAAGACGCAAAATGCTAGTCGTCTCTGCCAGTTGTTGCCTAGACGTCTGTGTGTGCTTCCTTCAGGCCTTCGCGAAGGCTTGGTACTTCTACCGATCAGTCCCCGTCGTAAGGCGGCTGTGAGCAGGCCGTGGGGGACGGATCATGTGGTGCTGAGAAGTGCTTGCTGGCTCTAACAGATTACATGAGCATCTTTTACCTTCCAGAAATTCACACAGGGAAATTCTAAGCCGAAGGAATTAATAGCCACTAAAACTCAAGCAACACTGAGCATGTGTTCTGTGCCAGGCAGCCAGGAGGTGGAAGAAAGAAGTCGGCACGTGTCCTGGACAGGACATTGTCCCCTGCGTCATTTAGCATTCTTACAGGTGTTACATGTTTGTCTAGCCCTCGTTACAGAGCCTGGTTATTCTAACTTCCAAGTCTGTCTTTATCACTGGAATGCCTCCCCCCTCCCCAGGTACCTTTTCCTTCCTGTTTAATGCCTACAGCCTCAGCATCCAACTCAAAGACCGCTTTCACCTGGCATCCTTATCCAGCTCTTCCAAGGTACAGTCCGTTTAATTCAACAGGTATTTCTGGAACAATCTATTAGGTGCAAGTTCCTATGTGGGTAGCTGTGGGACAAGAACTGTCCCCTGGAACCCCAATGCTGATTATGGTACAGGGCCCATAGCGCTTTCAGGCATGTCTCATGGACAAGGAAGGAGCCTGCACACCCTTGAGGAAGGGCTATGGAGATGCTCACAGGAGTTAAATAGCACTTTGGGTAGCATGCGGCTGATAAAATGTGTGGCCTGTGTGTTTAGTTCTGTGGGAACTCAGAGAGGGTAGAGACTGGAAACTGTTGACAGCGGGGATGTGCCCTTGCAGCTCTGTCCCATAGATGTGTGTGCCTTGACTCAATCATCCAACAGAGGGTCACTAGTGTCCGTCGTGGATCATGCAAGTCTTGATGTCATTTGAATACTTTTGAGGTTGACTAGACGTGGTGGTTCATGCCTGCAAGCCCAGCACTTTGAGAGGCCACAGCAAGAAGATTGCTTGAGCCCAGAGTTTGAGACCAGCCTGGGCAACATAGTGAGACCTCATGTCCACAGAAAATTAGCCAGGTGTGGTGGCGCATGCCTGTAGTCCCAATTATTCAGTCAACTGAGGTGGAGGGATCACCAGAGTCCAGGAATTCGAGGCTACAGTGAACTACGGTCTTGCCACTACACTCTGACCTGGGCAACAGTGAGACCGTGACTCAGAAAACAAACAAACAAAAAAAACCTTTGTGGTGGAGAAAGCATTTCTGGGAGATTTGTTTGACTTCTTGTGAACAGACTAAATCAGAAGCCACCAGCACTGACTAGTAGAACACTGACTGGTACACTGGCGGCTCCCAGTGAGCACTTGTGCCATGTTGGAAACGTTGCCATTTGCTGGTGCTTGTGAGATTTCAGCCAGAGAAGTCAGTACTAGAATATACTGGCCGCGCCCTAGATCAGGGACAGGAGAAGCAAAGCCAGGCAAGTGACTTACTGAGGCAGTGCTGTCAGGGGAATCTGGCAAAGAAGGAGGGAAGCAGGCCTGAGCAAGGGAAGAAGCTGAGAAAATGTGCTCTAAGCCCAAGGCTAGCCTCAGCCTGATCTCCTGGGGAGCTCTGGAGTATGAATGGGCCACATGGCTGCCTCTTGTGGCAGAGGCTTGGCCTTCTTTCCTTAGGTCCAGGCTGCAGCCGTCCCTGGGACACCCATTCGGTCCACCAGAATGGACTGAGTGGGCCAGAGAAGGTTCCCCAGAGGAGGGCTTGGCTGTGCACCATCAATAGCCAGCACTCAGCTGCCCATAGCAGGTGACAGTCTCAACCCTGGGAGCGCCGTCAACAGAGGCTCCTTCAGAACCGAGTCAACGATGTTACTTCTTAGCCTGGTGTACCTCTTGCCATTCACAGATGGAATTATCTTCCTAGGAAGATAGTGGCATAATATCTGTCTATTATTCAAATATCTATTGTTCAAATATCTATTTGAACTTAAAAAACCAAGCTTATTTTCTTATTTCATCTCATCCCTATGACAATCCTGTAAGGTGAGTACTGAGTCTTTACAGTTAAGAACGTTCTAGCACATGAAGCTTAAGTGACTTAAGATCAAGCAGCAGTGGTTTCTGCCGGATGTCCTGTGTGATCCTTGCTGCAGTTTACCATGGTGTTCCTGACTGATGATTGTTGTAACACAGGGAGATGCAGTGACACACCTGTGTTCTCACAGCAGGTATATAGTGGAGATGGACTCATGACCGCCTGTTTGGCTCCACACCCTGTTTTAGTCTCACCATACCCTGCAGCCTCTGCAGTCAGTAGGCAAAACCAAGTCCCAAGCCCCAGTTTTTGACACATACAACTCTGGGAGAGAGGCCTCCAAGCATGCATGATGGAGAACATTAGATGTGAAGTGTTAGCTGTGCATAGCGTGTCAGCACAAGTTTGTAAAGCTCCACGTCAAGAGAAGGCACAGGAGTGACCCTTCAGCCGCTTGATTTATATTCATCCTGTGTTCTTGTCTAGATTGGCATGACAACTTGAGGAGTGTGCACCGTAATTCTCTTTCTTTTTTTCAGAGTGAGGCATAAGTGAATTACGAGACAGGACTCTGAGAATTGTAATTAGGTTAGTTTGAGAGTATTAGGGTAATAATTATATCGGGCACCTAGAATGCTTGGGAGAATAGGATGCTTTGCTTCAATAATGGGTTTGTCCAGCAAACACTTGCTGAGTGCTCTCTGTACCAGACCTTGGGCACCCATTCAATAAGGAGCAGACTAAATTATTGTATTACCATTATTTTTGAGACAGGGTCTCGCTCTACTCAGGCTGGCGTGCAGTGACACAGTCATAGATGGAGTGTAGCCTTCAACTCCTGGGCTCCGGCAACCCTCCTGCCTCAGCCTCCCAAGTAGCTAGGATTACAGGCATGTAGCACCACACACGGCTTTTAAAAAATTTTTTTGTAGAGACAGGGATCTCACTATGTTGCCTGGGTTGACCTTGAAATCCTGACCTCAGGGAAACTCCTGCCTTGGCCTCCCAAAGTGCTGGAATTGTAGGTGTGAGCTGCCTCACCCAGCCCAATAGCTGACAATTTACAGACAAGAAAATAGTTGCCACAGCAGGAGGTGAAGGTACTATTACAGTAGTACCTTCTGTACTACTGTAATAGTAGTACAGTAATTATGAAACTAATTATGTCCTAGTTAATGGCAGGATACTCCTGTTTTGGAGTAGAGTTTTCCAAAGCAAAGTTGTCCTGCACTGTGTTCATTGACATGGCCATGTCTTCACTGGGACTCCCATTGAGTGTATAAGACCTGTTCGCTCTCTTGCCAAGTCAAGAAGCCTTGAAAGAAATCTTAGAAAATACAACTGTAAAATGATTTATGTAAAAGAATATCGAACCTGTAACATATTATAACATGTGTGCTGGTGCTCAAGGCAGAGTCAGTTTTGGTTAGGCAAGAGAAAGAATACCATTCACTTCAAAATGAAGAGTGATTAGGAATGTAAGAAGCCAGGTGTGACTTGAAAGAAAATATGTATTGAAATCTGATTAAAACTGTAAATGAATTTCATTTGTTTTGGAATTTTTTGCAAGCATTTTATGTAGAGACTTAATCTGCTTTTCTTATTTAACACAAAATGTGGTTAGAAAACACAAAACTTTAAAGTTTTCTGGGGAATAATTAATATGTAGAATAAGTAAAATTCCAAGTTGGCCTAGCCTAGATCCTCCTAAATAACAAAGGATTTTATTTGCTTTCAGACAGGTAGATTTCAGACAGGCCTCCCCTCTAGCCTCTGTGCTCTGATTAATATGAATTACACCTTTGAAAGCAGCAGCTTTTCAGAACATATATTCATCTTCAGCTTCATGCTAGTGCATGCCTCTAGAAGGTGCCGGCTGCCTGGATAGCTGCATCAAATCCCCTGCATTATTATATATTATTTACTTTGGTAAACATTAAAGTGAATACTGTTATTTTTCTTTTCTATATGAATTTTAGTGTTCATCTTTATTCTTAATGTTTGCCTGCTCATATGTAGGTCCCTATTTTAACAATATATAGTGGGCATCCAGGGCAAGTAGGATCTCATTTAACCAAAAATATCTTTAAATAAGTGTATTTTCTACTGTATGTGAGAGGTGCATAACAAGTCAAAGAATAGATGTACACAGTTACAGTGTTTGCCAGGAATTGTTGTAGGTACTGGAGATAAAAGCAGTGAGCAACAAAGAAAGCAATCCTACCCTCTCAGATCTTGCATTCTAATATGGGTTGAAAGAAAGAAGTAAACAAATATCAGCTTATATTAAGTGTTCAGAAGAAAATAGGATTAGAGAGAACTGGATTGGAGTGCTACTTAATATTTAATGTTACTAGGAGGGTGGTGATTCAAGAAATTTAATTATTTAAGTTTAAAACTGTCATCCCTTGAGGTATACTGAATTTTCTCTCCATGTATGTGCGTGTCACACACACACAGAGGCAGAGCAGGATTCTCAATATATGCAAGATAGAATTCTACTTCCACAAGAATTAACTGCTATGGAAGTCCACCCCCTCCCCTTACTGTAAACAACCGGACAAAATGTATTAAGGGATTGGTTGTTGACATTGGATAACAGGGAATTCAAGATTATGATACCTGAGAAAAATAAATGAAGTGAGTTCCAGTTTACCGCCTGAGGGAGGTTTCCAGGCCCAAGCACTGGGTGAGGACCAAACAGTCCTGTAATCCACTGAGTTGAAGAGACAAAGATTACAGCCTGAGGCTGCTCGAATTTGTGAAGGAGGATACCAGAGATGAGGGAGATATGGAGAGAAAGAGCTCTGTGTAGCTACAGAGGATACTCCCTGAACCCTTGGCTAAGCACTGCTTTGCTTGTGAGTGGGATGAAATTCCACAGAGTGGGAAAGAACCACTGGGATGTGACAGGCTGAACAATTTTGGCAGTTCACAAAGGCCTGGGATTAGTTCGTGTTCCCACCTGCAGAGTAGAAAGACTTCAGAATTCAAGGGAAGGAGGATAGAGTGTGCAGAAGAGTATCACCTGAGTAATGAGGGTACATTATCCTAAATCAAAGTCTGCTCTGGACTTGCCCAAACAAAGCCTCAAAGCAACCCTTGAGAGATAAAACTGATCCAAAGTAACTTAACTGCCTGCCAGAACAAGTTCAACCCTCTTAACAAAATCCAGCACCCAAAACATAAAATTAACAGTGTCCAGAATCCAATACAAAATTACCAGAGATGCATAAAAGTAGTAAAATATGACCTATGCCCAGGGGGGGAAAAATCAATCAACAGATACAAACCCAGAAATTATGGTTGAAAATAACAGACAAGAAGGTTAAAACGGCTGCTGCAAATATATTCCCTATGATCAAGAACATAGAGGGAAACGTGCATATTGAGGGAGAGAAACAGGAAAAAAGGTAAGACAGAAAAAAAGGTCTGAAGGAAACTTCTGAAGGTGAAAGATGAAATGTCTGAAGAAGAAAATACATTAGATTGAAGTAATAGTAAATTAAAAACGGAAGAAGAAAAGATCAGTGAACTTGAAGATATAGTAATAATAAGTATTGGGTAAGAGAGGGAAAAAAAAAACTACTAAAAAAAAATTGGAGAGAGCCACAGTAAATTGTGGGGAAAATATCAAATATTCTGAAGTATGTATAATTGGTGTCCTAGAAAGAAAAATGGGGGTAGATGAGGAAATTTTAAAAGGCCCAAATTGTCCAAATAGGATGAAAATGATAAATCTAAGACCAATTAAGCTCAATGAACCTTAAAGAGAAAAACATAAAGAAAACCACAGTTAGACACATGACAGTCCAACTGCTGAAAAACAATATTTTTAAAAAAATCTAAAAATCATATAAAGAAAAAAGAGACAATGTGTACAAAGGAACAAAGATAAGAATGAAAAAAACAACAAACAACAACACTACAAGCCAAAAGACCATGGATCGACATCTTTAAAGAACTGGATGGGAGAGACAGAGAAGTAGGGAGAAATGTTGGAAGACTATCAACCTAGAATTCTGTACCTAGCATAATTTTTTTTAGAAATGAAAGAAGAATGAAGACTTCATTTCAGAAATACTAAAAAAACCCTGCACAACAAAATAGGTTAAAGTTTTTCAGGCCAAAGGAAAAATCATAACAGATGGAAATTTGGATTTAAACAAAGCACTGAGTATTGTCTGAATGAAGGTAAATATAAAAGGTATTTCTTTCTTATTTTTGACCTTTTTATAAGACAATTAACTTTAAAGCTAAATTAATAATAATGTAAGGAGTTTATAACATACAAATAAAATGTATGACAATAGCATCAAAGACAAGAGGGAGGAAACTGTAAGATTCTTGTATTGTTTATCCCAAGAATGCAAGGTTGGTTCATCATTCGAAAATTAGTCTGTAATTCATTGTATCTGTGGACTAAAAAGAAAATTGTATGATTGTCTCAATAGATGCACAGAAGCATTTATTAATTAAACATTTGTTCATCATAAAATCTCTCAGGAAACTAGCGATAGATGAGGCTTCCTAGCTCAATGAAGAGTATCTGTGAAAACTTACAGGTAATAACCACAGTTAATTCTGAAAGACTGAATGCTTTTCTCTCCTTAGGGTGGGGACAAGGAAGGAATGTTTGCTTTTACCAGTTCTACCTGACATTGTACTGAAGGTCCTATGGTAGAATACAAGAAAAAAACAACATATGACGGGGGGAAAAGGAAGTAAGACTGTTTTGTTTCACAGCAATATGATTATTCATATAGAAAATCCTACCACAGAAACTAAAAAAGAGAAGCTATTAGCACAAATAAATATAGTGGGCTTGTAGGGAACAAGACCAATATACAAAAATCAGTTGTTTTTCTATACTAGCAGTGAGTAATTGAAAATGGAAAATTTGAAAACAAAGCATTTAAGATATCATATGAAATACTTGAGGATGAATTTAACAAAATAAGTGTAACACTGTATACTGAAAACTGCAAAATATTGTTGAGATAAATTAAAGAAGACCTACATAAAATGGAGAGATGTACCATATTTATAGATTGGAGGACTTGGTATTATTTAGATATTAACTTTCCAAAAATTGATCTGTAGACTCAGCATAATTCCAATCAGAATGCCAGATGGCTTTTTTGTGTGTGGCAAAAATTTAAATGTGTATTTACCATATGACCCAGCAATCCCCTTCTAGGTATTTACCCAGGAGAAATGAAAACATGTCCACAACTGTATTTGTGATAGCCAGCAACTGGGAATAATCTAAATTTTTATCAATTGGTAAGTAGATAAACAAATACTAGTATATCCATACAGTGGAATAACCACCAGTAAAGAAAAAGGAATAAACTATCAAGACACTCCATAACACAGTTAAATCTCAAAACTTCAGGGTAATTTAAAGACACCAAATATATCAGACTATATATTAAGTTTTCATTTGTACAGAATTCTAGAATAGATATAACTATAGTGACAGAAAGTGTATCCGTGGTGGCCGGGAGAGACGGGAGAGGGTCAGAGGGGTTGGCTGCACAGAGTCTTGAGGGAACTGCTTGGTAATGAAACTGTTCTGTTGCTTGAATGAAGTGCTGGTTACATGTCTGTTTACATTTGTTAGAAGTCATCAAATTGTACACTAAAATTGATGAATTTTAGTAAATGCACACTTTACCTCAATAGAGCTGATTTTAAAAGTATGGGAAACAGTTTTTCATAAAGTAAATTTGACAGTTTGATGATCATCCTGGTGTGAGTAAATAGTAGGATGGATTCCTCAAGAACCCATCACACTCTTATTCTGATGTGTTAAAATCAGGATTGTTGGGGGCCCTTTGGGCTCCTTCCCACTCTGGGAGCTTTTCTGTCCTCTCAATAAATCTGCTTTCTAAAAAAAAAAGGAAAAAAAAGCGGATTGTTTACTTTGTTTCTGATAAGCCCATATACAGAGCATGAGGTTCTGTTAAGGGGACTTCAAGATGAATGGAGATCAAGAGATCTTTGTTGAGCATAGACTAACCAGGAGAGTAGAGGACTTGAAACCATGTATTTTGCAGAAAAGAGAAGGAATAAGAGGTGTTTCACAAAGAAAAGGAAGTGCTGAAGGTTAGGAGAGCTGTGGTGAGGCTGTCTAGCTATCTGAAGGACTCAAATGTGGGACGGGATTGGGGTCCTTTTTCTCCCTGAATGTTCTGGCTACAGGGGGATAGGCTTCAACTTGTGTTAATACTTGGTGACTGTGTCCTGTGATTCCACAGATGACTTAAGTTCAGTGGCCACTCCTCATTCCTATTGCTTGATGGTTTTGCCCCAGCTGACAGTTTTGCTTACTGCTTTTTTTTTTCTCCGTTCATTCGTGAGTTCATTCTTATAAATTTGACCTACATGATGCCATCCTTTGCTGGTTCTCCTCTCTTATGGTTCTTCCTTTCTTTTTTTTTTTTGAGTTGGAGTCTCACTCGGTCGCCCGGACTGGAGTGCAGTGGCCGCTCTCGGCCACCGCAGCCTCGCCTGCTAGGCTCCGGTGATCCTTCTGCCTCAGCCTTCCGAGTAGCTGGAACTACAGGCATGTGCTACCCCGCCCGGCTGATTTTTTGATTTATTGTAGAGATGAGGTCTCGCTGCCCAGGCGGGTCTTGAAACCCCGGGCTCAGGCAATCCACTCACCTCAGCCTCCCAAAGGCATGGTATTACAGCCTGAGCCACCGAGCTCGGCTGGTTCTTCCTTTCCAATGATGGAAACAGAACTTGGTGGGTGACTGAGCCACACCATTTTCAAAGCAATTTCCAATAATGAGGTCTCACAAATTATAAGTGATTATGAAAGTTTATCTAAATCCTCTCTCCAGACTTGGATTCTTTTGTAAAGAAGCAAAGAAAAGTACATAATGCATTGTAGACTCACTTATCCACCAGGGAATCCCTTATCCCATCCAAGTCAGTTTCCTTATTTTACAAAATGGAGATAACGGTATCTAAATCATGGTGGTTGTGTGGCTCAAATGGCTAAGTAATATGATGTACATATATGAAAACACTATACCCTGAAAAAGCACTACATTCACAGAAATTATTACTAATTTGGTTACTAAGTACATATGGTTATCTTATTTTATAAGCTGTTTTGGGTTTCTATTTTTTAGCTAAAGTTGAAGCCAAGAAGAGATTTTATGCATGTAGCTTGCTAATTTAATTAAGCATCCATATGTATACACATGCACACACACAGACACACACACACACACACACACACATAAATACATTGACTAATGAGTGCTGACTTTCCATTTATTGTAAATGAAACTTGCCTGCTCTGGCTATCACATAGTTTTCCTCTCGAAAAGTTGTTTTGGTAGGTGGTATCTTTAGGGCTTACCATTTAGCATAGGCTTCATCCACAGGATAGCAGCACATTTATTTTATTTGTCGGATTTATTTACATTCTGTCTCTTTCCCAAAAGTATTAGCGACAAGGCAGGTTTATTTTAAGCAGCAACTTATAGGCAGAGTCCTAAGGCAAATCTAGTCTTTCATTTGTCTTCCTTTAGCTAGACAGCAAGTTTAATAACCTGACATTGACCCTGGTCATTTTTAGCTGCGGTTCTAGGAGTTTTGTGCCCATGGCAGCACCCCAGGAATAAACATTGGGTTAACTTCTACATGGATAGACCTTTTAATCAATAGTGATAGTCTTATAGATTTAATAACTGAATCAGATTTGAATCCCTAGTATATTCAGTATTGAGCCATTTTACTTTTTCTATTGATTTTCTGAGTATATGCAGTTGGATCAACTACTAAGTTTTTCATGTCAGACTATTTTCTTTGAGACATTCCTTACTCCGAGTTCTTACCTTCAGCCCTTAATTTCTCAAGAAATATGAACTAATTTTCATAATAGCTGAAATTGGGAAGGGGATGGTAAGTATAATTCTTCACCGTGAACGTACTCTTACAATGGAAAATAACATTTAAAATTGGTGCCGTTGCTTTCTTCTTCTCCTGATTTGTAACATTTTTGTGACTTGCCTAAAGACTCATGGTCAGTTGATGATAGAGCTGAGCCTCCAACTGAGCATCTTGCTCCTCATCTGACACTCTCCCCTGGCACAGTGTGTCCTGGGACGGTTGTCGTCACTGCATTGATTCTTATGTTATGTAATATCCCTGACTCTTTGGGGTCGCATTCTCACCAAATAGAGCCAGAATGTAAAAGTTTTAATATAGAATCTGCATAGGGGAAAACATTTTTGTGTATATACCTTTTGCCCATTTTTTTAGTGAACTGTTTCATCTGGGGGTTGTTCAAAAAGTTCCTGCACCAATGCTAAATGCTTTGATTCTTTTGCTCAAGGATTTTGTGGTGTAATGACTCAAGATTTATTTACTTACCCCAAATTTCTTCTAAATATACAACCAATAGACAAGTACTGGTAAACATGCAAGAACTCAGGATATAGAACTTTGATGAGCTCTTACTGGTGAAATTTCCAGAAGACAAATTTCAGCCAAAAAACCTGTAGCCAAGGGACTGGCATTAAGTACTGAAGTCTACTCTGTCTTGAAGGACTAAAGCAAATGAGGAAATGCCACAGAACAGAATTGTAAGGGTTACAATTCTGACAAGATGAAAACAATAGAACTTATAGAAGGAGGATGATGAAGGAGAGAAAGGGAGAGAGCTGTGTAAGCATGCTGATTGCCTCAGATCTTACAGCTGGGGTACAGAAACTCTCACTCCAAGCAGGAAGATATAAATATATTTAAAGATTATAAAACAAACAGCAGTAAACAGTGTAAAAATAATTTAAAGTGTGCACAGGAGGATGGTAGAGAGAAAATGAAAATACTCTTATTTATCATTATTCTTATTTGAGTTAATAGGTGCAAACATTTGTATGGTTGTATACATAAAAGTAATCACAAGAATAGAAATATACTCCTTGTAAGCAATCACATAAAATATAGAAGGTAAGGCAAAGAAAGCCCAGATCATAATGCAAAATATTTTTTAAAAGATGACAGAAGCGGGCAGCCTCCTCAGGTCCCCTCACACTGTGGGAGCTTTTCTGTCTTCTCAATAAATCTTGCTTAAAAAAAAAAAAAAAAAAAAAAGACAATAGAAGCTCAGAAATTGAAATTTTTAAAAGAATGTCATTTATGGTAGCATCAAAAATATAAAGTGCAGTTGATACTCACTATTCACATAGGCCATATTTACAAGTTCACCTACGCTAAAATGTATTTCTAAGATCCAAATCAATACCCATGATCCTTTACAGTCATTGGACATGTGCAGAATGACAAAAAGTCCAGGCAGCCTGTCCAGTATGCACATTCCCAGCTGAGGTCCAGGGCAAAACTCTGCCTTCTTGCCTCAGCTCTCAGCAGTCAACAAGTATGCTTTGCATGGTCTATTTAGTGCTAAATTTTTCTCACTTTTGTGCTTTTTCTTGGTGATTTCACTGTTTAAAACAGCCTCCAAGCATAGTGTTGAAGTGCTGTCTAGTGTTCCTAAGTGCAAGGAAGCTGTGATGTACCTTACAGAGAAAATACATGTGTGAGATAAGCTTTGCTTATCTATCTGTCTGTCTGTCTGTCTATCCATCCATCCATCCATCTATCCTATCTATTTTTGAATCAGTTTCACTCTGTTTCCCAGGCTGGAGTGCAGTGACACTATCACAGTTTACTGCAGCCTTGAACTCCTGAGCTCAAGCAATCCTTCCGCCTCAGCCACCCAAGTAGCTGTGACTACAGGAGTAGGCCGTCATACCTGACTACTTTTTAAAATTTTTTTTAGATACAAGGTCTCGCTGTGTTGTGCAGATTTGTCTCAAAACTGCTAGGCTCAAGCAATCCTCCCACCTCACTCTCCCAAAGTGCTGGGATTACAAGCATGAGCTATCGCATCCAGCCTATTTATTTTTTTGAGTCAGTGTCTCACTCTTGCCTAAACTGGAGGTCAGTGGCACAGTCACAGCTCACCACAGTCTCAGACTCCTGGGCTCAAGTGATCTTTCATCCTCAGCCTCCCAAAGTGCTGGGATTACAGGCATGAACCTCAGTGCATGGTCAGCTTTGTTCATTTAAAATGCTGTTGACTGTGAGTTCAATGTTAATGAGTTAGCAACACAGTCCACCAGAAAACAGAGGAGAAAATTTGCCAATCTGTACATGAAATCATTCTGAAAAGTATTACAGTAACATCTATAGTGTATGATGAAGCTATAGAAAAGACGGAACAGTGGCAAATTTATGAACTCTTGAGATGATGGCCAAATAAAGAAGCATAAATGGGTAGCATTGTTATGAGGCTGAAAGCCAAAGGAAGTTATGATCACATTATCCAGGGTCAGGAAAATATTAAACACTTCTTGGTTAATGTTTCATTATAAACAAATACTGTGTGATTATTTGTAAGCAATATATGTTAAATGAGATGTCTTTAAACAAACACATAAAATAAGGTTATGTTATGTATTGATCTGTTGACACAAATGTTTTGACAAGAGGCTCATGGGAGCCTAACCCTGTATTTCTCCTAGGAGCGATGAGTGTTTGCTTTATAGACCATAACTACTGTCAATAATGAAAACTGAATGCGCTTAGGGATGAAATTAACAAAAGATATGGAAGCCCTCTGTGCTAAAACCTGTAAAACTGATGAGAGAAACTAAACACCTAAATACATGGAGAAGTGTACCATGTTCATGGATAAAAAAACTCAATATTCAGTGAAGTCTACAAAAATTGATCTGTAAATTCATACAATAGCAATAAAAATCCCAGCAAACTTTTTTAGAAATTGGCAAGCTGATTCTGAATTCTATTTGAAAATGTCAACAACCTAAAATAGTTAGAACTACTTTGAAAAACAAGAACAAAGTTGGGAGTATTCACACTGACTGGAAGACTTATTTTAAAGGTACAGCAATTAAAACAATATGATGTTGGTATACAGACAGCTAAATAGATCATCAGAATAGAGTACAGAAATAGACCCATATAGATGCATATATTGACATGTGACTTTTTACTAAGATGCAAAGGCAATTCAGTTGACAAAGAATCACCTTTTACTCAGATGATATGTCACTTGTGTATCCATATACAGAAGTATGAACTTTGATTCATACTTTCACCATGTGCAAAAAATAGCCCAAAATGGATCATAGACCTAAATATAACACTTCTAAAAGAGAGCATAAAAAAAAATCTTTGCAACTTTGAGTTAGGCAAAAATTTCTTAGATATGAAACCATAAACACTCATAAAAGAACAAACTGATGAATAGACCTCAAAATTAAGAATTTCTACTCTTTGAAAGAAACTGCAGAGAAGGAAAAGACAAGGTATAGACTGGTAGAAAATATTTGCCAATTGTTTATCTGATAAAGGATTTGTATTCAGCATGTATAAAGAAATATCACACTCAATATTAATAAACCATCTAATTTTTGAAAATGGGCAAAAGAGTTGAATAGGAACTTCACCAAAGAAGATATGTAGATGTCATATTTGCATATTAAAATATTCGACTTCTGGCAAAATGGTGACAGGACAGGTTGTACTGTGAGTGTCTGCGAAAGTGAGTGTCCATAAAGACTCAGTGCATGATCAGCTTTGTTCAGGTAGCTGCTGTTGCCATAGCCAACCTGCTCCCCGGCCCTACAACACTGCTTGGCAGCCACCGCCACTGCCGCTGCCCTGCCTGGGGCAGCCCTCAGCTCCTGGACCCATGGAGCTCTGGGCTGCATTGCTAGCTACACCACTCTGCCCCAAGCCATGCCGCGCCATGCTGACCTACAGCACCCAGCTGTCTTACACTCTGCCTCTCCTGGCTTGGCCCCCAGCCACCATGAGACCAGAGACTGGCTGGTGTTCCAAGACCAGGCAGAGTCCTGCATTGCCCCACCCAGCTCTGCCCAGGTCCACTCAGCCTCCAACTTGGGACCTAAGGTAATCTCATCAAACTGGGAGAGACAGAAGCCCCTCCCCCATGCTAGATGGGAAGCAGACAAGTCAAATCTGAGTGGCAGACTTGACGGGCAGCAAGCCAACTGAATCCAGATCTGATCCACCTTCTGCAGCAGGCCTGGGGCATCTGACCCTAGCCGTGAGCAACCCTACCAGCCTGCGATGAGAGCAGGAGATCAGGGTGAAAGGATGTTGGACTTGCAGGAACGATCACAGAACAAACCTGGTTTCTTGTTTTTATTTTTATTCTCTGTTTTACTCATTATTTTTCCTCTTTTCTCTCTCTTCTTACTATTATTGATAACATTTTTGTATTTACTCTGTTTCTGTTATTTCACTGATTTTTCTTTCTTTAGACTTCCTATTTGTGTAGGGGAATAGTACATCATTAGGAATGTTGGTTGGCTTGTGTGTTTGAAGATTGTATGTTTTAGTTTTGGTTTTTTTTTACTGTTTTCTGTCTTTGTGTTTCATTTCGTTTGTTAGTATGTTTGTCTGTTTTCCCTCTGCTGTTCTCTCTCTTCACCTTCCTCCCCACACCCTTCCCTTTTCCATTCGTTTCCTTTCTCTTACCTCATTTTGCTTTCAGGAAGCAAACATATACCCCCCCCAACATGGACAGATTGCAAGGAAGTGGGTAGTGGGTTCCAGGGTACCCATACACCTGTCAGTGGATACTGGGATCTGCAGATAGATTTTGAATCACAGCTCCCCCCTCAGTTAAATCTCAAAACTGCAAAAAAGTATAGTCCCAACCCACAGTCCAGCTTCAGAATTGAACAAAGCTAGAGGATTCACATAAGGAAGAATGGGAGACTGAGCAAACAGAAGTAAAAACAACCCCGCCATCCCTGAAAAACAGAATTAAAGAAGAGGGGGTGGGGAGAAGAAAAAAAAGAAAAATGTGGGGAGGAAAATCTCCACAAATGAAGAAAAACCAAAAGAAGAATATAGGTCTCACACAGAGCCCTGGGAGGTCAGACACTGAGAAAACAGACTTCAGAATGCAAACAATGAAGAGTCTCCAGAATGAGTGGACACATACTACAAATTCAGACATCACAACATTAATAGAATAAAAATAATTGAGGCGAGATAAAAGGAAAATAGGAAGACTCAAGATGATAACTGAGATAACAGCAGTAAAGAATACTGTGATTGAAATAAATAACAAACTAATAAGTATGGAAAGCAGAATTAGCAAGCAGAAGAAAGAATCTCAGAGCTTGAGGACCAAAATATAGAACTGAACTAACACAAGCTGTAAAAAGCATAGAAAAGAAGCTTTAAAAGACAGAACAAAATCTTCAAGAGATACGCAATTATTTCAAGAGGTCGAACCTAAGAGTAATTGGACATCCTGAGGCAGAAAGACAGAGACCACCCTGGAGCAAACATTCCATGAAATTATTCAAGAAAACTTCCCTTATCACATCAGTGATGAAAAGTTCAAACACAAGAGATTCAAAGAACCCCTGCAAGACAATAAATGAGAAGACCAACTCCCAGACACATAATAATTAGACTAAAAATGTAAGTATAAAAGAAAAACTCCTAAGGGCAGCAAGAGATAATGGTCAGACTACCTACTGGAAAAGACCAATTAGAATAGCAGCAGATTTGTCTACAGAAACACTTCAGGCTAGGAGAGCTTGGAGCCCAATCTTCAAAGTTCTCAAAGATAAACAATTTCAACCAAGAATAACCTACCCAGCTAAACTAAGCTTCATCAGTGAGGAAGAACTAATACCTTTTCCAGACATACAATGCATAAGAACTTACGCTACCTCAAGACCAGCACTGCAAGAAGCACTTAAGAAAATATTAAACACAGAAGAAAAGGAAAAAAGAATGACAATGCTCTTCATAAGAGTATAGGAAAAGATTGAAAACACACATGAATCAATCCAAAAATCAAAAGAAAGACAACAAGCAGGAACAACAAGAACTCTATAATAACCTCACAACAGGGATAAACTCTCACATTTCGGTAATTAGCCTGAATGAATGGACTAAATGCACCACTGAAAAGACATAGAATGGCAAAATGGATAAAATATCGTGAGGCAACAATATATTGTCTCCAAGAGTCTCATCTCACCAGAAAGGACACTCACAGTCTCAAAGTAAGAAGATGGGAAGCAAAGTATCAGATGAACAGAACACTAAAGAAGGCAGGTGTTACAATCTTAATTTTAGACAAAATATCCTTTAAGCTATCAAAAATTTAAAAAGATACAGAAGGTCACTACATAATGATAAAAGGTTCAATCCATCAACAAGAAATATCCATTCTAAACATATATGCACCCAACATAGGAGCACCAACTTTCATAAAGCAGCTTCTAGGCAAACTTAAAAAAGATATTAACTTTAACACAATTATAGCTAGGCACTTTAATATCCCACTCACACCCTAGACAGATCATCAGGACAAAAAATCAACAAGACAATCCAGAACCTCAATGTGACTCTTTACCAAATGGACTTAATTGATACCTACAAAACACTCCACCGAATGACCATAGAATACACATTCTACTCATCACCACACAGAACATACTCTAAGATCAATCACATCCTTGGCCACAAATCAAGCATAAACAATTTCATAAGATTGAAATTTTGCCATGCACCTTTTCAGACCACAGTGGAATAAAAATTAATATCACCACCAACAAAGTTCTCCCCAAATCCACAAAGACATGGACACTAAGCAGCATGATGCTAAGTAACTCCTGGGTCAACATGGAAACCAAAACAGATTAAAAGATACCTGGAAACAAATGAAAATGAAGAAACATCTTACCAAAGTCTCTGGGATGCCATGAAAGTAGTAGTAAGAGGGAAATTCATAACACTATAAACGCACAAAAAGGAGATGGAAAGATCACAAGTTAACACTCTGACAAGTCACCTAAGGAAGCTGGAAAAACAAGACCATCAAAACCCTAACTTTAGCAGAAGAATCTATATCACCAAAATAAAAACCCAAATTCATAGAAGAGAAAAAGACAACACAAAAAAAATCAATGAAACATAAGAAAAAGAGAGAAAAAGCCCAAATAAACACAATCAGAAACTCAAAAGATGAAGTCACATCTGACCCTAAAGAAATACAAAAGATTACCAGAGACTACTATGTCTACTTGTATGGAAACAAACTGGAAAACCTAAAGGAAATGGAAGACTTTCTGACATCACACAACCTCCTTAGGTTGAAACAAGAAGAAATCGAGACCCTAAATAGACCAATAACAATCCAGGAAATTGACTATGTCATAAGAAAACTACCTACAAAAAAAAAAAAAAAAAAAGCCCTGGACCAGATGGCTTCCCAGCAGAATTCTACAAAACATACAAGGAGGAACTGATACCAATCCTATTGAAAGTATTCTAGGTGATTGAGAAAGATGGAACTCTCCTCACATCATTTTATGAAACTAACATCACATTGATACCCAAGCCAGGTAAAGACCCAACTAAGAAGGAGAACCACAGCCATATCCCTGATGAACATAGATGCTAAAATTCTCAACAAGCTTCTAGCAAACCAGATTCAACAACACATCTCAGAAGTCATCCATCATGACCAAGTAGACTTCATCCCCAGGATGCAAGACTGGTTCAACATTTGTAAGACCATAAACGTAATTATACATCAACATACAAAAACCACATGATTATATCATTAGATGCAGAAAAGCTTTTGACAAAATCCAGCACCCCTTCCTGATAAAAACCCTCAAACACCTAGGCATAGATGGAACATACCTCAAAATAGTAAGAGCCATCTATGAGAAACACACAGCCAGCATACTGCTAAACAGACAGAAATTGGAACCATTTCCTCTAAAACTGGAACAAGACAAGGATGCCCACTCTCACCCCTCCTTTCAACATAGTTTTGGAAGTTCTAGCTAGAGCAATCAGAGAAGAGAAGTCAATCAGAGGTATCCAATAGGAAAAGAGGAAGTCAAGTTATCTCTCTTTGCAGATGAGATGATTCTATACCTTGAAAACCCAAGACAATCTGTCAAAAACCTCTTTGCACTGATAAAGGACTTTGGCAAAGTCTCAGGGTGTAAAATAAATGTGCAAAAGACAATCTCATTTCTATACACCAATAATAAACAAACCCAAATAAAAAAACAAAATTCCGTTCACAATAGCCACAACAAAAATGAAATGCCTTGACATCTTCCTAAGCAGAGATGTGGAAGACCTTTACAATGAAAACTACAAAACACTGCTCAAAGCAATCAAAGGTGACACAAACAAGTGGGAAAATATTCCATGCTCATGGATTGGAAGAATCAACATTGTTAAGATGTCCATTCTACCTAAGGCAATCTACAAATTTAATGCAATACCCATCAAATTACCAGCAACATTCTTCTCAGACCTAGAAACAACAATACAGCAATTCATATGAAAACATAAATGACCACGAATACCCAAAACAATCTCAGCAAAAAACACAAAGCAGGAGGTATCACACTCGCAGATTTTAAACTTAATTATAAACCTACAATAATGAAAACAGCCTGGTATTGGTACAAGGACAGGTATATAGATCAATGGACTAGAATTGAGATTCCAGAAGCAAAACCTCAATTTCTCATCTAACTCATCTTCAACAAAGCCTCCACCACCAAACACTGGGGACAGGAGAACCTATTCAATAAATGGTGCTGGGAAAACTGGCTGACTACATGCACAAGATTGAAGCAGGACCCCTACCTATCGCCATACACATAAATTAACTCTAAATGGATCAGAGACCTAAATGTAAAACCTCAAATTGTAAGAACATTAGAAAATGCAGGAGACATTTTTATGGAAGTTGGAACTGGCAACCAATTCCTGATCAAAACCCGAAGTGCCCAGACCATAAGAGATAACAGACAAGTGGAACCCCATCAAACTGACAAGCTTCTGCAAAGCCAAAGAAAGCATCAAGAGAGTGGAGAGACAGCCCACAGACTGGGAAAAAATATTTGCCAACTCCATGTCTGACAAAGGCCTAACATCTATGTTCTACAAGGAACTCAAACGTGCTGAAAAGAAAAAAAAGCCCCATTACAAAGTGGGCAAAAGATATGAACAGACAATTCTCAAAAGAAGACATAAGAGTGGCCAACAGATATATGAAGAAATGTTCAACCTCACTAGTCACCTCACTGCAATTAAAACTACACTGAAATACCACCTAACTCCAGTCAGAATGGCCATCATCAATAACTCAGAAAATAACAGATGCTGAAGAGCACAATGTGGCAAAAAGGGAACACTTCTACACTGTTGGTGAGAGTGTAAACTAGTACATCCTCTGTGGAAATCAGTGTGGTGATCCCTAAAAGTTCTAAAAATCGACCTTCCATATGACCCCGCAATTTTCTTACTGGGAATATACCCAGAAGAACTCAAATCACACATATAAAAATACTTGCACACATATGTTTATAAATATACTTGCACACGTGTTTATCGCAGCATTGTTCACAATAGCAAGAACATGGAACCAACCATGCTACCCATCAAAAGTGGACTGGATAAAAAAATGTGGTACATATACACAATGGAATATTACACAGCCATAAAGAAAAACAAAATCATGAACTTCACAGCAACCTGGATGGAATTAGAGTCTAATACTGAGTGATCTTTCTCAGAAACAAAGAACTGAGTATCATATGTTCCCACTCATAAGTAGATGTTGAACAACTACCATAATACTATAAGAAAAGGTTTGACAGCGGGAAGCTGCAGGGGGAGGGGAGGTGAGATTGATGGTAGTGGAAATCTTCCTGGGGAAGGGGGGGCATACCTCATCAACAAGGGTACCTACACAATGAATATTTGTATACCTAACCCTGAATTACACCCCACAATTTTAAAATAAAAAAATTTTAAAGTTAAAAAAAAATGAAGGATAGTGGTGCAAAGCTAGGGAAAAAAAATATTCTCACCCTCATTAATCATTCAGGAAATACAAATTAAAACCACAATGAGATATTCTTGCACACCTATAAGGATGACTGAAATTAAAAGACTGATGATCCCAAAAGTTGACAGGAACTAGAATTAACCCAATATCCATCAATAGATGAGTGATGAACACATTGTGGTATGTCCTTACAATGTACTACTGCTCAACAATACAAAGCAGAGAACTGTTGATACACATGTATGCTGAAAACAGAAACTGTACTTACTTTATAAGCACTGTAACTGTTCCAACAAATGTTCAGGTAACATTTTAGAGTATAATAATAAAATATTAGATGTACTAAGAAAAATAGAGAATTCTTTGCTTAATCTAGAAGTGAAGAAAGCCTTTTTAGTTATGATGTAAAATCCAGAAATCATGAAAGAAAATACTGATAAGCTAGACTATATAAGCTTCTTTTAAAACCCATTCTGTGGCAAAAACAAACACTTTAAGTAAAATAGAAATGAGTAGGAAGATTTGCAGCTTGTATGAGACAATGGAAGTATTTTTGTAATATAATTTTAATATATTAAGTGTGCCTACAAATCAATAAGAAAAAAACAAATAACCCCCCAAATAATAAACAGTTCATAGTAAAGAAAAAGAGATAACTCTTAAACATTCTTGACATGTTCAGCATCATTCTTGACATGTTCAGAAACGCTCATTAAAAGCATAATGAAGCCAGGTGCGGTGGCTGATGCCTGTCATCCTAGCACTTTGGGAGGTGGAGGTGAGAGGGTTGCCTGAGCTCATGGGTTCGAGTCCAGCCTGGGCAACTTGGTGAGACCTCATCTATACAACAGATCAAAAAATTAGCTGGGCATGGTGTTGCACACCTGTGGTTCCAGCTTTTTGGAAGGCTGAGGTGGAAGGATCGCCTGAGGCCAGCAGGCCAAGGCTGCGGTGGCCATGAGTGTGTCACTGCATTCCAGCCTGGGCAATAGAGGAAGACTCCACCTCAAAATAAATAAATAAAAATAAAAGCACAATGAGATGGTTTTTCACATACCAGAAGGTAAAGGTACTTACCTTCTTACCTTCTTACACTTAATAACTCCTTATGTTGATGAGATCAAGGGAAACACACTTTCACATATTAACATTTTTGGTGAGAATGTAAATTGCTATAACTTCTAAGAAAAATAGTTGACAATAACTTTCAGTATTAAAAGCACACAGAGCATATCTCATTTGATCCAGTAAGTTTATTTCTAGGAATTTATTCTATAGATATATTTCCTTATATGCAAAATGAATACCTGTATATTTATTGCAGCATCGCTTGTAAAATTTTACATGCTCACCAAAAGTAAATGTATTAAATAGGTTACATCTATTCATTAAAAAGAATACTGAGACAGCTCTACAGCTACATGATGTAGACATTCTTAAAGTTATTATGTTAGGTGAAAGAAGCAAGGCACAGAACACTGTACAGCATGCTGTTATTTCTTATACTATGCTAGTGTAGGCATGGAATTTTCTCTGGAAGGACACACAAGAAATGAGTAATCATGGTGTTCTCTGTGATAGAAGGTTGGAATTAGAAGGAGCATACTATTCACTGGTAACATTTGGAACTTTGTGTACATGTTACCTTATTTTAAATATTCCTGAACTTATAAATCATCGAGAACTTGGAGGGCCCTATAAAGTTAAGTTTTAAAATTTTCTGCTTGAGATTATGAAGGTTATAGTAATTAAAATAATTGACTATAATAATAATTAAGTATAAGGTACTATACTTTGGTACTTCACAAACATTGCCTGAGTTTTTCTAACAATCCTTCAAAGTGGTAGTACTTTACAGATTAAGAAATAGATTCAGAATATTGCCCAAGGATACACATCTAATAAGGAAACTTTTAAGAAATTCAGTTCAATGAGGCTTGAGGATTAACATCCAAATATATCTGAGCTTCTACCGAAAACGTTTGTGAGTGGCTTTGTGTGGTGGCAGGCACTTCCAAGAAAAGACAGCCATTATCTTACTGACAGTGTTGTGTATTGATTGTAATTTGCATGACTCTAGCAGACTCAAAATCTTAAAAATATCAACTCCCAAGATATATGTTATCTTTTGAGAATAAATATTGTCATGGTCCTTTATAACTAGACTGTGGCCCTATCGATTTGGTTGTATTCCATAAGGAAAATGAAATTAATCAGCAGATGCACAAGTTTTAAATTTAGGACAAGTCTTTTTGAAAAAAAGAAAAATCCAAGTAAAATTAGGGAGGAAAATGGAATCTTCTTTTTTTTTCTTCATCTTTTAAATGAGGACTTTTGCTTCTATCACTATAAATAATCAATAGCGTTTTGTATTTTGCTTTATTTGGAGCAAGGGTAAATTTCAGTGTTTTTATTCCAAAGAACTCAAAGGATCACCTTGACAGCTGATAAACTGGCTTACATATTAATATATTTTTTAAGGTACTGTGAATGTTTATTACAATAGTATACAATATTCTCGTGATTCACTTTTGTAGATTTTTTTTAATCAATATTTTTTATTATGATTTTGAGGGGTACAGTTAAGGGTTAAGTGTACAATTACATTTCATTCAGGCACCCTGTGATAAGAGGTGTTTCCTTATCCCCAGACAGATATTTGCGACTGTTAATCCCATCCCCCTCCCCCCCAAAGTTTCCCAGTACCGTTCACCTTTTTCTTACAGTATTACATTGGATGTTCAAGGTTCATTATATGAGTGAGAACATGTGTTACTCGGATCTTTGTTTCTGTGAGAGGTCACTCAGTATTATAGACTCTAGTTCCATCCAGGTTGCTGCGAAATTCATGATTTTGTTCTTTTTTATGGCTGCGTAGTATTCCATCATGTATATGTACCACATTTTTTTTAATCCAGTCCTCTTTTGATGGGCAGCATGGTTATTTCCAGGTTCTTGCTTTTGTGAACAACGCTGCGATAAACATACGTCTGCAGGTATCTTTTTTATAGAGTGATTTGAGTTCTTCAGGGTATATTCCCAGTAGGGGGATTGCGGGGTCATATGAAAGGTTGATTTATAGAGCTTTTAGGAATCGCCACACTGCTTTCCACAGAGGTTGCACTAGTTTATACTCCCACCAACAGTGTAGAAGTGTTCCCTTTTCGCCACACCCTCTCCAGCAGCTGTTATTTTTTGAGTTGTTGATAATTGCCATTCTGACTGGAGTTAGGTGGTATCTCAGTGTGGTTTTGATTTGCATCTCCCTGATGATTAGTGAGGTTGAGAGTTTCTTCATGTGTTTCTTGGCTGCTTGGATGTCTTCTTTTGTGAAGTGTCTGTTCATATCTTTTTCCCATTTTATAATGGGATTGTTTGTTTTTTTCTTTTCAGCACGTTTGAGTTCCTTGTAGATCCAGGATGTTAAGCCTTTGTCAGACCTGGAGTTGGCAAATACTTTTTCCCAGTCTGTAGGCTGTCTCCCTGCTCTCTTGGTGGTTTCTTTGGCTTTGCAGAAGTTTGTCAGTTTAATAAGGTCCCACTTGTCTATCTTCTCTCTTATGACCTGTGGGTTTCGGGTTTTGTTCAGGAATTGGATGCCAGTTCCGATTTCCATGAGGGTATTTCCTTCCTTTTCTAAGGTTCTTATGGTTTGAGGTTTTACATTTAGGTCTCTGATCCATTTGGAGTTAACCTTTGTGCATGGGGATAGATAGGGGTCCTATTTTAATCTTCTGCATGTGGTCAACCAATTTTCCCAGCACCATTTATTGAATAGGTTCTCCTCTCCCCAGTGGTAGGCGGTGGGGGCTTTGTCGAAGATGAGTTGCTGAGAAATTGAGGTTTTGCTTCGGGAATCTCAATTCTATTCCATTGATCTATATGCCTGTTCCTGTACCAATACCAAGCTGTTTTGATGATTGTAGCTTTATAGTAAAGTTTGAATTCTGGTAATGTGATGCCACCTGCTTTGTTTTTTTTTTTTGCTGAGGATTGTTCTGGCTATTCTTGAATGTTTGTGTTTCCATATGAATTCCTGTGTTGCTTTTTACAGGTCTGAGAAGAATGTTGCTGGTAATTTGATGGGTATTGCATTGAATTTGTAGATTGCCTTAGGTAAGATGGACATCTTCACAATGTTGATTCTTCCAATCCATGAGCATGGGATATTTTTCCACTTGTTTGTGTCATCTTTGATTTCTTTGAGCAGTGTTTTGTAATTTTCATTGTAAAGATCTTTCACGCCTCTGGTTAGGAAGATGCCAAGGTATTTCATTTTTTTTTTGTGGCTATTGTGAATGGAATTTGTTTTTTATTTGGGTTTCTGTTTGTTTATTATTGGTGTAGAGAAATGTGATTGTCTATTGTACATTTATTTTGTATCCTGAGATTTTGTCAAAGGCCTTTATCCGTGTAAGGAGGTTTTTGACAGATTCTCTTGGGTTTTCAAGGTACATAATCATATCATCTGCAAAGAGAGATAACTTGACTTCCTCTTTTCCTATTTCGATATCCCTGATTGCCTCCTCCTCTCTGATTGCTCTAGCCAGGACTTCCAATACTATGTTGAACAGGAGGGGTGAGAGTGGACATCTTTGTCTAGTTCTAGTTTTCAGGGGAATTGGTTCCGATTTTTGTCCATTTAGGAGTATGCTGGCTGTAGGTTTCTCGTAGATAGCTTTTACTATTTTGAGGTATGTTCCCTGTATGCCTAGATGTTCAAGGGTTTTTATCAAGAAGGGGTGCTGGATTTTATCAAAAGCTTTTTCTGCATCTAATGATATGATCATGCAGTTTTTGTTTTGACATCTGTTGATGAATTTAATTACATTTATGGTTTTATGATTGTTGAACCAGCCTTGCATCCCAGGAATGAAGCCTACTTGGCCATGGTGGATGATTTTTGAGATGTGTTGCTGAATCCGGTTTGCTAGGATCTTGTTGAGAATTTTAGCATCTATGTTCATCAAAGATATTGGCCTGTAGTTTCTCTTTCTTTGTTGGATCTTTACCTGGCTTGGGTATCAATGTGATGTTGGCTTCGTAAAATGATTTGGGGAGAGTTCCATCTTTTTCAATAGCCTGGAATACCTTCAGTAGGGTTGGTATCAGCTCCTCCTTAAATGTCTTGTAGAATTCTGCTGGAAAGTCATCTGGACCAGGGCTTTTTTTGGTAGGACGTTTTCTTATTAGGTAGTCGATTTCCTTGATTGTTATTGGTCTATTTAGGGTCTCAATTTCTTCTTGTTCCAACCTAGGTAGGTTGTGTGATGTCAGAAAGTCCTCCATTTCCTTAAGGTTTTCAAGTTTGTTTCCATACAAGTGTACGTAGTAGTCTCTAATGATCTTTTGTATTTCTTCAGGGTCAGATGTGGCTTCATCTTTTGTGTTTCTGATTGTGCTTATTTGGTTTTTTTCTCGTTTTTTCTTGGTCAGTCTAGCTAGGAGACCATCAATCTTGTTTATCCTTTTGAAGAACCAGCTTTTTGTTTCATTGATTTTTTTGTATTATCTTTTTGTCTTCTATGTCCTGGATTTGGGCTTTTATTTTGGTGATCTGGATTCTTCTGCTAAAATTAGGGTTTTTGTGTTCTTGTTTTTCCAGCTTCTTTAGGTGGCTTGTTAGGTTGTGAATTTCTGTTCCTTCCATTTTCTTCATGTATGTTTGTTAGGATATAAATTCCCCTCTTACTACAGCTTTCAGGGCATCCCAGAGATTTTGGTAAGATGTTTCTTCATTTTCATTTGTTTCCAGGTATCTTTTGATCTCTGTTTTGATTTCATCATTGACTCAGGAGTTGTTTAGCATCATGCTGTTTAGTGTCTATGACTTTGTGGGTTTTGAGGTTTGGGGGGGCTTTATTTATTTTTATTCCACTGTGGTCCGAGAAGGTACATGGTAGAATTTTGGTCCTTTATAATTTGCTTATGCTTGATTTTTATGGCCGAGTGTGTGGTCGATCTTAGAAATGTTCCATGTGGTGATGAGTAGAAGGTGTATTCTGTGGTCTTTGGATGGAGTGTTCTGTAGGTATCAATTAAGTCCATTTGGTCCAAAGTCACATTGAGGTTCCGAGTCTCCTTGCTGATTTTTTTGTCCTGATGATCTGTCTAGGGTTGTGAGTGGGGTATTAAAGTCCCCAGTTATGATGGTGTTAGAGTCAATATCTTTCTTTAGTTTTCCTAGAAATTGCTTTATGAAAGTTGGCGCACTTATGTTGGGTGCATATATGTTTAGGATAGATATTTCTTGTTGATGGATTGAGCCTTTTATCATTATGTAGTGGCCTTCTGTATCTTTTTTGATTTTTAATAGCTTGAAGGGTATTTTGTCTGAAATTAAGATCGCTACTCCTCCTTTCTTTGGTATTCCGTTCACCTGAAAGTTTGTTTCCCATCCTCTTACTTTGAGTCTGTGGGTGTCCTTTCTAATGAGGTGAGTCTCTTGAAGGCAATAGATTGTTGCCTGATGATATTTTATCCACTTTGACATTCTATGTCTTTTCAGTGGTGCATTTAGTCCATTCACATTTAGGCCTAATAATTGAAATGTAAAAGTTGATCCCTGACATAAGGTTCTTACGGAGTTGTTCTGTGTTTGTTTGTTGTCTTTCTTTGGGTTTTGGAGTTGGTTCATGTGTGTTTTTAATCTTTTGCCTGTACTCTTGTGAAGAATGCTGTTGTTCTTTTTTCTTTTTCTTCTGTGTTCAGTACTTTCTTAAGTGTTTCTTGTAGAGGTGGTCTGGCAGCAGCATAGGTTCTTAGGGATTGGATATCTGGAAAAGATTTCAATTCTCCCTCACTAATGAAGCTTAGTTTGGCTGGGTAGGTTAGTCTTCGTTGAAATTGTTTCTCTTTTAGAACTTTGAAGATAGGGCTCCAGGCTCTCCTAGCCTGAAGGGTTTCTGTGGATAAATCTGCTGCTATTCTAATTGGTTTTCCCTGGTAGGTAGTCTGGCCTTTTTCTTTTGCTGCCTTTAGGATTTTTCCTTTTATAGCTACTTTGTTTAGGCAAATTATTATGTGTCTGGGAGTTGGTCTTTTCATTTGTTGTCTTGCAGGGGTTCTCTGAATCTCTTGTGTTTGAATTTTTTCATCCTTGATGAGATGAGGGAAGTTTTCTTGAATGATTTCATGAAATGTTTGTTCCAGTGTGGCTTCTGTTTCTCTCTCTGCCTCAGGAAGCCCAGTTACTCTTAGGTTTGGTCTCTTGAAGTGATCATTCATCTCTTGCAGGTTTTGTTCTGTCTTTTTGAGCTTCTTTTCTATGCTTTTGACAGTTTGGGTTAGTTCTGTGTTTTGGTCTTCGAGCTCTGAGATTCTTTCTTCTGCTTGGCTGATTCTGCTTTCCATGCTTATTAGTCTGTTGTTCATTTCCATCACAGTATTCTTTACTGCTGTCATTTCTAACATCAGCTCCTTCCTATTTTCCTCTTGTTTCTCCTCAATTTTTAAAATTCTCTCCATTAATGTCTTGATGTCTGGATTTGTTGCGTGCAACCAGTCATTCTGGGGGCTCTTCATTGTTTGTGTTCCAGAATCTGTTTTCTCAGTGTCTGATCTCCCAGGGATCTGTGTGAGACCTATATTCTTCTTTTGGTTTTTCTTCATTTGTGCGGTTTTTCCCCTCCCTACTTTTTCCTTCCCTCCACGTCACTGTCTTCTTTAATTCTGTTATTCAGGGGTAAAGGGATTGGTTTTACTTCTTTTTGTTCAATCTCCTATTCTTTCGGTTTGCCCTCTTACTTTGTTCAATTCTGGAGTTGCACTGTAGGTTGGGGGTGGTCCTTTTTGCAGTTTTGAGATTTACTTAAGGGGGGAGCTGTGATTTAAAATCTATCTGCAGGTCCTGGTTTTCGCTGACAGGTGGATGAATAATCTGGAACCCACTTCCCACTGCCTTGGAATCTGTCCGTGAAGTGGGCTGTAGGTTTACTCCCTGAAATAAAATGTCGTTAGCGGAGGGGAGAGAATGGAGCAGACAGTGGGTTGAAGAGGGGAGTGGAGAGATAGAGGAGTAAGGGGGGAAACAAACGCGTGTGCCAACAGATAGAGAGAGAGGCCTATACTGAAACAGATAAAAACAATAGGCCACAACTACAGACGAACCAACTCTCATACAAACAATAAAAAATAAAAATAAAACGTATAGTGTTGCTAACATACCAGCTAATCAACCACCTTATTAGTGTGCTGTTCCTCTATACAAAGATATGGTTTACAGAGAGAAGAAAAGAGAAGAAAAGGAAGAGGAAAAAAGAAAAAAAGGAACAATACATTAGGAATAGAATTAAGTCATTAAACTAACAGAATCAATGAAGCACACTCTGAGACATATCATTTACGTCCAATGTCCTTTCAGGTCTGATGTCTAGTTTTCTTTTCAAGCTGGTAAATTAGTTTGCAGTTAGGTCAGTTGCCCCTGGTCTGCTGTGAAGGACAGTTCAGATCACCCTCCGTTCACCACTCTGGCCTATGTCTTTATCAAGCTTGTTTCTCCCATTTCGGGGTTGTTACCTTGAATCGCCAGCAGGTGGTGCTATCTCAGCTGCTCATCCCAGAGCAGGTGGGGCTGGACAGGGACGGCGGAGGCTGAAGATGGCAAGATGGCTGCCTGCCTCAGGGCAGACGGCAGGAAACTTACGGTGGGCAGGACGTCTCGGTTGCAGGAGAGGTGGCAGTGATCCCAGCAGATCTTCCCTGAAGGGGCTTCAAGGACTGAAGATGTGGATCACCTCCGGCCCGCGTAGTGCAATGTGCTACCGGTGACGGTGGCTGTGGCGGCTGTATCTGCACTGCAGTGGCTGTCCAGACCGCAGTGATGCCCCAGTGGTGGCAATGGTCAAGCTCTGTATGAAGAGTAGGCTGTGATGTTGGGGTCTGTAGCCCCCAGGGCAAGAGTCAGAGACCCACTGCAGTTCTCCTTTGCAGAGGTTTTCACAGACTGGGTTGCCCCGTCGCCATCTTGCCGGAAGTCTCTCAAAGGTGGAGATGGCGTCGGCGATTGGGGGGGAAGGAGAGAGAGAGAGAGAGAGAGAGAGAGAGAGAGAGAGAGAGAGAGAGACTGAGAGAGAGAGAGAGAGAGAGAGACTAGTGCAGAAACCGTCACATATTAATATTAAAGCAATCACTTGGTGAGTCTTTCAGTATCTTGGTATAAAATCAATTTACATCAGATTCAATTTGTAGTAACTGGAAGTTTGCCTACCCATGCCACACATCAGAGCCTGTATGTACCCCTGACTTTCTGTAACACATGGTGTATTGTGGACACCTATGTCCTTTTTCTCCAATGCTCTTTAGAAACAGTGTAGCCACCTTGTTTCACCCAGTAAATGCAGTATTAAAAGGGCAGTAAGTAGACGGAATTACTGAACAAGGAATTCTACTTTTTGCATGATGCTTTATTTTACTTATGATTCATATATATTAGAGTTTACTCTTTCAGTAAGCTTTGCTTCCTGTAGCAAGTAGCTCATATACATGCCAATATTTAAGTGTTTGGCGAAGTAAATATAAGCTGTCCCAACAGGCGTATTCACACGCATCCTTTAAAGCATTATCTGTTTGTTGATTGATTAAATGTCTCCCTCTAAGGCTTAACGACTCCTGTTCTTACATGAGACAGTTGGGGTTCACTCTCTTTCTCTTAGTCTTCATGTATACAGTGAGAAATCCCACTACTGTTTTAATTTTGACCAAAACACTTGGCATGTCACAGGAATCTCATGCTTTCTTCATTTCTTCCCATGCCCCTTGTTGCTCATGTCTGGAAGCATAAAGTGTTCAAAAGCAAATGCAATCCTGTTTTAAAATATAAGTCTGCTGAGGGTCACTTTCTCCATCTGTTACAGGTGAGTGTGACCCACCATACCCTTCTCCCAATGACCCTGAATGGTCCTTACTGCAGGATTAGACTGTAGGCATTCTGACACCTGCTGCATTGAGATGGTCAGGGTTCCAGAGCATTGGCCTCACTTGAGGCTTTAAAGACCATACCCCTTTCTCAATGTGTCATGCTTTGCTGGAAGCTGCCATGCAGAGTCAATGTGATACAATGTCTCCAGGGTCTGCATTTAAGTGTGCACTTTCTAAACTGAGACCAAAAGGTAGAATAGTTTTGAAAGTCACTATTAAAAACTGACAGGCTGTCGTTGATGGTAACTAGTGCACAGTGTGTGATTGGTAATGTGAACATGTTTGTGTATATAGATATGGTCACAACATTCCTATGTGAGAAAACTGCACTTTGTCCCTATTTTCCAAAAGAGGTAGAACAAATAAAGCAGTTAAAAGAGGCGATTGTACAGTAGATTGGCTTAATGGGTTCTAAAACACAATGACATAATCTGTACGAAATTGAATAGGAGCCATTCATTTGTGGAGCACTTTGTGTTAAACTGGGTGGATATGAAAGCAGCCAAAACATCTCTGGTCTTAGACAGCAGTGACCTTCCTGCGGACACGAGCCCAGCACATGTAAAGATGACAAAAATGAGACCAAAGCACTTAAAGTAACTTGTCCGTGTCCCACAGCCAACTCTTGCTGGAGTGGAGACTTAGCCCCATCTCTACTGTTAGCCACATGACATACTGCTGGAGTTGAAGGATGATTTTAGAAGACTGGCGCTCTTGCCCTCAACGAGATTTTCATCTGATGGGAGATAACAGGATTCCTGGGGACAGATTTCCACAAAGCACACGGACAGGGTCCACCCAGCTCTACAGCCGCAGCCCTCGGTGTTCAGATCTTCAACACTACGTCCAAGTTGAGTCAGCGCTTGTGATGGGTACCACCAGCCAAATCTGACCTTGTAATTAGGAGTGACCCCACGTTGGAAACAGTTTCTCTGGAAATGTTCTCTGACACCTGTGCTTGCTGATGGATTGACCGCGTCTGCCCCAACACTGTCCAGCACCCTACAGGCAGTAGGCTTTCTGCCAAGATTTACTGAATAACTCAATAAGCTGATCCAGGATGGATGCAGGAGTGGCCCAGGGCCAAGCTCAGAGCTGTTGCCGCTAACAAATAGGCTTATCATTTTGACTTACTAGGAAATGCTGTTGATTTTGATGGTATCCAAGTCAGCATGTTGGCACTTTCTTAGCATAGCCATGGTTCAGGCACTCGTTTGAAATATGTATGGTTCCTTAAAAAGATAGAGTATTTTAAAGGATATGTTTGTGCAACAGAAATTATGAATTCCTTTAGCCACCTCCCCTCTTTAGAAATAGTACTCATACATATTTTATGCATAAATTGACAAAAATGGCAGAGACCTCATCTTCCCTGTAGCCATTTGAACCAGACTGATTGAAGATTTATTGCCTAATTATATTTGTCAGCCTGACATAAAAGTCATCAGTTCTAGAAAAATATGTTTGTCGTACCAGGATTATCTCTAATTAATACGGTCAATATCTAGCATATATTTAAAGTCAAGCAGAATAGTAGTCTCTAAAGTATATGTTATGGACAGCAGGGAATTGAAAGGATCAGCACCTCTGGTCATGAAGCAGTACTCTAAGTACAGGTTTGTCTTGAAGGGAGAAAATACCATGTCATACATCATGCCCTCTGCTTTGAATACAATGCAATCAGTGCTACTGACATTGACTCCCATTGTTGATAAATTATTAAGGCAATAACTGAAGAATCAGAGCAGTTAAGTAATTTGGTTACAGTTGGTGTGTGTCTGAACTCAGATTCAAATCGGGCCCAAAATGTTGATTGCACAACATCTGAATCCACTAGCCAAGTTGATCTCTGCAGTGTTCACATGTGGTCTTATTCTCTTTCCCTAAAGTACACAAAGTTGGAGCTCAGCAGAATAAGCCAGGCAGGCATATTGAGAGAGCCAGCTTGGCATGAATGTTTCTTCTGCCCAGTGTTCAAGCAGTTACTGGTTATCAGTGTCTGTTGCAGTGAGGCGATGCAATTCAGGATGCAGTTCATATCAGATGCCTCACAGGGTAATTAATACATGTCCATATATGCATGACACCCTCCACCCCTTTGTCCCAGCGTGGTGTGCACCAGGCCTGGGGTGGTGAAACCATTCAGCAGTTGTTCCCAGGCTCTCCACAGTCACAGCAGCCTCATTCATTCACTCATAAATGTGTGCACGTTTGCCATAAACATAAATATCAGACATTGGTTTTGAATAACAAAGGTTTGACTCATTGGCTGGGTTCATACCTACCCCCAAACAGTTTTGTTACTATGTTTCCCCATATTCATTAAAGTGTTACCACGGCAGTGTGCCTCATCATAGAAAAGCTTGTGTTTAGTAGCCGAAGCCACGGAGAGGTCAGTGTTGTTATTTTTTCCCGTTTCATGAGGTCCTTTCCGCAGCAATTATCTTGTATAGTTACTTATTCAGATTGTATAATGGATGGGAATATTAAATTTGCAAATTAAAACGAACAACAGTTAGAGTGGCTGAAAGTAAGCTGGCCTAAAGCATGCAGAATCGCCGGCAGGGGAGCCGACATGACACCTTGTTAAAGCGGGACGCGTTGTGGCCATCATGGACGAGGCTGCTGGGAACACGGCTTTAGCTTATGTTTCTTGGTGGAGCCCCAAAAGACAGGGGTCACTGACCTCCTGAGAAGAGTGTTCAGGACGTCCCCTAGGACTGCCCCATGGCTGGGCTGTTAGAAAACCTCTGACTTCTCAGAAAGCAGATCGTGTGAGCAAGAGCTGAGTCAGGAGAGGTGCTTGGCCTGGAGCACATCCAGCCCCATGGGCTCTTTCCTCCCAGGCGTTTGCTGGTCCTGGGGCACAAGCACAGTGAACAGCATCAGGGATGCACACCACCTTCGGATATGGGGTGCAGGGCTCTCCAAGGCAGCTCAGTGAGAGCTGGAGATTGATCTGGAAAGTGTGCTTCAGCATGTAAGACGTAGTTCTGAGGGGCAGGAACAGCACTATGTCTACACACAGAGAAGATCGCGCAGGGTGTGCTAAATCATGTCGTTGATTCAGCCAGACTGCTCACTGTGAGGCCTAGCAACAGCGACTGTGGGTCTAGAATAGTCGACATCCGGGACGTCTAGACAAGAGGGATTGTTAAACTCCTGAGTCATTTGGGTCTAAGGAAGATATTGTAATATAAAAATTAGGTATAGTTTTGAGGAGAAAGAATTTCATTGGAAACTCAGATGCGTACACACTGACACTCACTGCATTCCCTTAGATGAAGTAGGTGCTGGTAAGGCACACCTCCTTGGTACACATAATATGTGTGGTTTGCCAGTTTGGCTTCACAGTTTCTAACATAAGCAAATATTTTCTTCTCCTGCCTTCCCAGTGTCGCCACTATTCTTACTTCAAATATGTAAGGACTAAAAAATGCCATGTGACATACTTGGTGGCATTTATCTTCTCTGACCATACTTTGAATGATTTGAAGGTTCTTTACATATATTAAGCTGTAATTATTAATTTTAAATATTAGTATAAAATTTTCTTCACTTCTCAGTCTTCTAACAACTAGAGACTATCACAATAAAAATAGCGTTTGCTCTAACCACAGGCAACCTCTTAACACACATTCAGGAGCACATGAAACCTCCATTAGAAGCAGAGTGGCTGATTTGTTTATAGATACAGTGCTGCCTGCCAGTGTAGACACACCTATTCTGGGCCCTTGGGCACAGGTAAGATGTACACACAAATAGCCTTAATGTCTCAGGTGTGAGTCATATAAGAGAAAAAAAAATGCTCTGGCACCAATAAGGCCTTTGAAAACTGTTGTTTTTCATTGTGTGACAAAATGCAGTGACTTAGCAAAAGCCATTCCATTCTGTTCATTATTCTGCGGGTGAGGATTCTGGGATGGGTGAACTGGCACTGGGTCTCTGAGCCACATCTGGGATGACTGGACCTGGGAGTCCACCCCCAAAAGGCCTCTTCACTCACGTGCCACGTCTTAGTGCTCCCGGACCTCCCTTTCCCCTGGTGTTTCATCCTCCAGGGCCTCTCCATGCACCTCCGTCTCCTTGTAACCTGACAGCCTTTGAGTAGTCCACTTTCTGACCCACAACTGGGGACCCCCAGAGTGACAAGAAGCAGGGGCCAGGCCTCGGAAGGCCTACATGTCACTTCCACCGCATCTTGCTGGTCAAGCTGCCAAGACCAGCCAGGATCCTAGGAGGGTGAATTAGCCTGCACCCAGAGCAGAAAAGCAGGACTGCAACATTCCTTTGGGGAATATACCAGTTTTATTAGGTCCTGGTTGCCCTATAACTACTTTGTATTTGTGAAAGTTACACATTGTCTGCTCTGCTTTGTATTTGACTTTTGCCTTAGTACAGGGAGCCTGGCTTTGACTTCTGGTTAGATTAATTGTGGAGGTAATCATGCTAATTGTGTGTGGACAACAGTGGCAAGAGAGGGCACAGAGGTGATGCGGAGCTTTTAAGTATGAGTGACTGAAGATATGGTTGTGCTATTGACGGACATAGGAGGCCCAGAAGGAGAAAAAGGCTTATGCCAAACAGTATAATGATGCCCGATACTGCAAGTAACATACCCAATCCAAAGCAGCCTAAAACCCTTCTTTTTCTTCCAGAAGTCGGGGAACTGATAGTTCTAGATTTGGTTCGGCACCTCAAAGATGTCAGGACTCTCAGTCAACTTCTCCGAGTCTTCTGACCTCCCTCTCATGTTACAGGGTGTCTGTCTCAACTTCAAGCAGCACATATTTGCTGATGATAGAGAAGGGAAGGAGTCTCTCCCAGTGTCTCCTGGTGTCTCTCATCCCCAGCAGCTCCACACTAGGTTTCCTCTAAGCCCCACTGGCCAGGAGTGGTCATGTTTCCATGTGTTGCCCTCAGAGGTGACCTGGAGAACCAGCGGTGGCATTGTTAGGGTGTTCCATGGGAATGTCAGCTCAGCTAGCAGGGACAAAGATGTTAGGTAGGCAACCAGCAGGGTCTGCCACAGGATCGGTTCCTTTTTCTCTCCTCACACAGATGCTAAAGACTCACTCGGCAGCCTTGCAGAGCTTGAATTAAGTGTATTAGAGCCTAACTATAACCACTTCGTATTTTCTAGAAACCATTCTATATGGACTTTTTTCCCTTTTACTTTGTAGTTGAGAGCCACCACCACTGCTTCCTAACACATAAAAGATTTAATGATTTCTCTTTTCCTTAAAATCTGAATGAAAGCGCTTTGCTTGCCATAAAGATATGCATCCTTATGATGCATCTTGGCCTTCTGGTGTCTGTCACTGCATATTATACATCCCTGTAAGTGCCTTTATGTGTGTGCATATGGGCTTAGAAGAGTAAGAAAATTCTATAGACATACCAGCTAAGTTTGTTTTAGAGTTTGAAGACTCGGAGAACTCCCCGACATTAGTTTTTAAGTTGAGCCAGGAAAATGAGTTTTCACAGTCCTTAAGCCCTGAGTGGCAAAGGCTGGCTGACCAAGCCTGTGGTACAAGTAAGTGCAGAACTAAGAAAATGCAAATCCTCAGGTACCAAGAAGATGTCATGGCTCAAGCCTGGCCTGGGCATCTGGGATTGCAAAATACTGCTTGATTTCTTAAACTGAATAAAGTTGGATTCCTTTTTTCTGGGTATCTGTAATTGCCTCACAGTATATTTTTAACCTAGTAAAATTCATATTCGTAATAAAGTGACTTTTATAAACTAAAAACATTTGAGCTGAATGTCACTACTGGTACCTTCGTTGGTGAGAGATAGGGAAGGTGAGGGGAAGACCCCAGAAAGGAGGCTCCAAATCTCATCTTGGATCTGTGACAGTTCTTTCATTCTTTCATTCATTCACTCACTCACTCACTCACGTTTGTCGAATGCCTACCATGCCCTCGGTGCTGGGGATTGAAGGATAAATAAGACCAGGCCTGTCTGAGAGGCACATAAATTTGTTATGAGAGGGAGTCAGCAACCTGCCCTCTCATCACAGCTGTACAGCAGAAAAGTGGAGACAGGAAATCAGTGTTGTCCACCCAACAAGCTGCTTGGGTTGGTTTTCTTTAGTGTTAAAGAGCTTGGTTTCCAAATTTGTGTTAGTGTAGTAAGATCACATTATGTTACAGTAACTGTATTTGAACTAAATTGTAGTGAATGCCAAGAAAAGGCTCTAACTACTTTCCTTCCTGATCTTTTAGAAATAGATTTCAGATCAACTTGGTTACTTTGGGAAATTTTTATTTCCAGAATACCATTTCCAAAATGATTGGCTCAAGCAAATGAATATGTAATGTACTAGAAACTGTATTTCTGAATGTCATATATATGCTTTTTTTTGAAAGTTGGAATCTCACTCTGTCACCCAGGCTGGAGTGCAGTGGCATGATCATAGCTCACCATAGCCTTGACCTCTGGGGCTAAGGTGATTCTTCTGTCTAAGCTTTCTGAGTAGCTGGGACTACAAGCACATGCCACCACACTTGGCTAATTATTTAATTTTTATAGAGACGAGGTCTTGTTCTGTTACCCAGGCTGGTCCTGAACTCCTGAGCTCATGCAATCCTCCCTTGGCTTCCTAAAATTCTGGGATTATAAGCAAGTGCCACCACATCTGACTGAAAGTCATATTCCAAATCTTAAAAAACATTGTTCAGAAATTGATACTTCTAATTGAAAAAAAGAAAAAGAAAACTTTATGCTGTATGTACTTGCAGACTTCTTTGTAAGACATGATCTAAGAAAGCAAGTGAAAGTTGATCTCAGGCTTAAACTTTCCACTTAACTTCCTCCAACCACCTAAATCCAACCCTACCCCAGGCCTGAATATGTGCAGACAAGGCCATGTGAACCCTCATTTGTGTAACTGCGGGAAGTCCACTGTCTCCAACTATTTCTGATGATCCTAGTGATGGCTGCCGGTGCCCTGGTGGTGACTGCCCCCTTTCACGCCCTGTCCTGGCTTCAGTCTCAGTCTTTCCAGGCCGCTCGGCCCATGCTGCTGCTTCCTGTGGGTGGACCCCAGGGTGCCAGCACTCGGGCCCTCATGTGGGCAGGACTCCTCCTGACTTGGTATACCTGAGGGAAGAAGTGTCGTTGAGGTGGATTTTACACGAATGCTGACGTCCCCACCCTCGCTGCGCGCTGTGCCTTCATGACTTGTTGCCTCAGAGCCTCTCACCACCTTCCTTCGTGGGGCTTGTTTCTCCCTGCAGAGTCTCTTCCCCTTCTCGGTTCTCCCCAGATCCAAAGCTCTCCAAATCGCGACCCTCAGGTAGTGCTTTCTTAATCAAAAGATGCAGAAAAAGTGTCTTCCTATCCTTGGCTATTCACATTTAGCAACGAAGAAAACCAGCAAAAGTTTGAAATTACACATTTTATTTAAATGGGCTCAACATTCATGGCCCCCTCTTTCAGTACCAGCATTTCCTTCCAGGTTTAGGGTCTTGGCAACACTCCCCTTGCTGAGGGACAGGTTTCAGGTATGGTGATGCTTTCCCTATAAATAGCCTTTTTCATGTGTTGCATAAGCTTATAATTTGTGTCACAAGAATATTTTTAGGATGAAGCCCCTTAAAAGAATTGTGTCCAGGACTGACTGAGGGTCTGCTTAAGTGGTTGTTTCTGGTGTTTCCCAAAGTGGCATGGAAGTATCTCTAGGACACCCTTCCTGGCACAAAGAATCTTCCCAAGGCATTAATGTCCCAGCAAATGTGGGGGAAATGTCTAAATGTTAAAACTAGCAAACTTATGAACTATGAAACAAGATGTATCATTGAAGGTAAGATGTTTCCAGCATGAGAAGCTTCATTTGAGAACTACTCCCTCAGGCATCGCCAAGATTCAGGCAACTTTGGTGGAACCTGGAGAAACACTGACTTACCATCATACAGAAATGTATTAACTTTTTAAATGATTTTTTAAATGGCACTTCTTAACTCCTTGTTTTGCTGATAATTTGCAAACTACAGACTGTTATTTTATGTAGTATGTGTATGTCAAGAAGTTGTGTTTGAGTTGATATATTTGTATGCTTTTTAAGGAACCCTAAAATAAATTATTTTATAAATTATCATCCTCAATTATTAGTTTTGTAAGTTTGAGTTTAGTAAATTATTTTTAAGTAGTTTTTTCACTGACTATAAAGATAAATAAACATTCATTAATTTTTCCTAATTTAATTTTTCTCAGCTTCATGGCGGTATAATCGGCAAATAAAAATTGCATATAATCAAGGTATGGGTATGGCAACATAATGATTTTATAGACACACACACTGTGAAATGATTCCTACAATCAAATTAATTATCAAATGAATCACATTCACTGATCTTAAATTGAAAATAGTTCTTTATAAATTTGGCTCTTAAAAATGACACTACCATTGAATTTATTTTACTCAGGCCAATGAAAATTTAAGATTATATTTGTTAGTATTGTTAAGTAGTTTCAGAAGTATTATTTAGGTTCCATATCATGCTCAAAATCTGTATTCTTTCTAATACTTGTATTATCTTAGTGAAGCATGTAAATAAAACATCAGTTCAGTCATGAGGTTCCTCAGGGCAGATGATTAAATAACTGTGAGATTAACCAGGCTAACATCAAAGTTGATTTGGAATGTTGTACTGTTGATTGCTCTAAGCAATTATATTAGTCAAATATAAACGCTCAGTACATTTTCATTAACATGCTATGTATGTCCAACTGCTTCTAAATGCTTTCTTGGTCTTTATCCAGTGTCATCAACAAATGTTTAATAGAAGAGTTTATTAAAGTTGTATTTATTATACTTAATGTAAAAGAATGAAAATGAACATTGATTAGGTTAGAGTGGCTAAAATGTAATTTGAAATCATTTGGAGTTCAATTTAAATCAATTTCCTTGATAATATAGAAGTATTAGAAGTATGTGGCTACAACTTAAGATGTGTTCAAATATATCATTATGGACAAAATTAGAGCAATACCATGTTATTCCTAGATTATCTGAGAAAGAATGTTAGCCTTTTCTAATCTAAAAATAAAACGAAATAAAATGAAGTTAGCTACTTCTGTACTCAGTAAAAATCTGGGATAACCAACTGCTTACACAAGATTTATTGTTTTATTTTTTAACTTACATGACTATTTTATTTTATTTGTACAAGTAAAAATGTTTTTTATTTTAATGATGTGGGTACAATTCAGGGTTAGGTATACAAATGTTGACTTTGCAGGCACCCTTGTTGATGAGGTGTGCTCCTCACTCCCCTAGCAGTTTCCCTCAACTGCCAGTTCCACCCCCACTCCCCTGGCAGTTTTCCGCTACTGCCAATCCCTTTCTTATTATGATAATTGTTCAAGGTCCGCTTATGAGTGATAACATTTATGTGATAAATCACTGGGTATGATTGACTCTAAATCCATCCAAGTTACTGTGCAGTCCATATGTTTGTCCTTCTTTATGGCTGCATAATATTCCATTGTGAATATGTACAACTTTTTTTAATCCAGTTCAGCTTTGATGGACAGCATACATGGTTCCATGTTTTTGCTATTGTGAATAGAACTGCAGTAAACATGCGTGTGCAGGTATCTGTTTTGTAGAATGATTTGAGTTCCACTGGGTATATTCCCAATAGGGAGATTGCTGGGTCATATGGAAGGTCAATTTCCAGTTCTTTGAGAAGTCATCACATTGTCTTCCAAAGAGGTTGCAGTAGATTGCTTCACCTCCAGCAGTATAGAAACATTCCTTTTTCCCTGCATCCTCACCAGCATCTGTTGTTGTTTGTTTTATTAATGATGGCCATTCTTACTGGGGTTAGGTGGTATCTCAGTGTGGTTTTGATTTGCATTTCTCTGATGATGAGTGAGGCTGAGCACTTTTTCATGTGTCTGTTGGCTGCCTGTGTATCTTCTTTTGAGAAGTGTCTATTCATGTCTTTTGCTGAATAGTTTCTCCTCTCCCCAGTGGTTGTTTTTGGAGGCTTTGTCAAAGATGAGTCTTTGCTTCTGGAATCTCTATCCTATTCCATTGGTCTATATGCCCATTCTTGTACCGATACCAGGCTGTTTTGATTACTGTAGCCTTATAGTAAAGTTTGAAGTCTGGAAGTATGATACCTCCTGCTTTGTTTCTTTTGCTAAGGATTATTTTGACTATTTGTGGTCGTTTATGTTTCCATATGAATTTCTGTATTATCATTTCCAGATCTGAGAAGAATGATGTTGGCAATTTAATGGGTATTGCGTTGAATCAGTAGATTGCCTTTGGTAGGATGGACATTTTAACAACACTGATTCTTCCTATCCATGAGCATGGAATATTTTTCCATTTGTTTGTGTCATCTTGGATTTCTTTGAGCAGTGTTTTGTAGTTCTCATTATAAAGGTCTTTCACTTCTCTGGTTAGGAAGATGCCAAGGTATTTTTTTTCCCCCCTGTGGCTATTGTGAATGGGATTGTGCTTTTTATTTGGGTCTCTGCCTTCTTGTTGTTGGTGTATAGGAATGCAACTGTCTTTTTGCACATTTATTTTGTACCCTGAGACTTTGCCAAAGTCCTTTATCAGTGCAAGCAGGTTTTTGACAGATTCTCTTGGATTTTCAAGGTATAGGATTATATCATCAGCAAAGAGGTATAACTTGACTTCCTCTTTTCCTGGATACCCCTGATTTCCTTCTCTTGTCTAATTGTCCTAGCTAGGACTTCCAACACAATGTTGAACAAGAGGGGTGAGAGTGGGCAGCCTTGCCTTTGTTCCAGTTTTCAGGGGAAATGTTTCCAGTCTCTGACCATGTAGCAATATGCTAACTGTGGGTTTATTGTAGATGGCACTTACTATTTTGAGGTATGTTCCTTTTATACCTCGGTGTTTGAGGGTTTTTATCAAGAAGAGATGCTGGATTTTATTTTATAAAAGCTTTTCCAGCGTCTAATGATATAATTACGTGGTTCTTGTTTTTACATCCACTAATGTATTTAATTAGATTTATGAGCTTGTGAATGTTGAACCAGCCCTCCATCCTGGGGATGAAGCCTACTTGGTCATTCAAAAATAGATTTTGAGATGTGTTTTGGATCTAATTTGCTAGAATCTTGTTGAGGATTTTTGCATCTATGTTCATAAGGGATATTGGTCTGTAGTTCTCTTTTTTTGTTGGATTTTTTCCCAGTATGGGTATCAGTCTTACACGAGATTTAAATGGGATGTAGGACAGAGTACAGATCTGGTTATCTTTAGCTCAGAGAGTATATTATAGAGAAATCTGCTTAGAATATCAACAGTTTATTTTCAATTATTTTTTTACTATGCTTTTAATTCTCTATTATCTAGGAAAAATAATATAACAAAATGTTATTGACTTGTGTGAAGCAAATTTAAAAATTTTAAATATTAATAAATCACTACATTAATCTAAAAATTCTATCAGTAAGTTTAGGTAATATGGAAAAAGTGTATGTCTTTCTAAGAATATGATTAAATCACATCTTGCAAACTAGAAAATTAACTTTAATTCTATTTAAATAAAATATTGTTGACCTTAAGATAGAATATTTGATAAAACCAGAATTGCGACTTTTGGCTCCTCCGTGACTCAAGGAGCAAACCAAGGGGACAGGCTCTGACTGTGGAAAATGCTAGCATGTGCTGGGTTTTGCTGGTGGAGTGATAGCTCTTAACTACAAACAGAATTGATAAGTTGTTACAATAAGATCTTAATGAATTTTTATATTTTTAATTTTCTCCTTAGGCTATCAGCTGCAAAGGTCAACACAGTATATCCTACACTTTGTCGAGGAATCAGACTGTGGTGGTCGAGTATACACATGATAAAGATACGGATATGTTTCAGGTAGCATCTTTCTTTTTTAACAGAAATTCTAGCATATTTTCCTTCAATTCTGTATTTTGATATGTGATCAGAACTTCCAGCACAGTAGTGTTTGGCGATGTCCAGGAGCAAAGAGGTGAAATTAATATAAAGATAATGTAGCAAATATTTCTGTTTGGTTTTTGAAAGATTAAGAAAAATCTTAATTCTTAAATTACAAAAAGAAATGACAACGGCTACATTCTCAGCACTCAAGATCTCCATGCAATAAAAATAGACATTAATAGCAAGAATAAAACTTGTAAAAGCCAACCACTTTTAAAAGAAAATTTGCACAAAACCAGAAAACCAAGTACCACATGTTCTTACTTATAAGTGAGAGCTAAACATTCTTTGGGTACACATGGACATAAAGATGGGAACAACAGACACCGGGGACTTTTAAAGGGTGGGGGAGGTGGAGGCAAGGGACTGGGTACCGCACTCACTATTTGGGTGACAAGTTCAATAGGAACCCAAACCTCACCATCACATGATACACCCCTGTAACAAGCCTGCACATGTACACCCCCCCCGAATCTAAAATATAAATAAATAAATGCCAACATACTCAGGATACTTCCTAAGTAGCACCTGAATTAAAGGGGACATCATAACTCCATTTAGAGGCCTTTCCAGAAATAACTGAGAGTGCTACACAGCAACAGAGGCGGGAAAGAGGGAGGAAAGGAGGGAGGGAGGGAGGAAATCAAGGAAACCAACCAAGTAAACATTTCTTTCAGAAGGTGCTTGTTAAAAAATGATAGTCATTGAGAAAGTACTGGATGGGTTCAGGAATAATTTTAGTGGTATGTAAGTAGAATGCCAGAAATACACGAAAAGAAAGCAGAAGGAAAGAAATAATAAAGAAAAAAGTCATCAGCTAATGAATTTGTAGAGAATTAATATATTCAAGATTTGATACTTTAAAACAACAGAAAATTAAAATTTAGGCTATTAAAAGAAAAAGTAAACATAAATTAGAAACACTGAGGCTTTGCATTCTTATATGAAGAGTTAAATTATTATATAAATGATGTTGAAACAAATGTCCAAAAAACATGCTGGATACTAATGTCATACTCTGTGCCAAAATAAATTCTAGACAGTAAGCATTGTAATATAAAAATGAAGGAACAAAAAATTCCTAGATCAAAATTTTGATGAATTCATATTCTTGGTGGGGAAGGATTAATAGTAAATGAAGAAATAGGTTTTTACCTTTCACATTATTTCTTTCTAAATGTTGAAAAGATTAGTAAACAAACAAACTAGGGACAATTTAGGCAACAACTCAGGTAGTCAAAGGATTAATACCTATAATATATTGATTACTTTTCACATACTTTTAGATTTGACAAAGAGCAAAACATAGTTCTCAAAAGAAAAAATAAAATAGTCAAGTATTTAAACAATCAGTTCTCTGACCCAATAGTTCTACCTTTATTAATTTTTATACATAAATAATTGAGGAATATGAACAAAGATTTAGTCAAAAAGATGTTCAGTCGCAGTGTTGTATATACTAACAAAAAACTAGAAATAAATCTGCACTTCCAGTGGTAGGTGAGAATGGTTATAGCATGGTATATTTATGTAAAACACCATTAGCCATTGCATGATTATTTAACTATGAGACAAAACCCACAAACTGTAAAGGAAATGGTTGGCAAATTTTGTTTTCTCGATAGTTAAATTTCTGTGTGGCCAAAATATGATAAAGTAAAACTAAAAGACAAATGACAAATGGGGGAAATAGTTACAATTCATATCACAATTAATATCTCAAATATATGATACTTCTAGAAATCTGAGAAAAAGACCTACAAATAGACAAGTGAGCAAAGGATTTGACAGACATTTCATCAAAAAATGGAAATAAATAGCTCTTAAAAACAAAATATGCTTAACCCCATTTATAGAAAAAGGAATGTGAATTACAAGCATGTAGAGGTACCACTTTTTACTTATGAGATTGGCAGAAACCAAAAGATTTTGCAAAGGATGTGGGAAAAATAGGCACCACCCTACCCTGTAAGTTGGTATAACCTCAGTAGAGTAGTGATTTGGAAATACCTATGAAAAATGCAAAATTTTTACTAGGTTTGACTCAGCTCCTCTCTTTATAAAGCCCTTTTCTTGCTCTAGAGACTTAACCCACATGCAAAATGGCATTTGTACAGTAATTACTCAAAGCATTGCTTAATAGAAGATTGGAAACAACCCAAATGTCCTTTAGTAGAGAACCAGTTCAGTAAATGTGGGTACAGCTGTACCATGGAGTCCTCCAGGGCTATAAAACAAAACAAGGAAAAGGTCTATGTACAGACATGGAAAGAGCCTGAAACTTGTTAAATGAATTAAGTATAATATAATTATAAATAATAGTGTTAAATATATTGAGTTAACTGTGGGGGAAAAAAACCAAATAATCCTAGGCAAACAGACAGATAGATATAGGACAGACATAGTAATAATCATAGATATAAACATAGTTATTTAAATGCCAGTTTCAACTCAAAAGTAAGATTTCTTCTGTTAGGGCAAAATATTGACAGTGGTTTTACTCTTCATGCTTTCCATTGTATAATCTTCTAAATGTCTTTTTCCCTACTCTACTAAAAAAACCTTCCTAAATAAGTATATGCATATTCTTTCCTGTTGATTTTTTTTATGGAATTCATAATGATAGATTTTTCAGTACTTATGAAGATTTTTTTCACTGCTTACAATAGTAGAGTTTTGGTTTTTTTTTTACATAGAGATTCTTAATACTAAAAAAGTGAATGAGGAATATTTCACAATTGTCAGTGATATTTTTTTACCACTTAAAAATCAGCAACTTTCTGTGATGGCACATGGGCCAGGTAAGTCAGTTAAGTACTAGCAAAGTGCAAGATGTTGAATTACTTGAAGGAGAATCTTGCTTCTCATGACTTCTCAGTTTCCCATACTATTCTTTAGTACATGTTGTTGTATGCATGGGGTCCTCTTCACTATTGTATGATCACACTACTTGTTTTGTTCACTATCTTCCTTCTCATCTATGCAGAATGAATTAAAGATTTAGTTGGACTTTTTCAGCTTCCTGTTATTAACTTCTAAATACTTTATGCAGGCTTCCTATTTTGTCACACAGAATATCAAAAGACACAAGATTTACTACAGCTAATCCTTTTTTAAACTGCAAGTTCATAGCAATGAAAAATACAATTGTTGATACAGTTTAGTGCCCCTACTTTGAACCTGGGTGCTACAATGCCTTACATTTTGGGGTTTGTTTGTTTGATTGTTAATTTAGTTTAGTTAATTTAGTTAATTTAGATAATAATGTTTAATTAGCATCTGTTTAGTTAAGAGAAAAATGTTGAAGAACATCTATGTTTTCAAGTTATTTCTTAAACATTGCACTTGTGCAAGTGTGTGTGTCTGGTAGGGTTCAAATGCCCCGTCATAATCCTCCATTCATCATCTCTTGACAATTTGTGTCACAAATTCATCAGGATTCTGGGGATAGTTAGCTAAGGCCTCCCTCTTAGAGCCTGTATTCTAGAGGAGCTAACAGACCACAAATAAGAGAGGTTTCCAGACTGAGGAAACAGAGAGTCAAAGGCTTCGAGTCAAGAGCAGAGTGAAGGAGGGAAGTGAAATGGGATGAACTTGGAGAGGTAGGTAAAGGACGGAACAGGTAGGGCCTTCAGGCCAGCTAAAGAGTTCGAGTTTTATTCTAAAGATTTGGGGAAGCTGTTGGAGGATTTTAAAAAGGGAAGAGGCATAATATGATTTGCATTTTTGTAAGATTTCTCTATGGGGAAGAATCTAGATAGCAAGTATACAAACAGGGACCTAAGGTGACAGAATCCAAGTCGGAGATCATGGAAACTGGAACAAGGTGGGAAAGTCGAAGGATGGAGGCTATGTTGGAGGTACAGCTGCCAGGCTTACAGGAGGCTAATGTGGCCGTTAGGAGAGTGAAGGCTCAAGGTTAACCCTGGGGTTTTGATTTTTAGACTGAGCAGATTGGATGCCATTGATATAAAGAGACTGAGGGCTGAAGGGGGATCCAGGTTCTGTTGGGAACATGTCACATTTGAGATACTTATCAGATGTCCACTTGGAGATGAAGTGTACTAGCTGGAAGCTCAGGAGAGAGAGATCAGGACTCTCCCTAATAAATGGGATGTGCTGATGTTTTTTAGGGAGAGAACAGAAAGAGGAGAGAAGAGGGCTGTTCACCAATTAACCTGGAAGCATTTCATTATTTTAATACCAGTTGCAGATGTGCCAGGATGGGCTGGCTCAGTGTAAGCCCTGGATTTAGCAATATATTGATTGTTGGAGCCTTAGCATGAGTGGTTTCAGGAGAGTTGTGGGGAAGCAAGCTCAGTTGGAGAGGGTTGAGGAGGAACATTAGAGAGATGGGTGAGGAAATGGAGGGAGTAAATAGTGACAGGCTTCCCAGGAAGTCTTGTTGTAAAGTGAATCAGAGAAATGAGGCTAGAGCTTGTGGGTTGCTTGCAGGTGAGGGAGAGCATTTTTAAACACGGGGACTATTTTGGAGCAAGGTTACTCAAACTGCACCCCACTGGTAAGCAAAATGTTTGTTGACATACAGAATGAGAAGAGCACAGAAAGTGGGAGGTGGTATTTGGAAACTTATGGCGGTTTGGCATAGCTGAAACATCCAAGCACATGATCATTTCTCTAGTACTCATTTTTTATTATATGTTTTAAAGGTGTCAGTGATAGTTGAGGTTTAAAACAACAGCAACGAAAAGTAGTCCTTAAGCCACAGAGTTTGGGAAGCTCCAGAATGTGTTTGAGAGTTGATAGCATGATCCAGTATAAAGGGAGACATTGATGATCCAGAGGAGAGCGGGAATAATATTAGGACAGAATCTTTAGGAAAGGGAGACTATCAGGATACCTAGTGTCAGTGGTGGAGAAAATGCTCTTGGATAGGAGCGACAGTGTTTCTTCCTTTTCACAGAAGGAAATAAACTTATAAATGCAAGGCGATCAGTGGGGATTGGTGGGGGAAAAGTGGGGGGGGGGGCTTCCAGGTGCGTCAGGACCCTCTTACCTTCCTAACTTCAACTGACATCCAGGCAAACCCAGACTTTCTTGTATATATAAAATGTAAAGTATGAATGAAGCAAAATTCTCACTGTAGCCAGTGTATGAATATGAGTAGCCTATGAATGTCAAGTGAAATTCAGAGGCATCTTGGCTTGTGTACTATATGAATATCAGATGAAATTCAGAAGTATCTTGCCTCGTCTACATTGCGGTCTTTAAAATAACATAGAGTTGACCCAGTAGTGGAAAAAAAAAAAAAAGGCAGGCTGCAAATTTTTCACATCGGGTGGTTTTTCAGCAGGAGTGACTTAGATTGTTTTCCTGGAGAAAGCCACACAAGGCTTGTGTCCTGAAGCATAAAATTTTACTAGCACTCTAGAGGTTAGATTTAAATGAAAGTGAACTAATAAGCAAGTCTTATATTACCAGTCAGATGAATGTCATGACTTAAAATCACTGATTCTAGCAGTATGTTCTAGTTAGAATAAAATTTCACGTTTGGCAGTCAATTGCAGTTACTCATCAAGACATTAAATTAATGCATTTTGATGAACCCAGGACATGGCTTTTCTAGAAGAGAGTAATTTCTTGTAGATAGGATAAAAGAAACAATTGTGGATTATTCTAGAAGAGGGTGATTTTATCTTTGAGTTTCTAACAGAACTTGGAAAGTCTTTGCTCTCCTCCATAGAGGTTGACAGAAATTAGGACAGAGACTGTGTCATCTGGAGGGCTTCAGGTTCTGTGAAATAACTAGGGAATTTTAGAGTTTTTTGCATATCGCTCTTAAGCCTCTTTGGAATAGAGATTCAGAAATCCTGAGTTTGGAATGGGCCTCATTATCTCCTTTATGATTTTCTGTATTTATTTATGATTTTGCAATAATGCTTTTTACTTTTTTATTTTATAAAAAACTTTAGAAAAAATTAGTAGTCTGAATCAGTAAAGCTTCTGAGGTACACACCCAGTTTTTTGTTTTTTAATTTCAGTGGCTTTAGGGAGTACAGATGTTTTTCTGTTACACGGATACGCTGTAGAGTGGCAAAAAAGTCTCACTCCCAATTTTTAAATGGATGGCGTAGAGGGAAGATTTTGCAACTTTAGAAAGATGAATAGTATGATACAATTTTGTAATATCTCTAATTTAGATTTTATGTTGTATTTTTATTTTAAATTCACTTATACTTATTTATTTATTTATTTATTTTGAGTTGGAGTCTCATTCTGTCGCCCAGGTTGGCACGCAGTGTCACGTACGCTCACAGTCATCCCAGTATCAACCTGCTGGGCTCCAGCGATCCTTCTACCTCAGCCTTCCAAGTAGCCAGAACTACAGGTGTGCGCTACCATGCCTGGCTAATTTTTTATTGTAGAGACATGGTCTCACCCTTTGCCTGGGCTAGTCTTGAACCTGCGGGCTCAGGCAGTCTACTTGCCTCGGCCTCCCAAAGTGCTGGGATTACAGGCCGAGCCACCAAGCCTGACATATGTTGTATTTTTAAACAAATGATGTGTTTTCTAAACCTGAAACACATATATTTAGGGGATGTACATCTGTTCAAGTTGATGAGTTTCAGTGAAACCAATGGTTTAGTTTATTCCAGGCACATTTCATTAGGTCAAGAAATTAAGAGTTATAAAAAACAGGGAAAATAGATTACTGTTGCCAGTTGGCCTCTTAGTCTATGCATGAAAATATATCTGTGAGATTTACAAAAGAACCTAATATTATCCAGTAAGCATGCAGAGCTAAGTGATGCAAGGTACTTTTTTTTTGAGTTGGAGTCTTACTCTGTCGCCCAGACTGGAGTGCAGTGGCCGCTCCCGGCCACCGCAGCCTCGGCCTGCTGGGCTCCGGCGATCCTTCCGCCTCAGCCTTCCGAGTAGCCGGAATTACAGGCATGCGCCACCACGCCTGGCTGATTTTTTGATTTATTGTAGAGATGAGGTCTCGCTGCCCAGGCGGGTCTCGAACCCGCGGGCTCAGGCAATCCACTCACCTCAGCCTCCCAAAGGCACAGGATTACAGGCTGAGCCACCGAGCCCGGCTAAGGTACTTTTTAACTTTATTCATTTGAATATAACATTATTACATGGCATATGTTATAGATAGAATTTTGAGATGAGAATAAAGACATCTTGGAAATGGGCTGTTGGGGACCTTAGATGTAAACATCTGCACATTCATCCATTGGCAGCTTCGGAATCAAAGTTACTGTTGTCAGGAGAGAACACTAATATCATATTTAGTGAGAAATTAGTCATTTGCATATAAGTGATTTTAACTTAAGAAGTCTCTTTGGCACATAAAACTTTTATCACTGTTTTCCAGGTAGAGATTCATAGAACAGTATTACATAAATGTTTTAATATTCTGTCTTGAGAATTTCCTTATTTGTAAACAATTACTTTCCCTAGTTCAAGGAGAGAGCAATACTAGTCTTATTTGAAATTATTGAATAGTAAAACCTTTGTGAGAACTCTAAGACCTTCCTAATAAAATATATTTTTTCTGGCAACATTTAAGAAAGAAAGGTAAGCCAACATAATATTATTGGTAACTTTTTAGACTTTCCCAAGAAAGATTTTTTTTTTCAATCCATATTTAAAATACTAAGACCACCTTTTTAATATCTTTCATTTACCTATGTCCCAAACTTTGGGCTGATTCGACATCATTCTCATACACAATGAGTAATCATCAGAGACCTTTTATTCCTATGTCTGGGTTGGGGCTAGCCTTTCTCAGTGCTGTGAGTCACTGTTGGATCTACCTAGTAAGGAAAACCATTCTCTGAAGCTGGGCAAGAAGAGAATGGGAAGCAAAAGTTCCTTTGTTTATTTAATGTCTTGTGGGTTTGTTTTATTTTGTTTTCCACCCAGAAATAGAAAACAAAAAAAAGAGGGATATGCTATGAAAGTAATATTTTTTTCCTGGATCCAAGAGTTAGCATCTGTTGTGTGGCAGAAGATCTAATGCTTTCCTCTTAACTGAGCTTTCTCTTAATACTTAAAATCTGACGGACTAATCCATGAGCATAAAGTTTCAGTTCCTCAAGGTGAATAAGTTCTAGAGATCTGCTATACAACATCATACCTATCGTCAACAATTGCGGTATCATGCATACTCAAAATATTTGTTAAGAGGTTAGATCATATGCTGTGTTCTTACCACAATGAAAGGAAAATTAATAAAGTAAAAATGCTGTTATATATTATGGTTAGTTACCATATCTCCCTTAGTTAAATAGAAAAATGAGCAGAACTGAAAAATTCTTATTAAATTCTGACCGTCAGAGTAGTGATAATGAATGTTAAGGGGATCCGAACACTTTCATTCCAAATGAGGAGAAGATGACAGCCTGATCTTTTTCAAGTGAATCATGAGTATCTGGGATTTGTTTAGGTGGGCAGATCGACAGAAAGCCCTATCGACTTCGTTGTGACAGACACAATTTCTGGCAGTCAGAACAACGATGAAAACCAGATCACTCAAAGCACCATTTCCAGGTTTGCCTGCAGGATTGTGTGTGACCGAAATGAACCTTACACCGCGTGGATATTTGCAGCCGGATTTGACTCTTCCAAAAACATATTTCTTGGAGTAAGTACTATCCATAAGTACATTGTTTCAAGAAAACATCTATTATTATGGTATAGAACATTTAACATGCAAAGCAAGTTGTTTTTGTTTTTTTCTTGCCCCAATTAAATGTTAGCTGGCTAGATTTTGAGATTTTAGATCTAGTTAGATTTTGATTTCAGTTTTCAGGTGGCCAGTTTGAAATGCTGTCATTAAAAATCCAAAAGTTACTTGTTATTCATTATATTTTCTATATTAATTATAGTTTTTACAGTAATCTTTAAAAGTGTGTGTATTAACATTGTATATAATGTATTAATGGTAGTTAAGAGACGTGTTTCAGAGGGAAAAATAAATTGCCAAGTCTAGATCATTAGGGATCAAAGGAAAATGTTCGTGATGCTTTTTTGTGCTGTTTTTTTAAAATTTAAAAATGTTTTATTGAGTGTTGCCATATTCCTTTCTGTGTGTTACAGATGTAGTGTCACAGAGAACAAAACAGATTAAAAACCTCTGTCCTCTTAGGGTTTCCTTGTAAATGAACTCCAAACGTTTTAGTGAATATCTGGTTTTGATAATAGTTCCCTTTTGAATCAGAATATTTTGCAGTAAAAAAATGACTCAGTATGACCCAAACAATAATAAAAACATATTGTCCCACATAACAAGTGCTGAGGAAGACCAGCTCCAGGGTGGGGTGATTCAGTGCTTCTGTGATGTCCAGGGCGCCAGGTTCCTTCTATCTTGCCCTCTACCTCCAAGGCACACCAGTTTCTTCCCAGAAGGTCTTCAGTGGATGAGAGCCAGCTCCTCTGCTTCCACACATCCCATGCCTCATGACAACTTCCAGCCAAAGAAGAGGTGGCAGGGACACTGTTTCTTCCTTGTCTCTTCAAGTAAAGAAACCTTCCCCAGAGATGTCATCTGTGTCTCACTGGCCAGAACCCATTAGGAAGAGGACTGGGAGTGTCCCGTTGGCGTACCCTAACCAGGGTGTTCCCCCCACTCATGTGACTTTACCTGGGCTTTGTCACCAAGAAAGAAGAGGCGAATGGCTGGCACAGGCACCCAAGAGTGTCTCTCCTGCTGTGCGTCAAGCTGCTTGTACTGTCTTCCTTGTAGGATATAAACATTGATTGGTGTGACTACATAGTGGCCACAGCTTGTCAGCTTAACATTGTTTGAATTTTGTACCTTTAGTACTTCTTTTCTTTTATGACTGTCCTTTTGTCTACATCCTGATAATGAGTGCATGTCAAGTAGTTTTAGATAATAGGTTAAGAACCCTGCACAAATATAACTGAAAAAGAAAACATAATATATTTTTGGAACCACATGATGTGGTGTGGGAGGGTAGAAAGAATCTCTGAGTAGAAGCCCGGGATGAGTTTTTTTTAATTCCTCAGATGAATATAATGTGTATATGGTGATAGATCATTCATCCGTTTTAGCACTTCTTTTATACTGTCAGAATAATTGCATATTTTATCCTTGTGATTATTGGCTTTAAATAGAAAATGAAAATCTACCACCTTCCTCCCCTCTTCCACTACACAGTGTCCTAAAGAAATTCTAGAATCCCTTCTGTTTGAACATAATCGTAGCTGCTTTTTCTGTTTGTTGTGCTGTCCAGGAAAAAGCAGCAAAATGGAAAAACCCCGACGGCCATATGGACGGACTAACTACTAATGGCGTCCTGGTGATGCATCCACGAGGGGGCTTCACCGAGGAGTCCCAGCCCGGGGTCTGGCGCGAGATCTCTGTCTGTGGTGATGTGTACACCTTGCGAGAAACCAGGTCGGCCCAGCAAAGGGGAAAACTGGTGAGTGGGCCATGCTCCGGAAAACGTACCAAACTGCCTAACTGGAGGGCTGTCATTTTCCTTTCCCTGACATTTAGAACCTTTGTATGGTACGAGCACTGTGTACTGTGACCTAGGAGAATGACAATTCCACAAGCACCTGACGATAAAAGGAAAATGGCCTTACTTCCTTTAATGATTAAACTTTTCCCATAGTGGAAATAAGTTATCTTTTGCTCCTTACTGCTTTAATAGCATTTTTTTCCTTGAGTCAGGGTCTCACTCTGTTACCCAGGCTGGAATATGGTAGCACGATCACAGTTTACCACAGCCTCGATCTCCTGGCCTCAAGTGATCCTCTGATCTCAGCCTCCCAAATAGCTGGGTTACATGTGCATGCCACCACACCCATCTAATTTTATTTTATTTTTTGTAAAGATGAGGACTCACTGTGTTGCCCAGGCTGGTTTCAAATTCCTAGGCTCAAGCAATCCTCCTGCCTTGGCCTTCCAGAGTGCTGGAATTACAGGTGTGAGCCACCATACCCAGCCAAGAACATACAATTTTGTATTGTGTACCACACCACAAAATTCTACTTGAATTCACTTTAAGGAGAATAAACTTATTTTTAGTGTAAAATTTACTGATTCAGAAAAATTTTGAGCAGTCCAAGATCAAAATGAAAATTTACCACCTTCCTCCCCTCTTCCTCTACATAGTGTTTTAAAGAAATTCCAGAATCCCATCTGTTTGAATATCATCTTAGCTGCTTAGTGAAAATCGTGAATTGAAGAATCATTTACCAGACTTTCTGAAATTTGGAAATAATTAAGTTAGCTTCTTTCCTGGAGTTCATAGTAATAAGTTAATACAGAATTATCTATGTTGGCCACCAAAATCGTAGTTACGACTTTTTACTTGAAATGATTCATTTATTGTATTGGCCTGGCATATTAATATTTTTCTATAAATATCACCATTTATCCCATGTCCTAAAGCAGTTGGTTTTTAATACTTCTATGGAAAATAATTATAGGTTTTTTTTATTTTAAAGACTTGGGGTACAATTCAGGGTTGGGTATACAAATGTTCATTATGCAGGTGCCCTTGTTAATGAGGTGTGCCCCCCCCTTCCCCAGGCAGATTCCCACTACTGCCACTTCCCCGCCCCCCTCCCAGCAGTTTCCTCCTACTGCCAATCGTTTTTTAAATAGTATTATGATAATTTTTCAAGGTCCACTTATGAGTGTGAATGTGATACTCAGTTCTTTGTTTCTGTGATACATTCAGGTTGCTGTGAAGTTCATGATTTTGTTCTTCTTTATGGCTGTGTAATATTCCATCATGTATATGTACCACACTTTTTTTTTAATCCAGTCCTCTTTTGATGGGCAGCACGGTTGGTTCCATGTTCTTGCTGCTGTGAACAATGCTGCAGTAAACAGGTGCCGGTCTCTTTTTTATAGAACGATTTGAGTTCTTCCCGGTATATTCCCAGTAAGATTGCGGGGTCATATGGAAGGTCAATTTTTAGATCTTTTAGGAATCACAACACCATTTCCACAGAGGCTGTACTAGTTTACACTCCCAGCAACATTGTAGAAGTGTTCCCTTTTCGCTGCATCCTCTCTAGCATCTGTTGTTTTTTGCATTATTGATGATAGCTGTCCTGACTGAAGTGGTATCTCAGTGTAGTTTTAATTTGCATTTCTTTGATAACTAGTGAGGCTGAGCATTTTTTCATGTATCTGTTGACTGCTCCTGTGTCTTCTAGAACTGTCTATGCATATCTTTTGCCCACTTTGGAATGGGGCTGTTTGTTTTTTTCTTTTCGGCACATTTCAGTTTCTTGTAGATCCTAGATGTTAGGTCTTTGTCAGACATACAGTTGGCAGATATTTTTTCCCAGTCTGTGGGCTGTCTCCCCGCTCTCTTCATGGTTTCTTTGGCTTTGCAGGAGCTTGTCAGTTTGATGAGGTCCCATTTGTCTATCTTATCTCTTATGGCATGGGCACTTGGAGTTTTGATCAAGAATTGGTTGCCAGTAGCAATTTCCATAAGGGTATCTCCAGCATTTTCTAAAGGTGCTTATAGTTTGAGGTTTTACATTTAGGTCTTTGATCCAATTAGAGTTGACTTTTGGGTATGGTGATAGGTAGGGGTCCTGTTTTAATTTTCTGCATGTGGTCAGCCAGTTTTCCCAGCACCATTTACTGAATAGGTTCTCCTCTCCTCAGTCATTGGTGGTAGAGGCTTTGTCGAAGATGAGTTGGTTGAGAAATTGAGGTTTTGCTTCTGGAATCTCTACCCCGTTCCATTGATCTATATGCCTGTTCTTGTACCAATACCAGGCTGTTTTGATTATTGTAGCTTTACGATAGAGTTTAAAGTCTGGGAGTGTGATACCTCCCACTCTGTTTTTTTGTTTTTGTTTTTGCTGAAGATTGTTTTGGCTAATTGTGGTCATTTATGTTTCCATATGAATTCCTGTATTGTCATTTCCAAGTCTGAGAAGAATGCTGCTAGTAATTTAATGGGTATTGTATTAAATCTATAGATTGACTTGGGTAGGATAGACATCTTAACAATGTTGACTCTTCTAATCCACAAGCATGGAATATTTTTCCATTTGTTTGTGTCATCTTGGGTTTTTTTGAGCCGTGTTTTGTAGTTTTCATTGTAAAGATCTTTCACATCTCTGGTTAGGAAGATGCCAAGATATTTGAATTTTTTTCTTGCTATTGTGAATGGGATTTGCTTTTTCTAAGGGTTTCTGTTTGTTTACTATTGGTGTATTGAAATGCGACTGTCTTTTGCACATTTATTTTATACCCTGAGACTTTGCCAAAGTCCTTTATCAGTGCAAGGAGATTTTTGACAGATTCTCTTAGGATAGAATCATGTCATCTGCAAAGAGGGATAACTTGACTTCCTCTTTTCCTATTTGGATACCCCTGATCTCATTTTCTTGTCTGATAGCTCTAGCTAGAACTTCCAAAACTATGTTGAGAAGGAGGGGTAAGAGTGGGCATCTTTGTCTTACTCCGGATTTCAGGGGAAATGGTTCTAATTTCTGTCTGTTTAGCAGTATGTTGGCTGTGTGTTTCTCATAGATGACTCTTACTATTTTGAGGTATATTCCTTCTATGCCTAGATGTTCGAGGGTTTATATCAAGAAGGGTGCTGGATTTTATTAAAAGCTTTTTCCATGTCTAATGATATAATCATGTGGTTTTTTTCCTTTTACATCTGTTGATGTATTTAATTATGTTTACGTTCTTATGAATGTTGAAGCAGCCCTGCATCCCAGGGATGAGGCCTACTTGGTTGTGGTGGATAATTTTTGAGATGTGCTGTTGAATCTAATTTGCTAGGATCTTGTTGAGAATTTAGCATCTGTGTTCATCAAGGATATTGGTCTGTAGTTCTCTTTCTTTGTTGGATCTTTACCTGGTCTGGGTATCAATGCGATACTAGCTTGGTAAATGATTTGGGGAGAGTTCCATCTTTCTTGATTGCCTGGAATACTTTCAGTAGGATTGGTATCAGTTCTTCTTTGTATGTTTTGTAAATTCTGCTGAAAAGCCATCTGGTCCAGGGTTTTTGTTTTTGTTTTTGTAGGTAGTTTTCTTATGACATAGTCAATTTTCTGGGTTGTTATTGGTCTATTTAGGGTCTAAATTTCTTCTTGTTTCAACTTGGGGAGGTTGTGTGATGTCAGAAAGTTCTCCATTTCCTTTAGGTTTTTAAGTTTATTTCCATGTAAGTATGTATAATAGTCTCTGATAATCTTTTGTATTTCTTCGGGGTCAATTGTGACTTGATCTTTTGCATTTCTAATTGTTTTTATTTGGGCTTTTTCTCTCTTTTTCTTGGTCAGTCTAGCTAGGGGACCATCAATCTTGTTTATCTTTTCAAAGAACCAGTTTTTTGTTTCATTGATTTTTGTATTATCTTTCTGTCTCCTATGTCCTGAATTTTGGCTTTTATTTTGGTAATCTGAAGTCTTCTGCTGAAGTTAGCGTTTTGATGGTCTTGCTTTTCCAGCTCCCTTAGGGGATTTTTTTTAGTCTGTTAACTTGTGAGCTTTCCATTTTCTTCATGTGTGTTTGTAGAGATATGAATTCTCCTCTTAGTACTGATTTCATGGCATCCCAGAGGTTTTGGTAAGATGTTTCTTCATTTTCATTTGTTTCCAAGTATCTTTTAATCTCTATTTTGATTTCCATGTTGACCCAGGAGTTGCTTTGCATCATGCTGTTTAGTGTGCATGTCTTTGTGGGGTTTGGGGAAACTTTGTTGGTGTCGATATTTATTTTTATTCCCTTGTGGTTTGTTTGAGAAGGCGCATGGCAGGATTTTAATCTTGACAAATTTGTCTATGCTTGATTTATGGTCAAGGATGTGGTCAGTCTTAGAGTATGTTCCATGTGGTGATGAGTAGAATGTGTATTCCATGGTTGTTCAGTGGAGTGTTCTGCAGGTATCAATTTAGTCCATTTGGTCAAGGATCACGTTGAGGTTCTGGATCTCATTGTTGATTTTGTGTCTCAATGATCTGTCTAGTGTCGTGAGTGGGGTGTTTAAATCCCTAGCTATGATAGTGTTAGAGTCAATATCTTTTTTATGTTTACCTAGAAGTTGCTTTATGAAAGTTGGTGCTTCTGTGTTGGGTGCATATATGTTTAGGATGGATATTTCTTGTTGTTGGATTGAACCTTTTATCATTATGTAGTGACCGTTGTGTCTTTTTAAATTTTTGATAGCTTAAAGGGTGTTTTGTCTGATATTAAGATTGTGATTCCTGCTTTCTTTTGTGTTTTGTTCACCTGAAATTTTGCTCCCCATCCTCTTACTTTGAGTCTGTGAGTGTCCTTTCTGGTGAGATGAGTGTCTTGGAAATAATATATTGCTGCTTCATGATATTTTATCCATCTTGCCATTCTGTATCTTTTCAGTGGTACATTTAGTCCATTCACATTCCGGCTAATTATTGAATGTGAGAGTTTATCCCTGTCATGAGGTTCTTATAGAGTTTGTTGTTGTAGCTGTTTGTTGTCTTTCTTTGATATGGGGGTTGATTCATGTGTCTTTTCAATCTTTTACCTGCATTCTTGTGAAGGGCATTGTCATTCTTTTTTCCCTTTCTTCTGTGTTTAGTACTTTCTTAAGTGTTTCTTGTAGTGCTGATCTGGAGGCAGTGTAAGCTCTTAGGGATTGAGTGTCTGGGAAATATTTTAATTCTCCATCACAGTTGAAGCTTAGCTTAGCTGGGTAGGTAATTCTTGGTTGAATTTGTTTATCTTTGAGAACTTTGAAGATTGGGCTCCAAGTTCTTCTTGCCTGAAGTGTTTCTGTGGATAAGTCTGCAGCTAATCTAATTGGTCTTCCCCTATACGTAGTTGACCTTTTTCTCTTGCTGCCTTTAGAATTTTTTCTTTTATACCTACTGTGTAGGTGAATAACTATATGTCTACTAGTTAGTCTACTCGTTTGTTGTCTTGCAGGGGTTCTCTGAATCTCTTGTGTTTGAATGTTCACATCACGATGAAATGAGGGAAGTATTCTTGGATAGTTTCATGGACTGTTTGTTCCAGGGTGCTCTCTGTCTCTCTTTCTGCCTCAGGAAGTCGAATTAACCTTAGGTTCAACCTCTTGAAATAATCGCCTGTCTCTTGAAGGTTTCGCTCTGTCTTTTTATGCCTTCTTTTCAGTGTTTCTCACAGTTAGTTCTATATTTTGGTCCCAAAACTCTGAGATTCTTTCTTCTGCTTGACTAATTCTGCTTTTCACGCTTATGAGTTTGTTATAATTTTATTCACTGTATTCTTTATTACTGTTATCTCAGTTATTAACCCCTCCATTCGTTTCTCTTGTCTCTCCTTGATTCTTTTTGTTCTCTCTATTAATGTCTTGATATCTGGGTTTGTGGTTTGAGACCCGTCATTCTGGGAGCTCTTCATTGTTTGCATTCCGAAGTCTGTATTCTCAGTCTTGACCTCCCATGGTTTTGTGTGAGACTCATATTCCTCTTTTGTTTTTTCTTCATTCATGTAGATTTTCCTCCCCCTTTTTTTTCCTCCCTCTTTTTAAATTTGTTGTTCAGGGATGGGGGGTAGCTTTTAATTCTGTTTGTTCAATCTTCTACTCTTCCTTATTCCTCTGGCTTTGTTCAATTCTGAAGTTGGACTGTAGTTGGGGGGGAGGGGACTGTACTTTTTCTGAGATTTAATTGAGGGGGAACTGTGATTCAGAAACTATTTACAGATTCCAGTATATGCTGACAGGTTTGTGGGCCCTCTGGAACCCCATTCCCACTGCCTTACAATCTGTCCATGCAGTAGGGATATAGGTTTGCCCTCTGGAAGTAAAATGAGGTAAGAAAAAGGAAAACAATGGAAAAAGGAAGGAGGGGGATGAGAGGAATGTGGATAGAAGAATAAAACGGAAAACAAACAGGCATACCAACTACCAAATGAAAAGAGATACAAACAGAGACAGAAATGATAACAAAAAACTAAAACATACACATAGTCATTCAAATATAGAAACTGACAAAAACCCTCTACTGATGTAGTCTCCCTCAAAAATTCCAGTACACAAACAGAAAGTCTAAAAAAACAGCAACAAAGTAACAGAAACAAAGCAAGTATGAAAATGTAATCAAAAACAGAGAGGAAAAGAACTAAAACAAAAACCAAAAAACGAGCAAACAGACAGACAAGCACTCACTCTGAGGTTGTTCCTGTAAGTCCAAATCCCTTTCAGCTCCGCTCTCCAGTGCAGGCTGATAGGTCTGCTCTCAGCGTGGGTCCGATGCCCCAGGCCTACTGTGGGAGGAGGGTGAATCAGATCTGGACTCATCTGGCTTTCTGCCTGTCAATCTCCTACTCAGATCTGAGGTGTCTGTGTCTGCTCCAGCATGGGGGAGGGCTTCTGTCTCTCCAAGTTTGATGAGATTACCTTAGGTCCCAAGTTGGAGGCTGGGTGGAACTGGGCGGGGCAATGCAGGTCTCTGCCTGGTACTAGGACAGAGAAAATGGCTGCAGTCGGCATTTCCTCACCGGAGGTTTGTAGTTTCTTAAATGAGAAAATTTGGGTTTCTGATCTTGCCACAGCCACTGAAAGATTCTTAGTAAACTGTTCATTCTTGTACTTTTCATCCGTTGTTAGGTAGAAGTCAAAACAAGAGAAAACAAATGTCTTTTTCTAGAAGCTAGAAAAAAAGTTATTCAAAACCCCCATAGAAAGAAAAAGAGGATGTGACCTAGCACTTTTCAGAGAGAAAGATTGTTACCAATATTTTAAAGATGTAAGAAGCAAATGGGAGCTGTTTTGCCACCCTGGCTTGCTGTCTTCTGCTGGGTGTTTAGAGAATGGTTGTCTTTATTTCTATTTTATACCATTGTTTAACTACAGGCACAGCTTCTGCATTTTACAATAAAGCCTAGTCTTGGAGAGTCATGGCTGAATAATGATAAGAAGCATTTTCTAAGAAAGGCCAAGCAAATTCAGTAAATTTTGCTTAAACATTTTCAAAAAATTGTAAATGGAGAACGAAATATGAAAGTGGTTTTTCCAAATGCCTTTTTGTTTCTGACCATTGGATAGTTTTACACAAAACTGACCTCGCATGGTCAAAGTCATCATTCATCATTGTAAGTAACAGCAGGCACAAGAAGCCGTAAATGGTTGCTGGGTGCAGCCCTGCATCAGCATTTCAGACGTCAGCTCACTTAGTTTGCACAGCAGCCATCCAAAGGAAATAGAATTGTCCCCATTTCATAGATAAAGAGAAGTCGTAAATGGTGGCTGGGTGTGGCCCTGCGTCAGCATTTCAGACATCAGCTCACTTAGTTTGCATAGCAGCCCTCCGAAGGAAATAGAATCATCCCCATTTCATAGATGAAGAAGTGAGACCTAGACAAGTTAAATAGTGCCCAGTGTCACAGAGTTAGAAAGTGGCAGCAGGTGGGATTCAAACCCCAGTCTCCCTGATGGAGCATCTGGGCTACTCAGTGCCAGGACCAGCTCTCACCTGAGATGATTTACACCAGGGCATTTGCCTCCCTAGGTGACTATAAAGAGCACGCTGGAACACAGGGGGACCTTGTTTGTTCAGGAGGGCAAATCACAGGACGAGTGTTTTGCCCATCCTGGTAGTTGCAGTGTGAGCCAGCTCAGACTATGGGTAATCCAGATAATTTTACAGTGTTACTGAAAAGAAAGAAAGAACTCCAAAAACGGCCTGTATTCATGGGTCGTATTAAATATGTAGACTGATTTTGAAGTTAGTGCCTGTAAGTGACACTCAGATTTGTGTAAAATTGTGCCATACTGTTGGATAGCCTACGATCAGTCTGGCCAGTTACAAAGGTTTCCATCAGCCTGACCTTGGGCTCGTGGGCAGCTCTGAACAGATGCGTCCTTTCTGCTGTCTCCTCTGGTTAACCTCTGGAGAATAGTTTGTGTCTCTGTGAGGAAAACCTATTGACTCTCAGAGCTTCTGTTTCAATTCGTGATCCTTGGGTTCTATACACGTTGCTGGTAGCATTTGATATGAATTCTGTCTCCCTGGAGACTAGATTTGGGGAACAGTCTCTGGCAATGCTTATCATCTGTAGTCTAATACAGATCTGTGGGAACTAAAATGAGCTGCTAAAAGTCCAGTAGATGCACCCTTGTTCTCACATGGTGAAACCAGTGCTGGTGGAAGATTACATATTAATATCATGTTCAGCATGTAATATGAACCAATATACGAATGTGTTTTTAACAACAAATCACCATGGTTTTTCATCATTACAGCAAATAATGAAATCTTAGTACTTTGTACTTAATCAATGAAATTAATTTAATGTGGGAGATATGTCTTTTCCAGAGCTTAACCCCTTGAATAGGTAATAGGTGAATAGCCTTTGATTTGTGTCCTTCTTATTTCACTAGTTAATGATAACATATGTTGACATTTATAATATTGCTCTAGGAGACCCTTGAGTATTTCATTAAATTACATTTGAGGCATTTTATTAAATTATACTGGCTTTGTATAAAATGAAGTAAATTTGGTTAAATTGATTGTATACCTAATTAAGGTGAAATTATAAAAATAACCATAGAGTTACTGTGTGCCGCCTCTACCAAGTGCTTTATATTAATTCTTTCTCAGGTGTTGCTTAAAACAACCTAAAAAGTCAAGGTTATTATTGTTCCCAGTTATAGATGAGGATACCTGGACTTTAAAAGGTTAAGTCACTTGCTAACAAGTGGTGAATGGGGGTTTGAATTCACTATGCTTAGGTAGTTGATATGTGTAGGGGCTGTGATGTCTTTCTTAACTGTCTCTTACTTTCACAGCATTGTCAATCCTGCACCTGCTCACAGCTTTTCTTTTTTTTTTTGTTAGAATTTCAAAATTAAATCTAAATCCACACCTCTACACACTGGCTAAGGGTACATCTTCACTGTACTCTGTGTTCTGGAGAAAAACTACTTATTTCGTTCATGGGTAGAGAATAGCACAAAGGAAATAACAGTTAAGAAGGCAAAATTACTTTTTGAGCAACCATTATGTGTGAATGGCTTAGAAGTCAGGCCACCACATTCAAGTCCTGGTTTCACCAGTTATTAGCTCTGTAGTCTTGAGTCAGTGTCTTAACCTCTCTGTCCTAGGCCTCCACATCTACTAAACTGGATGTGCTAGTATGTGTCTTGTAGGATTATTGTGAAGCCTAAATCAGAAGGGATTAGGGCAGTGCTGTGCACGGTAATGCTCTGTAACTGGTTAGCTGATATAACTGAGCAGGGGCTAGGAGCTGGGAGTCTAGCGTGAATGCCAAGTCCAGGGCTCTGCCCTCTAATTGTGTGGTCTGGAGAAGGTCACCAATGAGGCAACATCATTAAATCAACAGGACTGAATAATGAGCACAGTAATGAGCACAGCCAGACAGAAAGTACTGGGAGGTTCAGGAACCTCTCGGAAGGACATCTACCCTAGATGTGGGAGTCAAAAAAAAAGACCATAGACCTTAAACTGATGATAAGACTTGTTTACCAAGAACTACCAGCAGGAAGGAAGGAGGCTATTGTTTCCCAGTCAGAGGCTGGGCCACCATGTCTCATCTTCTCGCCACATCAGGGTGACCCTTTGGACACAGGGACATCCTGAGGTGAGACTTCTGAGAATTGCCCGTGGTCAACCGGGGAGAGAGCCTGCTGACACCAGTTAGAGAGGACACCTAGTGAATGCTCAGCGTGGCGGTGGGGTGGGGAAGGAATGTCAGTAAACTTAAAAGAGGCTGATTGAAAGGGATCATAGTGTGTGCCCCCATACAGTATTAAGATTTATCATTTTGTGAAACTTTAAAATGTTCTAACTACTAATATTTAGTACTTTCTGAATACGGAGGGATTGATTTCTTCCCTCAAGGAGAAAGTTGAGAAAGACATCCATGTGAGACAGTCCAGCTTAGGTGGGGCACCCTGGTTCCCAGCTGGAAAAGTCGAAGGGCCACATCAAGAATGACCTTTCTGTGTGCTCAGAAGTTTGGGCTTTATCCTGAGGAAAGTGGAGAGCGAGTGAAGGTCTCAGAATCCATTCACAGCATTTCTGGTGCTCCCCACGGTGCTTCACATGGTTCTCTTCCTCCGCGCTAGCCCTGATGGAGTGCACCCTGGTTCTGTCTTCAGAAATCTCCCCACTCCCAGGGCCTTTGCCTGGCAGTCTCCTCTATCCCCATGGTTTTACCTATATCCCTGATGCTTCCCAGATGGGTTTCTCTAAGTCTGCTCCCTCTTCCCTGCAGCATTCCCACATACCTCGTGTGTGTTGCCTCCGGACACTCTGCACAGCCTCACATTCATCACGCAAAGCTGAACCTGTCTTTCCCCCAATTTTCCATTTATCCTGTATTTCCCTGCCTGTGGAAAGCTTTTTTCTACCTAGAGAACCGTGTACATAAAGGTCTCTCCCTCAAGTGGGAGCTAAATGCCACTGAGTCCAGTTCCTTAACATCCAATTCCTGTGCCTCTTGTCTGCCGTCACTGAGACTCTTTGGTGAGAGAGAGCCAGCTGTCTCTTCCACTGCTGGTCTTCCCATCCCTCCAAGCCACCCTCCAAACTTCTAGAAGTGACCTTTGGAAAGGCAAGTCAGTTCTGTGGCTGCCTAAACCCCCATGACTCTCTAGGCATGGAGGCCAGCCTCCCCCTCCAGCCAAGGACCCTCATCCTGCCTCCCAGCACCCTGCGTTCCATCCAGCCTTATTCAGCTTGCTGTCACCTCATCTGACTCCTTGGTGTTCCCTGAGGACACGTGCAGTTTGGCCTCTCATGCCTCTCTCTGGTGCCCCTTCCTTCTGTCCTGCCCCCTGACTCCTGACATTTTTTTCAAACCTCTATTCAAGGAAAAACCTTTGAGAAACCATTTCTGACCATGATAGTAATAGTACTATCCCAGTAATAGTAGCAGATATTTACATAGTGGTTACTGCATGCCAGCCATTGTTCTAAGAACTTTAGTCGTATTAACTTATCTTGTCTAAGTTTTACACGGGGAAACTGAGGCATAGGGTGCTTAAATAACCTGCCCAAAGTCATATAGCTAGCAAGTAACAGAGCCAGGGTTCAAACTCAGGGTCTACGCTCTTAGCCACTGTGGGGCTGTGGCCTCACGCCATGCTTTGCTGGCCATCACTCCTGGCTCTGGGAGTATCTGCCTCCATGACAGAAGCACAAGTCTCAGCAGGATGGGAAACAGGTTGTATTGGTCTTGGTGCCCCCAAGGCTTAGCACACATCCCGGCCACAGAGGCAGGGTCAAATTCTTGCAGACCGTGTCTAGCTGTGCTTCTTGTCAGCTGCTAATAGGTCTTGCAGACTTTGGTGCACAGCCCAGACCTCCTTCTGAAAAGGAGCCTTCCTTTTCAGAAGGAGGTCTGGGCTGTGCGCCAGCTTCAAACTGTAGGGATAAGGATGAAAGATCCAAGAGGTCGTTCTGGAACTCAGGGTCATCAGGAATGTCTAGGACTCTGCTATAATGATTGCAGCCCCCCTGCCCAGGATTTCTGAATTGACTGTGGTCAAGATGAGGGTGAGTCTTTGCTGGATTGACTGGTAGGAAGGGCATCTCCCATCCTCACGGGATCAGTGAGTAATTGTGCTATCGACTTAAGGAGTTAAAAATAAAAATGACCACTACATAATTTGAACACGTAAGGCTAGGCGTATTGTGCTCAGGGCATATGCATATTATTATGTCCAGTGTTCAGATGAGGAAACTGAGGCTCGGGGAGGGGAAGTGACTCCCCTGGTCCTGGTAGTAGGGTAACTTGCCTCCTGGTGTTGTCTTCAAAGATGATTTTTGTGTTTATTGTGAGAAGAAAGAGTGTTGGTGAAATTGGCTGGATCTTGTGCTTTTAAAGGGCACATCTCTCACATGTGTTGCAGGTGGAAAGTGAGACCAACGTCCTGCAGGACGGCTCCCTCATCGACCTGTGTGGGGCCACTCTTCTCTGGAGAACAGCAGACGGCCTTTTTCATACCCCAACTCAGAAGCACATAGAAGCCCTGCGGCAGGAGATCAACGCTGCGCGCCCGCAGTGCCCGTGGGGCTTAACACCCTGGCCTTCCCCAGCATCCACCGGAAAGAGGTAGTGGAGGAGAAGCAGCCCTGGGCGTATCTCAGCTGCGGCCACGTGCACGGGTACCACAACTGGGGCCATCGCAGCGACACGGAGGCCAACGAGAGAGAGTGTCCCATGTGCAGAACTGTGGGCCCCTATGTGCCTCTGTGGCTCGGCTGCGAGGCGGGATTTTACGTCGACGCAGGACCGCCAACCCATGCTTTCACCCCCTGTGGACACGTGTGCTCGGAGAAGTCTGCAAAGTACTGGTCCCAGATCCCGTTGCCTCACGGAACGCACGCGTTTCACGCCGCCTGCCCTTTCTGTGCGACGCAGCTGGTCGGGGAGCAGAACTGCATCAAATTAATTTTCCAAGGCCCAGTTGACTGATGCCCTTGACAGCCATCTACGACTTTATTAACAAGTTACTGTGAAGATTTTGCCACTAACTCTAGATTTTACCTTTTTGTAATGTTGCTTATTAAGGGCAGGGGGGACGGGGGCTGGGAGAAAAGAGGGACTTGGTGATGAAACAGGCAGGAGTTGAACAGATCCCGGTGGTGTGTTGCATGCTCCAGACAGCAGCATCGTCATTGACGTCTGCTTGAATAAACCTTAATATCTTTGTAATAATTGGATTTACAATGCCATGCTTTTATTTTTAACCTTGGGTTTTTAACCAGGTTTCTTTCTTTTTATAAACTTGGACAAGATTTTAAATCATATTTTACAAATGTAGAAGAAACGTATTCAAAAGTTGCTGACTCTTAATGTGTGACCTTCAGTGCTGCGTGGTACAGTGTTACCAAAAGACACGTGATGTCCAGAAATACTTGAGAGCGGCTAGAATCAGACCATATAACCAAGGGGCAGCTCTAGACAATTGGGTTGGTAGACAGGAGACCTTAGGCACAGGTGGTGGTTCTGAAATCTGGGGCATTTTTCTAATTTTTTTTTCTGACTTTTTGGGGGAGAGAATATTCATTTATTGTTGTGGGCCTTTTAAACACTCCAATGGAATTGATGCACTTACTCGTCAAAGAATTTTCCATACGTTTTTAATCTACCTTTTGTTGTTTCTGCCTAATATGGCTTGTCCCTGACACTCATCTTGCATGGCCAGAACTGTTTGGTGGATTAAAATATATTAGCTCTTAAAAATTATTTAACTGAGGGTGATTATTACAGCAGCCAGCATGGCCTAGGTACTATACTACCAAGTTTTTTGGTTACTGGATTGTTTAAAATTTAAGAATGGTCACAAATAAGCTTTTCCTTTTAAAAACCACTTGTTGGGGTTTTATAACGTTTGGTTTTTTGGGGTTTTTTTCTTCCTTAAGAAAACCAAAATTGTGCAAGCCTAAAAGCAACAAATCACAATAAGTCATTTTTGTTCACTCCCTTTTCACCATCTGTCACCTTTCCTTGCAGCTTAAAGAGCCTTGTAATTTTTGAAAATGTTCGCAAATCCAATGAAATTCAAATGTGATCATTAGATATACGCAACACCAAGTGGTACATCTGCAGAGATAATTTGAAATTCCTGACTTTGGGAGAGCAAATGAGTGCTTACTGAGGAATAATTAAATCAGAATTTCACATGAGCCCCCCATCCTTCTCTTTTAGTTTTATTTCATTTTGATTAATAACTCTTGGATGCTCATTCTCTGTGCTCAGTGCCACTAATGTCACTAGTTGCAGCGTGTAAAGACCCTTTAGGACACGAGACTGGTGGATGCTGGCTGAGATAAAATAAACCCCGGCATCATAGAGCAAATATTTATTTAAACTAACACTCTCTTAAATTGACTATTGCAGATTTGGGCAACATTTTTTAACCTTTGTAAATATATATAATTTATATGATTCTAATATGCTATTTCCATACTTGAATTGGTTTTTCCATATTTTGCCTACTGGCAAATATTTTGCCTATTTTCAGTCATCTGAACCTATTTGAATACCCTTTTCCTTAGAGTGATAAGATATGTTACTCTTGATTGCTGCTGCTTAATCTGACTTAATATTTAAAAGTTTGGCCTCTCCCTTTTAAAATAGCTTTACTTTTCAGTGGAGATCATTGTTTAGGATGAGGCATTTTGGGTTTCAATGATGTGAAAATCCCAACAACAAATCCTCTTGCTGATAGCTTCCTCTATTCTATATAGCATTAAAAAAATGAAAGAATGAAATGGACTTACCTAGAACAATACATCGAATGCATTGTGATTTAGCCAGTGTCTAATGATTAGCTTTCACTGATAGAGTCTCTACAGCCTGTGATTCTTTGGGCTCCAGAGAATGACAAGGAAAAGGCACTCGTTCCCTTTTCTTGCTATGTGGCTAGAAGGCAGTTTAAGGATTCTTGATACCCTAGAAGCATGTTGTAAGGTACATGGTCTTGCATCCAGAAAGGCCAAATTTTACCTGCCGAAAAGATACATATTTTTTCAGAAAGTTACGTGTATCACAAATTTCCATTTAAAGAACTATATATAAACCTAGTAGTTCTGCATGTGCATATACCGCAAAATAAAGTTATCTTCCAACCTGAAAAGTTCTTGACTTTGAGTAAGCTCAGATAGCTTAAGTGTAAGTTGAAATCTGGGTGACAGTGTCCAAGCTCTTAGAAAGGGTAACAGTGGACTGTCTTCTGTCAGCTCCATGTCTTTTCCTTTGGCTTCCAAGTGAGATCCTCTCCCACCTCCCCACCTGAGGAACTGCAGAGAGGTGGCAAGTCAGCAAAAAGGAAACCATGCTCATCTCGGCCATGTGTAGTAAGACCCCTTTATCATTTTGACTAACGAGATTTTTTTCCCCAGAGTTGAAAGCAGTTTAGTTTGTGAGGATAAAGAACTTGTAGCTCTCCGGAGCAGAGTAATGCAGTTCAGAAAAGGTAACTTCTGAAAGGCCTCTTCTGTTTTTATGTCTTGCTTGCCATCACATTGAAGGATGAGCCCACTCCCCCAAGAGTGTACATAGGGACATTGCTGACTGATTATCTTGGTCTCGGCCTGACTGAAATGCCTTTTGCAAGTAGGTTTCTGGAAGTAAAACCCCAGTGATGTATTCCCATGGAAGTATTTTCTTTTCCGTTGTTTGTGTCCGTTTACTACAAAAAGAAATGATTCAGGGTGGATGGAGTACAACTCTGAGTATTTTTCTAGTCCAGATTTTTTTATTATTAATGATCGGTGCTGCCGGGTCATGCATGCTGCAAGTCTCAACGTTCCCCTTATTTGGTTCAGCTTTTTGCAAAAGGGCTACAGTTCACACTGCAGAGTAAGTATTAAACTTCCTGAACTTTTTTTCCCCCAACGGTGGCCCAAAAGAATTAAAATCTGTTGATATAAATAGAGAGCATATTTATCATTCCTCAATAGTTAATTATAGTGTTTGGTACCTTTGTGCCTCAGGGAAGCCATGTGATATAACTGGTTATAGAATTTCAGGGTTAGGCTTTAGAGAAAGGAGAAAGCCATTGGAAAAATGATGGGCTCCATTAGGGAGACTAATGAATCTGGATGCAGAAATATGCCAGGAACTGGCATAAGCATGATTGTAGCAGAATTTATTTTCCAGTACCAATAGGAAAACTATTTTAAGTTATTACATATAGTGTATTGGGAAAGTTGAGGAGAACTCTTTTCTTCTTAAAGCTTCAATGCCTTTTTTTATAGAAAAACTCAAACCTCTGTTATTTGAGAGCTCAGTATTGTTCTGTGGACACTTTTGAGCATTTAAGGAGCATGTTTTCTACTTAATTTAAGTGTAGTATGGGTTATAGAATTGTTACCTGCAGTTCTGTGGTTTTACTAAACTTCTTTTCTTTTTTTTTTTTTTTTGAGTCAGAGTCTCACTCTGTTGCCCAGACTGGAGTGCAGCCGCCACTCCCGGCCACCGCAGCCTCGACCTGCTGGGCTCTGGCGATCCTTCCGCCTCAGTCATCCAGGTAGCTGGAACTATAGGCGCGCACTACCACGCCCAGCTAATTTTTTGATTTACTGTAGAGATGAGGTCCTGCCAAGTTGCCCGGGTGGGCCGTCTCAAACCCACGGGCTCAGGCAATCCACTCACCTCAGCCTCCCAAAAGCATGGGATTACAGGCTGAGCCACTGAACCTGCACTTTTTAAATTCATTCTTTTCTTTGGATGTGCATAAAAGAGTGTGGGATCACAATGTTGTCAACACTTGGTAAAAACTAGTTATCTTCATGTGATCTTGCCTCATGACGGGATTTCTGATAGACAAACCATGGGACCTCGATTTTAAGCCAAATCGAGCTCCATTTGCTTGGCTGTTGCTCTTATATCCCAATAGTTCAGTCTTTGCAGGCTAAGGGTATGGTGATCCTCCTCCTGTGCTGGGAATACAGCATGACTCTGAATGCCATTTCTTTATGACCCAAAGGCCAATGAGACAACTTCACGATCTTTTTTAAGAGAATGCAAGCATTATCGAAGCAGTAAAAAAAGGCTCAGTTTTTTCCTTTTAGTAAAACATATGTCCTTTCAAGTAAGTTTTTGCCCTCATGAGGACTCTCGAGAGGAAGATTGGGAAAAACAATATTTTTCCAGTTCTACCTAACTGTTCCTAAACATGTTTCCAAACAAAAATAAACTCGATGAAAGGAAGGATGTTTCTTCTTAGCTGAGATGACAGATTGCTTCTCTGTATTAAATAGTCTAGAAGTAAAGAGGTGGTCATATTAAAATGAATTATGTTATCAGCAGTTAAATTTTATGAATATATTTGTAAAATTGTTCTTTTATATTTCATGTCAAATTGAAAAGTTTATTTCTTCACTATTGTACCTGTGGAAATACAAGCCATTTTACAGGAAAAATCTCAAAAACTATTAAACAAATCTTAGTCTGTTTGTGAGTTTTTGTCTTCAGACTCTGTGGTTGTCCCAGAGTTCATCAGGACATTCAACAGGAAGCTGATACAAAAGTATAGTTGATTTTTGCATTTCTCTAACTTTCAAGTTAATCCCAAACAGTGGAGTTTATTATTAATTGCTATATACATTGTACAATATATATTTAAATCTAGATTCTGAGAATCCCCTAAGTTTTTTTATTAAAGAAATTCCTCTGGTGCTCATATTACTATTTCTTGTGGCATTACATCACTGTCAAAAACAAATCTAACTTTCAGGAGAATTTAACCTGGCTTGTAGAATTAATAGATTTTCTTCATGAACATTTCAGTCATATTGCTACTTTAGTGAAAGTCTTCATTCACTTTTAATAACATAATAAGGATTGTGTACAAGTCTTCAAGGCTGAAACTAATATATCTATCATAATAAAATATATGTATTTATGACAGTTTTTTTCTCGTTACATTGATAACCAAGGAGTCTTAGTATTATTGAGAGAAATGGATTTTTCATTTCCAAAAAGAAATGCATATTTATTAGGCTTTTATTTCAGGGCATAAGTGCTTTATACATCAGCAAACCTAAGATGTCATGAATTGTAAGAAAAGATGTGTTATAGAAAACCCCAGCCAGTTAACAATTAATTGTAAGATACATTCCATTAGACAAGGATACCAAGACTATTTGGTGGGGAAATAATCTGTTTCCAACAGATGGAGCTGGAACAGTTAGATACCCAGATGCAAAAGAAAGTTGAACTCCTACCTCACACAATTTACAAAAATTACCACAAAATTGATCAAAGAACTATAACTTTAGAACTCTTAGAAGAAAATATAAAGTAAACCTTCGTGACCGTGGACTAGTCAAGGATTTTTTAAACATGACACTAAAAAACACAATGAAAGAAAAGTAGATAAATTGGACTTCATCAAGATTACAAAGTTTTGTGCATCAAAGGACACTGTCAAGAGAGTAAAAAGACAACACACAAAACAAAATATTTGGAGATCATATGTCTGCTAAGGGACTTGGGTCCAGAATATCTAAAGAGCTCTTACAACTCAGCAAAGCACAACACCATTAAAAGATAGTCAAAGATCATAATTATCAGGACATTTGTCAAGGAAGATAAACAAATGGCCAATAAATCCATTACAAACATGCTAAACATCATGAACCATCAGGGAAATGCAAATTGAAAACTACACAATACCATTTTATACCTGCTAGGGTGGCTAAGGTAAAAAAAGACAATACACTCATAACACTGTTGGTGGAATTGCACAATGGTGTAGCCTCTTTAGAACAAATAGTCTGGCATTCTTCAAAAGGTAAAATATACACTTAACCACATGACCCAGCAATTTTACTGCTAGAGAAAGGAAAACATGCTCACACAAAAACATGTACATGAATGTTCCTAGCAGCATTATTTATAATAGCCAAAAAGTAAAAATAACTGAAATGCCCATCAACTGTAGAATGGATAAACAAAACATGGCATATCCATATAACAAAATATTATTTAGCTATGAAATGAAGTACTGATACACAATACAGCGTAGATAAACCCTGAAAACATGTTAAGTTGAAAGAGCCAGACACAAAAGAACATAATGTATGTAAGAAGTAGGCAAATCCACAAAGACAAAGTAGATTAGTGATTGTCAGGAGTTAAGAAAAGAGACGAATGAGTGATTACTTATAGGTATGGGTTTATTTTGGAGGGTGATGAAAAAGTCCTAAACTTAGTGGTGATGGTTGTAAAACTGAATTTGTGAATGAATAGACAAAACGATTGACTTACACACTTAAAAATGGTGACTTTTATGGCAGGTCACTTATGTCTCAATAAAACGTTAATAAAAATTAAAAAATTTTAAAAACACTTTTTAAAAAGATACATACTAAATTCAGAGATGTTAGATTGTGAAAAATGTGTGTCTTAAAATTGAAATACCATACCATGATATTTGCTTAGTTCTTCAGATAAAAATACTCTGGATCCTCCAATTTTTGACTGGCTTCAGATAGTTTCCAAAATCTGAAAAATGGCTCATTTCTTTTCACTGCACTTCTACTTGTCATTAGATACAGAGAACATACATTTGAGTCTTCAAAAAAAAAGATTAGAAACTACTTCATATTCTTAAGGGTCAGTTACCTTTTCTATTAGGATGAAAGCATAAAATGCTATTCTGAAAGGCTTCCAAGTCCACTTTATTTAAAGAGTATTTTTGTAATGGAAATTATTTTATAATCAATGTAATAACCAATAAAGAGCTACTTTAAACTTTAAACTACTTTAAACTGTGAAACAGTTTAAAGCATGGAAAGTATCAAGAAAAATCATTCATAATTCTGTTACCCAGAAATTAACAATGTGAGTATTTGGAGGTACAGTCATACATTGTGTAAACATCAGAGATAGATGTACATCTAGTGGGTCTAACCGTCTGCACACCTAGGCCATGTGGCATAGCCCATTGCTCCTAGGCTACAAATCTGGACAGAATGGGATTAGACTGAATACTACAGGCAACAGTAAATATATTTATGTACCTAAACATAGAAAAGTTACAGTAAAAATACCATATAAAAGATAAAAAGTGGTATACCTGTAGAGAGCACTCGCCTTGAATGGCGCTTGCAGGACTGGCAGTTACAGTGGGTAGCAGCGAGTGAGTGGGGAGTGGATGTGAAGGCCTAGGACGTGACTGTCCACCTTTGTAGACTCTATAAACACTACACTCTGGCTTCACTAAATATATTAAAAAATATTTTCAATAAATTAACCTTAGCTCATAGTAACTTTTGTACTTTGTAAACTTTATTATTTTTAACTTTTTGACTCCTGTAATAACACACATTTTGCACATTTTACAACGGTACAAAAATATTTTTTACAACCTTATTCCATGAGCTTTCTTTATACTTTTAAAATATTCATTTAAAAAATTGTGTTTAAATACTGAGATGCAAGCACATCGGACTACCCGGGGCCAGGATCCTGCATGTCACTGTCTTCTACCTCCACATCTCGTCCCACCAGAAGGTCTTCGGGGACAGGAACAGGCATGGAGCCATCGTCTCCTCTGATAACAGTGCTGCCTTCTGGAATAGCTCCTGGAGGACCTGCCTGAGGCTGTTTTACAATTTTTTAGTATATAGAAGGAGTACACTCTAAATTAACAAAAATTACAAATATAGTAAATACATAAGCCACTGACATAGTCACTTATTAAGTATTATGTCCTGTACATAATTGCACGGTTTTTGGTTTGTTTGTTTGTTTGTTTGTTTGTTTGTTTGTTTGTTTGAGTCGGAGTCTCCTCTCACCCAGGCTGGAGTGCAGTGGTATGCTCACGGCCACCCTAGCCTCGACTTGCTGGGCTCAGGTGATCCTTCTGCCTTAGCCTTCAAGTAGCTGGAACCACAGGTGTGCGCCACCACACCCGGCTAATTTTTTGATTTATTGTAGAAATGAGGTCTCACCAAGTTGCTCAGGCTGGTCTTGAACCCCTGGACTCAGGCAATCCTCTCATCTCCGCCTCCCAAAGTGCTAGGATTACAGGCTTGGGCCACCATGACCAGCCTTCCTCATGCTTTTATACAGCTGGCAGTACATTAGTTTCGTGTACACCAGCGTCACCACAAACACATGGCACTGAGGCGTTGTAATGGCTACCATGTAGAAGTTTTTCAGCTCCATTATAATCTTGTGGGGCCACCGTCATCTATGCAGTCTGTCGTTGGCCAAGACGTTGATGTATGGTGCGTGACTGTCTATCTTTCCTAAACTTAAAATGGGAATTTTTAATTGTACTTCAACATCATTTTGGTCTTTCGGTTACTAAATTAAAAAGATATTTCCGTATACGTTTTGCAATGTGGCTTTGAGGACAGAGGGAAAAGTGATGATTTGTGTGTCTGTCACAGCAGTGCGTCCGAAGATCACAAAATGAAGTCACAGTTGTTAAGGCAGTCAAGCTGTAAGCCTGGACAAACTTGTCAAACTGTTGTGCCACCCTGAACACCAACTGTGAATTATGGGGCGTGTGTTGGAGTACTCAAATGCACTGCTGTTAAGCTTTGTTTTCTTCTTTCGGCATCTAAACAGGTTGAAGAACACTAAGGTTATTCCTCCTCGTTAGAAGAAACATAATGGATTCTTTCTTGCCGCATTCCAGTTCTGAACTTGAGCTTGCATCAGAGTTTCCCGAGGTGTTTGCATGAAATGCAGTTTCCTGAGCTCCATCTGCAGAGGCTGATGTTCTCCTTTTCTGGATTTCAACAGGACTCTTTTCTCTGGACAGACAATCAGATGATGCTGCCGATAATCCTGGTCCATACTTTGAGGAATTCTTAAGCTGAATGCTTACAATGACTGCACGTCTCTGCTGTGCAAGTTAAAGTATCCTTGTGCTCATCATTTTTGACAAACCCAATACGGTTTCCTGGACCTTGAGGTATGTGGCCCCACGTGGAGATGAGAATAGATGGCCCAGCCAGTCAAGTGTCCTTCCTGTCCTGTGATTCTAGCTGCCGTTTCTCTTCGGGGAATGGACCCTCTTGATGCTATTGCCTCTTTTCTAAATGTGTTCCCTGTCCTTTGCTTTAGCTCATGCCTTTGAGCATTTTCACCCTATCCAACAACAACCTCCAGAGAGTTTCCAACAAGTTTGAAGGCGTTCAGTATTAAAGATGACATTTTTACATAATTCTGGAAGCCTGATGAGTTCTCAAAATAGTCATTAGCTTAATGGAAATTTACTGTGGGTCAGCAAACTGGGTGTCAACACAACATATTTCACAGGCTTTGGGTTCCTGGTACCTAGTGACATATTTATAATAAGACTGGGAAAGGAAAACTCTTTTTTAAATTTCAGAGTTTGATTTCTGCATGCATTCTGGAGATATACTACTGTTTAGATTAATTGAGTGAAAAGAATGGGCAAATATTTCCTCATCTACAAAATAAAGGTGATAATAGTACTCCTACTCCTTAGAGATGTTATAAAAATAACATAATTCATGCACTATGGCATGTAGTAAGTACTCAGTAAATGATTTCTTATATTATTCCCTTGCAATAACATTACCTGAAGAGTCTTCTTTAGAACTTGAGTCCCAGAAATGCTTTGCGAAAAAAAGGTCATAGAATCTTAGAACCTTGAAAAATAGTCTAGTACATCCCAAGCTTATTTGACCCCAGACTCTCTTTTATTCCCCCGTATAATGTATTTTAAATTCTTGAAGAAGTCTTGGTAGAATTTAGCTACTATGGAATTATCACCACACATTCTCAAAATTACTTTTATTTTAAATGAAAACAGATCAGCATGCACCTAGTGTTAGTCATTGCTATTCATGTAGTTCTAGACCCTAATCACTAAAGAAAAATATGGTTACTGCTCTGCAAAACTCTGTATCACAGTTTCTGTGACTCAAAGTAGTTCCGTATGGTATTGCTAATGACCATGGACTAACTTTATTTTATGAAAAGAAACACATACCAAATATACTTGGAAAATATATTTGAGACACAGTTTAAGACTTGACGATTAATGCACCAGCCACTTTTTCAGACAGTAGATGTTTCTCTATTTTAAATGTATTTGTTTTTTATAATCTCAAACCTGTATTCTTCATATAATAATTAATTTATATATTTGGAACAATTCACCTCTTGGATTGGATGGATACCAAGCTGGATTATCACCCTTGCTGCTGATGGAAAGCATCAGAACACTTTACCAGTTCTCTTGTTAGTTTCTTATGTAGAGTAAGAGTAAAAACTCATTTAAATGGCCACAATTTATGCCATGAAATTCAATAAACTAACCACATTCCAAGTTCCTTAGTCCACCAACATTTCCACTGGATGAAGCCCCTCATTTACTTGAACCAACTGATGATATTTAGATCTTTTGTTGCATCTGATTCTTTACTTACATTCATGAGTCTTTATGACGAAAATTGTTTTTGACCTTGAAGAATTCGATGATGAGTTTAAACTGAATCAACATGGCTTAAATTTTAAAAAATAAAGCTAATGTGGTCAGTGGAACGCTCATTGGCATATCAGTTTCTGTTGTATGGCCTCTAATTAATTGTGAGATCTCAGGCAAACTACTTATCTCTCTGCCTGTTTTTACTCTGAGAGATGATGAAATGGGACTAAATAAATGATTCTCAAATTGTGGCTGAATGTGCACAGCACTTTTGAAAAAAATCAAATAAAATCTTATGCAGATTCCCTATATGTAAGTAGATAAAAGTAATATTTTAGTGGTATAAATTCCGTAAGCTTAAATAGGTGAAATTACATGGAGGGGAAACCCAAAAAATGGAATCGATTTATAAATGATTGTGTATTCTTACATGTTTAAACTCCAGTCACCTTCAAAGTCCTCAATGTTTGATGGAATACACCTATTGAGACGATTTTTCCACTGCTCAAAACAGTTTTTGATCTCTTCAATTTTGATGCCTTTTAGTGGTTCTGCCATTTTTTGTTTCACCTCTTCCACATTGGCAAAATGTTTTACTTTGAGGACTTTGTTTCATCTGGGGTAACAAAAAAAAGTTATTTGAGGGTGAGATCGGGTAAAAAAGGGAGGGTGATCATGCTGTTTTTGGTCAAAAACTGCAGAACCCTCAGCGCAGTGTGGGCAGATGCACTTGTAAATCACCCATCATGAAATGGGCAAATGTACTGAAAGACTCCAAGAAAAAAAATTTCACTAAAGCTGAGCACAGCCTCTCACAACAATGCTAGCTGGTACACTGATGTCGACGGGTTCCTTGAACACTTACCTAGCAGGGAAAGCCTGTACTATAAGGGACCCGTCCTCCACTAGATAAATCCGGATTTTGGGGGGGTCCCCTTGTATTTGATGAGGAAAAAATAAAAAATCAAATATTAGGGAAAATAGTAATAGTCTTATATCAGTCTTATCTGTTTATTTGTGTGTTTGTTGGGGAAAAAAGTGATTTGTAGCTCACCTGCAATCTTAATACTCTTTATTCCAAACTAGAGGCTTGAAGGAGAAGTAATAGAAAATATTTTCAAGTTGAATTATGTATAATCTCTAACAAGTATATCAGTCTTATTAATATTTATGTCAAACCAAAATTGCCCAAACAAGTAAATGCAAAAGCATCTGTAATATGATATGCTGGCATAGCATGAAAGTGTACGTGGATAGACCTCTGCTGCATTCCTATTACAGCCCTGGACTTTTAAAAGAAATGAGATTTGTGGAGAACCCTGTGTACAGCACACCAGTAAGTGTCAGCTCAGCCCTCCAGGAGCCTGTGTCTACAAGTGCCCCGACACACCACAGATGACACATGCGGCTTATAATCCACGAATCTGGTGTTTCTGATCATTCAAAAAGGATCCAATTCTGCCTGTCAGACCCCTTTTATCCCTCCTCAACTGATGAAAGAAGATAGCGAGCAAAGGAAAACTTAAGGTGTCGCAAAAAGTTGGTTTTGAACGTGATGAATATAATTTATGTTGAATATATTAATGTAAAAGGAATTAAATATTTGACTATATATACTACTATGTATGTACATGTGATGACATATGCATTACATTATTATCTGTTTTTTACTATAAAATTTGGATCAATATTTTAAGGCAGTTTAACTTGGTCAGTAGTTAAACTAGCATATATTTAAATACTCGGAAGTACTTACCCCTTGCTAATGAAAGCCGTTTCTTGTCCTGAATAACACTTTTCAGAGATGTGCTCTTCGCCGAGTTCTGTGTCACCTTCTTACAAGCTGACTTCCGTTCCTTCTGTGAAATACGGTGAGGAATGCCCATCACACGCTCCTTCTCACAACTGGTGACTCACTGCCCCTCCTCCCCACACACTTCTGCTCCCACCAGTTGAGTTGTATGCTAACCAAGACTCAGTTCTATGACGTCAGTTGCACTATTGACGTTATGTAACTAAATATCACATGAAATATGATATCAAAACGTTGTTTTGCCTATGAAAATTAAGTTGAATACTTTGCAAGAACTTTAAACAAGTTACTTTAAAAACAGAGTATGGACAAGAAAACTGTAAAATGTTGGGAAATGTATGGGTTTTATGAAGTTTTTACTCAGATTGTTTCTGATGTCTTATGGTTCTCACTCCACCTTAAGGAAGCCAAAAGTCAGAAATGACTCATTGTGAACGTGGTGTATTCAGGAAAGGCCACATCACTCTTTGGTAAGTGGACCTATCTATACTCAAAAGGCCTTGGCATACTATCAAAATACTAGTATACAAATATGCATTTGTGTTTTAAGTTAAAGTGAGATGTTAACAGTAAATGCAAAAGGTATATATTGTCTTCTATAAGTTCCTTGCTATAAATAACTTTCAATGAATAATTTCTAACTACATCAGATAAGAGTGTTTCTACCATCGATCTATTTTCCCAAAGTAAGTTTGACATTGGGCTTGTTTTAGCCTTGCTTATTTCCTTCATTAATACTATCATACGAAATATTTATGGGACCCCCTACTGTGTTTCAGGCAGTACACTAAGCCACTGAAGGAGATTCACGTGAATAAAGTAGACATAATTTGTGGCCCTAGATTAACCTTTCGGTCTAGGAGGACTACAGAAAAATAAAAGCAAGCGTCACGCTGCGGGAGTGCAAAAAAGGGGCATCAGACCCGCTTTGGAGGGCGAGAGAAGACTTTGTTAGCAGAGCAATGATCTGAATTTATTCATCTTCCATTTTTACCCTTTGAGTTTAATTAAGTGCAATTTTTGTTTGCCCCCCCCCGTTAAAAAAATTTTTCCTCAAAACTCCTTGGCCTGAAACTGAATGAGAATTGTCTATGACAAATTATTGACTTACAGCTTATCCCTGTGAATTCTGGCAATGCAGCTTCCTCTACAGTTTGGAAGCCAGTTTTACATACATAGACATGGACCTACATGCCTTGGCACTGTCCCCTTGACTTCCCAACTGCCTGCGGTAACCCTGCTCCCGGGAAGCCCATGTTCTGTGAATTAAGGAGATAATGAAAGCTGTCATCACAGCCATTACTAGGCCTGCTGCCGGGGCCCCCAACATTTTTATTGAATGCTGGACATTGTATATTAAGAGAAGTGTAGAGGCTCCAGATGTTATTCTCTGCAAGCAAGGAGTCCTACTTCTCTTGACTAGGCAAGCTGAGAAGTGGCTAATCCACTTGCACTAAGCTGAGTCAAGGCTGGATACCTAAGGACTTCAGCCAAGACCTGGTTTTATTCACCAGGGCCCTTCCCCCTGTGTGTCTTGAGCCATAATCTTTGCTCTCTCTGCGTGGTGACCCTGCCAGAAACTTCACTCTCTCATCAGAGTCTTTCTGCTCACCTCTTAGCCTTTTTACTCTGTTAACTTCTTGAAGAGAAAACTTACCATATGCCAGGAGCCATGTCTTCCCCTCACCAGGATCTTGGCCTCTAAAACTTCCAGCTTTGCCTTTTGAATCCTGCAAGGTCATCCAGAGCTCTGCTGGCTTCTCTGCCTGCAACTAGCAGATTCTCAGGCTCTTCCTCGACATCTGGAATCTGCAAATGGCCCCGAGTAAAAGACGCTGCAGGTCAACAGCTCACCTCTCTGTGATTCCACCCTCTCCAGACTGTGGCCTTAAAAGTCAGCCCTCCTATGCCTTTTAACATAATTTTACACTTGTTTTTATTTTTATGTGGCCTTTCTGGTTATTGTTGGTGGGAGCGTTAGTCTACTATTAAGGCAACTTATTTCAGTGGGGCTCATAGACTCACTTGGAGATGACTAGAATTGATTTTGGTGGGGAGGTGCCTCCTGTCTCTGTCTTCTGAAGGAGACATTGTGCATGGAAACAGAGAGATGGTCCAGGCTTTGTGGTTTAGACACCAGGAGAGACACTCAGTTTCACTCTCGAGGAGCTTTGGCTGATGAGTCTGGTCATTTATACATAAGAGCCAGTGGACCCAACTATGGGGAGTATCAGGATTCCAAACACCTGACTGTCCAGCAGGATCTTACTGTCCTTGGTGAGCTCTCAGTAATTGCCCTTCCTCTGGGACCATGGCAACATGAGGCAGGGCAAAGGTCAGATGGTGAATAGATGACCCCAAATCAAAGCCCAAATAGAGTTGAAGACTTGTAAAGGGTGTCTGGTGGGCTTGCTCCTTGGCTTAAAGCCACTTTGATCTAAGACCAGAAACGAGAGTGTATGTCAATCTCCATTAAGAAAAGAGAAGAAGCTGGGCTCGGTGGCTCAGCCTGTAATCCTGCGCTTTGGGAGGCCGAGGTGAGTGAATTGCCTGAGCCCGCAGGTTTGTGACCCACCTGGGCAACTTGGTGAGACCTCATCTCTACAATAAATTTAAAAAAAATTAGCTGGGTGTGGTATCGCGCGCCTATAGTTCCAGCTACTTGGAAGGCTGAGGTGGAAGGATGGCCAGAGCCCAGCAGGTTAAGGCTGCGGTGGCTGGGAGCGGGTGACAGAGTGAGACTCCAACTCAAAAAAAAAAGAGAGAAGAGAAGAGAAATGCTCATGAAAACAATATGGCCGCCACATCCACGGGCCCCTCCCTCCCAACTTCTGCCCCCGCTGTCACCTATCATTCATCTGAAAGGAAGACCCCATGAGTTGACGGGAGCCTTTAGAGAGAAGATTGCTATATTTTCTCCATAGGCTACCCCTCTATTTAAAAGCAAACCTCATGTCACCCCACTGTAGAGCACCTCAGTGTTATAAATCACGCCACTATTTTTAATGTGTGTCCTGGTACTTCTGCACAGTGAGTCAGGAGTCTCTTTTTTAAAATACTTAGCATTCCTCAGAAGAAAGATAAGCACATTTAATGTTCTTAGTCACTGCTATTCTCATCGCAGAGTCAAGAATTGCTCCTTTTCTTAGCACCAGAAAAATGTTTAGGCTGCTTCCTCTTCCCCTTCCCCTTCCCGCGTGATCACTCATTTCAAAAGCAACAGCCGGGGCAGATGCAAGGGAGATGCTCTGGTGCTCATAAATTCAAGGAGCTAAAATAGCAACAGCTGTGGCAATTTCAGGATTTCAGCAGGTAATCAAGTACTAAGTGCAAAAGTGGGATTTGACAATTCTGCAGGGGACTGGGACAGAGGGCAGCGAGAACTTGAACTTCAAGGAGAATCTTCACTAGCAATCAACGAAAAAAGTGACTTCACCCAGTTAAGCGCAGCAGATTGTCCTGCTTTCGATTCTAATCCCTGAGCAGTAAGGGATTAGTTCTCATCTTATAACATTTGACTTTCTTAGATATATTTATCTCATAGTCTATGCCGCAGTTCACCTATTTTGGGTTGGCTTCAGCACTGGTTTAAAAACATCTGATGGATAGACTTATGAAAAGATGGGCATTTTCAGGAGTGTTGTGTCAGTTTAGGAGGGGCTTATGGATAGTGTTTCTTCTGAAATGTTCTCCCCAAATCTAAAGAACAGCAATTCTTGAATTCTCTATAAAGGGAAACTAGGCCCACGTGTTCATGAAGTTAGAAAGCACCTAGAGGCCAGGTAGGCATTCAAAACATGGAAAGGAGAAGGGACACTGTGCCTCGTTCTCTTTAGATATTAGACATAATTATGAAAGGCAAAACTAGAACAAAAGCAGGTTGTAAGTATTAGCATAGTGTGATAAGAGCCTTCCCAGAACAAAGAGAAAGTAACATAGCGCAGTCAATATCTAAGTGTGCAAGTGTAACCCTGTTACAACCCTGGGCCATAAAATACCCAATAGAAATGCATGTTTCCATATAAGGGAGACAAAGGGGCTAGAATGTGAAAAAAAGTTAGCTAAAAAGCAACACCCCGCTGTGTTCGGTGCTCAGCCTTTGAATGTGAATCTGCTGGGCCAGTGTCAGCAAAATAAATTCTACTTCCCAGCAAAGAAGCCTCGGTGTCCTGTCTCTCTGTCAAGGGTCCAACCACAATAGTAGCTAAGAGCACAGACTCAAGCCAGTCTCTCTAGTTTCAAATTCCAACTCTGCCATTTATAGGCTCTGTGACCACAATTTTCTTAACTGTTTAGCATCTCAGTTTCTGCATCTGCAGAAGAGTCCTAATAATGCCCATGTCAAATGATTTTAAGAGAATTAATTAATTTTCACTGCACAGAAAGTGCTTAGAACAATGCCTAGCATACAGTAAGCACTCAGTAAATGCTATCTCTTTATAAGCCATGTTATCTCCTCAGTAACAGTCACCTGTGCAACAGTTGAAACACAGGAAATAGCAACAAAAAGAGAGTAAAATATCCCTTTGATTTAAAAAAAAATTTTTATTAGTTAGAACTCTGTTGATTGCAAATTGGGAAATCCAGTTCTCTCTGAATTAGTCTAAGAGGACTTAGCCTCTGGGACCTGGAAAGCTTAAGTGTGCATCTAACTTCAGGACTAGCTGGATCCAAGGGCTCTCCCCTGCCACCCATCTCTTCTCTTTCTGTCTCTATCTTTTTCTCTCTCCTCCCTCTCTCACCTTCTTTCCTCCCCCCCCTCCTCCCTCTTCCCCCACCCCACTTGGTTAAGCTCACGTGATTATGCCTGCCGTCTTCCATATGATCGAAAAGACAGCCGCCACCAGCCCCTGCTTCCACCCAGCCTGGCCTAGCATCTCGCGTTTCTATCTGTCGAGATTCCCAGATTCTCTGGCAGAGGAGTCCCAGGAAGGGCTGTGATTGGCTCAGCCAGATGCCTTCCCTGCACAGCTTGAGGTGCGGAGTGGGGAGTTTGGGAGAGGCAGAAAGGGTGAGACTGGCAGCAGCAGTTTCAATCAGAAGACACAACATGCATGGAACTGGGTCCTTGTGGGCATGAATCGTTCTGATGTCACAGGAAGTGCCACTGGGTGATGATGATGTGCAGTCTAAAGCAGTCGGTGCCCATCTGAAGCTAACTGGAAAGGGACCGGTTCATCAGTGGCAGCCTAGGTTGTACATTTCATGAGACAAATATCCATTACAAATATATGAACATCAAATTATGTCTTGGATTTTCTTTATTCAATGAATAATAGTTTATTAATTATCTTTCAATCTATAACACTCTAAAATGTTATGGTAACTGTAGGGACATGATATCTTCATCTGTATACAGATACCAAATATACTAAATGTTTCATCTATCATGTCAACCTAGAAAAACTGAGTATGAATTCCTAGAGTATTGTGTTGAGAGAGATTCTGAAGCTGCATCCTTGCTCAGGCAAAATGATATCTGCCATGGATATGGATCAAGGGATGGAGGTACATATGCCAGATGCTACCTGCCTGTATAATGCTGGTTTAAGAACGCTTACTCAAAAACTGAAGAAATTATATATGGAGGGACTTTCAATTAGAGCCACTGTCAGAGTCTGAGCTTCCAAATGATGCCAAAACTAATCAAATTGACCAATTAAAGCAGATTATGCACATAAAAGCAGCCTCACAATCCCATATGAGTGTTGAGGCTGACTCATCTCTGTTTAGAAGAAAGAGAATGTTTAATTACCTCTTTCAAAGTCCCCTGAATCACTTGCAAACCTTGAGATACTTTATTATAAAACAACAAATATACAAGGACAAGAAGTTAATTTTTTTCTTTTTCAATTTAGTTTTCTTACAGTTTAATACTTCAAATGAGATCATATATGTAGTGTCTCACCAGTTGCTAGGTATAGTAAGTGCTCATCAATGATAGCTGTTTTCATAATTATTTTCACAATTTTTTCCCTTATAAATAAATAAATTAAAAAGTGAGAGAATTATGTAACCAGACTTATTTTAAAGATTTGTTTGGAAGAGATCAGAGAAGATCCCTCCTGAATTAATCATGGTGGCTTTTTTTAATGTTCTGTATTTTATGATGCTTTGACCTCTGAGGGCCCTTGTGAGCTTGGGGAGGAACTGTCCCTCCCAGGGTTAGCTAATTCTTAGAGATGGCAGACAAGTTGCCTGTGAGCACACCTTTCATATATAAACCAACTAGTCCAAATCTCCTATCCCCAGCCACATTCTTTATCAAACTCTCATACAACAAGCCAGTATTTCTTCTGCTCTAAATCATTCTAAAACCAAGTACCAGATTAGAGACCACCCTTATGGCCAGAGCCCCCTGTAATTACTCAAACTGTCCAATCATAAACTTGCTCAAACTTTTTTCTCCTGCCTCCCCCATTCTCTCCCATGGAAACCACAGTAAGAGGCTCTGAGTCAAGTTTTCCCTTATTCCTTCTGCCTCCGGACCGGCCTGGAGGTATCCCCACGTGGCCCTGTATGACACGGTATGCTTCTCCTCTTGGGAACTGTAACTAATAAACACTTATTTCAAAGGCAGTTGTCTCTGTGTCTGTCACCTTACTATACCTGACTAAAACAAATCCCAGGTACATTTTAAGACACTCCCATAAACACAAACAATAGAGTTGAAGAATAATGTGCAAAGAAAAAAATTATCTTAAAACTGAAGTGGAGGTCAGGTACAGTGGCTCATGCCTATAATCCCAGAACTTAAGGAGGCTAAGGTAGGAGGATTGCTTGAGCCCAGGAGTTTGAGACCAGCCTAGGCAATGTAGTGAGATCTTGTCTCTACAAAAAAAAAAAAAAAAAAGTAGCCAAACATAGTGCCACATGCCTGTAGTCCCATCTACTCGGAAGGTGGAGGCAGAAGGATTACCTGTGCCCAGGAGGTTGAGACTGTAGTGAGTCTGAGTTATGATTGTGTCACTACACTCCAGCCTGAGTGACACAGTGAGATCCTGACTCAAATTCTAAAAATTAAAAAAAAAAACAAAAAACTGAAGTGGAAGCAAAATTATGGAAAGGGGAAAGCCTTTGAATATGTTATGTTGATATAATTTATTATTTATTTTATTTCTCTAATTGTGTTTGGAAAAGATGTTATCTAAATTCAAGCATATATATCTTGAAACTATGACATTTCTATATATATAAATATCCATTTGCTATAGAGTTCTTTAACAAATAACCTACTTTTAACAAAATTATGAAGAGTATTAACATTAGCACAAATAATCTCTGATATATTTGTTAGCAATATAGCAGTCAATTCCACCAGAACATGCTCACACTTAGAACTGTCCTTTTTTTTTCTTTGCATTTTCTTCTTTTATTTTAAGACACTTTAAAAACGTGATTTATGGATTGGGAAGATGATGGCTGAACCAGTCAGATTATGCGAGTCCCAGTGTGAGTGAGTGATCATATGGAAAATTTTGTGTGCGTGCTGGTGAGTGAGTGGGCTTGTGAGTGCTGAATGAGTGAGGGCCAGGGAGCTAACAGCCAGGGCTCTCCTGGTGCAGTGGCTGGTGCGGCAGCTGCTCGACTTAGACCCTAGCGATTCCTGGGATACAGAAGCTGAGTGCCATTTTAAAAAAATCAACAAAACCCTCCTGGGAAGAAAATACTGGGAGAGATTGACTAAGTGGGGGCTTGTGAGCAAGTGACCAGGCCCCTCCTGGTGAAGCAGTTGGTATTACAGCTTCTGTACTTGGTCCCTAGTCATTCCTGGGATGCAGAAGCCAAACACCATTTTTTTTTAACATTCAAAAGTTTTCCTGCCAAGAAGTGGTGGGGAGAGACTACTGTCTCCAGGTTCTATCTCACCACTGCAGCAGGAGAGACCGCCAGCTCCAAGCTTTGCCTCACCACTTCAGCGCCTGGTAGACACTGGCAGCAAGGGCTGTGGGAGGAGCCCAGAGGCAGAGTCCCACCAGAGAAGACAAAAGAGGTACCCTGCCAACATCTTGAAAACAGAGCAGGAAAGTGCTCTGACTTGCTCACCATGGATTAACAACCCCAATCTCTGTGACTGGTGGATTAACTACTCAGGGGTTGATCATAACCCAGAGGGAATATCCTGAAAACACAAACTCCTGAGGGACCTGATGAGTGCTGAGTCTCAGGTGCTCCACCCCCTACCCTGATCCAGCCATGGGACAAAGCGTGTGGCCAGAAAAGGACAAGGAAGAACTCCAAAGAGATCAGTGGTGAGTCTGGGACTGACATAACCCCCCTCCTCCCCAGCAATCCTCTGAATGTCAGACCTATACAGCTGGGGCACGACTGAGAGGGACAAACCCAGGCAGAGCCTGGACGCCAGTCACAATAGGAGAACTCCATTCCAGGATAGGCCTGACTGGGGCACCCCACGAGTAGCATGTATATACCTGGGGACAAACCCTCCCAACTGGAAGGGATCTCCCTGACCATATGAGAGAGAGAGGGGAGGACTGCAGCCCCACCCACCCCCACTGGCCCTCCTCTTTCCCTGCTTTGGACACTAGGGGGAGAGTGAAACAGGTAAAAGCTCTGCAGGAAATAGAAGAGCTGATGAGAGGAACAATTACAGACCCTGCCACAAGAAGACAGAGTTCTTTCCTTCTTTTAAAAATTTTTAATTTTAATTTTTTTTTGAGTTGGAGTCTCACTCGGTCGCCCAGACTGGAGTGCAGTGGCTGCTCCCAGCCATCGCAGCCTTGCCTGCTGGGCTCTGGTGATCCTTCTGCCTCAGCCTTCTGAGTAGCCGGAATTACAGGCATGCACTACCATGCCCGGCTGATTTTTTGATTTATTGTAGAGATGAGGTCTCACTTTCCAGGCGGGTCTCGAACCCACGGGCTCAAATCCACTCACCTCAGCCTCCCAAAGGCGCAGGATTACAGGATGAGCCACCGAGCCTGGCTTAATTTTTAATTTTTAAAACATTTTCTTGTCTGTTTGTTTGTTAGTTCATCTATTTTTAAAAATATTTTTCCTTTATGCATGAATATGTATGTGAGGGTCTGATCTGCATCTCCCCCCCCTTTTTCTTTCTTCTTTTTTTCTTTTTCTTTCTTCTTTTGTTTTCTATTTATGTGTGTATGTGAATGATTGAGTGTTCATCTTTCAGGTTTTTTGTTGGTTTGTTTTTGCTCTTTTGTTCTTCTCTTTTTATTTTTAGTTTAGTTTAGTTTAGTTTAGTTTAAGGTGTATGTCAATATATGTGTGAGGTTTCAATCTGAATTCCTTTTCTTCCTAGTCTTTCTCTTTCTCTTCTCCATTCATTTTGTGCTAGGCATGAGTGTGTGTGTGTGTGTGTGTGTGTGTGTGTGTGCGCGCGCGCGCGCGCGCGCATGCACACGTAGTTTTCCTGGTTTTTTGGTTGTAGTTTGTTTTGTTTCACTTGTTATTCTAGCTTGTTTGGGGTGTGTGTGTGTATGTCTCTGTGTGTTCAATTGTTTTTTGCTATGGTTTCTGCTTTCATTGTTCTGTGTTTTTTTTCTTTTTAACAAATTCTTGTCCATCTTATTTCATTCTACTTTTCTCTATGCTCCTCCTCATTGCTGTCATTGTATCTTGGACTCAGGCGGTATACACATGTACCTACTGCATTGTCATATACAGTGGTGGTGGGGAGTGAGTCTCAGGGAACACATACCACAATCAGTGAACGCTGTAATTTGCAAGTAGCTTCTGAATCCTGACTCCCCATCCCCTACCTTATTAGACTTGCAAAACTACAAGAGACAGCAAAGCTTCCCACCCACAGTCCTGTTTCAAAATAGAACAAATCCAGAGCCCAGATCAGGAAAGAATAGAGGGCTGAGCAATATCAGAAGGGAAAGCCTCTCCCACCAACACTGAATAATGGAACTAAAGAGAAAAGCAAGAGATCTGTCATAAATGAGGAAAAACCAAAGAAAGACCTCAGGTAATTTCAGGTGTAATAAAGAGAAAACTCCTGAAATATCATATCTCAGAGCCCAAACAATGGAAGTCACCAATGACTGGCTCCAGAATACACAGGGATTAGGGAATGGATGAAAAGAGTGAATAAGTCTCAAGAAAGACAAGATGCAACACTGAAAGAACTTGTAACAGAGATGTTGGCAATAAAAAACTTCATTCAGGAAATAAATAACAAGATGACAAGCATGGAAAGCAGAATTAATCTAGCTGAAGAAAGAATCTCAGGACTTGATGACCAGAACATGGAATTAACCTGATCTGTAAAAAACATAGAAAACTCAGAAAGAAAGAACAAATCCTACAAGAGATGTGCAATTATATCAAGAGGCTAAACCTACATCTCATTGGTATCCCAGAAGATGAAAGGGAAATGGAGATCACCTTGGAGCAAGTATTCCAGGAGGTAATCCAAGAAAACTTTCTATTTCTCCATCTCACCAGAGACATGAACAAACATAAGAGATTCAGAAAGCTCCCACGAGACATCAAATGAGAAGACCAACCCTTAGACACATAATAATTTGCCTACACAAAGTAGGCATGAAAGAAAAAAATCCTAAAGGCAGCAAGAGAGAAAGGTGAGACTACCTGCTGGGGAAAACCAATCAGAATAGCAGCAGATCTAGTGGCAGAAACACTACAAGCAAGAAGGGACTGGAGTTCAATATTCAAAGTCCTCATAGATAAACAATTTCGACCAAGAATTTCTACCCAGCCAAGCTCAACTTCATCATTGATATAGAATTAAAATCCTTCCCAGACATCCAATCCCTAAGCAATTATGCTGCTTCCAGATCAGCCATACAGGAGACCCTTAAAAAGGTATTAAGCACAGAAGAAATTTAAAAAAGAATGACCACACACTTCCCAAGAGAACAGCAAAGCACAGAATCAACAGAGAATGCAGTGCAACAACAAACTGAAAGCACACATACACATCAACCCCAAAGCCAAAAGAAAACAAGCAAACAAAGAAACAATTTTAAAAGAACCTCATAACAGGGCTATACAATCACATTTCAATAACCAGCCTGAATGTGAATGGAATAAATGAACCACTGAAAAGACACAGAATGGCAAACTGGATAAGAACCCGTGACCCAATTAGTTGCTGCATCCAGGAACCTCATTTCACCACAAGGGATGCACACAGACTCAAAGTTAAAGGATGGAAAATGAGTTACCAGGCAAATGGATCACAAAGGAAGGCAGGAGTCATGATGTTAATATCACACAAAACAATCTTTAAGCTATCAAAAATTTAAAAAGATACAAAAGTACACTACATAATAATAAAAGGTTCAATCCATCAATAAGAAATATGCATCCTAAACGTATATGCACCCATCACAAGAACATCAGCATTTATAAAACAACTACTAAGTAAACTAAAAAAAAGATAATGACTCTAACACTGTTATAGCAGGCGACTTGAATACCCCACTAACAACCCTAGATAGATCATTGAGGCAAAAAATCAACAAGGAGAGCAAGAACCTAAACTTGACACTTGACCAAATGACTTAATAGATACCTACAGATTATTCCACCCAACAACTACAGAATATCCATTCTACTCATCACCACATGGAATGTACTCCAAGATCAGTCACATCCTTGGCCATAAGTCAAGCATGAACAAATTCCATAAGGTTGAAATATTGCCATGCACCTTCTCAGACCACAGTGGAATAAAAATAAATATCAACACCAACAAAATTTTCCCAAAGCCCACAAAGCCATGAACACTAAACAGCATGATGCTGAACAACTACTGGGTCAACACAGAAATCAAAGCAGAAATTAAAAAATTCCTGGAAACAAGTGAAAATGAAGAAACACCTTACCAAAACCTCTGGATGCTATGAAAGCAATTCTAAGAGGGGAATTTTTATCTCTACCAGTACACATCAAGAAAATAAAGAGATTATAAGTTGAAAGCCTAACAAATCACCTAAAGGAGCTAGAAGGAGAAGATCACCAAAACCCTAACTTTAGCAGAAGAATGCAAATCACAAAAATAAGAGCCCAAATACGGGACATAGGAGACAAAAATATCATAGAAAACATCAACAAAATAACTGGTTCTTTGAAAGAATTAACAAGATTGATGGACCCCTAGCCAGAATGACCAAGAAAAAGAGAAAGAGCCCAAGTAAACACAATCAGAAATAAAAAAGATCAAATCACAACTGACCCCAAAGAAATACAAAAGATTATCAGATTATTATGTACACCTCTGTAGAAACAAAATTGAAAACCTAAATGAAATGGAGGACTTTCTGACATCACAAAACCTCCCCAGGTTGAAACAAGAAGACATTGAAACACTAAACAACCCAATAACTATCCTGGAAATTGACTCTATCATAAGAAAACTACCTACAAAAGAAAGTCCTGGACTGGATGGTTTTTCCAGCAGAATTGTACAAAACATACAAGGAGAAGTTGACACCAATTCTATTGAAAGTGTTCCAGGCAATTGAGAAAAACAGAATTCTACCCAGATCATTTGATGAAGCTAACATCATACCAATACCCAAACCAGGTAAAGATCCAACAAAAAAAGAGAACTACAGGCCAATATCCTTTATGAACATAGATGCAAAAATATTCAACAAGATTCTAGCAAATTAGATCCAAAAACACATCTCAAGAATCACCCACCATGACCAAGTAGGCTTCATCCCCAGGATGCAGGGCTGGTTCAACATTCACAAGACCATAAATGTAATTAAACACATCAACAGATGTAAAAAAAAGAACCACATAATTATATCATTAGATGCAGAAAAAGCTTTTGATAAAATCCAGGATCCTTCTTGATAAAAACCCTCAGACACCTAGGTATAGAAGGAACATACCTCAAAATGGTAAGTGCCATCTATGATAATCACACAGCTAGCATATTGCTAAATGAACAGAAACTGGAAATATTTCCCCTGAAAACTGGAGCAAGACAAGGCTCCCCTCTCACCCCTCTTGTTCAACATCGTGCTGGAAGTCCTAGCTAGGGCAATTAGACAAGAGAAGGAAATCAGGGGTCTCTAAATAGGAAAAGAGAGGAAGTCAAGTTATCCATATTTGCTGACAATATGATCCTATACCTTGAAAATCCAAAATAATCTGTCAAAAACCTGCTTGCACTGTTAAAAGACTTTGGCAAAATCTTGGGGTACAAAATAAATTTGCAAAAGACAGTTGCATTGTTATACACCAACAATAAGCAGGCAGAGACCCAAATAAAAAGCACAATCCCATTCACAATAACCACATTAAAAAAAAGAAAAGAAAAGAAAAAGAAATACCTTGGCATCTTCTTAACCAGAGAAGTGAAAGACTTTTACAATGAGAACTACAGACACTGCTCAAAGAAATCCAAGAAGACACAAACAAATGAGAAATATTCCATGCTCATCAATAGGAAGAACCAACATTGTTAAGATATCTGTCCTATCAAAGGCAATCTACAGATTCAGCACAATACTCATTAAATTACCAACGTCACTCTTCTCAGACCTGGAATTGACAATACAGAAATTCATATGGAGACATAAATGACCATGAATAGTCAAAATAATCCTTAGCAAAAGAAACAAAGCAGGAGGTATCACACTTCCAGACTTTAAACTTTACTATAAGGCTACAGTAATCAAAACAGCCTGGTATTGCTACAAGAACAGGCATATAGACCAATGGAACAGGATAGAGATTCTAGAAGCAAAGCCTCCAACAACAACCACTGGGGAGAAAAGAACCTATTCAGTGAATGATGCTGGGATAACTGACTGATCAAATATGGAAGACTGAAATAGGATCCCTACCTATCACAATACACAAAAATTAACTCTAAATGGATCAAAGACCTAAACATAAAACCTCAAACTATAAGAATCTTAGAAATGCAGGAGACACCCTTATGGAAATTGGAACTGGCAACCAATTCCTGATCAAATCCCTAAGTGCCCATACCATAAGAAATAACATAGACAAGTGGGACTTCATCAAACTCACAAGCTTCTGCAAAGCAAAAGAAACCCTCAAGAGAGCAGGGAGACAACCCACAGAATGGAAAAAAATATTTGCCAACTATATATCTGACAAAGGTCTAGGATCTACAAGGAACTCAAATGCACCAAACAAAACAAAACAAAACAAAAAAACAGCCCCATTAAAAAGTAGGCAAAAGACATGAATAGACACTTCTCAAAAGAAGATATACGGGCAGACAACAGACACATGAAAAAGTGTTCAGCCTCACTCATCATCAGAGAAATGCAAATCAAAATCACATTGAGATACCACCTAACCCCAGTAAGAATGGCCATCATTAATAAAACAAACAACAACAGATGCTGGTGAGGATGCAGGGAAAAAGGAATGCTTCTATGCTGCTGGTGGGAATGCAACCTAGTGTAACCTCTTTGGAAGACAGTGTGATGATTTCTGAAAGAACTGGAAATTGACCTTCCATATGACCCAGCAATCTCCCTATTGGGAATATACCCAGTGGAACTCAAATCATTCTACAAAAAAGATCCCTACACACGCATGTTTATTGAAGCTCTTATTCACAATAGCAAAAACATGGAATCATGCATGCTGTCCATCAAAGCTGGACTGGATAAAAAAAAGTGGTATGTATTCACAATGGAACATTATGCAGCCATAAAGAGGGATAAAGATATGAACTTCACGGCAATTTGTATGGATTTAGAGTCTATCATACTCAGTGATCTATCACAGGAACCAAGAGCAGAGTACCATATGTTCTCACTCATAAGCAGACCTTGAACAATTATCATAATACTATAAGAGAGGGATTGGCAGTAGTGGGAAACTTCCAGGGGAGGGGGGTTGGGATTGGCAGTTGAGGGAAAGTGCCAGGGGAGGGAGGGGCACGCCTCATCAGCAAGGCTGCCTGCATAATGAACATTTGTATGCCTAACCCTGAATTGTACCCCACAGCTTTAGGGAAAAAAGTGATTTATTTTGGTTTTAGTGCCAAATTTTAAAACACCAAATTTTAAGCATTTGGGTTAGATGTAACATGCCTATGTCTGAAATTAAGTATGAAGAGGGGAGCTCAATTATAATGGTCTTTGGAGTAAGAATGAAGAGGGCAAACATGGTAAAGAAAAGGCAAAACTTGCTAGTAATTGCAACTCACACACAAGGGAGAGCATTCACAGTGATAACTCAGGGACAAGGTGGAAAGTGTATTCTGCACAGCGACCTGTGTGCTGAGAAGGGAGGGGGAACCCATTTGCAGGCCAAGAAAGACCTGGACAAAATTATGCGTTTTGGGGGAAATCATTTGTGCTGAAGCAATGAGCACTTTCTAGAGAGCTATTTGAGGAGGCAGATATTTAGGTAATATATTGCTGCTTTGCATTTCTATAATACCTTCCATCTAAGAGCTGCAAAGTGTAACACAAACATTAACTAATAAATTAAGCCTTGTGACACCTCTGCATGATCGATAGACATAATAGCCATTTTTATAGTGTAGGAAAGGCAGCACCCTGCTCGAAAGTGCTGAAATCATTTACCCAAGGTCATGAAATGGGGAAACTGGCAAACTGTTTCAAAATGGAGCGCCAATTCTCGCCATAGTCGCACACTGTGTTTTTTCTCACTTGGCAGGTCACCAACTCCAAGACTGTGTTTCCTCCCATGTGGTTTTAGTGAGAATGAAGGGGGTGCCAGGTATGCCCTGATTTCCAGTGCTTCACTTCAGAAAATAGCTCTTTGACTTTGGGATGGTTTGAAAATAGTAGGTCTTGAATCATAGCCTTAACTCCTTTCTCTCTGGTTTGCCCAGGAATTAATTTCTTCACTAATGCCAATCTCTTTCCTAGGATAACAGCGGCCTTTAGCACAGAAGTTTTGCATTCGTGTTACTTAATCCAGTTATGCAAAGGGCTTAAAATATTACAAGAATATCAAATAACACCAACGCATCTATGTAGGCATTAATGTAATTATTTTAATTGCCATGTTAATTTCTGAAAAGCCCATAAAAATGTCATTGAAAACAGTGTGACATCTCTACAAGAGACAGTGCCAAGTCAATAACAGAATCTAACTGTTTTTGTTTTGTTTTTTAGCTTTGGCCAAATGTCACTGTATATCTTCCTAAATGCTACTTCTCTCTATTATCATAAGCTTGGCTTAAGTAACAACCTGTAGTGATATTGTCTCTTTTTCCTTCTTCCTCTCTAATAACCATGTTTTTTCCAGTAGAATAATCAGCAGAGGAAAAACAAAGCAAAGAAATCCAGTATAAAAGCCCTATTGCTTATAATCCCACTTGGAAAGAAAATGGACACTTCTGTTAACAAAGTTATAATGATGTCTACCTTGGTACGTGTTTTCAAACTTCTTAGAGAGGAACTTGTTCACCTCTAAGTCACTCATGTTCTTAATTTCCATTCATGTTTTTCTACAGAAATAAATAGAAGGATTTAATTTTTGTTTTTTTTCCGAGTTGGGGTCTCACCATGTCACCCTGGCTGAAGTGCAATGGCCGATCGGGGCTCGTCACAACCTCGACCTCCTGGGCTCAGGTGATCCTCCCATTTTAGCCACCCAAGTAGCTGGAACTACAGGCACACACCATTATGACCAGCTAATTTTCTGATTTTTTTTTTTTCTTGGTAGAAATGAGGTCTTGCTATGTTGCCCTGGCAGGTCTTGATCTTCTGGGCTCAAGCAATTCTCCAAGCTCAGACTCCCAGATTGCTAGGATTACAAGTGTGAGCCACTGCACCCAGTTAAAGGACTTTTTTCTATGAAGGCATAATTTACTTGTTACTGCCATTCAGCTATCAACTCTGTTTCTTCTCCAGAGCCTGTCCTGTGAGAGCAGTAGCACTCACATCAGATAAAATGGTTACTAATGACACTGACAAGTTGCATTGCTAGAACTTTGCATTGTCCAGCATTCACCCACCCATTCCTCCCCATCCCCTCATCCTCACAGCACTCCAAATACAGTCATGACAGGGGTGCTATTAGGTGACCTGGTCCTGAGGCCACAGAGCCAGAGGGCAAATGGCTCCTGATCTCCTCAGTGCCCAGTGGAAGCCACATGAGTGTGGAGTCCAGCAACGGTGGGTACAAATCCCAGCCCCGGAAACTTTTCATCTGGGAAAAATCCTGTCACACCTTGAGAAGACATGGGTGCTTATCCAAATGGGGGCATGTGTATGTCTAGGGGGAAGGGCAATGAATGCCCCTAGTTTACGGGGAAATAGCCCACCTTAAGAGATTCTGATGCAGCCTTCGGGGAAGCTGGCTGAAACCATGCTCAGAGACTACTCAGCTTATTAAAAGCATAGTTTGTCTTAGAGTTGGATGTCAATAAATTTTCGTGCACAGTCCAAATCTAACACTGGTGGGCAAATCACCAAAGAGAAAGAAGTGAAGATAGCAGAAACATCCTGTTGGTTAATCCACAGCCAGAGCTGCTGCCACAGAAAAGTTGGGCTTTGGCACTCGGGGCTCCACAGTTTCCTCAGAACTCTCTTGTCCATCAAGGTTGATAAACTTAAAGGAAGAGAGAGAGATTGTGTGACAGGAGAGAAGTCATTCAATGCCCACACTCCGGAGTGGGGATGGGATTGTTTCTCAGCCTGGGACTCTGCGGTTGTCTTTGGAGCCTGGGTCGGTCCTAGTCAGCCCTTGCTTGTGTCACTCTGGAGGAACCCGGGTCCCCTGAAGTAGCATCTCTGCTGCTGGCACCTCATTACTAAGACTTTTAGGGAAAAAGCCCTGGGCAAACTCCTACTGCAAGCTTTGAAACAGTCATAACCACAACAACAAAACCCAGAGAGCACAAAACCAGTCTTTCTGATCTTCCACAGAATTCATATTTTGTGATGAAAAAGAACTATTTCCTAATCATCTGAGTCCCTGTTTGACTGAAAACAGTAAGGCCGGATGGTTTTGCAAGAACAGAGGAAGATCCTTGGCTATCAATTCAGGTGAGGTTCTCACTTAGCTAAAATACAATTGAATTGTTATTTTGATGTTGATTACAGGCATTTCTTGCTAACGTTGGAGCAATGAAATATTGTCTCTTTGTATTATCATTAACATTGCAGGCCAGGCTCGGCGGCTCAGCTTGTAATCCCAGCACTTTGGGAGGCCAGGCGAGTGGACTGGCCGCGGGTTCAAGACCCACCCGGGCAACTTGGCGAGACCTCGTCTCTACAATAAATCAACAATTAGCTGGATATGGTAGCACGTGCCTGTAGTTCCGGCTACTCAGAAGGCTGAGGCAGAAGGATCGCCAGAGCGCAGCAGGTGGAGGCTGTGGTGGCTAGGAGCGGCCACTGCACTCCAGTCTGGGCGACAGAGTGAGACTCCAACTCAAAAAAGAAAAAAAACCTGCAAACCACATAAACTAATACAGGTCAATGGAAAAATAATTGACTAAAAGGATTTTAATGCTGCATGATCACGAGAGCTGGTCAAAACAGGAAAATGGGCAGAAACTAGAGGACACAAAGTTAGCACAAAGATAGCAGAGCTGTCAACAGCTGGCTTAAGCTGCATCTGTAGAAGCATATCCCTTTGCATGTGCTTGAGTCCATCTATTCCCCAAATGCCATCCTTCAGCTTCCATCTTGAGATTCTCCAAAGCAAAAAGGGTTTTCAGATGCTGGACAGTCAAACACTACAGATGTCAACTGTCACACATCACATTTTTGTTGCCCAGGAAATTGTCATCACAATATGCAACTTATTCTGATATCTCTCTCTCTCTCTCTCTTTCTCTCTCTCTCTCTCTCTCTCTCTCTCTGTCTCTCCCTCCCTCTCTCTCCCTCTCTCTTCCCTTAGCCTCCTTCCCTACCCTATATATGAGGGGGGACCCCCTGAAACAGAACTTATTTATTCAAATTGTGGATTTATTCTCCTATGTGTAAACTTCAGTTGCCTTCCATGTCCTCTCTGTTTATTGCAATACACATGCGGAGATGCTTCTTCCACTGCTCAAAACAGTTTTTGAGCTCATCATTTTTGATGCCTTTTAGTGCTTCTGCCATTTTTTGTTTCACCTGTTCCACAGTGGCAAAACATTTCCCTTTGAGGACTTGTTTCATCCAGGGAAACAAAAAATGAAGCCACTTGGTGCAAGATCAGGTGAATAGGGAGGTTGAGCCTGGGGCTCATGCTGCTTTTGGTCAAAAACTGCTGAACACTCAGTGTGGTGTGGGCAGGTGCATTGTTATGGTGGAAGAACCAGTCACCTTTTGCCACAACTTGGGATGTTTCTCAAGAACACAGCCTCTCACAACAACACTAGCTGGTACATTGATGCTGATGGGTTCCTGGAACACTTACCTAGCAGGGGAAGCCTGTACTACCATGGGCCTGCCCTCCAAAAAAGAAAAATAAGATAATTTTAGGTTTTTGGTGTTACCCCCTCTTATATCGTTGTTAAAGAAAAAAAAAACCTTGACCACAATATTTTTTATTGTGGTAAAATATGTATAATATGAAGTTCATCATTATCATTTTTTTTTTGAGTTGGAGTCTCACTCTGTCACTCAGACTGGATTGCAGTAGCCGCTCCCGGCCACCGCAGCCTCGCCTGCTGGGCTCCGGCGATTCTTCTGCCTCAGCCTTCCGATTAGCTGGAACTACAGGCGCGCGCTACCACGCCCGGCTAATTTTTTTGATTTATTGTAAAGATGAGGTCTTGCCAAGTTGCCCAGGTGGGTCTCGAACCCGCGGGCTCAGGCAATCCACTCACCTCAGCCTCCCAAAGGCACGGGATTACAGGCTGAGCCACCGAGCCCGGCTCATTATTATCATTTTTAAGTGTACAATTCAGTGGTATTAAGTCCATTCCCAATGTTATGTAGCCATCTCTACAGCAAGCTAATTTCAGAAGAGTTTTTTTTCATGTGGGCTGTGGGGACTGGAGGTCATTCTGTGGAAGCTGAAATGGAGAGTGACTCATTATCAGGGAAGATGCCATGTAGAGAATAGGGCCCCTTTCTTGACCACGGTTGCTTATCTGCATGTAGTTGTTGGTTTGTGTTGATAAGCAGACTGTCCCTGGGAGGAAGCCTTTGGTTCAAGCATGACCAGTTAGCACTGAGATCCCTTTTCAGGCTCTGTTAGTTGCTTTATAAATACCTCCCCAGCGCAAAGTCAGGAAGTTGAATGCATTCCTAATAAATGAAATAGAATCCAGCGTAATTAACTTGGTAACTAGTAAATCATTTACTTTATTTGCCAATGTGTTATCTGTAATGACGTCTAGACATATTCATCACGCTTGCACACCATCTAAGAAGAGAGCCCGCACTCTCGTCACAATTCTGACGCCACTGACTTTACATGAGAGCCCCAGCCACCAGTGTTCCTGGGCAGGCGGGAAGTTGCTGCCACTGCATGTCGCACAATACAGCATTGTTGACAACCGCCATGCAATTGATTCCATTGTTCCTAAGCTTTTGGAATTTTAAAAGCTAAGTGTTTTAGATCCCTGCCATCAATAATGTCATTGAGATTATTATGGTTGTTGACATTTCCTGACCACATTAGACAAGTTATCTGCCCAGAAAGATGATTTTATAATTCAACAGTTTTCATACAGGTATTTCATTCTAAATTCAGGGGTACATATGCAGGTTTGTTACATGGGTATATTGCTTGGTGGTGAGTTTTGGGCTTCTGCTGAACCCATCACCCGCATAGTGAACATGGTACTGAGGCAGGGTAGCTAGCACAGGTTAGACATAGATAGATACATTTCTTATAGATAGACTTTTAGGAAGCATTCAGACTTTTTTTACTACTAGTACTGCTACTATTATTATTTTACCACAGGCCAAGCTGATAGCCTACCCCATCCCCTCAGCATATCAAAAGAAAATCCCCTTAGATGTAAGACTAGAACAATTCAACCTTTCAATTCATGGTTTAATGTAATAATTTTTAAAAATCTTCCAGGTTCCCCGCCAAAGGTGGAAGACCACCCCTTAACAACCAAAGTCATAGAAATGATAATAAAACCATATTTTAGCTCATGAACTTGTGGATTAGAAACATCTGGCAGGTCTCCTGCAAAAGACAATGTGGCCTGGAAAAGACCACTCATCCTCCCACTCCTTCCATCAGAAGTGGAGAGACTGAGTGTGTGGATTGCCTGAGCCCACGGGTTTGAGACCCGCCTGGTCAGCGAGACCTCACCTCTACAATAAATAAAAAAATCAGCCGGGTGTGGTAGCGCGCGCCTGTAATTCCGGCTACTTGGAAGGCTGAGGCGGAAGGATCGCCGGAGCCCAGCAGATCGAGGCTGCGGTGGCTGGGAGCGGACACTGCACTCCAGTCTGGGCGACAGAGTAAGACTCCAACTCCAAAAAAAAAAAAAAAAAAAGAAGTGGAGAGATGTCAGTCTCTCAGGAGTGGCAGTTACCTGTGTCCCACCCTCTTTAGCATATCAATTGTTGTGAAAATATATCTAGTTTCTTAGTTAAGAGCAAAAGTGCAGTATTTCTTTTTTAAGGGAAAGACTTGTCCGTGCCAGGATGTTCTAGTATAAAACTTTCACCTGCCCTTTCTTTTCTCTGTTCTCACTAATAAACTTTGTTTTAAAATGTCGCTAGCCAATCTAAAATTCATTTTAAGTTTGTGTCAAGGATTCCACGAGTTTTGTGCCTCACCCCTCCCGGCATCAGTACCCCATAAATAGTTTTTCAACCCTTTTTGCCTTCCTCCCTAACTCCCCCTCTTTGGGCATCCCCAGAGTTTTCATACGAGTGTTTTAAACAGAAAAATCACAACTGGTGTGAGGGTGGGAAAGATTGTCTCAGAGAACCTTGATTCAATGACGCTTGCATAATATGCAAGAGAAAGCAGAGTTACACAAAAAGGCTAAAAAGTTTTCATCCATTGTGTCCTGCTTAATGAAAGGGGGAAGTGAGACTGGGTGGTCAGCCACATGATCTCCCCAGAAGGGTGTGAGTTCTGTGTCTGATACATTTCTATCCTGAATGCACTGTGGTACCAGGAAGGAAGTGTTTACTGGTGACTGAGTTTGGTTTAGGTCGGCGCTAGGTTGTTGGAGGACGGGAGATGGCCTGTAACCCTGAGTCGAGGCTGGGTTCTAATCTAAGGCTTTAGCAGACTCCTTCCCCTGTAGGAAGCACCTGCCTGCTGCCATTCAGAAGCCGTGAGTATGCTTCTCTTCCAGCTCACTGTTTGATGACCGTGTCATTACCCTGAGTTCTTTTCCCATTTTCTTCTTTGCTGAGTGAGAATTGGCTACAGAGTGGAATTGGCAATTTTAAGGAGCTTTGAAATGGGAATCTTTTATGTCTTCTTACTATCTATGGTGAATGGCTGGTAAACAAAATTACAGAGGGCTTAAGTCACAGATGAACTCAGTTTCTGGTGCTGGTATCTCCCCAAATTGTCTGCCTTCTCCTTTCTAGGCTCTTACTCAGGAAGGTACAGAATTGCAAGTTGATGAGTTACCATGGCAACCCCCAATATGTTATCTTGTAAATGTTCCAGACCTACAGAGCCTAATTTGATTGTAGGCATGTAATTAATGACTTCTCTGTTTTGTATAATAACATGTTTTTAAAATTAATGAATTGTAAACAGAAGAAGGTAAATTGCTTTTGATGAAAAGATAGCTTATTTAGTGATGCTGCTTCAATTTATGTTGCTCCAACGGCAGAGTATTATTTTAACCCAAACCTATACCCCTCAAAGACTGATACTTGCTTCTGCCCTAGGGAGCCTGGGGTGGGAATCTCATCAGTAGGAAAATCTACTAGAGTTGGCCTAGCCACGTCAGTGTCTGAGACTGGCTCTTGCTATTGGCTCAGGATGCCATGGATGATTAGTAAATAATGATGAATTACCTCAAGGAAGAAGCTCAGCTGAATGTGTAATACGCCTTGTGAGGGAAACATTAGGGACAATGCACAGATCTCTTCTATTCTGTTTGCTCTTGATTCACAAGCATATTTGCATATTACATGAGTTAGCACATGGAAAGCACTTTGAAAAGAGCCTGGCACATTGCGCGCACTCAGTAAGTTTTTGTCATCATTATTTGCATTTCTCTGTTGATTCCCCATAATACACAACCCTTGAGCATCTTGGGCGCCTCAACATGCAGGACTTGCATCATTCTCACTGCTCTGTTCGGGTCACACTCTTGACTTTTTTTTGCTGTGAGACCTTGATTCAAGCATCCACATTCCCTTCACCTTTAAGTTTGGGTGCTTTTGCAGAGATTTCTGTTTTAAAGGAATTTAGGAAGAAGGGTTTCGTAGCATATTGGGTTGCAATTCTGTTTGGTTGTTAAGGTGAACATAACGTAGAGTGTGCAAGTCATGATTAGAGGAGTCTTCACTAAACCATAAAAGCAATAAAGAAGTTGCATCATACTGTCTTTAGCTTCTTGAATTCTTTTTCTCTAGTGCTCTCCAGAGCCACTTGCATCTGTCCCACCACCTCCATCCAATAACGGCTTGAGGCCAGGTGCAGTGGCTCATGCCTATGATCCTAGCTCTTTGGGAGGCCGATGCAGGAGGATTGCTTGAGCTCAGGGGTTCGAGACCAGCCTGGGCAACATAGTGAAACCTCGTTTCCACACAAAATAAAAAATAAATTAGCTGGGCATGGTGGTGCACACCTGTAGTCCTAACTACTTGTGGTGCTGAGGTGGAAGGATCTCCTGAGCCCAGGAGGTCCAGCCTGGGAAACAGAGTGAGACACCAACTCAAAAAAAGAAAAAAGAAAACTGGAAGGTCAGGCAATTCTGAGAGGGATTTAGAGTCTGAGAGGAATAAATGTTAAAACAACCAACAGCAGCAATTCACTTGGCTGTTCTCTTGCAGCACCAATAGGAATAACCACTTAAAAACAGATATCCATGTCACATATAGTTCTGGGGAATGGCTCCTCCATCCCGCTCTGCCTTCTGGCTTCTAGTATCTCCTCCACCCCAACAACTCACAGCAACTTACCCCCTTTCCTCACAAATCTCCACTACTCCCCCAAAAGAGTAGAGTAGTTTCAATCCCTTCCTCTGACTCACAATTTGGTTATTGTCTTGGTGTGAGACTAGTAAGCCAGTCTCTGTTGATATTTTCCACTTCTTGGCTGTTGTAAGCTCTGGAGGAAGATAGTGATGAGTCAAAAGCATCAAATGAATAAGGGCACCCCGATCCCAGACCACGCTCCCCACTTAAGGGAGTTGCAGCTAAGGTAAACATTCTTTTTCTTAGAGTCAGCAGCCTAACTTCATCTCAAAGACAGAATATTTCTTCCATTGCCATGACTTTTGTGTTTCTCGTATGATAGAACATGCCCCACTACTTGGCCGTTTTCTGCCCCGAACCTACTGCCTCTTGAGAGAACCACTTAGTCATCAATGATCATTCTCCTTTTAGTTCCTGGGCAGGATGGAACTTGCAGTTATTCAAACTATTATGTCCCCTAAAGGCGGTCATAGTGTGAGAGGGAGGTGGTGGAATGATTCAAGAAGGGGATTACCAATTCATTTCATCACTGTGCTAGAAGCAAAAATAACCCTACTGACCTCTACTTGGGAGGTCTATGGACTCTGTGGTGGTGACAACAGGGCACTCTGGGGTTAAAGGACCATACACATAGCAGGTGCTCACCGAATGTTTTCTTCAAGAGGAATGACTCAACTACCTCCTTGATGTTTCATTGCTCCTTAGTTTCTCCAGGAAAGGGAATAGGGGGAAAAAAAGAAAAGAAAAAAGGAAGGCAAATTCTTTTCACTGACTTTTTAAATCAATGGGACGTTTATTTCATTGAACACTTTTGATACACATTAATGCTTTAATCATGGCAATGAACATAATGCATTTAAAAATTGTCCTACTCTTATGTTTGTCTTCATTGTTAACAGAATGATTTTTATCATAATTTTGGAATGTGAGCCGATAGAGAAAGCTACAAAGTGTCTCTTGCTCACATGTAAAGGCTGGGGGTATGAGAAGTCACCCATTTTTAAATAAAATATATTCAATCTGTGGTCTGGTCTATGTATTAGCAGTTACCAGAAAGTGTTTACTCAAGGTGTCTCTGATTTTGGTGACTTAGGAAAGGCACCAAATAAAAACTGACCCCAAACTTCATTATTCAAGAATCTTGCAACCAAAGCTGACTGTGTTAGTGGCTGTGTTGCTCCTATATGGGCCTACATGAAAATTATGTGGATGAATAAAGCAAGACAACTGCACAGAAAGCTCACAATGACTCCCCACCTATGCCTCATCCATTCTTGTCGATGGATTCCTTCTACAGGCTCCAGCCCAGACTTATCCATAGATACTTACCCACAACCACAGCCACATCTGTGTGTGGGAAGGCAATCCTGCCATTCCTACCACCCCTATACCAGCCTGTGGTCAGATGAGGGTTTGAGACACCCTGCCAGACCTTCCTCTTCAAGATCTGTTCCATATGGAAACTGACGAGGACCAGGGACATGGGCATCAGATTCCTAGCCCTTGTCAACTTAGAACGAAGCAGCAAAAAAGTTGGTAGTTCCCCCGAGACAGAGTGGCAGATGGAGCCATTTTATTCCTTAATTACCATAACAGCTGTAAGCAATCTCTCTCACTACCCCCATAATCTTACCAACAACACTGGCAAGTTCTACTTGTGTTTGTTAGCTGTTTATGCTGTGTGTTTCAAAGAGTTGATAACATATATTTTGTTCCCATACACAGAGCATGCTTAATCTGCATATTCTTTAAAAACTCTATTTGACAGATGTTCTGCAGATGCAGAATCATCTTCTGGTATTAAACCATATCCAAGAATTTTTATATCTTTATCACATCAAGATAAGGACGATTCATGAATATTTGGGGGCATGGTGGCTTAGAATTTTTCTGGTTTCTCCTAACTTGTTTATTTTTTGAAGGCAAGCTATAAATATTGGTGGCGACAAGGTACTGAATGGAATTACACTTTTATTTTCACTTCAGAAAGATAAGATTAATCCAGAGGACAGAAATCAGTTGAATTTCAAACTATCCAGTTCTTGGCTAGAGTTTTGAAAAGAGGTTTTGTTTGTTTGTTTGTTTGTTTTTAAAAATAAACTTAAGTGGTACAAGTGGAGTTTTATTATATGGATATATTGAGAAGTGGTGAAGTCTAGGCTTTTAGTGCAACCACCATCTGAGTCATGTGCATTGTACATGGTAAGTAATTTCTCATTCCTCAATGCCCTCACACACTCTCAGACTTCTGAGTCTTCAGTGTCTATTATTCCATACTCTGTGTTTATGTGTACACATTATTTAACTCTCACAAGTGAGAACATGCAGTATTTGATCTTCTGTTTCTGAGTTGTTTCACTTAAGATAACGGTCTCCAGTTTTATTCATGTCACTGCAAAAGACATGATTTCATTCTTTTTTGTAATGACTGAACAGTCTTTCCGTTGTCTGTAGATATACACTGGGGGTGCCAAAAAATGTATACACAAAAGAAATAGATATTTTAAGAGATGTTGTCTATGTATTGCTTTTCAAAGTTGAATTGAATTACAGAAGCAACATGTAGTATGACATTCGCTGAAAAGCTGGCATTAGTCAAATGAATGCTAGCATCACCATGAAACAGGCAGGACAATTAAAAAAAAGTCAGAAGCACAGCTGTCATTTGAGGAGCGCAAGACTATTTTGAAAGTGGTATTTGACTTAATACTCCTTGACCTTTACCTATAGGGGACCTTAAAGGATGTAGTGAAAACTGCACTTGGGAAAGAAACAGAAACAACATGTGCAGCAATACAAGTAGACACTTGGGTCAACATTACTCAAGCAGCAGTTCGCCGTTATCAGAAGTGTCTGGATGCTGATGCATTTTGAGTACCTCTTGTAATTGCAGAAGTGAAATGCGACTTGTATTCATCTTTTATTATGGTATATATTGAGTGTTACAATTTTAATGCAATTTTTTTCCTTTCTTAAAAAGTGTATACTTTTTTTGGTCTTACATTTAAGTCTTTAATCCATCTTGAATTGATTTATATATATGTTTTCTTTATCCAGTCATTTATTGATAAACACATAGGTTGATTCCATATCTTTGCTACTGTGAATAGTGCTGCAATAAACATATGAGTGTGGGTTTTTAAAAATATGATTCCATTTTCTTTGGGTAGATACCAGTTCTTCGAGAACTCTCCATATTTTTTTCCACAGAGGTTGTACTAATTTACATTTCCTCTTACAGTCTATTGGCATTCCTTTTTCTCCACATCTTTGCCAACATCTATTATTTTTTGACTTTTTAATAAGAACCATTCTGACTAATGTAAGAAAATATTTCGTTTTTATTTCTCTGTTGATTAGTAATGTGGAACTTTTTTTTTCATATGCTTGTTGGCCATTTCTGTGCCTTGCTTTGAAAAATACCTGTTCATGTCTTTTGTCCACTTCTCAATGGATTTTTCTTTTTTTTTCCTTTTGAATTCATTGAGTTCTTTGAGATCCTTGTAGATTCCGGATATTAGTCCTTTGTTGTATGCATAGTTTGCAAACATTTTCTTCTCCCATTCTATCTCTTGTCTGTTTACTCTGTTGATAATTTCTTTTGCTGTGAAGAAGCCTTTCAGTTTAATCAAGTCCCATTTGTCTAAGTTTGTTCTTGTTTGTGTTTTGAGGTCTTAGTCATGAATTCTTTGCCTAAATCAATGTCTGAAGAGTTTTCCCTAGGTTTTCTCCTAGTATTTTATAATTGCAGTCTTACATTTAAGTCTTTGATCCATCTTGTTTTATATGATGAGAGATAGGGATCCAGTTTTATTGTTCTCTTATGACAACACCGTTTTCCCAGCCCAATTTATTGAAAAGGGTGTCCTTTCCTCATTGCAAGGGGGGACCCAAAAAAATCAGAATTATCTTTTGGAGGGTGGCCCCTTATAGTACTAGCTTCTCTTACTAGGTAAGTGCTCTAGGAACCCATTTGCATCAGTGTACTAGCTAGTGTTGTTGTGAGAGGCTGTGTTCAGTTTCAGTGAAGTTTTTTATTTTTATTTTTTGGAGAGTCTTTCCAGCATTTGCCCATTTCTCGATGGGCGATTTACACGTGACCTGCCCACATCATGCTGAGTGTTCAGCAGTTTTTGACCAAAAACGGCATGACCCTCTCATGCCCCACTCTCCCTATTAACCCCATCTCACCTCAAGCAATTTTTTTGGTTGTTTCCATGAAAAACGTCTTCAAAGGCAAATATTATGCCCATGTGGAAGAGGTGAAACAATGAATGACAGAAGCACTAAAAGGCATCAAAACTGATAACTTCAAAACTGTTTTGAGCAGTAGAAAAAGCATACTGAAAGGTGTATTGCATCAAACGGAGAGTATTTTGAAGGTACTCTCCTTCAAAGTTTAAATATGTAATAATAAATACACATTTTTTATAAGTAAGTTCGGGTTTTGGCGGTTCCCCCCTCATATATGTTTTTGTAGACTTTGTCAAAAATCATTTGGTTGTAGATATGTGGCTTTATTTCTGAGTTCTATATTCTGTTTCATCGAGCTATATGTTCGTTTTTATACCAGCACCATGCTGTTTCATTTACTATAGCCTGTTAACACAATTTGAAGTCCGCTTTGTTCTTTTTTGTTTGATATTGCTTTGGTCATTTGGGCTCCTTTTTATTTCCATGTGAATTTTCAGATACTTTTTCTGTTAAAAAATGAGTTTGGCATTTTGATGGGATTGCATTGAATCTATAGATCGCTTTGGGCAGTATGGTTATTTTGATGATATTAATTCTTCCAATACATAAGAATGAGATGTTTTTATATTTGTTCATGTCATCAATTTCTTCCATCAGTATTTTGTAGTTTTACTTGTAAAGATTTTTCATTTCCTTGGTTAAATATAGTCCTAGGTGTTTGGGGGGTGGGGGAGATAGTTATTATAAATGGAATTGCTTTCTTGATTTGGTTCTCTGCTTGATCATTATTGATATATAGAAATACTACTGATTTTTGTTTGTTGATTTTGTATCCTGGCATCTTACTGAGTTCATTTACCAAATCTAAGAGTTTTCTGGAGAAGTCTTTAGAGTTTTTTAGGTTTAAGATCATAATGTCAGTGAACAAAGAGAATTTGACTTCCTCTTTTCTGATCTGGATGCTTTTTACTGTATTTCTTTCTCTAGCCTGATTGCTCTGACTAGGATTTCCAGTATTACATTGCATGTAAATGGTAAAAGTAAGCATCCTTGTCTTGTTCAGTTCTAAGGGGGCTTGCTGTCAACTTGTTCCTATTCAGTATGATGTTGCCTATGGGTTTGTCATATAAGACCTTAGTTGTATTGACATAACGCTCCTTCTGTTCCTTGTGTGCTGAGATTTTTTTTTTTTTTTTTTTTTACTGAAGTGAAGGTGAATTTTATCAAATTCTTTTTCTGTATATATTGAGATGATCATATGATTTTGTCCTTAGTTCAGTTTAGGTGATGAATCATATCTATTGATTTATATATGGTGACCCATCCTTGTATCCCTGGCATAAAAGCCACTTTATCATGATGTATTATATTTTTGATGTGCTGTTGGGTTTGATTTGCTTGTATTTTATTGAGGAATTTTGTATCTATGTTAATCAGGAATATTGGTCTGTAGTTTTTGTTGTTGTTGTATCCTTGTCTGGCTTTAGTATCAGGGTGATTCTGCCTTTGTAGAATGAGTAGAGAGGACTCCCTTCTCCTCAGTTTTTTTGGAAAAGTTTTAGGAGAATTGGTACAGTTCATCTTTGTATGTTTGGTAGAATTCAGCTGCAAATCCATCTGTTCCTGGGCTTTTTTATTTTGGGAGATTTTTGTTGTTGTTGTTGTTGTTGTTGTTGCTGTTGTATTACAGATTCAATCTTACCACTTGATATTGATTTATTCAGATTTTCTATTTATTCCTGGTTCAGTCTTGGGATAGTGTATGTTTCCAGGAATTCATTCATTTTGTCTACATTTTCTAGTTTGTGAGTGTAGAGTTGTGCACAGTTGTCTCTGATCATCTTTTGTATTTTTGATGTATCAGTTGTAGTGTCTTCTTTTTCATTACAGATCATGTTTATTTGAATCTTCTCTCTCTGTGATTAGTTTAGCTAGCAATTTATCAACTCTTTGATCTTTCCAAAGAACTAACTTTTTATTTAATCCTTTGCACGTTTTAAAAAAAAAATCTCAATTTCCTTTAGCTCTTCTCTGCTTTTTGTTATTTATTTTCTTCTGCTAGTTTTGGGTTTGGTTTGTTCTTGTAGTTCCTTGAGGTGTGATGTTATGTTGTCAATTTGTGATCTTTCTACTTTGGGATGTAGGAATTTAATGCCATACACTTCCCTTATACTGCCTTTGCTATATCCCAGAGTTTTTGTTATGTTGTATTCCTATTTTCATTTGTTTCAATAATTTTAAAAATTTCTATCTTAATTTTGTCATTGCCTCTAAGATAATTCAGGAGAATGTTTAATTTTCATGTATTTGTATAGTTTCAAGAGTTCCTCCTGGTGTTGATTTCTAGTTTTATTCCACTGTGGTCAGAGAAGATACTTGATATAATTTTCATTTGTAAAATTATTGAGATTAGTTTCATGATCTAACATATGGTCTATCTTGGAGAATGTTTATGCACTGATGAGAAAAAATATATATTCTGCAGTTGTTGGTAGAATGCTCTGCAAATGTCTGTTAGGTCCATTTGGTCTAAAGTTCAATTTAGTCCATGCCGGGCTCGGTGGCTCAGCCTGTAATCCCGCGCCTTTGGGAGGCTGAGGTGAGTGGATTGCCTGAGCCCTCAGGTTCAAGACCTGCCTGGGCAGCGAGACCTCATCTCTACAATAAATAAAAAAATCAGCCGGGCGTGGTAGCGCGTGCCTGTAATTCCGGCTACTTGGAAGGCTGAGGCGGAAGGATCACCGGAGCCCAGCAGGTCGAGGCTGCGGTGGCCGGGAGTGGTCACTGCCCTCCAGTCTGGGTGACAGAGTGAGACTCCAACTCAAAAAAAAAAAAAAAAAAAAATTTAGTACCATATTTCTCTGTTGATTTTCTGTCCTGATGCTCTATCTAGTGCTATGAGTGGAGTGTTAAAGTTCCCTACTACTATATTGCCATCTATCTCATTCTTTAGGTCTGGTACTATTTGTGTTATGAATCTGGGTGCTCAGGTGTTGGGTGCATATATATTTATAACTGTTATATCTTCTTGTTGAATTTATCCCTTTATCATTAAATAATAACATTCCTTGTCTTTTTTAAACTGTTTTTATTTAAAGTCTGCTTTATCTGTTGCAAGTTATAGCTACTCCTGCTTGCTTCTGGTTTCTGTTTGCAAAGAATCCACTCCTTTACCTTCAGTCTTTAAGTGTCTTTACCTACCAGAAGGTGAGTTTCCTACAAGCACCATACAGTTGATTCATGGTTTGTTTGTTTGTTTGTTTGTTTGTTTGTTTGAGTTGGAGTCTCACTCTGTCGCCCAGACTGGAGTGCAGTGGCCGCTCCCGGCCACCGTAGCCTCAACCTGCTGGGCTCCGGCGATCCTTCCACCTCAGCCTTCCGAGTAGCCGGAATTATAGGTGGCGCTACAACACCCGGCTGATTTTTTTAATTTTATTGTAGAGATGAGGTCTCACCTGCCCAGGCAGGTCTCGAACCCACGGGCTCAGGCAATCCACTCACCTCAGCCTCCCAAAGGCATGGGATTACAGGCTGAGCCACTGAGCCCGGCTGTTTTGTTTGTTTTTTTCCCATCAATTCTGCCAATCTATATCTTTTAAGTAAAGCATTTAACCTATTTATGTTCTGGGTTAATATTGAGGTTTATTTCCTGTCATACTGGTAATTGTTACCTAGTTGTTTTGTAGCTTTTTGTTGTTTTTTCTGTTTGTCTTTGTGGTTAGGAGAGTTTCTGCCATGTTGCTATTTGACTACTTTCTCTTTCTCCTTTGTATAATTGCTTTAAAGACCTGTGAGTTTTGTATGCTCATGAGTTTTTATGATGGAAAATTTTGACTTTTTGTTTTCATGTTTAGGTCTCCTTTGAGCATTTCTTGTAAGACCTTGTCTAGTGGTGATGATTTCCTCTGTGTTTGCTTACTGGGAAAGACTTTATTTCTCCTTCATTCATGAAGCTTATTCTTACAGAATACAAAGTTTAAGATTGGCAGTTGTTTTTTTTTCTTTAAGCACTTTGCAAGTAGAATCCCAATCTCTCTGGCTTGTAATGTTTCTGCTGAGAAGTCCACTGTTAATCTGATGAGGTTTCCTTTATAGGTGTCTAGACACTTTTATCTTGCTGATTTTAATGAATTTTTTATTAAATTTATTGATTTTATTGTGGAGGATTTTTTGCCTTCACATTGACTTTAGACAGTTTGATGACTATATGTCATGGTAAAGTCCATCTTGCAATGTATTTGACTGCTGTTGATTTGGGCCTCTTGTATCTGGATGTCTAAGCCTCTTGTTAGACTAGGGAAATTTTTGTCAATTTTGCTGCTTCTCCCTTGGGAATACATATTACTTGTAAGTTCAATCTCTTTATGTAATTATACTTCCCAGAGGCTTTGCTCATTCTTTTTAAAAATTCTTTTTTCTCTATCTTTATTTGACTGGATTAATTCAAAAGGCCTGTCTTCAAGTTCTGAAAGTCTCTCTTCTGCTTGGTCTAATCTATTGTTGAGCTTTCAACTGTATTTTGTAATTCCTCCAATATATTTTTCATTTATAAAAGTTCTATTTTTATCAAAGATTTCTGTCTACTTGATAAATTTCTCATTCATATCTCGAATTGATTTTCTGATTTCTTTATATTGGTTTTTAGATTTTCATGCCTTTCATTGAGTTTATAATAAAAATCAATATTTTGAATTCTTTATCTGTCACTTCAAAAATGTATTTTTGGTTAGTAATCATTGCTAGAGAATTACCTTTAAGAGTGTCATAGCACCTTACTTTTTCATATTTCTAGTATTATTACACTGATTCACTTGCATTGGAATTTCTTATTTGTTAAGTTACTTTTGTTGAGCTATGAGTTTTTAGTTTTTTCTTAACGATGCTGAGTAGGACCGTTTGGCTTTGCTTCTGGATGTGTTCAGTGGCAAGACTTGTATGACTTCCTTGGTTGTAGATAGTCTTAGTGTGGTGCCTTCCTCACATCAGTTACAGTAGTGGCATGCCAGACAGGTGAGTGAGCTTGCAGCCTCCTAGGTAGCTGAAGTGGTGTGGGCGACGGTGATAGCAGAGGTCATGAGAAATTTGCCGTAGTCCCAAGAGCTGTGCACTGTGTCAGCAGATGCAATGGACCATGCAGGTTGACCTCCGGCTAGTAGACGGCGCTCTCCTGTGAGAACTCACGGTGGTGGAGGCAGTAAGGTTTGTCCTTGACCTCTGCTAACCTGGAGATGTACTTGGGCGGCGGAATACTCCGAAGCATGGGTCCCATGATCTGTCTTTGAGGCAGCAGGGCAAACTGGGCAGGGCGGGGCCAGGCAAGCCCGCAGACCCAGAGGTGAGCACAAGCGCTGGCCGTGATGGGCCTGGAACGCTGTCCTCAGGCCCTGGGGAAACGCCCTGGTGAGGAGGGGAGCCGGGCCGCCGCAGCTGCTGCTGCCATCGCCGGCCCTGCGCTGGGAAAGGGCGGCCGGCTTGCGCCCAGACTCCAGGCCCAGCAGATGCTCCAGACCCGGCAGATGTTCCAGACCCGGCAGATGCTCCAGGCCCGGTAGATGCTCCAGGCAGATTCTCCACACCCAGCAGATGCTCCAGACCCAGCAGATGTTCCACTCCAGCAGGCTCTCGCTGGTGGGTTAAAACCACACACTCTCGGGCAAATGCCCTCCTGCTCCAGCCTCACAAATGGGAGGTGCCCAATTTCAGCACCCAAGGTCAAGGTCATCCCAGAGATGAAAAGGAAGCTCACAGCCATGAACTTCTATCTCCACTGCCAAGTGTGGAGGCCACACCACACTTAGCTTCCAGTTCTGGCCAGGGGGCCCTTCCCTCATTCAAAACCAGACACCAGCTCCTGGCCCCAGAGTCTCCAAACCAGTCCACTACCCCATTCGCTGACTGTTCCCATGCAGCCTGCTGTGAGCTAGGATCAGGAATGGCTTCCTGATCTGGATGTCCAGATCTGAGTGCCCTGGTTGCTCCCCAGGTGAGATCCAGGGCTTGGGAGGGTCAAGGTGCTCCCCCACAGACTGAACTGCATGGTTCCCATGCCCATGTTCATCACCAAAACACTCTCCCCTCTCCTGCACTGGAGATGGACTCCTGGTTTTCACCCAAACCCTGCCTCGTGGGCAACTGCCCACCTTGTTTTTCCCAGTATCTGAAGTTGTCTTTCATTTTTGGGTTGAACTTTGGTCTCCCCTTTCTCCTCTTCCTCCCCCGCTTCTCTTCCCCTTTCTCCCCTCCCCCTGTCCTCTTCCTCCTTTTCTTCTTCTTCTTTTTGGCTGAGTACAGGGAACTTTGTTGATGGTACATAATGAAGTGGGGCTCCCTAGGCCCCTTGTATTCTTCAGGGGTCTAGCATGTATACTGTGAGGAGGGGAGATTCTCAGGAGGATCAGGGACAATGTGGCAAGGACTCCCCAGCAACCAAGGGCCTCTCTCTTCCTGTTGTGCTCTCACTGTGACTGGTGGTCTGGGGGCTTTTACTCCCTGGAGGTCAAGTGGACCATGAGGTCCACCACTCTATTGCTATAGCCAACTTCACTGTCATACCAAGAGATGAACTTGAAAAAGTGGGTCATTGGGGACAATGGTGGAAGAGCGGGTGTCAATGTTAAAGTCAGAGGACACAGCTTGGTGCTCAGTGTAGTGCAGGGTGCCCTTGAGGGGGCCCTCTGATGCTTGCTTCACCACCTTCTTGATGTCATGTTTGGCGGGTTTCTCCAGATGGCAGGTCCACAACTGACACATTGGCAGTGGAGATAGAAGTTCATGGCTGTGAGCTTCCTTTTCATCTCTGGGATGACCTTGACCACAGCCTTGGCAGCACTGGTGGATGAAGGAATGATGTTCTGGAGAGCCCTGCAGCTGTCCTACCACAGCTTCCCAAAGGGCCATCCGTGGTCTTCTGAGTGGCAATGATGGCATAGACGGTGGTCATGAGTCCCTCCACGATGCCAAGATTTTTGTGAATGACTTTGGCCAGGGGGCTAAGCAGTTGGTGGTGCAAGAGGCATTGCTGATGATCATGAGGTTGTTTTGATACTTCTCATGGTTCATGTCCATCATAAATGTGAGGGTATCAGTGGAGAGGGCAGAGATGATGACTCTTTGGCACCCCCATAAGTGAGCTCCAGCCTTCTTTAAGGTAGTGAAGACGCTAGTGAATTCTACCACATAATCAGCGCTGGCATTGTACCATTTGATTTTGGTGGGATCTTGCTCCTGGAAGTTGGTGGTGGGATTTCCATTGATGACAAGTATCCTTTTCTCAGCCTTGATGGTGCTGTGGAACTTGCCATGGGTGAAGTCATACTGGAATATGTAGACCATGTAGTTAAGATCAATGAAGGGGTCATTGATAGCGACAACATCTACTTGGTCAGAGTTAAAAGCAGCTCTGGTGACCTAGCACCCAAAAGGCCAAATTCGTTTACTCTAGCCATAATTTTTGCCATGGTGTCTCAGGGATGTGGCTGGTGCTGCATGAGAGACGCGGCTGCCCATCAAAAGGGAGGAGCAGAGAGCCGAGTGTTGCTTCTTAGGTAAAAGTTCACAGTGTGGATCTCTACACAGTATTTTGCTGTTTTCAATTGGGTGAGGCACGCTGGCAAACCCTCTATTCCAACTTCTTGGGGGCAAAAATGAAGGAAAGTTTTTAAGGGTAGTTTGTGGTTTAAGTTGATATTCCCTCTGTAGTTTCATTCTACTATTCGAAAATGCAGAAGTACATATGTGTAAGATCATTTATTATATCATGCATAATATAGAAAATGCAGATAACTGGATGAGGCAGCTCACCAAATGGTACCTGGCATGTAATAGGCATTACATGAATATCTGATGAATGAACAAACCAAGAACATGTGTTCTCCCTGATGGAGCCATATCTGTTTCCTGCAGCCAAAGAAGTACAGGAATCTGTGGGAGGTAATACCAAATGTTTGCCAAATATAGCTTGGGGAAGCACGTCACCAAAATGGAGAGTATTCTATGATATGTTGAAAACAGTGAAAATATGCCTTATTAATTTGAAAATTGCTTATGAAGCAATTGAAATCGGCCACAGAAGTATTGCTTGTATGGATTTTAGCTTTTTCCCATCAACCCTAAGTTGGCTAGAACCTGAGTCACTCAAGCCACTGTTGGAGATAGCCAGAGGAGTTGACTGGCTGGTGTTGAATTTAGTCCTAAGAGCTTCCTCATCATCCTCCTCCAGCCTAAGTATAAGGAAGGCAAATATAAGGTACATGTAATCTGGATTCCACTTACCTTACTGCTTGAGACCACTACAGAAGGCACCAGGAATGTGGATGAGAGGTTTGCAGTTGCAGACAACAATCTCCAAATATTTAAAGATGAGGGAAGGAAGTGAAAGCCTATGGAAGGGTGGGCTTCCAGATAAAACAGTTCTCCCCCTGCAAGGAACCCTGTGAGGCAATCAAAAGTAATAATAATAGCCAATATCTGCCGGGCTCAGTGGCTCAGCCTGTAATCCCGTACTTTGGAAGGCCGAGGTGAGTGTTGCCTGAGCTCGCAGGTTCAAGACCCACCTGGGTAACTTGGCGAGACCTCATCTCTAAAATTAGCCAGGTGTGGTAGCGCACACCTGTAATTCTGGCTACTTGGAAGGCTGAGGCGGAAGGATCGCCGGAGGCCAGCAGGTCGAGGCTGCAGTGGATGGAAGCGGCCACTGCACTCCAGTCTGGGGGACAGAGTGAGATTCCAACTCAAATAATAATAATAATAATAATAGCCAATATCCATGAAACTCTTGTCACGTGCCAAACACCGGATGATCTCATAATCCTCGTAGCAAAGGGGGAGGTAAGTACTGCTCATACCTTCATTTTACATTTGAGGGAACCAAAACACAGAATGACAAAGGCACTTGCTCAGGTGATGCCATCGGTGAGAGGCAGGGCTGTATTTCCAAGCCAAATGGCCAGATTTCAAACTGAGGTATTAGTACTTTAGTAAAGTGCCTTTGTATAAATAAGTAACTCCTATGATCTTACCTACCATGATTGCAATCTTCACTACTTCAAGCACTTCTGAGCATACCCCAGCATAGGGTTCACCTGTAACTAACTGCATCATGTTGAGACAATCCCAGACCCTTGAAAATCCAGGACAGCCCCTCCATGGTCCTCGCTCTCCCTGCATGAACCTTTTGCATCTCCAGGCTTTTTCCCACTGTGACTCCTTATGTTTGTCAACCTCTTGCCCCTGCACGCACCAGAGTGCCCCTCCTTCCTGAACTGCCTTCTTCCTTGTTCAGATCTACCCCTCCTTTAAGACCCATCAAGCTTTCCATGGCCAGTCTAATACCAGCAATGACAATGCTGTACACATCCATCCCCTCAGTCGACAAACATTTATCAGTAGGTTTTCAGCATCAAGTTACAGAAAATCCATCTTAAATTGGATTTAGCAACAATGAAATGGTTGGTTCACATTCTTGGAAGTCCATAGAGAGGACCAGCATTTAGATTGCCTAGTCCAGAAGTTTTAGTTCTGTTTTTGTGTGTATTCATTTTTAAAGTTTTGTGGGGTTTGTTTGTTTGTTGAGTCCGAGTCGTACTCTATTGTCCAGGCTGGATTGCAGTGGCACGCTCACGGCCACCCCTGTTATGTTTTTTAAAAATAAAGTTGTGAGTTTGTCCTTCTCTTCATCCTCACTTTTGTAGAAACGTGGAATTAGACAGTCAGTTCTGGAAGGAGATAGAACTTACCCAGAAGCCTCAAGCAAGCTTCTCATTGTTGTGACATGAGTGACATGCCTAGTTCTGAACCAATCACCAGCAAGTAGGATGCAATTAACCCAATGTATCATACCCATCCTTGGAGCCAGGAGTGTGGTTGCCAAATATACAAGGGGAGATTCCCCAAAATATAATTTATTTGTAGACAATTGTGTATTTATTCTTACATAGTTAAATTCCAGTCACCTTCAAAGTACTCTCCATTTGATGCAAAGCACCAATCAAGATACTGTTTCCACTGCTCAAAACAGTTTTTGAACTTGTCAATTTTGAAGCCTTTTAGCGCTTCTGCCATTTTTTAATTTCACCTCTTCCACCTCAGCAAAACGTTTCTCTTTGAGGACTCTTTTTCATCTAGGGATACAAAAAAAGTTGCTTGGGGTGAGATTGGGTTTTGGTCAAAAACTGCTGAACACTCGGCACAGCGTAGGCAGGTGGGCTTGTCAATCACCGTCATGAAATGGGCAAAGGCATGGAGAGAATCTAAAAAAAAGAATTCCCTGAAGCTGAATGCAGTCTCTCACAACAACGCTGGCTGGCACACTGTTGCCGAGGTCACTTACCTGGCAAGGGAAGCCTGTACTACAAGGGGTCCACCCTCCAAAAGATAATTCTGGTTTTTTGGGGTCCCCTCCTAACAGCATTGAAGTCCTATTCGGAAGTTCTGAAATAACATGGCTCATAGTTTGTAACTCATACATGTACATGTATTTAATTCTTACCAAACAGGGAAATGCTCCACAAAACTAATTATTTTTGTTGGTATTGATATGTGCACATTCACTAACATTCTCTACATTTCTATTCACTGTGGGCAAGGAAGGGCCTAAAGAAAAAGGAGCCATGGGTCACCTTATTTTTCCCTTTCATGATTTCAGCATAAGTGATCAAATAATACAAGGAAGTCACATGAGAAAGAAAGGCTGTAGTGGGATTTCTTTGTCAGGTGTGTTTCTTAGAACACCATTGCTTTCTTTCTGTGTCCAAGCAAGTTCTGGTTGGAATGGAAGGCAGGGCCAGTTAGCCATGGCTGTCAGCACCCACACCTACTCCATCTTTAACATGTTGATCACAGAATTCTAGTCCATGAGAGTCCTGCAGGACTGAAAGTGAGTGCAAGGTAGGCATGTAATGGAAGCTGCAAATAGGGTGGCTAGAACAGGGATGTGCACACTATGCCTGTCTTATCTATCCCATCAGACTTCCAAATCACCGGTTCAAAGATAAGATCATTAAGAATTTCAAGATGGTGATAGCAGGATTTTACCCAAGCCTAGGCTCTTCTGTGCATAAAGCCCTGTGTGACTGCAGAGGTCACAAGTCTGTGAAGCTGGCCCTGGATGGGTACTTTGTTAAAATCAGGATTCTGTTAGAAAAGAGGGACTGGAGACTGGATTTCCAATCCATCTTCTCCACCATTGGCACTGTCATTTCTGAGGAGGGATCAGGGGCCCATGCATGGCATCCATTTTGTTGTTGTAAAGATGGTTGATATTCACATCAGTCTATAAGACCAGCACATGACCACTTTTCCCACTCTCATACTGGTAACCTGGAACATGAGAATCAAGTCCCAGTGGCCTGTCACTGTGCAGAAATCTGTGCTCTGGACAGTAAAGCAATTGGAATTCTGCATGTTCAGAGATACTTCCTAATGATTTCTAGGGAGAGCCATTTAGTGTGGCTTTGTTTATTCAATTTATTACTGCTCCTAAGGCTAGGAGTTGTGCATACAAGGAAAATAGATTCAAATAGTACATCCAGGGCCAGCCATGGTGTCTTATGCCTGTAATTCCAGCATCTGGGGAGGCCAAGGTGAGCAGATTGCTTGAGCCCAGAAGTTCAAGACCAGCCTTGGCAACATTGTGAGATCTCATCTCTACAAAATGTCAAAAAAAATAGCTGTGTGTGGTAGTGCATGCCTGTAGCCTCAGCTACTTCAGCCACTGTGGTGGGTGACCTCCTGATCCCAGAATGTCAAGGCTGCCATGAGCCATGATTGTGGTGATTGTGCCACTGCAGTCCAGCAGTCCAGCCTGGGCAACAGAGTGAGATGCTGACTCAAAAAACAAAATAAAAAACCAGATAGTACATCCAGGGAAGCCAGTAAAAGTCCCTTAAAGGGGAGCCAGATACCTACTGTTTGCATTGCTTAGTCTCAATTTTGAAACATGCTCATGTTCTCAACACCTGGGCCTTAAAGCTGGAGATTTTGCCTCCTCTTCTCCACACTCATAAGCCTTGCAGGACATGGCTGTAGGAATGTATTTCAGAAAATGACACTCAGATATTGGGAAGTAAATGATGAATGAGCAGACATTATTTGGACAATGCAGTTTTCAGACAGGGGCTGTAGGAGAATATATTTCCGGGTGCTTCTGCTGGTATTTAACTTGGAGATTGTATATACGGTAAATCAGGAGGGCCAGTAATACAGTGCATAGGAGGAGGTTTATGTATGGTTCTGACAATGCACCACGGCTGCCTTGGCGAAGAGGGTGTGGATTTATGGTCACACACTTGCAGGTGGTGACAGCTAATATGCAGTGTGGTTCTCTATCTATACCTGGGAGTATTTATGTTTTAGTTCATCCTGAGGCAAAGGAAAAGTATAAGGTAAACTGTGGACTTTTGGACACCAGAGATGCAGCCTGGGCGCAACTGCCTAGCTGGAAAGGATGAAGAACAAGCTTAATAGAACAACTTGCTCATGGTTCTTTCCAAGGCTCGGTTTCTTGGTGGCAGTATCACCCAGGAGGTGGGTTTTTGCATCCTCATTTTGTCTGTGTGGCAGGGCCAACTTATCCAATGGGCACAGAAGGCACAGTGCCAGGGCCCACATCACATTTGGGGGCCCACAAAGATTTTTTTTTGAGTCGTGGTCTCACGCTACCACCCAGGCTGGAGCGCAGTGGCATGACCACGGTGCACGGCAGCGTCAACCTCCTGAGCTCAGGCGATCTTTCCACCTCAGCATCCTGAGTAGCTGGGCCTAGAGACACGCACCACCACAGCTGGCTAATTTTTTCCTTTTCTGTAGAGACGAGGTCTTGCTATTTTGTCCAGGCTGGTCTTGAACTCCTGGGTTCAAGCAGTCTGCCTGCCTCAGCCTCCTAAAGTGCTGGAATTACAAGCATGAGCTACCATGCCCAGCCTAAGATGTTTTCATTTTTCTTTTAAAATCAGATTAAAAATGAATATAATGATAATGAATATATAATGATAGATCCAGCAGAGATTATACTTGTCTTTACCCCCAGTGAAATCATAAAATATTTTAAATATATATAAATTTTTGAGTTAGAGTCTCACTCCGTCACCAAGGCTGGAGTGCAGTGGCATGGCCTCGGCTCACCACAGCCTCAACCTCCTGAGCTCAGGTGATCCTCCTGCCTCAGGCTCCCAAGTAGCTGGGACTACGGGTGTATGCCACCATGCCTGTCCCATTTACTTTTATTTTTTGTAGAAACGCGGTTTCAGTGTGTTGCCTTGGTTGGTCATGAACTCCTGGGTTCAAGCAATTAGCCTGCCTCAGCCTCCCAAAGTGCTAGGATTACAAGCATGAGCCACTGCACCTGGCCTTAAATATTTTTTTTAAGTGTAGGAAGAAGCCCACAGAAGCCAACGTGCCTAAGGCCCCTGAAAGTCATAATGATACCATATCATGAAGATGACACTAGGCTTAAAATCTCTTTTCCATCTCCACAGGCGGGCACCAGAGATTGTCTGTGGCATCAGGTGTTTGATGAGGGGGAGCTGTTTCTGGTCCAGAACTATCTCCGAAGAACCTCAGGGCGGGACTGGGGCCTGTCTGTGAACCAGGCTCCCTCAGCCCATCTGGGCGGGGCTCTCACAGCCTTGGCTCTGTTTGCCCCCTAACTCACCCCAGAGCTGACTCACTGGGACCTTTCAGATGACTGACTCCTTTGGGCATCTCTCCAGCGTAGTAGTTTTCTAAGGGTGTCGCAACAGAGTATCACAAACCAGGCGGCTCACACAACTGATATTTAGTCTCACAGTTCTGAAGTTCCGAGATCAAGGTGTTGGCAGGTGGATTCTTTCTGAGGAGCTTTGGGGAAGCATCTGTCCCCTGCCTGTCACCTAGCTTCTGGTGGCTTCCTGGCAATTTTGACATCCCTTGGCTTGTAAAAGCATCATCCTGATCTTTCATTCTTACACAAAGGCGTTCTCTCTGTGAGTATGTCTGTGTCCAATTTTCCCTTCATAAAGACACAGGTCATGTTGAATTAGGGACCACGCCACTCTGACCTCATCTTAACGAATTACATCTGCCGTGTTTCAAAATAAGGTCCCAGTCGGAGACATGGGGAGGTAGGACGACAGCTTATGCTGGTGCTGTGGTCGTGGCGTGGGTCTTGAATTTGAGCCCTTCTGTCTGATGTTCCAGAAAGCAGCTTGGGGTGAGCCTTCTGTTTCTCTCCCAGTTTACTCTTCTGGCTTCCATCCCAAAGGAGGTGTTGGTTCCCTCACTCTCAGGAGTGTAATCAGGCATGCTTGTGCCAAGTCCCAGCTAGAGGGTAAGGGGAAAGGAGAGTGGGGGTCTCCTTCATAACCCCAAAGCCTGCTTTTCAGCAAAAAGGGGGTGAATAGTGGGCAGAGGTATTGAGTGAGGTGAAACAGAAATTCACCAGACATGGGAACAGAGGGGAAGATGGCAGACAGGTAGAAGCAGAGCCAGAGGGCTTTATCTGATTGTCTCCACATCAACTGCACACAACTGTTTTCATGAGAGAGCGGAGGGTCCAGTGCAGACTGGGGTCAGGGGCATAGATGCCGAGTCTGAAGAATGGGTGTGGGCGTGGGGAGGGTTGTGGGGCTGGCCTGGAGCCCAGGATGTGTGGGAGACACTGAACAGTTCAGCAACACAGCTGCAGGCATCAGCCAGCTTACTTCATCAGCAGTGCAAGCCCCGAAGCTGCAGGCCATCTTTGTACAACTATCACAATGAGCCAGAGTGGGTGCAGTGGGAAAAGAACAGACTTGGGGGCTCATCAAGTCTGAATTTACTTTCCAAACTTTGAGTCCGCTTGGCCTTAGGAAATCACTTCATCTTTCTGACCCCAAGTTTCCACATCTGTAATAATAATAATAATAATAATAATAATAATAATAATACCTATCCCATAAAGCTGTCGTGAGGGCTAGATGTTCTTCCAGGAAGTGGGGAGTGCTGGCATGTGGCAGGTGATGAATAAATGATAGCTAGTGATGGTGGTGAGAGAATCTTGGACCAACCAAATGACAGAATAGTTCTTACTATGCACTTGACATGGAAAACAAGCTTAAACTTCCAGAAGTTGCTCTTTTGTCATGAGCTTAAAATGCACACACAGGATCTTGAGTATTGTTCCTGAGTTAAAATTCTTACAAAATAAGGGCTACTTTTCTCTCTATTGGATACAGGCAAATGAGCCAGAATTACACTGGGAAGTTTACCCTTGACTATTTCAAGGGGATGGCTGTCAAGTGACTGTCCTGATGCTGTGACCTCTACTCTCCTGTCCTTCAGAAGTGAGTGGAAAGGTAATATAGTAGACTTACCTGGCACTTCACATGTGCCAAATCCTGTTCTTTATGCTCAGCTGTATTACCTGATTTAATCGCCACCACAAGCCTAGGGAGTGAATGTTATTATTACAACCTCCTTTTGACAGGTGCAAAAGGCTAAGATAGAAGAATGCAAGTGACAAGGTCTGGTTCTAGGGATGTGCTCATAGCCACTACATGCTCCTGCCTCATGTACGATGCACCCTGTACACTGTGACTCCAGAAGTGGTGTGCGTGCGTGTGTGTGTTTTGGGGCATCAGCAGGCACCCAGTCCTCACCTGCTGTGGAGAAGGCAGGAGCGAGTGGTTTTCTTTCAGCTGTTCTCTCTGCTTTTTGCAGAAACTGTTGTCCCTTGAAGGATATTAATATAGAAAATGAGTGGCTTCAAAACAAAATTGAGACTAGGACAGCTCCCGTCTTATGCATTTCAGATAAATAAGCCCTCACAGTAATAAACTCTTTGGTACGAGACCTCTCTCCCTGGAAGATTAAGTACCTCAGCTCACTATAAACAACAGTGATACGACTCATTTCCTGAACTGTGTCACGGCCATCTGCTCAAATATCTCCCTTACTTTCCCTGAATTATAATGGTGCAGCAACTCTGTGGACAATTATGTAGTCATTAAAATGGTGATTTAAGATTTCTTAAAGTTAAAAACAATGTGGAAAAATGTATACAGTATAATGTTAAGTGTACAAATTGCACACTAGATGTACATGCATGTAGAATATGTATGTCTGGAAGGGTACGGAAAAGGAAAATCGTTTCCCAAAATTGGAGATTTATTTTTAAAAGTTGTGTTATTACTTTTAAACATGGAAATAAAGCAAGATGCTTACTTGTACCACTTTTTTTTGCCATCAATTACAAACATAATGTAAACACACACAGTGTTTTGGAAGTGGGAAGACCTCTTAAGATTGATGCAAATAGTTATCAAAATGACAGATTTCTCTGTATGTTGGAAAACCTATCACAGGATAAGCAATACACTCTCCTTATCCTGTTTTAAATTTCTAAGTGGCTAAAGAACTTGTGAGGAAGGAGGAGATGAAGATGAAGAGATGATCTTTTCCTTTGAAATGTTATCTCACACCAGGTATAGAGAATAAATGAGCAGCCTCAAAGCCTTTTGAGGGACGAGGCAGGACATAAAACAACAATATATGGACTAAATGAAATATCACTTAAGCAATCCCTCTAAGTGTATTTTTCCATGAACCTGAAATCTATTAGGTATTGCTTAGAGCTTCACTTTCTTCACCAACTCAGTCTCATTTGTCCTTTTACTTTACTCTACCTTTAGTTTACTCACAATATCATTTGTTGTCAGCATTAGACACTAGAGGTTTGCTGGAGTGAAATTATTTTTTTAATGATTTAACTGTATTTATTTTATTTTTATTGTTTTGGAGTTGGAGTCTTACTCTGTCACCCAGGCTGGAGTGTCATGGCACAATCACAACTCACCATGGCCTTGGTTGCTTGGGTTCAGGCAATCCTTTTGCCTCGGCCTCCCAAGTAGTTGGGACTACAGGCCATGCCACCACATCTGGCTAATTTATTTATCTATTTATTTATTTATTTTTTAGTAGAGATGAGGTCTCACTATGTTGCCCAGACTGGTCTTGGACTCCTGGGCTCAAGCGATCTTCCCGCCTTGGCCTTCCAAAATACAGGGATTACAGGTGTGAACCGCTACATTCAGCCTCAACTCTGTTTATTAGCACATCTTGTTAAAGGTGGATATTGTACATTAAAGTGTTTTCTTTTCTTTCTCTTGTTTTGTTTTATGTTACAAAAAAGACCAGTGCTGTGATGAGGCTGTACTTCATTCACTCTGTTGCTCTGAGTTAGCTAAGATTCCAGTACATCTTTAGTATTGATGCATCAAAGAACTTAGATAAATCAATCAACTGCATGTCAGAATGGAACTTTCAGTTTACAGGAAGTGTGGCTATTAACAAAAGGGAATTTTTCCCATTTAGAAATGATACAATGTAGAAAGAAAAATGTAAATGAATGACTTGGATTAAGTTTAGTCTAAGGCTAATTTCCATTCACGGTAAACTCATGGTTTAGGTTAGAACTAGAAAAGTTAATTGTCTTCTGATTCTTGAAGGTCAAATCTAGGCATACTTTTGTTGATCCTTGTTGCCAAAGTTTGTGGAACAGGTGATGCTTCCTGAGTGTCCTTAGAGATGTGGATACCAAGGAGAGCCCTTAGGACAAATAATGTGTGATGCTGAGATGAAGAAACCAGGGAGAAAATGAACTTGCCAAGAAGGACCAACATGACCCCATTAATGGTTCCTGAATAAAAAGACTCCAGAAGATTATGGCCAAGAAGTAGGTCCTAATGGAAAGAAGAATAATTAGAGTTAGAAGATAAGACGGAATTCCCATTGTATAGCAGAGAATAGATCTTGTCCCTAGCTGATGTGTGCTGCTGCTCTGGTCCTCAAGGTGTGGCCCTTGAGAAAGCATAACCCTCAGTCTCAGCACCACCTGAATGCCCATTACAAATGCAGGTAGACCTTGGGCACCATGAGTGAATTTTGGGCTGTTTGCTCACTTGTAACTTCAGAGTGTCTTTAACAGTGTCTATTGCCCATAATTGCCAGATGAATGAATTTCTCAAGACTAATTTAAAACCACTGAATTAAAATCTCTGGTGGCAGATCTCAAGAATCTGTATTTTAACAGGATGCCCAGTTGGTTCTTAGGCATAGTTAAGTGTGAGAACCATTTCCCCACTGTGCACGGTCTCTGGCCAGTAATACTATAGTAGTACTGGTTTCCTTGAATGCACCACAAACTCTAGAAGCCTAAAGATGAAGGAACAGTCATATCTTGGTTTCTACTATGATGATGATGACGATTCCATGGCATGGGATCCAGGTGTCAGGTTAGGCAGTTACTCCTATCCCCAGTTCACAGGTGGAAAAACGTGGACATATGTCAGGTCAACAGTTAACAAAATAAGAATCAAAACCCACTCCACCAGACAGAGTTTAGATGATTTTAATTCCTTGGGCAAAAGGCACCACCTACATCTCTGACATTATCATTCCCAACACTTTGCACAGTATTAGATCACTTTCCTATAATCACTTCATTCTCTTTTATGAGGCTTGAAGTTTGATTGGAGGTTCCAATAAGAGATTTTATGTGTTTAATGGATTTGGGTATAACAATCAGTCTGAAACGCTAGTCAGAAGGCCATCTGACTTCTAATGAAGCTGTCCTTAGGGGAGAAGATATTTTAAAAAGTGCTACAGGCCGGGTGCAGTGGCTCAAGCCTGTAATCCCAGCACTTTGGAAGGCCGAGGCGAGAGGATTGCCTGAGCCCAGGCATTTGCGACCAGCCTAGGCAACTTGGTGATACCTTGTCTCTACAATATATCAAAAAATTAGCCAGGTGTGGAAGCGCATGCTTGTAGTTCTGGCTACTTGGAAGACTGAGGCAGAAGGATCGCCTGGGATGGCTGTAAGCATTCCACTTCACTCCAACCTGGGCAAATAGAGTGAGAATCTGACTCAAAAAAAAAAAAGTACTACAAATCTATACTGTAAAAGTAGACATGCATATCTGTAGGGAAATTTGTAGGGTGTTTGACGTCTACTTCTAAATCCTTGGGTCCTGGCAAGCCTGTGTATTCCAACAAATCTACCGTTAGAATGGAAGTAACTGATGATAAACCTTTAAACTGTGGAGTGGTAGCTCGAGTTTTGGGAAGGACCCATGGGGATAGCAATGGGATGCTTGGACGGCTTCTCCTATTGGGCACTTTGGGGGTTTCCAGAGATGAGCTCACCTCCCTCCCCTGGTACATCCCCCTGCCTCTAGGTCTGGGCATCTCTTCCCCCCATCCCCCCACAGAATGGAACGCAGAGCTTCCAGCCTCCCTAATGGCACCCCTTCCTTGCCATCGCCATAACATGTACCTGCTCGCTTCTTTTTAATTTCCACTTAAGGAATTTTCAACTGGGTTCTAAAAGGAAAATGGGATTAACGAAAAGAACCTGATCTCAAGCCAGGCAAAGCGGGGACCAAAGGGAGGCCCACATTTTACCTGTACGGTGTCCAACTTGTGTACCTAATTCTGGACTATATCCCACATCTTTAAAAAAAGGAAACAAAATTAAAAACAAAACAAAAAGAACAAGAAATGAGAAAATTAAATATTATGTGAAATCTTATATTTATAGCTATATCAAAGCAATTTCCCCCGACAATGTTATGGTGTATTGCTGGCTAGGCATTTTCTTACTTTCCCAGATCTCCTGGGAGTACGTATTTTAAATTCCAGACAAGCATTCTTGTTACAAAAATATATTAAGTTTAATATAATTAATACACTGTATAGTACATATCTCAAACATGAAGTGCTTAGCCTGCACATGAAAACCAACAATTCATAAGTGGCCTCACCTGAACCAAGGATCCTTTGCCCTTCCCGGGGTGGAAATGGAAAACATGGATCCCCTTTGCGTCTCTGTCCCAGGCACACAGCTTTTGACCATGGAACTGCACGGATTGTTCTTGCCTTTCACTAAAGTGTAAATGATGCTTACCAGCCTTTTTCCCTCCAAGTACTAACCAGGACCAACCCTGCTTTGCTTCTGAGATCAGACAAGATTGAGCGCATTCAGAGTGGTATGGTCATAGAGGATAACCAGCCTTTTTATAGTCGTGTTTCTAGACTCGATGTTCAGTGGTTCTTAGGTTGGAATGTGCATGAGAGACACACATTAAGAATTTAGATTTTTGGTCCCCAATCCCACAAATGGACTCAGCAGGCCTGAGAAAGTCCCAAGAATCCGAATCTGCATTTGTAACTACCTCCAAACTGTTCTAGATTATTCTGAGGACCACCCTTTGAGAAACTGAACTCCACATCCTACCCTGGAGAAGGATGTGGAGTTCCCATCTGCATTGGACACTTGGACCTCAGCTTCTTCCCTGGGAGGTGTGAAGTAGTCTCTGGGTAACTCCTTGGGGTCCCATTTGTTCATGTTCTCTGGAGTCAAGCTTTGGGCTTAAGGATGAAGAACTCTTTTCTGAGTATAATCTCCAAAGCCTCCTCTCTGTAGGCTGCAGGACACCCTGCATTAACAAGGAATGTTAATTAAGCTCCTTTACTTATCCTGGGAGGCCTTAATTGTTTCAATAAGTTGTTTAATTTTCCAGCAACACTGGCTCATAGTTTCCAGCTATGGATCTCAGTTTCTTCTCAATCTGTTGCTCTAGTGGTTCTCAAACTTGGATGGGCACCGGAATTACTGCAGAGCTCGTTACACGTAAGGTGCCACACTCACCCCAGGCTCACACAGCCAAAACCCTGGTATCTGTGCCAGGGATTTTTGGATTCTGTGTTTGACAAGTCCTACTGCTGGTTCAGATGTCACTAAACATTGAGAATCACTGAATATGCCAGTTCTCCTCAAATGTCAGGATGGATCAGGGTCACCCACGGAACTTGTTTAGCACATCACGGAGCCCTACCTCCCAAGTGTCTGGCTGGGTCAATCTGGTGGGAACCAGAGAGGTGGCATTTCCACTAAGTTCTCAGATGATACTGATGTTTATGTACCAGGGCCCAGGGTTAGAGCACCACTAAATAAGCTAATGTCTGGGCCCAGGTTGCATTTACAGCTATGTGTCACCATCATACCAAGCAGGATCTTAAAACAGCTCATCAAAATAAATATCTCCATCGAAACTCATTCAATTCCTGCTTGTAGCCTGAGAGGGCTTTTTGTTCCCAGATCACTGGCAGGGTATCAGAGGTGGTCTCTTCCCATAGCTCACCAGGAGAGTGGCCCTGACACCTTAAAATGACCTTGGCCATGACAGTCATAGAGCCAGGAGAAAGCTGTCCTGCACCCTTTGCTAATTACCTTACATTGTCCCATGACACCCTTGCTAATTACCTTACATTGTCCCTGAGAGGTAGCACCTCAGGCTGTCCTTGCTCCTGCCGTTTGATCATGTAGAGACAACCCCCTAAAGACTGAGCCCCTCCTAAAATCCCATCTCCCCCACCTCACTAGCCCCCAAAGCATTAATTGATAGTGATGATTTTCCAGGCTGTTTCTGGAAAGAGGGAGAATATATCACAGCGAAACTTCTTCTTCACTCCTCTGTTCTTTCTGCCTCCCACCAGTTTCCTTTCAGCTTCTTCCCTCCTTCCTCTTATTGTGTAGAATAATTTAGGTGCCCTCTCCCTTCCAATTTAGATTCACTAACACCTTCATCTTCCCTCAGCCACTGAAGGATCTTCTCTGAGACCCTTTTGACTAAGAAATCAGGAGAGGATGGTAAAAAACAGATCCTTCCCCACCTTTCCAGCAGAGGGAAAAATAGGTTCTCTTTAGCAGAGGACCTTTGCCTTTGGAGAGAGTGTAGTCCACCCCTCTGCTAAAGAGACTACCACTTTCCTTCTGCATGCAAAGTTAGCCAGGCACAGGTGGGAGACAGAAAGTCCCCTTCTTCCACTCTATGGTCTGTGAGATTGATGTGCGTCTGGAGCCTTTCCTGAGAGAATGACTTGGCCATGCAACATGGATGCCTAGAGCCTTTGAACTTGGGGAGGGAGCCGTAGGTGGTACGTTTCACTTGGAGAGGAGTCCTCAAACATTAGAGAGGCTTTGATTCACCCACAGACATGTCTTCTTCATCACCCTCAGGTTTGGATGGCCCCCATGAACAGACCCTCTTCTTGACCAAATTCACTGAAGTTCTTGGCATGAGAGCCTGCCCCTGATGACGAGTGAACCTGACAGTCAGCCACAAAAGAGGATTTCTTTGAGCCTCCTGCTACACAGAGTTCTATGACACAGCATGACATGACTCAGCAAAATCAGAAGAGGGCAGAGAAGACAACCAAAGGGGTATCACAGCACTTTGGGTAGAGTGACGAACAGAGAACACCCCAAAAGATTCGATTGCCAAAGACTGCAGGGCCACCTGCTGGCTGAGGGCCCTTTTATTCCCAGCTCACTGGCAGCGTATTCCTCTTGCATTGGCCCCATCCTAGAAGCTGTTCTCCAGGTCCCAAGCATGGCCAGGATCTTGGAGACCACTGAGACACTCTTGCCGTCTGTCTGAGTTGGACTTCAAAATAGGTCACTGTGTGAAGTCTCTCTTATGCCCTCATGGAACTTCTGTCTGTCCTTGAGGAACCTGGATGTTCTAAAACTCAGAAGAATCTAAAACTGTTGAAAGGAAGGAAAGGAAAGAGTCCAAACCTAGCAGCTGAAATATGTCCTTTGGATATTTTATATGTACTTAAGATTCTTTAAGCTACTGTGAAATGACCACCAACCACACTATTAATATGATTGTGTAAATGGTCGTTGTCCTTTTCGTGATTGTTCAAGGTTCCCAGCTATAGTCCAGCTCTTTGGCAGAGCAGTATAATTGTGGATATGGGATTACACCCCCAATATTTTCTCTGCCCTGTATTTATAGATATAAGTGGTTTTTACATTTGCTAATGAAGATGGATCCAAGTTTCAGTGAGATTGTCATGGCTGGCTGATTAGTTATCAATATATTTCAAGCAGAGATTGATTTCAAAATCATAAAGGAAGCAGAAATACAGATATATATTGGGAATTTTTCTTTACATTCTAATACCTCTGTTAAAGGCTTTACTGCTATGTCCACTTCTCTGCTGGGTGAGTGGAATCTTTTTCTCTGGACACTAAGGTTAGCTTTCTTCTTTCTCATCTCCTAGAACTGTTAGCCAGTGGGACCTTTGTTTAACAGTTTTGTTTAACAGCTTCTGTAAAGCACTGGGCTATGACAACTTGCCTGATGGGTAGAGCTGTCAGCATATCGTCAATCCAGAGATGAGGAGGACATTTCTCACCTATCCACTCTGTAAATGAGATGAATGAAAATTAGTACCAAGCTAGGCCCAGGGATTCTTTCTCATTTTAATAGTCTTTGTAGATTATAATCTTCAGAATGTGCTCTTGGGAAAAAAGACCACAATATTGCTTCACTTTAAAGAATTAACATTGATTTACTCTATGAAGAAACTGCCTATGGGCAAGACATCTGGAAAAATCAGTATTATATGCATGAACCTTTCCTTCATGACCTGGAATAATGAATTTAGGGGTTGAAGGTCTGATGTGAAGTGTGGAGAGGAAGATATTAGAGGAAATTTCAACACCCAAGGGAGACTGGGCAGAGGGGGCATGGCAGGGATGAAAGGTCAAACCAGAGGCGCTCAGGGTACATACCCAGGAGAAAAGAGAGCCTTTCCTCACCCATCAGAGACGATGACTTCCACGGTTCCCAGGATATTTCTTTGTGGATCTGCCTACCTTTTTACTTGTCAGTTTTCCCCGGCAGCCTGCAAATCCTGTGACACTAGGAACTGAGACCTAGTCATCTTTGTGTTTGCAGGTTCCCAGCCCTATGCCCCTCTGCAGGAACTCAGTGTAAGATCTAAGAATAAAGGAATGGGATCAGGGAGTTTAGCAAAATAATTAGGAAAACTCTGGATGGAGAAAGAACTACACAGCCTGGCAGAAGCATGTAGAAAAAAATTGCCCAGGTTATGAATATGTAAGAAGGAATGGTGGGAAGTAAACTGCACCACTAAGCATAGGATCTCATACTTCATCCTCAGCTGAGAAAACAAGATTCATACACTGCAAACACATGGTGCTGTGTGTGTTCTGTACCAAACTCTTCTGTGGAGAAGAAAAGAGCAGTTCAACTCTATATTTTCGAGGTCACCACATGTCCTGTTTGCCCTGCTGCATATTGACATTTACAGAATCGGTATTCGTTCCCATTTCTCTGATGGTCATGGTCCCTCCCCTGGGACTTGAGCTAGTTTTAAGTCAACGGTGGAGCAGCTTTCAGCTCTGCCTGGCCCTACCGTGCTCATGTGATGGAAGTCTCAGGGTCTCAGCTTCTCCATCTGCAAAATGAAAATGACAACACGGGGGCTTTGGCTGCTGCGCAGGACTAGAATAAAAAAGAAGATGCTATCAGGGAAGCCTGGAAGGCGCTTGCATAGCACAGGGGTAAAAATAGCCAAAAGGGATAAATGCAGTCAAATATTTTGTCATTTGCTCTGCCTTAAAATGTTCACCACTCTTCATGAAAATGAAAAGACGTCCTTTCACAGGGTGACAGCTGCTGTTGGTTGCAGGAAGCTGCTGTCTGCTACTGATAAACAAATAACAACTTCCCCTGAATGGGTCCATATATTGCCTGAAGCAGATTTGCGATTCATTTTTTGCTGTTTTTTTTTTTTTAACCCACTGAAAAAGATTTGGCTAGAGTGGGTTTATTTCCCTCTTGACCAAATTCTTTTGGTGTTTTGAAAACTTTCCAAGTAAGAAAATGAAATCTTTCACCCAGTTTGAGTCAGATGCTCAAAACACAAGATAAAAATAGCTGCCTGGGAAGCTGTCACACACTTTGCTCTCCCCCACCCCACCTCTCAACCCTTTGTCCCCTACCCGGGTGGTTAACCCTTCACTAGGCCTTCAGTGCAGTGAGTGCTCTTCCCGGCTCTTGCTAGAGTCAGTTCTTTTCACTTCATGCTTTGGATGTCCTTGTTATGACCCGTGTGATGTCGCTTGAGATTATGGACAGGAAAGTTGAAGGGAATTCAATGTCAAAAAGCTCTTCCCAAACCATCTACACTGAGGAGCTTTCCTCATAGAAGGGACCCACTGGGGGACTTAACTCGTCCTATTTCTAATAGTAGCTTATGGTTTCACTTTTCTCTCCCAGGCAATTCAGTAATCTGTATGTCAGTTGTAATCACAAAAATGACATTGTTCACGTTAAAAATATACATCAGACACTGTATATGCATATGTGAAAATCATTCCAACTAATCCCCATAATGAATCACAAAATAGACGCTATGGATAGTCTCCATTTTAAAGATGGGGAAAATGAGGCTCAGGGAGGCTGACTAGCCCCAAATCTTATAACTTGCAAATTGTAAGACTGGGGACTACTAAATGGAAGGGTGGGGTTGGGAAGGGGGGCTGGCTGAAAAACCACCTGTCAGTTATCATGCTCACCACTTGTGGAGTGGGTTCATCAGACGCCCAAACCTCAGCATCATGCAATATACCTATGTAACCAATCCTCATATATATCCCTTGCCTCTAAGTAAAATAAAAAAGTTTTTACAGTCAGGTATGTTTAAACTCAGGGCCATCTGCCCAGGGTCTGAGCTCCTAGCAAGTGTGCCCCGCTGATCAAGTGATGCTGGGCGTGGCACCCTCTGGGCCATCAGCAGTGCAATTCTGGATCCCAGTCTCTTCCAAGATGCTTTGGGTTTGCATTTTATCCAAGGCTGGGTATGAATGAATCCCGAGGTCTTAACTGTAGGTTGCAGTGAGTATGAGGTTCAGGTGGCCAACAATCAAACACCCAGTGGCAAGACTCATGACTGCCTTGAGAAGTAACAGTTGTTTGGAAGAACACGGACCTGGAGTTAACATTGCTGTGTTGGCTTGCTTGTTTGGAAATTTGCTATGCATTTGGGATAGCCATCCGAAGTCTCTGGACTTAATTTATTCTTCTTGAAGTTGGGGACTGGGAGCAAGTGAGGATTAATTAAATGATCCAGGGGGTGGGAATTTACAATCTAGTAAAGGAATTAAAGTACCCGAATCTTGTAATGGGTCGCAGGTTCGTAATCAACTGGGATGCAGGATAATTTTTCTTAGATAGTTTCCAGTTCAATCCCTGCACTACTGTTTGAGGTGTTTTAAAAGTAGGGAAAGGAAAGTTAAAAGGCTAAAGGCTACTTCTGGGGACTCTAGAAAGACTGGGGACCATTTATAAGTCAGGCCATCCAAGGATGTGGCTGGAGGTGAGAGCTGGTTTCGCTTGGGTTAATGTGGATGGGTATGTGTGTGTGATGGGGGTCTTTCCTTCAGTTTGAGAAACAAGGGGCCAGAGGGACTACGGGTCAGGATATGGGGATTGGCATTACACTGGGGAAGCAGCATCAAGACCCTCATCTGCCCTGGGAGGTCGTCATGTCAGCCTTACCGGGTCCTGAGAATAAAATCACACAACATTGGGTTCGCCTAAACTGTCTTGTTTATTTATTTATTTTTGGAGCCAGGGTCTCACTCCATCTCCTAGGCTGGAGTACAGTGGCACAATCCTACCTCGTTGCAGCCTCAAACTGCTGGGCTCAAGCAATCCTCCCACCTCAGCCTTCCCAGCATCCCCGATAGTTGAGACTACAGATGTGAGCCATCACGCCTGGCTAATTTTATTGTTTTTGTTTTTGGTAGAAGCAGGGTCTCCCTGTGTTGTCCAGGCTGGTCTCAACTCCTGGGCTCAAGTGATCCTCCTGCTTCAGCCTTCCAAAGTGCTAGGATTATAGGCATGAGCCGCCACACCCGGCCTAAACTGTCTTATTTAAATTTAAAAATAAGAATAAAAAACATATTTAGTGGGTTATCATGGAAGTAGAAGCTTTATGCCATAAATTCACCAGGCATTAAACTTTACAATATGAAGAACAAGTCTTCCTCCATGTCCTGCTATCCTCAGGCCTGCTAGTACTGCCACTCAGGGCAAGATTCATCCTAGTTACTCAGGAGGCTGAGGTGGGAGGATTGCCTGAGTCCAAGAGGTCCAGGCTGCAGTGAGCTGTGATCATACTACTGCACTCCAGTCTGGGTGATAGAGTGAGACCCCCTACTCAAAAAATATATATACATATATATTAGATCTTTATCTCACCTCTACCCATCCTGAGCTCCCCTTCAGTATTCCAGACTTTGGTTCTTCAAGTGGTTTCTTCCATGTCTGCAGATGTTAAATGTATGCTGCTCACTCTTATCAACCTTAAGTATTATTTATTGACTTCCTACTATGACGGGTGGCTTCTTAGTTCATTTACACCACTCCCTTCCTTTTTCCCAGTACACTTATATTGCTCTTGTAATGTCCACTCTAGGTTATTTTTTCACTATAAATAATATGATTAAATTTCGATTTTAATTCTATTAGTGCTAAACTATCTTGACTCTCTGCTTTATAACAGGAAGTTAGAGTGGAGTTGCAGTATGTGTACATTTAGTTTATCTGTATGAGCCAAGAAAGAAGAGGCAAACAGTTGTAGGAGGGAGTGAGAGAGAGGGAGGGAGATTGGGAGGAAGACAGGCAGAGGGAGTGTGGGGCAGGCAGAACCCATCAATGATGTGAATGACCTCACCCGTCCCTGCATTTGGCCCACAAAGTGAGCTGAGATGGAAGACACGGTCACTTGCTCAGTGGGTCTCATTCCTCACTACCACCTTGTCTCATGGAATACGTATGTGTGTTTCACGGATTAGCACAGGTTGAGCATCCGTTATCTGAAAATCTGGAATTCTCCAAAATCCAAAACTTCTTGAGCGCCAATATGATGCCACAAGTGGAAAACTCCACGCCTGACCTTACGTGCCACTGTTGGTTGATGCTGCTGTTTAGGTGCAGGTGTTCTGAGGGTGCTGCCGTGCCGCCTCGTTACCTGAAGCACATTTTTTTCCACGATATTACTGGTGTGTCATAACTTTTACTGTTAAATATTCATGTATGAATAATATAAGAAAATTACTGGGGGGGGCACAGAGCATCAATAAGAATACCTGATCTCAAACCAGACAAAGTGGGGACCAAAGGGAGGCCCAGACTTTACCTGTGCTTTACCACTTGTATACCTAATCCTGAATCATACCCCACGTCTTTAAAATAAAAAAGAAAAAGGAAATTACTGCTTATGGGTAGCATATAAATTCAGAGTCAAGAATGAGTGTGATGCCCCAGAACCACAGACTGTCCACAATGGGGGAGGGGCTGAGACAGTGACACTCTTGCTTTCCGATGGCTCAGTGTGCATGGACTTTGCTTCATACACAAAACTATTAAAAATATTGTATAAAATTATCTTCAGCTTATGCATATAAAGTTGTATACGAAACATAAATGAATTTCACGTTTAGATATTTCATTATGTATATGCAAATATTCCAAGTTCCAAAAAAATCTGAAACACTTCTGGTCCCAAGCCTTTTGGATAAAGGATATTCAACTGTCTCACCCAGGAGCATAAGAAAATTCTTGAATCCTACCCCACTGAACCAGGAACTCTGGGGTGAGGCCAGAAATCTGTGTTTTAACAAGCCCTCCAGGTGATTCTGATGCAAACTTAAATCTATAAATGATTGTTCTGAACTGAGTGTAATTCTAATGTTTAAAGATATATTATTTTTCTTACAATATAGCCTCTAAACTCAAGCTGATTACTTCTACTTTCTTTTGGTAGGAAGGAAATGATAGACCCTTGGAAACACGAATATTTTGTTCTGAAACCATAATTAAGTCTTTCATACTTTCTCCATAGGTTGATTTTTCTTAAAGATGAAAATCAATTAAAAGTATTTACAGATCAGGTTACATAGCTTTTTCCTTTAAAGCCAAGAAGAAATGGTTACTCTCTGATTCCAATGTCATGACTTCACGGGAAAATGACAAAATGAATTTTTCTTCCTTACAGTCTACCATTTGATCACCATCATGTCACGGTAAGTAAACTTTGCTTCATAATTGAACTATGCCTTTCTCATAGGTGGCTCTGTCTTGGGTTCAGGAGTTTTCCAATTGTCTTTTTTCCTTAATTCCTGGAAAAAGAACATGTACTGTACTCATCATTATGTTTCTGTTATCATCCAGCTTCTTATTTAAGTTGCTTGGAATCCATCTTATTTTTTCTGAAGCCCACTGATTTCCAAGTTACTTTTATTGGGATCATAATTCTGTAACACCTTTAATATATCCTGGACTCTTTCAATGCTTTTGTTTCTTTCTTCCTTTTTCCCTTCATCCTATCCATGCATTCTGTGCTCTCTCAGTCTAAGGGGCTTCCAATGTCTTTGTCATCATGTATAGTCTGCGGAATCCCTTCCTCCCCTGAAGCCCAGCCTTTCCCTGGAGCCTGGCTGCTACCTGCTCTGACTGCTTTCCAAAGCCTCTTGTCCAGTTCTTATCCTAAAAATTCTCTGTGCTGTTTTCCTGAACTAAAGCCACTGTTTTCTGGATCCTATGTCTACATCCCTACGTTCTGGAGCATATCCTTAAGTAACTTCCTAAAAACTGATGGCACAAGAGAAGTATAGGAGGGTAACTTTTTTGTATCTTTGCATGTGTGGAAATATCCTTGCTGTGCCTTCATGGTAGATTTAGAGTTTGGCTATGTATAGCATTCTAGATTGAAAACAAAATAAGTCACAGACTTTTGAAGGAATTGCTCCATTGTATATTTTTAAAATTTCACTTCATTTTATTTTAAAGATATGGGATACAATTCAGGATTAGGTAAATAAGTAGTCATTGTACAGGTAAAGTTTGGGCCTCTCTTTGGTTCCCACTTCACCTGATTTGAGATCAGATACCCTTACTGATGTTATGTGCCCCCCACTCACTCCCCTGACAGCGTTCTGTTACTGCCAATCCCTTTCTTATAGCATTAGGATTAATGTTCAGGGTCCGCTTATGAGTGAGAACATACGGTACTCAGCTTTTTGTTTTCGTGGTAGATCACTGAGTATTATAAATTGTAAATGCATCCAAGTTACTGCAAAGTTCACAATTTTGCTTTTTTCTTTATGACTGTGTAATATTCCATAGTGTATATGTACCACATTTTCTTTATCTAGTCCACTTTCGATGAGCAGTACGGTTGGGCCCATGTTTTTGCTATTGTGATTAATGCTGCAATTAACGTGTGTGTGCAATATTTTTCCTAGAATGATTTGAGATCCTCTGAGAATATTCCCAGAATGGGGATTGCGGGGTCATATGGAAGGTTGAGTTTTAGAGCTTTCAGGAATCGCCACACTGCTTTCACCAGAGGTTGCACTAGTTTACACTCCCACCAGCGGTGTAGAAGTGTTCCCTTTTCTCCACAAACTAGCCAGTGTCTGATTTTTTGTTTTTTTGTCGTTTTTTTTTTTGAGTTATTGATGATGGCTATCCTGACTGGAGTTAGGTGATATCTCAGGGTGGTTTTGGTTTGCATTTGGATATTCCAGACTTCTTTTCTGCCGCTCGTTTTTCTATCCATCCAATTCCTTTTTTCTTTCTCCTCCAGAAATTCATCACACATCTCTGAGCTGCTAATGCCATTTGTCTATAAAAAAAAATATCACAGAGTGGCTAATAAATAAATAAACAGAATTAATTTCTCAGTGTTCTGGAGGCTGGGAAGTCTAAGATCAAGGCACCACCCAATTCAGCATGTGATAAGAGGGCCTAACCGCAAAGATTCTGTGTATTCACATGGTGGAGAAAGACAGAAGGGGTGAATAGCTCCCTCAGTTCTTTTATAAGGTCACAATCCCATTCATAAAGCTTCTGCCCTCATGACTTAATCACCTTCTAAAAATTCCACCTCTTAATACTATCACATTGGGGATTAAGCTTCAACATATGAATTTTGGGGGGACACATCCAGACCATGGAGGCACCCTTACTGTTTTCAGTACTGCCACAGCTTTTTTTTTTTTTTCTGTTAAATTGTGCTACCTTTTTCAATAGAATTTTGTGAAAGAGAGAAGCAATCTATATGCTCAATTTTCCATCTCAAGTTGGGAGATATCACCAAACTCTTAATGCTCTTGGGGCTTTTAAAATCTTAGGTTGGAGGGAATATGTATAGTTAAATTTCTGACTTCCTATGTGAGACCTGACTATATGTAACTACTTATTAGGATAGGACCTTTCAACCTGCTTCAGTGGAGACAGGTAACTATTTTCTTTTCTTTTCTTTCCTGCATTAGCCAAATGGAAGGTAAATATTTCTTCTTATCCTGGGGAAGTTTGAAGATTAGGCCCTCTCTGCCCTTGAAGAAAGAAGAATTATTTTTTGTTTGAGTGCTAATAATTTTAATTCTATGGATAGAAAGCAGGAGATACATCTTGCCAGGTAAAATTATGTTGAGGGAGAAAGACAGGGTAAAACAGAAAAGCCTGACGGAGATTGGAAGTAAGGGGGAAATGAGATGGCTTTGAAACAGGGCCTTGGACACCTACAAATTAATGTCAGAAAAGTTGTTAAGAAGGGAGACATCTGACTGCCAGGGAGGAACTGTGTGAGTAAGGTGCATTTAATGCTCAGAGATGTCTCAATTTCAGTAATAGAACAACTATATCAATAACCATATAAATATTGAGTGCTTACTATAGTCCAGGCACTGTGCCAAGTGCTTTACCCTTAATCTCTCCAATAATCCTTAGAGCAAGCCAATGAAGTAGGTATCATGTACCCAAAACGGTCTATTGTCATTCAATATTCATTCACAACCTTTTTCACATACATTTCTATATTGCTGGTGCTGGAAATCTAAAAACTAGATTCTCTCATAAGCTAAGGTTCTGGATGCCAAAAAAGTTCTACCTGTGGGAGGCAACGGCCCAAGATTTGGAGGGTAGAAGTGATGTGGTGGCTATATCCTTGCTATTATTAGTGCTAGCAAGTCAGGTCAGATAGACGTGAGTGTTTGCTGCAGAAAATTCCACATTTCAGGTCAGTTGGCAGCTTTGTGGGGGTGAGAGGCAGCTGTGGCTGCAGCAGCAGCAGTGTCATGATTCATGAACTTCAGTGGTCAAAACAAAACGGCCCCTGAAGTGTATGGCACGTTGGTGGCTCCCTTGACTTCAATTGCTCCAGTCCTCTAACAATTTTGTAAACACTGTTTCCCTGTATTAAATTCACTTCTGTTTATAATACCTAGGATTGGAACCTAGGTTTATCAGATTGTAAGGTCTGTGCGATTAACCACTTTGCTTTCTGCCTCTTGCTTTTTATTTAAAGTTGGCTTGCGCTAATGTAGACTGGTCAGCCTTTAATATTCAAAGGTAGTTGTAAGCTGGTCCACCAGCAATAGGTCATGTGAGTTGATCAGAACTATGGCCTATGTCTTCCACTAGGGTCAAATGTTTGCCTTGATGTCGTCAACCATGGCACTCAGAATGGGATAACACAAATTCCTCAAACCACTCTATCAGCTCTAGTTTTCTACAGATCTTAAAAGTAAACTCAGTTAATTTTACATAATACAAAGGGAAGTCCCCCTAAAAATGGAATTTATTTATAAAAGTTGTGTACTTACTCTTACATATTTAAACTTCAGTCACCTTCAAAGTACCCTCCATCTGATGCAATACACCTATCAAGATGCTTTTCCCACTGCTCTAGTTCTTGAACTCGTCGATTTGAAGGCCTTTTAGTGCTTTTGCCTTTTCCACATCAGCAAAACGCTTCCTTTTGAGGATGTTTTTCATCCTCAAGAAAATTTTGTTCATCCTTTGTTGAGCGAACAAAAAAAGTTGCTCAGGGAGAGACTGGATGAATAACAAGGGTGGAAGACAAGAGTCATGCTGTTTTTGGTAAAAAAAACAAAAACAAACAAACAAAAAAAAACCCGGTAAACGCTCAGGGCAGTGTGGGCAGGTACACTTGTAAATTACCCATCATGGAAAAATGCATTAAAAGGACCTCTAAAAAGGAAAAAGAAAAATTCACTGAAGCTGAATGCAGTCTCTCACCACAATGCCAGCTGGTATGCTGACGCTGATGGGTTCCGAGAACATTTACCTAGCAGGAGAAGCCTGTACCAGGGGGTCCGCCCTCCAAAAAATAATTCTGGGTTTTTCAGGTCTTCCAGTATACATAGAACAGGTAAGTGGGAACCTGTAAATTCTTTTCAAAATTAAAATAATAGGAGCATTACTGATCCTGAAAACAGGAAATTTTGCTGTTTCATATTGCCATAATCCACCACCACTAATACTTTACTAAAATGTGAATAAAAGCAGAATATTTCAGAGGCAAGACAATGACGCAGACATTATGTTTTGAGAATTTTTCTTTTCTCAGCTCAGGAACTGTTTGTTGCCATAAAGATATTTGTAATTTTCAGAGAAAGAACTTCTGAAGAGCAGTAATTATACATTTGTTTGGCTCACGTGATACTAGCAGCTAGGTTATTCACCATAATTAAAAGGGATTTGGGTCTCATCAAGTCAGCTCAGCTTCCTCCTGTGATTTTCCAGCTTTGTGGAGAGGAGAGAGTGCTGTGAGGATGTGCTAATGGACATTTGATTTTAGAAGGAAATGCTTTGTTACTGCAGTAACGCTCTCATGAATCTGTGTGCATTTGGGCCACTGGGCTCAGAAAAGCCTAGGGATTACTGAGCTTGTGCTCTTAAGCCATGCATCCATTGCTCTGTGCACACACTAAAATTACAGACACTCCACTTGCTATTGCATGGGCTCATTGTAACTGGGAGAAAGCACTCAACTCTGATGTCACTGTAATCACCTGTAGATATTACAGAGAGCACCCAACAGTTCTAGTTGTTATTCCGAACACTTGCTATTTATCTAATATGGATGAGCTGAGCACACTCAGGATCTAGTTGAAATTGAAAGGGGTTGGGGCTGGGGACATTATGTGCTATCAAAATAGGGACCTGTGTTGATTCATATCATAAGGAAGAGAGTGAGAAGATGAGATTCATCCAGGTGAGAGGGTTAGAATAATACACATCAGTGAGGTACTTCATATAAATCCCAGGTCTACTCTAAGTATATCTAAGCATTACTTCAATTGAGAAAATTCTCTTTAATCAGAAAGTCATTCAAGAGTAGTAAATGCTCATATTATTGCCAGGCATTTGTATGTGAAGAAATCCTAAATATAGTCTTTGCAAACTTCCATTTTTTCAGGGGTCTGGTATGTACTGTGAATTCATTCAAATAGGATCTAAGGAAGATATTAAGCCTGCTGTTTTTACTTTAAAAGAATTTTTAATCTGAATTTGGGGTGATGGTACAGAGGTTTACTGTGAATTTAAGAAAAGTAGGGCTCACTTTTCCATGGGACTAAATTCTATTTTCTCTAAAGGAGTTCACAAAAGCCTCTAACTCATGTACACAGTAAGGATGCATTTTTATCTTTTATTTTATCTTGTGCTCTGAATAATCTTTTTTTTTTTTTTGCAGCTTCTTTCACATATGTGAAGCATAGCTAAGAACCCAAAGGACAGAAAATGCCTCTCAGCAGCAAAGCGGAATTCACAAAATTCAGGTGCTAAAGGCTGTGAGTTTTACCTACTAAAGACTCTTGGTTGGTGCTCAGTCATGACTCTTTTTTTTTTGTCCACAAATCAATAAGCTTGATTATCTGGCTGTAAAACAGATTGGAAGCCACAATTCAAAGGGATGGCTGATAGCTACTGTAGGTGCCAGTACTTCATAAAAATCCCAGGTCTACTCTAAGTATATCTAAGCAGAGTCTATAGTACTCAGTGATCTAACACAGAACCAAAGAACTGAGTACTGCGTGTTCTTATTCATAAGTGGACCCTGAACATTTATCATAATATTCTAAAAAAGGGATTGGCAGTAGCCAGAAATGGCCAGGGGAGGGGAGACACATAACATCAATAAGTATACCTGATCTCAAATGAGGTGAAGTGAGGACCAAAGGGAGGCCCAAATTTTGCCTATATAATGAACATTTGTATGCCTAATCCTAAATTGTACCTCACATCTTTAAAGTTAAATTAAAAAAAAAAAAAACCTGACCCATTCTTTCTATGGAATCTCATAGTCTAGATTTGTCTGAGTCCACTTGATGTCATTTAACATGTTCCTCTGTCCCTCATAATTTTGTAAACTAATATTTACATCAAAAAACTTGACAGGATTCAGATTCATTAAAAAAAAAGGTACCCCATTGACGAGGGCAGAGGGGCTATGAACTTCCTACTGAATCACATTAGAAGGCTCACTCTCCAGCCATCTTTCCATCAATGCCTTTAAGATTGATTAGTCACATCAGGTTGTCAACTTGATCCATCCATTATAAAATTTCCCATCAAAATTCTAATGCTATGAGCAGTAATTGATCATTGCCTAGAATAGATCCTTTGTTTCACTGGGTGTTCCAAAATGGGTAATTTTCTAATTCCACTATTCTTTATGCATTCATTAGCTGGAATTTCATAAGAACTTGCCCCTGTCAACTAATTAGCAGCCCTAAGATACATTTAATACAGGCAAGACAGGACAGCTGTGTAGCCCATGCTTTTAACCACTGTGCTATCCTGGAAAAATAAAGTTTTCCTACAAGTGTGATCTGATAGGTTGGTTCTTAGTGGAGGTCCCTATCCTTAGGTCCCAAGAGACCATGCAGATTGAAGTAGGATTTCTGATGGAAGGTGAAATGAGAAGATAGAGTCAAGCTCTAGGGAGAGAAAGTATGGAGAAGTTTTGACAGGATTTCAGCCCCCATCCCAAGAGGCGGATCCAAACACAGAAATGGAGTATGACAGGAAATAGAATAGAGATCCTAGAATGTGGACCAGGCACACTGAATGAGGTTGAAGGAGGGAAAGGAAGAACATCACTGAAAATGAGAGGGTCTAGGGTCTTGACCCCAGCATCAGGAAACTGACCAGAAGTGTGACTGGGCTCCCTAAAGGGAGCATCAAATAAAGGTTAAATGTGGGACTGAGCCCTGCAGGGAGTGTCCTGAAAAATGTTTGTGAATGGGGCTGGGTTTGGATGATGAAATGATCATGCTGTCCCACCTGGATCTGGGGATGACCATGCCTCAGCTGGTCTGGCACCAGCCACAGGGACCCTCACAGGGACTCCACTCCCTTCTGTGATGGAACAAAAAGGACCTGATTTCCAAAAAGCCAGAGCCAGGAAACAGGACCAATACTGACGTCATTTGGCCAATACATTCACCACTGGTTCAAACTGGTACCAGTTTGAACCTAGGACCCTACTCCCATCCCAATCACATAAATTCTCCAAAAAGCAGAGTAGGAGTATTTGGGGGTCTAGAGCTGCACTCTCTAGGCTGGAATGTTTAAGATATGTAAATACAAAGCCTTGCCAGGGACTCTGCTTGTCCCCTCAGCACCTGATTGCTTACCACTTGGGGTTCCTGAGGTCTGTACCTGCTATTATATTTAGGAATTGACTGCTAAAACCCAAACCACCCCAGCCGATTAAATGAAAATGTCTTTTCCTCATGCTGCATTACTTACACACAAGAGCACGGAGGATTATTTTTAGACATTAAAAAAATAGCAGTTTGCTGGAGCTTGCCATCCAATTTGTAACAGATTTTCAGAGATTAACACTTGCTAGGTTTTTGGCCACGTTTAATCACAAAAGTAATTCTGCATTCCATCAATACGCTCAGCTCAAGGGATAAAAATAGCACTGCAATCTGGTTGGGTGAATCTTGGCCATGGGGCTCTGCTTCCCCGGTTGCTGTTTGAATGTTGTTGTGGAATTGCTGACCTGCTGTAGGGGCACGTGTGCAAGGCAGCACACGGGGGTGGTGCGGTAGCTATGTGCAGTCAGGCTCAGCAAGAAAAGCGGTCCTATTTTCCAGAAAAGAGGTCCTTCCACAGAGCAAGTGAAGAGAGTAATTGTGTCTATCTGGCCAGATTTTATGATTGAGAAACTATATAGTACATGCTTTGAAAAAAATTAATTTTGATAAGAAGTATTTCTGTGGGTGAGAACTACTCCATGGCAGCCGTCCTGGTTGTGGCCCATCTTATCCTGTGGCATGGCCACTAACCAATTCCTAGAGAGGGAGAGAAACTCTGGTAGGAATTGCATAAAGCAACACATGTCAACTTCTGCCCTTACTTGTTTTTGTTTTCCTGTACAGCTCCTGTTGTATAGATCTGCCAACTAAAAGCAGTGATGGCTCACAGGAATTAAATGTCACTGCAATCAACTAGAGGCATTCCAGAGCCTCTAGGAAGTACCGATATTCCTGGATCTCCATATCCCTGTGGTGGATTTTTCAAAGCATGAAGAAAGTCCCCACAACTGCCTCTAGTGAGAAGGCGCAAGAATTCTCTCCTCTTTATTTGAAGAGCTTTCAGTGCTCTGTGCTGCTTTTGCAGTGTGTTCAATGATGTATTCGTTGCTCGTTGTGCATTATTCTGAGGATAAATATCTATCTGGGTGGCAGAATTTCTGAGCCTACAAGGTACAAGCCTCCTCTACTGGACAACCACCACCATCCCAGGAAGACATACGGGTTCCCTACACTCATAATTAAGATAAACACACACACACACGAGCATTCTGGCCACTCCGGAGACTAGCAGATTCAAAATTCCCGGGAGAGTTATGGACTTTCCTCCTGTTAGAGCCCTCCAGCCCCCCTTGCCTCCCTTTCCTTCCAAGCTCTCTTTTCTGCCATATTCTTTATGAAGCTTACTGAATAACTCAGGAAACACCAGTCTGTTACTTTTCTGACTTCTGAGGAAATATATTTTCTTAACTGATCAATTATATGAAGTCTGACATCAATGGACATGATTTTCATTAAATCATGTATTTTAGAGTTGGAGAAAAAAGCTTAGAAAACATCTAGTTCAACATTTGCCCAAAGTATAATCTGAGAAACCCTGAGAAGAGAGATGTTCTAGAAAAAGGGCTTCACAATCAAGCAAGTTTGGGGAACATTAATATGAATTCTCAAGTCATATTGGCTTAATCTCAAAGGTGTCTCTCAGAAGCCCTTGAGGTTGCAAGTTGGTCTAAATATAGTTAACCCATTGTTCACAAAATTTATTTGATTTAGGATACTTTTTTCAATAATTTATATTGTGTATATAGAAAATAATTCAGAAATGCGAAAGCTAGCTATTTGCTCCATTTTGCAAATGAGAAAATTGAGACTCAGAGATTCAAGTGACTTGGCTAAGTTCAGTTTGTCAGTAGTTGGACCATGATAAGGCCTTACATTTTTGATTCATAACCCGATTGAAGCTATGACTTCATGTGGTCCAGTCTCAGAGTCAAGGCACATTTAAAACAGCCCTACCCCAAAAAGAATTTTATTTCCTCAAATCTCTAAAAGGAAATCAAAGAGGATTTAAGTAACAACCTCAAGTACCCTTTTGTCACTCTCCAATTGTGTAGTACAGGAGATTCTTAGGACCTTGTCAGTTACCCAGGAACTCACTGGCAAAACAAAAACAAAAATGCCACCTTTATTGCAGTCATGAAGATTGTGGTCTCTCCTCTTCCCCTCCTATCCAGCTTTTTACTGTGTGTACTTGTTGCACCTTTTTCTAGAAGCCCTCGCAATCCTCCTTCTGCCTATCTGGGCTACTATTTCTGATACAACATCTCCTTTTTAATCCCACATCAAAAATGGTAGAAGAACTTGTTGAGCAGAGATCAACTCTCCTCAGCAGAGGGAGTGGAGATGGGGAAATTCACATGGCAGTGGTAGACTTCTTTTGGACAGATGGGAGAAGAAGGACAGTCAAGGACCACTTTCCTAGTAATGAATTGTTCCTTACCACACAGCTGTGCCTTTGTGCAGTATTCTGTAAGGAGGGAATGAAAGCATCCTCATGATTTCTCATTTTTAAAAAATTGCATCAATAATTGCTTTTCCTTTCAAGATTTATTTATATTCATATGCATTCATCATTAAATTTATTTTGCAATTTAAAATATTTTTCTATTTTATGTCTCTTCATTGTCAATGCACAATTCAAGCACAGTTTCAAGGTATTTCTAATGATTATTATAAATTTTTGTAAAAATCTGCCATCTGATATGAAAAAGTGTTCTGAGCCGGGCTCGGTGGCTCAGCCTGTAATCCCACGCCTTTGGGAGGCTGAGGTGAGTGGATTGCCTGAGCCTGCGGGCTCGAGACCCACCTGGGCAGCGAGACTTCATCTCTACAATAAATCAAAAAATCAGCCGGGAATGGTAGTGCATGCCTGTAATTCCGGCTACTCGGAAGGCGGAGGCGGAAGGATCGCCGGAGCCCAGCAGGCGAGGCTGCGGTGGCCGGAAGCGGCCACTGCACTCCAGTCTGGGCGACAGAGTGAGACTCCAACTCAAAAAACAAAACAAAACAAAAAAAAAACAAAAAAAAAGAAAAAGTGTTCTGATGTAAGCAATATCCAATCTCCCCAGAAAAACATTTCCTGAGACCAGGGACTGTCCTGTATGTTTTCTGTGCCAGTACACATGCAGGTACAGTATTCTTTGGATGTGTGATTTTTGTTAAAACCCCTTGTGTTCAGAGACTAATTGATTGCTTACTTGACTGACTGTTTTTTTTTGTTTTTTGTTTTTTTGAGTTGGAGTCTCACTCTGTTGCCCAGACTGGAGTGCAGTGGCCGCTCCCCGCCACCGCAGCCTCGACCTGCTGGGCTCCAGCGATCCTTCCAAGTAGCTGGAATTACAGGCAAGCGCTACCACGCCTGGCTGATTTTTTGATTTATTGTAGAGATGAGGTCTCGCTGCCCAGGTGGGTCTTGAACCCACGGGCTCAGGCAATCCACTCACCTCAGCCTCCCAAAGGCGCGGGATTACAGGCTGAGCCACCGAGCCCAGCTTGACTGACTGTTTATTCTGCACTTGGGAAAACTGCTTGTTGTGGAATTTCGTGTTTCTTCCAGGCAAGGAATAACGTCTAATCTTTGCACCTCTAAAATTTGAAAACTGGAAAGTACCATTTCAAGCCATTAACTTGAAATGAACCTAAGGCATTCTTATGAGACAACTGAGAAGACTGAGAAGGGAAAAAAGGGGGTAGCAGGAGGGATTGAAAAGTGATGAGATATTTATGATACAATGAGAGAAACTGTGCAAAAGGTTGATGCTTCTCACTCCAAACCTTACTCTCCTGTTAAGACCTGACTATTGCATAGGATTCTATTCATATGCAATGTAATTTATATGTAATAAGAAGAAAATCTGAAATTGCTTCAGATTATTCATTTCAGAAATATAGGTTGCTGCCTAAAGAAACCTTAGAAATAGCTTCTCCTTTAACTCTGAGTACAGTGTTTATTTCAGGTAGAAGTGTAGAATGGAGAAAATGGGCAGAAAATATGAATAGGCACTTCCCAAAAGAAAATATAAGAGCAGCCAACAGATACATGAAAAAATGCTCAGCCTCACTAGTCATCAAAGAAATGCAAATTAAAACCACACTGAGATACCACCTAACTCCAGTCAGGATGGCCATCATCAATAACTCAAAAAACAACAGATGCTGGAGAGAATATGGCAAAAAGGGAACACTTCCACACCTTTGACAGGAGTGTAAACTAGTATAGCCTCTGTGGAAAACAGTGTGGTGATTCCTAAAAGAACTAAAAATCAACCTTCCATACAATTCCACAATCTCCCTACTGGGACCATACCCGGAAGAATTCAGATCACTCTATGGAAAAGATACCTGCGCATGCATGTTTATTGCAGCGCTATTAACAATAGCAAAACCATGGAACTGACTGTGCTGCCCATCAAATGAGGACTGGATTTTAAAATGTGATACATATACATGATGGAATATTATGCAACCATAAAGAAGGACAAAATTATGAAATTCGCAGCAACTTGGATGGACTTAGAGGCTATACTATTGTGTGATCTATCACAGAAACAAAGAGCTGAGTATCACATGTTCTCACTCCTAAGCGGACCTTGAACAGCTATTGTAATACTAAAAGAGAAGGATTGACAGTACTGGGAAACTGCCAGGGGAGTGGAGGGCACACCTTATTAACAAGGGCAACTGCATAATGAACATTTGGATATCTAACCCTGAATTGTAACTTTAAAATAAATTTAAAAAAAAAGAAGTGTAGAATGGAATATACCTATGTGATTCCACACATTTTTTTCCTACATAAAATCTTCCTTGCAGACAACTACACAGAATATGGTAACCTGAGAAGAATCTTAGACTAGAAAACGTACATTAGGTAAAAACCAAAGAAATCTGAAAAAGTATGGACTTTAGTTAATAATAACATATCAATATAAGTCCATTGGTTGTGACAAACATACCATATTAATAACATATTAACAATGGTGGAAACTGGGTGTGGAGTATATGGGAACTTCCTGTATTATCTTAACAAGTTTTCTGCAAACCTACGATTATTCCAAAATTAAAAGCTTATTTTTAAAAAGTCCCTTCTGCAGTAGGTTGGGATTTGCTAGCAGCTTTTTAGAACCAATAATGAGTCCACATGCAACTATTGTCAGAGCCATGTCCCAAAGGGAATGACGTGCTTTCCCCAGAACTTCTCTAAGTAAAACCTTGCTTGCATTGGGTTTCTAGATGACAAGTAATGCGGTGTTCAGTGCTTACCCATGGCCTTAAGACACTGGTAAGAATTGTGTGTAGATTTCTCAGTTGTGCCTCTCCCCAAACTATTCTTGATCAGGGGCTGAGACTGGTTCCTGGCCTTCTGCTTTCCTGCCTCCCAGTCTTCCTTCCTCCTTTGTGATATGTCTCTTAACGCTGTAGCTTTTCTTGCTCATTTTCAACAGATCCCACAGGTGAAGAAATACTGGGGGTCACTCTGCTCTGTACCCTTTGAGGGACGGCTCCGGCCCTCAGATTCCAAACCAGGGAATTCCATCCACCACCCTACCAGGAAAACATCAGGAGTGGCAGTCATTTCATGGTAATGTACCTTTCTGAGGTGGAAATGTCAAAGACGTCACTGCTTTTGACAACTTACATAGGCGAGAGCTGACAGAATTTAACTCAGATCGTAAATGCACTGTGCACTGCAATATTCTGTGACCAAAACTCATTTACCTACACATTTTTATTTCAGGCCTACCTCAGGAAGACTAAAAGTATAAAAACAAAGATGACAACTCCTGGATGATAACAGCCAATTTCAGTCTTCCCTGGCACATGATCTGTGCTGAGCATTCAGCACTAGGCTCTTTGCATGTGATTTTAAAGGTCTCCTTCAGAACACTGGGCTTTTAAACCATTCGCACTCTCCCATGATCTTTGTAACTGGCATGTGATAAGAGCTCTACAGAACCCAGTTCTGAGTTGTTTAGACTCATTCCTACCACTCCTGCTCTATCCCTGGGATTACCCAGTGTCTCTCGGCCTTTTAGCCTTGTCTCCTGTTCTTGGCCCTAAACATACACCCTTGGATCTGAAAAAAGTTCTGACCTCACCTCTTCTCCTTTGGCAAGTTTCTCAAACCTGGCTTGCCCTTCTTCTGTGGTTCCTTCTGTTCTAGCCCTTCTGGTTACCATCTTACCTCAACAAACCCCTCACCCTGGGCCTCCTCCTGGCGATGACTCTCACTAGCCCTCAAGAGCAGGAATAAGGGAGGCCCCCTAGAACAGCAGTCCCCAACTCTTTTGGCTTCAGGGACCGGTTTCATGGAAGACAATTTTCCATGGACCAGAGTAGGGGGAATTGATTCACGTGTATAATATTTTTTGTGTACTTCATTTCTATTTTTATTACATTATAATATTTAATGAAATAATTGTACAACTCACAGTAAAAAAAAAAGGCATGACAGAAATGGTAAATAATAATGGACAGGCCATGAGTGGACTAAAATAAGTATTGGATTCTGACTGAAAGCCTGCCACCAGATGCAGCTGTACAATTGAAGCATATCAACTCACTTGTCACTCACAGATAGGATTTTGATATGAATCTGCAGGCAATTGATTTATGATAGTCTCTGTGCTGTCAAATCTCCCTGCTCATGTTAATCTGTATTTGCAGTCACTGCCCAGCACTAGCATCATTGCCTCAGCTCCACTCAGATCATCAGGCATTAGATTCTCATAAGGAGCATGCAACCTAGATTCCTCGCATGCACAGTTCACGATAGGGTTCATGCTCTTATGAGAATCTAATGCCACCACTGGTGTGACAGAAGATGGAGCTCAGGCAGTAATACGAGCGACAGGGAGTAGCTGTGAATACAGACGAAGCTTTGCTGGTTCTCTCACCGCTCATGTCCTGCTGTGCAGCCTGGTTCCTAACAAGCCACGAATTGGTACCAGTCCGTGGCCCAGGGGGTTGGGACCTCTGCTCTAGAGTTTGGAACCCAGAAGTAATCTCACTTGCCTGAGCACCAATAATTTTTCCTTGGGCTTTCAGAGGGAGACCCAGAGCTGCAGGTCTGCTTCTCATGATGTCTGGGATGATATCTGGGAAAAGCCTTAGAGATAAAGAATCTCAAGCAAAGGACTCTGGACACATGCCAGAGTGGCTTGCTGTCTGCTCAGGGCTGACTTGGGGAAATCCGCACAGACATAGCAGGTAAAGATGTCTGTGTGGATGATCTTGCCACACAAGAATTACTTCTCTTCCCATATGTAATGCATTGCTAGATATGCAATGTCAGACATAGAAGATGGACCTGAAAATATTAAATGAAATATAAAAGGAACTGTTAAAAACCTCAGCACTTAACCAAAAAACAACAGTCTACACTGTTTCCTGCAAAAGAGCCAGCCCTTGGCATGATTCTTATCTCCAGTAATTTTTGTTGAAGATGCTGCTGATTTGTTATTTTAATGGGCTTTCCAAAATCAGCTGTGATGCTCATTATTCTTGCTTAGCTGTTTTATCCCTGTATTTCTCATACAAACCAGGAAGCCTGGGACCTGCAGATGCTAATCATTCCATAACCCTGGCACCATGACAGCAGGGCTTCCACCGTCCATGTGGAAATGGTTGCAAAATTACAGGGCTGAGGCCTGACTGAGGGTTCTCTTGGTCACAGTATAAACCCAAAAACAAAGCATGTCTATATTTAGATAAATTCTGCAACACAGATTCTGTCTTCAGTCAATGTATAGAACCAGGTTCTAACATGGGCATGGGTTACCAGAGGCAGCATGGAAGTGCAAAGCAGCAGAAGCAGATGTCCAGAGGATTGCCTCTCATTTTCTTTCCTCCTTCACTCAATAATTTCCACTTATTTGTTGCAAGTATACCCTTAGCTTGGGACTGTGAGTGTTGCCCTAAGTAATCATGTGTAATTCCTAAAGCATTGCTCCCCCACCCCATCTTTCACAAATTGTTCCATCAATACCTCTATTCCTGTGATCATATGTACACTATGCCCTTCTGATCTGGCCAGCTCTGGTAGGAGAGATTTCTGTTTAACATGAAAATTTGGTTGGGATCTAACATCTAGAGAAGAGCCTGGGTCCTGAAAGAGACTCTTGGTGAACTGGTGTGTACCATCCCTGAATGCAAGGCCCGTGAACTGAACAAGGTATTTAGAGAACCATTTCAGCTGAAAGGTTCATCAAAGTGTTCAGGTTGACTTGGCATTCAGTCACTTCCTACTTCTCAGTAGCTACTCCAGTGACTTCTCTTTCTTCATTCTCCAGCTTTTCTATCTATCTGTCTCTCACCTTAGGCCCCCAATTTCCCACTGTCCTTATTCAATTCCACTTCACTAAATATTTGTGTGCTTGTCTATACCCCTTAAGCATGACTCATGCATGCAACTGAACTTGAGGATATCTTGTCGTATCCATCAACTGTGAAGAAGGGAGAACAGAAAAGAGGAAAGAAAGAGAATTGCCCATAAATTTGAGACTGTGGTTCCAATAGCCAGAAAAACCTGGACATAAATTCTTGCTCTACTATTTACTAGCTGAGTGACCCTGGAAACCTACTTAACATTTCTGAGCCTTGGTCACCTCATTTGCAAACTGGACATATGAATACCTACATTTCAGAGGTGTTGTAAGTTCTAGAGACAGTGCATAAGTTCCTAGTAGATGTTGAGAAGATAGTTGCTATTAATATTTTACATAGACAGATATATATATGTGTATATACATATAATTTTACATCCTGCATTTCTCATTTAACTCTATATTATGAACATTTCCCCATGTTCTTAAAAACTCTTTGTAAACATCATTCAAAAGTGCTGGAGAAGCCAGATGCAGTAGTGTGTGCCTGTAATCCCAGCTTCTCAGGAGGCTGAGGCAGGAGAATCACTTGAGCCCAGTGATTCAAGTCCAGCCTGGGCAATATAGTGAAACGCCGTCTCTATGAAAAAAATTTAAAATAAAAATAAAATGCTAGATAGTAGTCCATCAAAAGAATGTACTGTGATTATGTAATTCTTTACCTATTATCAATTATCAATCCTTAAGTTAGCCTCCTCCCTCCCTCCCTCCTTTCCTTCCTTTCTTCCTTTCTTCTTTCTTTCCTTCTATTATAAAGGTGTTACAGTGAAACCCCTTGAGTATAAAGCCTTATTTTCATAAGATACACTTTCTGTAGGCTTTGTTCCTAGAAGTGGAGTTGCTATCTCAAAGTGTATGGACAATTTTAAGTATCTTGACATATAGTGCCAAATTACTTTCCAGAATGTCTACCAGCCATAAGTGTAACCCATTTCACTATATTCTTGGCAGACACCACAGGCTGCCTACCCAGAGCCATTCTTTTCTCTTTTCCTCTGTTGATAGAGGTTTGGCTTGTTCAAAAGTCCATACTTCCTCAGGTAATAAATCCTAATCAGTCCAAGCTAGTCTTGATTATCTCATTTCTCTTACCAGAAATTGGCTTAGAGATGGGCACGTGACCCAGTTCTGGCTAATGAGATAAAAAAGAGACCAGAAAGAAAAGCCTCCCTTCATGTGTAGGACATTATCATGTCTGCGTGTAACACCTTGAACCATGTCAGCCCGAGGACAAAAACAGTGAAGAATGTGAGTTTGTTGACACTGTTGAACCCCTGAATTATTCAATGCAGGAGATGCCCTTCCTTAGGACTTCTTTGTATGTGAAGTAATATATTATACGTGTCGTTTAAGAAGTTTTTGATTTGGGTGTTATTATTGCAACCTAAAGCATCCTAACTGGAACACTAGCATTGCAATTATTAAAAATCTTTCCCAAATTAATTTACATAGAAAAAAGCATCTTCATTTTGTTTTAATTTGCTATTCTTTAATTACTAATGAAAGCACATATTTATTATTCCTATAGTTGTTAATAATTTGGTATGTCTTTTCTGAAACTATCTGGAAAGATTTTTTTTAGTATATCAGTGGTTCACAGAGGAAGACAATTTGCAGACCCAACTAAACAGATGAATGTGGCATCAATGGTGCAGTTAAGACCACATTGGAACTAAGCCTAAAGATGTCCAAAACTCCCATTGCTTGTCACACAAATACTCCTTTAACTTACTGAAAGTCTTCAGCCCAGTGAAATAGGTTTCTGTCCAAAATACAGTGTGATGGAAATCAGTCTTTCAGGACTGTTTGTTTATAGAAAGTTAGACTTTGGGAGGGCTGTCTCTCAACAAGGAGACAGGAAGTCTGGTGGGTAAAAGCAAAGTTAGACTGTGAGAGTGAAGGAAAAATTGAACAAGAGCAAATAGTCGCTAAGTACCTGTTTCCTGAGGACGTACACAGCCTTCCTCTCTGCTTGATCCTGGCTTTCCCAGTTTCAGATCACCATGGTCCTCCCACTCCTCGCCCCATCAAGGTGACCTATGTTTCTGCTCTAGCAGAACATTTTCATTAGATTTTCCAAATAGAGAAATGTTTTTCAGTTACTCTGGTTTTGAAATAAACTTTGAACATAAGCATCTCACCAAGAGTCTCTGATTCATCTCCCATAAAGGGGAACATATGATAATGATTCACCCTCTCATTTTATTAGCATATTAGAGAGAAACAGAGTACTGAGTCATCAGTATTAAGGTAATGTATAATGGTCAGATAATTAGAAATTCAAATGGCCTGGGATTAATAGGAAGTTTTCAATATTATGAATAGTTAGTGAATTCAAGCTCTACTGAGATGCCCCTGATGAAGTCTTGCCAATAAGCATATGTATAATAAATGGGTAAGGTTGTTTCATAAAAGACTTATTGACTTTATGGTCAAAGCTCTAGTAGTTTCCATCAAAGTCTTGTTCTAAGACATTGTAAATTAACAGATCAATAGTTAATGTTACTGCTAGCCAAATTTAAAGCTGAATAACTCAGATCCCAAGATAACTCGATTTTACTCATTTGTAATTCAGAGGCACTTTGGTAGACAAATTGATGTTTGTTGAGCCAATTTGTATATCCAAAGTCTTCAGCCTGAACCTACGTTCATTAAGCCCACAGAGGCCATCGGCAGAGCATGGATCACTAATCCAAATCTCACTTCTTTTTTGATTGTGTTGAAACTTTTTGTACTGAGTTCCTTCTATTAGCGGCATTGTGTGTGATTAAGTCTGATCGTTTGTGGTACGATCGTTAAGATCCTGAACAAATCCAAAGATGGAATTCACTACAAAGTTAGATGCGAGAGAACATGAGAATGTGTATGAGAGGAAAAAAAGAGTGCACATTTAAAAGAAATGTAAGCCTGTTTGAGGGTATGTATTGTATGTATAGGTGTGCCATGGCCTGTAATGTATGGGTGAGGGGATGTTTATGCCATTTCACACTGCTTGTTAGTTGTGTCCACTACTTGGTATTTTAATAAAGAATATTGCTGCAGCTTTAATGTGATCTCTATTGGGAGGAAGAGAATAGAGGGGAAAAAATAGATCATTTGTGTTTCTGGCTGCCTACTCTTTATATACAAAATTATAAAATAAACAGGATCCCAAAATAGTACTGCCTCTACTCCCAAAGAGAGCTTCCAGTCAGCTCTGAATTTTAAAACCCTCTGTTAAAGGAACTAGATAATGAATTATACTTATGTGGGAAAAATACCGGTGAAGGAAACAGGACTAATTTAACGGAGGGCTCAGGCTCAGCTGAGCTTGTTTTTTTTTTTAATTTTTTTTTTTTTTTTTTTGAGTTGGAGTCTCACTTGGTCACCCAGACTGGAGTGCAGTGGCCGCTCCCGGCCACCGCAGCCTCGCCTGCTGGGCTCTAGCGATCCTTCCGCCTCAGCCTTCCAAGTAGCCGGAATTACAGGCATGCGCTACCACGCCCGGCTGATTTTTTGATTTATTGTAGAGATGAGGTCTCACTGCCCAGGCGGGTCTCGAACCCGCGGGCTCAGGCAATCCACTCACCTCAGCCTCCCAAAGGCGCGGGATTACAGGCTGAGCCACCGAGTAAACATATTTTTTATTATAAAATTGTGGGGTACATTTAAGGGTTAGGTATACAAATGTGCATCGTTCAGGCACCCTTGTTAATGAGCTTGTTGATGTTTGTCAGAGGAGGGTGATATTTCAGATCTCAGGCCTGATGGGAACGGTGTTGTTCTGGGGATGTGGACCCCAAATTGTGGTCATGAGCTTTTGTTTTCCTTCCTTGATAAAGTTCTGGGTGGACAATACCAAAGCTACTGCCCATTTAGCTACAGAAATGGTTAATTGTTTTAAAGCAGATAATATGGCCTCAGCCCTGACAATGCTCAGCTGTCCAGAAGGGAAGAGCCACCAAAGTCGAGGTTTCAACAGCTTCTTCTCTTCCTTTTAGCCACAGTTCACAAGATTTTTTTCTTTTTTTATTTTTATGTTTTATTTTGGTAGAGACGGTGGAGGGGGGAGGTCTCACTATGTTACCAAGGCTGGTCTTGAATTTCTAGCCTCAGGGATCCTCCCACCCTGGCTCCCAGAGTGCTGGGATTACAGACACGAGCCATCCATGTGCTGCCCTAGGATTTTTGGTTTGGCATCCAATCCCCGCGGCCAATAGGGCACCTGCATCAGACCCAGGTTTCTGGGGCCTAATGCAGACACACTGAATTAGAATGTCTTTAAGTGAGGTCCAGGAACATGCACATTTGACTTGGGCCATAGTGATTTTTTTTAATGCTTGCTCATATTTTTATACTCAAAGTTTAAGAACTACTATCACAGTTTCTTTTAGTTTTCTTCCTTCCTTCCCCTCTTCCTTTCCTTCCTTCCTTTCTTCCTTCCTTTTTCCCATTTCTAACTAAAATCATCTTTGCTTTTAAAAAGGATTCTTATTAAAAAAGAGCATTTTCATTTTGCCCAGATTCTAGTAGCCTTTACTGTTTTGGTGGCAGATGGGCTTTTTAGTTGGCCATTTGACTGTCACTTAATTTGGGTCTTGGCTAGCCCAAGTTGGACGGCCCCAAGAAAGTCACATTAATCACTCCAACAGTGACTGTTGGTAGTAGGCTCCATGTACCAAGCTACTCTTCCTGTTGTTCTTCAAAAGACCTCTCACTGGGCCAGGAGTGGAAATAGTGTCAGTAGACAAAACAATTCCCTGCATGCTCATCTGGTCTCTGCTTGTAAAATAACTGTGAAATGTCTTAAGTACTCTAATATTATTCGCAGTTTCTTTTGTATAGTCTATGTATAACCTGAAGAGTAATGGACTTGTTATGTAGCAAATTTCTAATTGTTTACTTTGTGGATTTTCTAAGGTAAATTTTTTTTCTTTTTTACATTTTTCTTAGTTTTTTTTTTAATTTTAAAGATGTGGGGTAAAATTCAGGATTAGGTAAGGTAAATATTTTACTCCAAGCTCAAAGTCCCCAGTGCTCGGAACCCTGCCAGACAGCCATCTCCCAAATACTTTAAGCTAAACATAACTGGAAAAGAATGTCTGCTACATAAGTATAGATTCTAGATCTTGCTATAATTTTGGTTCAAATCTATAGTTTTCAATTAAAGGCTATTGATTCTAATCACATGTGTTCACGTGTTGTATAAAAATCTAGCTTTTCGTACATATTTCTGTTTTCATTATTCTCTTCTTTCATAAAGATAATTTATGATGAATGGATAATGGTTCTTAACTTGGGGACTATTTAAGCTTTATAAAGGGTTTTTACTTACATATGAATAAAGACTTTTCTCAACGCTTACCCCATGTAAAAGAGAGCCCTTTAAGAGAAGGGCAAAATCTGATTCAAGGCTCCTCAATCTCTCAACTGAGAAGATATAACTCCTTGGCCAGCACCTCCCTTGATCTGTTTATTTCTGCTCCAGCTTTATTCCTCGGTTTATTCCTTGACATTTGTCAAGGCTGAAAACTGGAAGGTGCTCCAACATTCCACATTCTACTCCTCTCCTTCTCTCACCCCAACTCCACCCCCCAGAACACTCCCAGCTAGAGACATACTCTGAGCAGGGACTGAAGGCCAACTCTACTGATGGCTGAGCCTCCCCCAACGGTTCCATAACCATGGTTTCCCAGCTCTGACTGAATCCTGCAGACTCCAGTGGAAATTAACCCAGGCTTTTCTTTGACCATCTCATGCAGTGTATTATTAGCTCTATGTTGAAATCTGACTTTTTTGGCATGCCCTAAACAGCATATTAATATTTGTTGCCATTCTAATGGTATTGAATCAGTTATCCTCAGTTGAGTGGCTATCATTCATATATGAACACTATCAGTTATTCTCAGTTGATATAGCTTATCATTCATATATGAACACTATGGGAGGTGAAAAGGGGTGATAACTTAATAGGATGCTGAGGCAGCAGAATGTCAAGCAGAACAATCATTCTACCAACAGGGACAACAAGAGTCGCCTGCAAAGGCCCTAGAATTATATCCTTTGATCTGCCTTTGGGGAGGAAGGACAAAGCAGAGTGGAGTAAGGAAAGTGGAGAGGCAGGAAGAAGAAAAAAAAGGAAAGGAGGAGAGGAAAAAGGAGAGGAGACAAGAGAAGGACTGGACCCATGCTAGAATGGTCTCTGATTGATAAAGTCCCAATCTCTAAATACACTAACTGGGGCCTCTCCAAGAATGAGTAAGACCAGAGAATGAGCCAAAAATCTAAGGTAAGATCCCCTGAGCTGACCCTACAGTTACTCTTGATACAGTTTTTCTTGATAAAGTTTGGATGTTTGACCCCTCTGAATCTCATGTTGAAATATGATTCCCAGTGTTGGAGGTGAGGCCACTGGGGGTTGACTGGATCACGGAATGGATCCTTCATGAATGGCTTCATGTCACTCTGTGGTAATGGGTGAGTTCTCACTCTATTAATTCACTGGAAAGCTAGTTGTTAAAAAGAGCCTACCTGGTGCCTCTTGCGCTCTCTCTCTGTTGCTTTTCCTCTCACCATGTCACATGCTGTCTTCCCTTGCCTTCCACCAAAAGTAAAAGCTTCCTGAGGCCTTAACAGAAGCCAGGCAGATGCCGGCACCATGCAGAACCATGAACCAAATAAATCTCTTTTCTTTACAAATTACCGGCCCTAGATATTTCTTTATAGCAATGCAAAATGAACTCACATATTATGGGTTGTGGCCAATCTTAGCCAAGGACTAGGCTGGGGAAACAGTAGTGTGTATGTGGCTGAAATATATGTATCATTGTTTGCCCCTCCCTTAACCTGTGCTCCTTTTCCCAGTGTGTTAGTATCACTGCTGCAGGGAAGGGATGATTGAGCTGAAAGCAAATACCACAAAAGGAGTCAATTATTAGCTTTTTAGTTTTTCAAGTCTTGGCCTCAGGAGAACAGAAAAAACTGGAATGTTTACACTAGGTGTAGGAGAATAAGTGATGAATAATAACAAAGAAGCTCCCCCAATCCACACTGCTTTTCCTCCTCCAGGCTAAAGTGCCCCATGCTCTCTTGCCAACCAGAAAACAGAAGAAGCTGGGAGAAGGTGCAGAGCTCACTTAGCTGGAGATATGTCCTGAATGAAAGCATCCTACAGCCAGCTCCCTTCCAGGGAGGCACCAGGAAGAATATTTCACAGCAGGAACTCTAGATAAGTTGGAAATTGTAGTAAAGGGGGAACCTGTGTTTAACTTCTATGGAAGACTCTAGGAAGGAGGCAAGACCCTGGAAGAAGGATGGCTGTCTAACTCTGCCCTGGTAGATGAGTGTGAAGACGCCTCAGAGTAGACCTGAATAGTGGGGTTGGGGCACTGGGCCCATGGAATCATTCTCATGTACCCAAGAGTACCGAGGAAGTGACAAATGGCTGTGGCTGGCCCCACTGAGCTGTCTGTGGTCCCAGAATGGCATGGAAGAATCAGAGAGTCATGAGAGTTAGCTGACCTGGAGCCAGACTCTGAGTGACTGTGATATGGTCTGATACAAAGGATGACTTGGCAATGACCAGGAGGCGTCCACATCCCATCTAAGCAGTTGTGCTAGTGAAGAGGGATGCCAGCTCAGGTCAGATGCCACTGACGAATTTTTCAGGTCAGCCTGGGCTTTGAGAGTGTCAGCTCAATCGGTCGGCCAGCCAAGCCCCAGAAAGGGTCAGTTTAAGGGGCTGGTAAGCCCAACCCCCGGAGTGTTCGCTCTAATGGGCTGGCAAGCCAAACCCTGAGTGTTGCTGATTGAGTGTACTGGCAAGCCTAGCCCCTGGAGTGTCTCAGCTTTGGAGTCTCACCTTCTTCCAGCAGCTCTCCTGGTTCAGCAGCTCCTCTGCTGGCAAGTCAGCCTCTGGGGTGCACGGCTCTTCAGCTCCAATGATCTGCAGCCCTTCAGGTTGGGGTTCTTGTCTTGTGCCCAGGAAGAATGAGGGACAGGACAGCCAGAAAGTGAGAAAGCAGGATTCGTTAAGAGGACAGAAGACTCTCCCACAGTGGGAGGAGACCCGAGAGGGTTACTGATTTAGAGCTGAAATCAGATGCTTATGTAGCCCTAAGACCGAGCAGATTGACTAGCACTAGCTGTGAGCTGATTGGTCAGCACTAGCTGTTCTGATTGGTCAGTACTAAGGCCTAATCGGCAGGAGGCAGGGGCCTAATGGTAGTTGATTGGTTGTTTTTCTGTCCCAGCAGTAAGTACTTATGCTCTAGCTTGAGAGGATGGCAGAGAGCTTGTTTACCAAGTGAGTGTATCAGTTCAAGAGGTCTGCTGGAAGTTCGCTACATTGTTACGGGGGACTCACCCTGTCTGTCTGCCTAGCTTTTCTCTAGCTATCTCCTCTCTCACCACGCCACACCCCAACCTCCAGTCTTCACCATTTTGTAAGCCTCAACTGAAATGAAACCACGGGTGCTCTGAAGTGACTGAAATTAAGTTTCTGCTGCTTGGAAGAAAGGGGGCTCATTCTAAGTATTAACTTCATCTATAGAAAAAATAAATTAACCTTTTCCACACCTGAATTTGGGAACTGAGATTTTTATGTACTGCATCTAGAAACGTGCATATCTGCTCCCCTGGGCCCTTCCCCCTTCAAGTCCAGACAGGATGCCCTGTCAGGGCAGCAGGTACCCCTCGTTTTCCCTAATGCTTTTAAAGATTGCACCTATTCTGTGAATTAGTTTCTTTGTGTTGATTTTGCAGTCACAATTGCCATGAAGACTTTTTCTCCAACATCCTTGCGTGTTTTATGCACCATTTTCTTCCAGAAAACAGCCATCTGCTCTTAAATCAGTATAATTGCATCACCTCCATGTACCTTTCATTTGAGGCTTGACCTTAGACAATGTGGACTTCTAATATCTACATAAGGCTAAAAGAATGTTCTTATCTGATGAGCCATGACCCAACACAATTGTGTTGAATTATTTCAAATAAGATTACCTGGAGTGGGGTGGGGGAATCTCTACCTTTCTTAGTCAGCAAGCTAAAATATGTAAAAAGAAAAATAAAAAGAGGATCCTCCACTGCCCATCAAAAGAACTCTGCTGCCTTTTTTGCTCTTAGAAGTCTGAACTTAGACATACAATTAACCTCATTCAGTGTAAGTATTATATATGAGCATCAATTTAGCTTCATAATTAGGTAGCAGGTAAGACTTTTAAAACCCAAGTTTTCAAGCATGCTAAAGCATAATTTAACTTATTTTTCTGTAACTTTACAAACTTAGCATATTTAGATCCCCTTTCCTCCCCTTTCTCTGTAGACATTCTAAATTGGAGAAGACTGGGGTTTCTAGCTGTGGGAAAGGAGTTGGCCTTCAGCGCAGACTGGTGTTCACTGAAATATTGCTTGTGCCATCTGGTCTTTGGACATCGTGCCATATGGCCTTTGGTCATAGCCCAGTGTCTTCAGCTTTTTTATGGCATCAGGTTAGCATTCTGTGTACTCCACCTCCCAATTAAAACCTCCTCCAGATATCTGGCTCCCGCTATACTCTTTGAAACATCCAGTTATAAGGCAAACTTCCTCCCGTGCATGTGCAGGACAGTCAGGGCTGTGAAGGTCCTCTTTTGTCTCGCCTCTATTGCTGTGGTGCCATGCTGCTGGATAGTAGTTAAGAGAACCAGCCAGGTGAGTACTATATTCTTAAAAATCTATTGTCCTTCTTATAAAGCTACAGTAATCAAGACAATGTGATTTTGGTGAAAAAAATAAAGAAATAAATGGAACAGAATAAAGAGACCAGAAATGGACCCACATAAATATAATCAGCTGATCTTTGACAAAGGATCAAAGGCAAAGGCAATACAATGGAAAAAATGTAGTCCTTTTGACAAATGGTGCTAGAACAACTGGATATCTGCATGCAAAAAACAAAAATAAAAACAACAAAATAAAATTTAAAAACACAGACAGCAATTAATCTTTCACCCTTCACAAAAATTAGCTCAAGATAAATCATAGACCTACATGTAAAACACAAAAACAAAACTCATACAAAATAACATGAAAGAAAACCCAATTGATCTTAGGTATAGAGATGACATTTTAGATAACAAAATCAAAAGCAAGATCCATGAAAGAAATAATTGATAAACTGGTCTTTGTTAAAATGTAAAAACTTCTCCATGGAGGAAAATGTCAAGAGAAGATGAGTCACAGACTGGGAGAAAATATTTATTTTCAAAAGACACATCTGATGAAGGGCCATTATACAGAATACGCTAAGAATTCTAAAACTCAACAAGAAAAAACAAAACCAATTAAAAATGGTCAAAAGACCTGAACAGACCCCTCACAAAAGAAGATAAACAGAGAATAAATAAGCATATTAACAGATACGCCACATTCTGTGTTTTCAGATAAATGCAAATTAAAACAGTGTTGAGATACCACACTAACCTAGTAAAATGGCCACAATCTGAAACACTGACAACATCAAATACAGGGTGAAGAAGTGAGATAGTAGAAACTCTCATTCATTGCTTATGAAAATGCAAAATAGTACCACCACTTTAGAAAACAGTTTGGCAGTTTCATAAAAAATGAAACACACTCTTACCATTATGATTTGGCAATCATACTCGTTGGTATTTACCCAAATGAATTGAAAACTTGTGTCCACTGAAAAGTCTGCACATAGATGTTTACAGTAGCTTTATTGATAATTACCAAAGCCTAAGCAATTAAAAATGCCTTAAGTAGGTGAATATGTTACTGAAACATGAGGGGTTTGGTTGAGGCTCTGCTGCTTGTTGCACAGAAAGCCAATCACTGAGACAATAAGTATTGCTAGGGAAAAGGGCTTTTTACTGGGCTATATCAGCCAAGGAGACCAGGAGATTTATTCTCTCCATTCCACTTAAGTCAGAGGTTTATACAGTGGGAAAGGATTGTAGAAAACAGAAATTAGGGAGGGGAAGGAAGAGAAGTTGGTAAACAGAAGGAGTTTGGCATCTCATTGTCTAGATGTGGTGATCTGGTAAGGTTCAGTTCCTTGACACTATAGGCCTGAGGGCTGGTTTCCTGGGAAAGAAACTCAGATAAGACAAATATAAGTTTCAAGCTTTAGGACTAGAAGGGTCAGTTTCTATGTTTATTCAAAAAACTGTAACCATTATTTCTTTCTTTTTTTTTTTTTTTTTTTTAGTTGGAGTCTCACTCTGTCACCCAGACTGGAGTGAAGTGGCCACTCCCGGCCACCGCAGCCTCGACCTGCTGGGCTCCGGCGATCCTTCTGCCTCAGCTTTCCGAGTAGCCGGAATTACAGGCATGCGCTACCACGCCTGGCTGATTCTTTTATTTATTGTAGAGATGAGGTCTCGCTGCCCAGGCGGGTCTCGAACCCGCGGGCTCAGGCAATCCACTCACCTCAGCCTCCCAAAGGCGCGGGATTACAGGCTGAGCCACCGAGCCCGGCTAACCATTATTTCTATGGGGAAATTGGGTTGATTTCAAATGGATAGACTGTAGTATATTCAGACAATGGATTATTATTTGGCTTTAAAAAGAAATGAGCTTATCAAGCTATAAAATGACATGAAGGAACTTAAATGCACTTTACTAAATGAAAAAAGTCAACCTGGAAAGGTCACATACTATCTGATTTTAACTATAGTATATGACATTCTGGAAAAGATAAAACTGTGGAGACAGTAACAAAGATCAGAGGTTGCCAGAGCTGAGGGAAGGGAGGAATGAAAAAGCACAACACAAAAGGTTTTTAGGGCAGTGAAACTGTTTTAAATGATACTACATGGTGAATGCATGCCTTTATATATCTATCAAAACTCAGAGAACTTGCAACACCAAGAGTGAACCCTAATGTAAACTATGGACTTCAGATAATAATGTATCAATATTGGCTCATCAATTGTAACAAATGTACCACTCTGATGGGGGATGTCAGCAGTGGGGGATGTTGTGCATATGTGGGGACAGAAGGTATATGGGGAACTCTGTACTTTCTGGTCAGTTTTGCTGTGACTCTAAAACTGCTCTGAAAAATGAAATTTATTAATTAAAAAAATTCTGTTGTCTGGGCTAGGAACTCTTACCATTATCATTACTCTGGCTTCAGTAATGAAAAAAAACATTTCCTTCAAGGCCATTGTCTCTGCTGTATGTTTAGAACATGTATTTAGAAATAAATTTAGTTGACTCTCTATTCTTTCCTGCTATCTCTCTGATCTCCTGTATCAGAAGTCTAGGGTGAAAGTCTATGGCCTAAATATGCATCTGCAATATGTATTAGCTGTTTGAATACATTTTAAAATCAAAATATTTATTTTCCAATAAGAGGAGCCAGAGCTTCTTGGAGAATTTGCTGATTCTAGAAGTAGGGCAAGGACAATATAAGATAAACCTAAAACATATTGTAGTATCAGAAAATAAGGAAATGTTCAAAAAAGGATGGGCAACTCAGAAGGACATAGGAGTCAATCTGAGGGAGTTCCCAATGGCCAAATCAAGAACAGTTTAATTTGAGCAACAAAATAATAACAATAGTAGTATTGGATTGTAACCTGCAAAATAAAATCAATATCCACACTAATATAAATAAATACTTGAATACATAAACAAATGAGGGAAAAGATAGGATAGCTTTTCCTTACAAAGGAATTCCAATTAATAAATACAGAATGAATGAGGGAAATATGACCACACAACTAGGCAAACATCACAGTAATAATTGTCAGCAAGATTAAAATCAGTGACCAACAGTTTGAGAAGAAATGGGATATCTGTAACTTCAAAGTAGCTCCCCCAAATATCTGTCTATTACAAAGGGAAAATAACTTTACAGTGGAAAAACATGGCAGGCACCACCTTAAAACTAAATGATCAAAGTGAATGTCATCAGCAGTAAGACATAGTGGCATCCTGTATTCCCGATATGATTTACTGAAAAGGGCACGCCATCACTTCTGTGGTATTTTTTGTCAAAATGCATAATCTCAACTTAATCATGAGACAATAGCAAACACAAGTTAAGAGACACTCTACAAAGTAATTGACAGTAGTCATCTAAGATGTCAAAAATAGAAAAGGGAAGACCGAGACAAAAGAAACACAGCAACTGAAAGCAATGTGGGATCCTGAAACAGAAAAAACACAGGGGAAGCTGGTGAACTGTGAATATGCACTAAAGCTTAGTGAATACTGTTATAGGAATGTTAATTGTATAGTTTTGATTATTATACTATGGATATGTAAGTCGTTAGAATTAGGGAATGCTAATGAAGAGTTTACATGAATTCTCTGCACTATTTTTTTGCTTTGCTGTAAGTCTAAAACTATCTTAAAATTAAAAATTAAGATAGTTCACACACCCACAGTCTGGACTTCCCTGTTATTTGAAAAAACTGAAAGAACCTCACATGTTCATTTGTCATGTCACGTCAGCAGTCATCTACCTTTAAGTAGGGCATGTGTGTTTTAAGTTAGCTAGAGTCCCTTCCCATCCCTATTGTACAAATTGCAGCCATGTTTCATTTATTTATTGTACTATAGGCCTGGTTTCAAGAAGCATTTGAGTCTGGGATTTTTTGTGCCATAAATATCCTATGTTCCAGGCCAAATGACTTACCTGTTGTTACTCTAAACAAGCTTGGCATTAAACCTTCCATATCTCCACTTTTGCTCAAGTTGTTCCTTCTGTCTGAACAGATTTTCTGCCTCTAACTCCAATCTTATTAATTGCATCTTCCTTGTCCTTCAAGACCTAACATGTAGGCCACCACCTCCATAAAGACTATCTGTCTGTTGAGTTTATCTCCCCCTCCTCTGGACAAATGAAACGTTTGGTGTTTCTTGGAAAGTTGCACCACTTTTCATCAATCTATTAATAACTATTGGCCACTTATTGAATAGGAGTTGCACCACTTTTCATTAATCTATTAATAGCTATTGGCCACTTACTGAATAGGAGTTATGTGTCAGGCACATTTTCCTAAGTGTTGGTGACACCCAGATGAGCAATATGTCATCTTTGCTCATGAGAGACATTTCAGGCCTGGAGAAAGAAATTAGAGAGAACCAGAAATTAGAGAGAAATTGGAGAGAAATTAAAGAACCAGAAATTAGAATTTGCATGGTGCAGTGCCATGACAAAACTCTGCATAAACTGCTATGAGTGCTCAGAGAGAGGAACTTGTCAGGGGTGAGGCACGTAAGCTGAGTCATCAAGAAAAATGAGAAATTAGGTTGGAAGTGCTGAGAAAAGGGAAGCAGGAAGAACCTTTCTTTTTTTTTTTTTTTTGAGTTGGAGTCTCACTCTGTTGCCCAGACTGGAGTGCAGTGGCCATTCCCGGCCACCGCAGCCTCGACCTGCTGGGCTCCAGCGATTCTTCTGCCTCAGCCTTCCAAGTAGCCGGAAATATAGGCATGTGCTACCATGCCCGGCTGATTTTTTGATTCATTGTAGAGATGAGGTCTCGCTGCCCAGGTGGGTCTCGAACCCGCAGGCTCAGGCAATCCACTCACCTCAGCCTCCCAAAGGCGCGGGATTACAGGCTGAGCCACTGAACCCGGCTAGGAAGAAGCTTTCAATGAGGAAAAAAAATCTTAATTGAAGGCCTGGAAACCTGCAAGGGCAGCTCAAGTAACTTAGAGTGCATTTGTTTGGCCAGTAAGTTTGAGCAGATAGGACCACATGGTCTTGTGCAGTAGCCAGGTTTATATGTGCCTCACCACACTCACTTGATTATTTACCTCTTGGGAGTAAAAGAATTTGGGGGTAGAGGGAAAGAACATTAACTTCAAGTTAAAAGATCTCTCTGCTGTTTGCTAGAGGTTGTGGCATTAATAATTAAGGATTGTGTACTTACAAGCTTTGTGTACTTGGGAAAGTTACTTAATATGTATCTGCCCCAGTTTTCTCATCTATAAAATATCGCTAGGTTGGGCATGGTGGCTTACACCTGTAATCCCATAATTCCAGTACTGGGAGGCAAGGTGAGAGGATTGCCCGAGTCCACGGGTTCAAGACCAGCCTGGGCAACTTGGCAAGACCTCATTTCTATAATAAATAAAACAATTAGCCAGGCATGGTGTTGTGTGCCTGTAGTTCCAGCTATTTGGAAGGCTGAGGCAGAAAAATCCCCTGAGCCCAGCAGGTTGAGGCTGCAGTAGCTGTGAGCGTGCCACTGCACTACAACCTGGGCGACAGAGTAAGACTCCAACACAAAAACAACAACAACAACAACAATAAAACATTGCTGACTGCACAGAGCATTGAGAGCAATGGTGATGATAGCCATTATCACCACGGATACTGGCTAGCCAGAATGGATTCTGGACCAGCAGGAATGGAAACTGGCTATAAAAAAACCTGTCAGCACAAATGGAGTGCTGGCTCATTATCAACCACAGTTGTGAGTACTCATTGAGCTGATCAGTGCAAACTGCTGCCACGGTCCCTGGCACAAGTAGGAAATAAATACGGGTTAGTGACTAAAACCATGTACCAGACACTGGCATGTTTTCTATCTCATCATTCAATTCTTACAACAACTCTTCAAGATGAGTGTTGAGAAAACTGAGAAAAACAAAGTTGATGAAGGTTAAGAAACTTGTTCAAGATCATAAAACTAAATGTGATCAAAGCTTAGATCTGAAACTGCAGATACTGTGTTTAGCACCAGCAGCAAAGTGTGCAGGACTGAGTGCAAAATGAATAAGCAGGCCCTTGTTCACAAACGACCGAGAATCCCAACACGATGCAAAAGTCATCAGTACCAAAATGGGAGTCACTTACGTCAACGGACAGTAACAACAGAGATGGTGACTCTCCAAAGACATGGATTTATTTGGAAATCAACCGACAGCCACAGGAGCAGAGCATTAAACCAAGAGTGTGAGCTTTCCAAGTGTTAACCGTGTTGTTTCCAAAACACTGGCGTGTACCGGAAAGAGACTGGGCATGAAGAAAAGCCTGAGCATCATCCTCAGGCATAAAAGTGAGGATGCAAACGCATACCTCCCCAAGAATTCACAATACCGTTGTTATGTGCCAACACCTTCTCGTGAGTCCAGAGGTCATTAGTAAAATTAAGACCCTCAGAAGTAGAGAAGGAAAACCCACCCAAGCACGATTGGCTGGTATGTGGAATGCCAACGAACTCTACAACACAATGTGAGTTTATTGAACTGTTTTGGTTTTCCCATAGTCTAGGGAGTTTAATAATGATCTGGGTTAAAAGACACTAAAGACCTTTATATATCACACTTATGTTAGTTTCAACTCAGCTGCTGCTTGGAATCTTTAATTTTAACATGAATAAATGTCTCCCAATTACTGGCCACATTAACTAATGCTTTGGAAAAACCTGCTCAGCAAGGAAACTTGATTTCAACTTTGTTCAAGTGAGAAGAGAGCAGAAATGGATGTCTGTTGAGTCATGAACTTATCCTTCTCGACTTAATTCTCTGTGTTCTTTCCTGGAGCTTGCTAAAAAACAGTCTCTCCTAGGTCTGACTACAGAGAAGAAACGCTTTTCTGTCAACTCCTGCCACTTTCAGATTCTCAGATGCTGAGCCCATTTTCTCAGTGTATTGGCATTTATCTGAAGATGCTCACACACATCAAAAATACCATCTTCATTTAACAAATGGGAAAACTGAGGCACCCCAGTGATACCTCCTACACTACTCTGTAGTGCAGGCATTAAGCACTATTTCAATTCTTTTTATTTTTTCTTTTTACTTTTTGAGTTGGAGTCTCACTCTGTTGCCGGCTGGAGTACAGTTGCACAATCATGGCTCTCTGAAGCCTCAAACTCCTGGGCTCAGGTGATCCTTCCATCTCAGCCTTCTGAGTAGCTGGGACAACAGGCATGCACCACCACAACTGACTAATTTTTTTCTGATCGTTTTGTAGAAACGAGGTTTTCCTAAGTTGCTTATGGTGGTCTTGAACTCCTGGGCTCAAGCAATCCTCTTGCTTTGATATCTGAAAGCGCAAGGATTTCAGGCCACTGTGCCGGGCCATCAAGCCTTTTAAGACTAATTTTTCATCAGTTCTACGGTAAGGATGAATCAATAGATCAACAAACATTTGTTTGACATCTACTAAATTTTATTTTACAAATGTAGCAAAAATTACAGTGGGACTCACCATCGGAAGAGAGGGACCTCTTGGGCCCTAGGGATGATGAAGTTATTAAGCTAGAGGCCCTTCCAACCCCTGTAGGATACTAAATAATGCTGAATAGCTTGCCCTTATAGCAGAAGGCCATTGAAAGTGTGTGGTAAGGGATGAGTAGAAATAGAGAGCTTGATACCAGGAAAAGTTGTCCATCCGGCATCTAAATTTAATCCCTCAGGAACTTTGAGTATGTTTCTCTACCAAAGAAACATTTACCCCAAAGAGCTGGATAGGCTCAACCTCGTACAGGCCAAGATGTTAGGTAAAGGAGACATCACACTGGAACAGGACGTGTCCTTTCTATTTTGACTAAGCAAAAATACATCTCAGAAGAGTGGGTAGACTCAGTGGTAGGTGAGCTGCTGTAGATGGGAGCAGGCTCTGCTGGGAAATAGTCACATTGGCTACCAGGGTAACATCACAAGGATGTCTGGGATAATTTCTGCCCTGATCTGCACACATAAGGGCTATGTCAGAGAGCACTACGGTGGAGATGAGGATTTGACAGACTCTGGTCAGTGTTCACAGACATCCATCCCGCCTTCTTCTTTGTAGTCATAGAACTAGAAATATGCCAGTAGTTGGAGACTACATTTCCCATCTTCACTTTTTCTTTCCTTCATCCTATGAGGGAGTTGGGTATTGTTTTGGTTTTCCAAATGATTCACATAGCATATAAGTCACCCATTGAAAGTGTATAATTCAAAGGTATTTAGTATATTCACAGTCATATTCAACTCCGAATTATTTTGCAGCTATAATACAATCACTTTTAGAACATTCATCATCTGAAAAATAAACCTTATGCCCATTAGCAGTCACTCCCCAGTTCTCTCCAAACATACCCCAGTCCTAGGCAGCCACTTTCTGTCTCTATAGATTTGCCTATTCTGGTCATTTCATATAATGGAATCGTACAATACAAGATCTTGTGACTGGCTTTATTCACTTAGCATATGTTTTCAAGGTTCATTTATGTGATAGGATAAGTCAGTACTTCATTTTTCATGGCTAAATAATATTCCATTTGTGGATATAACATATTTTTTGATTTATCATTCATCAGTTGATGAATACTTACGTTATTTCAAGTGCATGACTATTATAAATAATGCTGCTCTGAACATTTATCTACAATTTTAGTGTGAACATATGTTTTCATTTCTCTTGGCTATATGTGTATTCCTAGAAAAAGAGTTGTGGGGTCATATGGTAACTCTAGGTTTAATCTTTTAAGAAACTGCCAAACTGTTTTCCAAAGTACCTGCACCATTTTATATTCCTAATTTCTCCAAATCCTTACTAATGATTGTTATTACCTCCTTTGTCAATAATAGCCATTTTAGTGAGTGTAAGGTGGTATTCGTTGTGGATTTGACTTGCATTTCCCTGATGACTAATGAGACTAAACTTCTTTTAATGTGCTTATTAACCATTTGTATGTCTTCTTTGGAGAAATGTCTATTTGGATACTTTACCCAATTTTGAATTATTTCTCTTTTTATTATTGCATTGTAAGGGTTCTTTATATGTCACAGATATGATTTTCAAATATTTCCTCCTATTCTGCGGTTTATCTTTTACTTTCCTGATGGTATCCTTTGAGGCACAAATGTTTTTAATTTTTAAGGAGGCCAATTTATCTATTTTTTTCTTTTGCAGCTTTTATTTGGAGTTATATGTAAGAAAACATTGCATAACCCAAGGTCATGAAGGTGTACCCCTATGATTTTTTCCTAAGATTGTTATAGTTTTAACACCTTCTTTTTCATTGTTTATAGATTTAGAGGATACAAGTGCAGTTTTATTATATGGAGGTATTGTGTAGTGGTGAAGTCTGGGATTTTAGTATAGCCATCACATAAATGTGTACATTATACCTAATGGGTAATTTCTCATCCCTCAAACCTTCCCATCTTTCCAAGTATCCAACATCTATTATTCTACTCTCCACGTCAATATGTACACATTATTTATCTTCCACTTATAAGTTGAAATACAGTTTTTGACTTTCTGTTTCTGAATTGTTTCACATAAGATAATGGCCTCCGGTTCCATCCATGTTGCTGCAAAAGACATTATTTCATTCTTTTTATGGCTCCATAATAATAGTCCATGGTGTGTGTGTGTGTGTGTGTGTGTGTGTATGTGTGTGTGTGTGTGTACACATATATGTCACATTTACTTTATCCAGTCATCCACTGATGGGCATTTAGGTTGATTCATATCTTTGCTATTGTGAATAGTGTTGTGATAAACATATGAGTGTTTGTACCTTTTTATATAATCATTTATTTTTCTTTGGGTATAACAGGTAGTGGGATTGCTGGATCAAATGGTAGTTCTGTTTTTAGTTCTTTGAGAAACCTCCATACTGTTTTCCATAGAGATTGTATGAATTTACATTCCCACCAGCAGCATATAAATGTTCCCTTTCTCAACATCTTCACCAACATCTGCTGGTTTTTGATATTGTAATAATTGCCATTCTGACTGGTGTAAGATGGTATCATCCCATTGTGGTTTTAATGTTTACATTTCTTTGATAATCAGTAATGTTTAACATTTTTTCATGTGCTTGGTGTCCATTTATATGTCTTCTTTCGAAAAATATCTTTCCATGATCTTTGCCCATTTTTTTATAGGATTATTTGTTTTTTTCTTGTTGAGTTCTTTGAGATCCTTGTAGATTTTGGATGTTAGTCCTTAGTTAAATGCATACATTGCAAATATTTTCTCCCATTCTGTATGTTGTCTGTTCACTCTGTTGATTGTCTCTTTTGCTGTGCAGAAGCTTTTTAGTTTAATTAAGTCCCATTTGTCTATTTTTGCTTTCATTGCATTTGCTTTTGAGGTCTTAGTCATAAATTCCTTGGCTAATGTCAAGAAGAGATTTTCCCAGGTTTTTTTCTGGAATTTCCATAGTTTCAGACCTTATATTTAAGTCTTTAATCCATCTTGAGTTGGTTTTTTGTAAATGGTGACAGATATGGGTCCAGTTTCATTCTTCTACATGCACATATCCAATCTTCCTAACACCATTTATTGAAGAGGGTGTCCTTTCCTCTGTGTATATTTTTGTCGGCTTTTTCAAAGATCAGTTAGTTGCAGGTATGTACATTTATTCTGGGCTCTCTTTTCTGTTCCATTGATCTTTGTATCAATTTTTATACCAGTACCATGTTTTTTTTTGTTATTAGAGCCTTATAGTATAATTTGAAGTGAGGTAATGTGACAACTTTGGCTTTGTTCTTTTTATGTAGGATTGTTTTAGTTATTTGGGCTCTTTTTTGGGGGGGAGGAAGCCCATATGAATTTTAGGATTGCTTTTCTAATTCTGTGAAAAATGACATTGTATTTTTATAGGGATTGCATTGAATATGCACATTGCTTTGAGCAATATGGTCACTTTAAAAATTTTAATTCTTTCAATCAATGAGCATGGAATACTTTTCCATTTGCTTTTGTCATCTATGATCACTTTCATCAGTTATAGTTTTCCTTGAAGAGCTCTTTCACTTTCTTGGTTAAATGTATTCTTAGGAATTTTTTTTTTTAAAGCTGTTATAAATGTGATTGAGTTCTTGATTTGATTCTCAGCCTAAATGTTATTGTTGTATAGAAATGCTACAGATTTTGTGTGTTTATTTTGTATGCTGACATTTTACTGAATTTGTTTATCCTATCTAGGAATTTGTTGGAGAAATTATTACAGTTTTCTAGATATAAGATCATATAATCAGAGAAAAGAGATAATTTGTGTTCCTCTTTTCCAATTTGAATGCCTTTTATTTATTTCTCTTGCATAATTGCTTTGGCTGCCAGTTCTATAGTAGTTGAATAGGAGTGATGAAAGTGGGCATACTTGTCTTGTTCTCATTCTTAGGGGAATTGTTTTCTAATTTTCTCCATTCAGTATGATGTTGGTAGTGAACTTGTCATATGTGGCTTTTATTGTTTTGAGGTATGTCCCTTTTATGACTAGTTTGTTGAGGGCTTTTTTTAATCATAAAGAAATTCTAAATTTTTCAAATGCTCTTTCTGCATCTACTGAGATGATTGTGTTTTTTGTTTTTAATTCTGTTTTTGTATTGAGTCACATTTATTGATTTGAATATTTTGAACCCTCCTTGCATCCTGGAATAAAGCACAGTTGATTATGGTGTATTATCTTTGTGATGTGCTGTTAGATTCAGTATTTTGCTGAGGATTTTTCCATCTGTCACTCAGAGATATTGGTATGCTGTTTCTTTGTTGTTGTTGTGTCCTTGCTTGGATATGGTATCAGGGTGATACCCTTCATAGAATGAGTTAGGGATGATGCCTTCCTCCTTGATTTTTTTGGAACAGTTTTAGTAGGATTAGTACCAATTTTCCTTTGTATGTCAACTAGAATTCAATCTTTAGGGTCCTGGACTTTGTTGTTGGTGGTGGGTGATTTTTAAATTACTGATTCAATCTCACTACTTGTTATTGATCTGTACAGAATTTCTGTTTCTTCCTGGTTCAATCTTGAGAGTTTGTATGTCTCCAAGAATTTAGACATTTCCTCTAGGTTTTCTAGTATGTTAGTATACAGATGTTCATAGCAGTGTCAGGTGATCTATTGTATTTCTGTGGGATCAGTTGTAATGTCTCCTTTTTCATTTCTGATTGTGCTTATTTGGCTGTTTTCTTGGTTAATCTAGCTAGCAGTCTATTAGTTTTGTTTATATTCTCAAAGATCAATTTTTTATTTCATTGGTCCTTTGTATTTCTTTTGGGGGGAGCTTCAATTTCCTTTAGTTCTGATCTGGTCTTTGTTATTTCTTTTCTTCTGCTAGCTTTGGGTTTGGTTTGTTCTTGTTTTTCTAGTTCCTTGAAGTGTGACATTAGCTTGTTGATTTGTGTCTTTCTATCTTTTTTATGTAGGCACTTAACACTATGAGTTTTCCTCTTTGCACTGCTTTTGCTGTGTCCCAGAGGTTTTGTTATATTATGTCTCTATTTTCCTTAGTTTCAATCTTTTAAAAATATTTCCATCTTAATTCTGTCATTGACCCAAAGATAATTCAGGAGCAGGTTGTTTAATTTCCATGTATTCATATAGTTTTGAGAGTTCCTCTTGGAATTCATTTCTAGTTTTATTCCACTAGTGGTTTATGATACTTAATAGAATTTCAATTTTTAAAAATGTATTGAGACTTGTGTGTCACCTAGCATATGGTCTATCTTGGAGAATATTCCACATGCTGATGAGAAGAATGTGCATTCTACAGTTGTTGGGTACAATGTCCTGTAAATGTCTGCTAGGCATATTCTGTTTACAGTCCAACTTAAGTCTAATTTTTTTGTTGATTTTCTGCCTCAATTATTTGTCTATCACTGTCAGTGAAATGCTGAAGTCCTACATTATTATTGTATTGTGGTCTTTATTATTGTGTTGTATCTTTTTTCTTAGGCCTAATAGTATTTGTTTCATGAATTCTGGTACTCTAGTGTTGTATACATACATACTTAAAGTTATTATATCTTCTTCTTGAACTGACCCCCTTATCACTATATAATAACCTTCTTTTTCCTTTGTCTTTTTTGCTGTTTTTGATGTAAAATCTGAGGGCTGGATCACTAGGAATCCTGCAGGTCCCCTGGGTTGAGCCACCCCTATATGGCTGCTGCAAGCCAAGTGGATGGTGAGGGAGCAGTGATGTGGAGACACAAGGACTGATGTTCCCTGGGCAGGATACACAGACCTCCTAATGAAGGCTACCATCATACTTGGGTCTGGGAAGAGGGTGAGTGGCTTGGTATGAGCTGGTGTCATGGAGTAATGCCCTCAAGAAGTTCCCAAATCATCGCCCATACCAGTGTTTGGGTTTGCAAGGGCAGAGAAGCTTTCTCATAGTTCAGATACCAGTGCTCTGCCACAGAGGAGAGGAAAGCCAAAAATACTTCTACCTATCTTTTCGGTGAGATACCAAGTCCTTCAGAATTCCTAGCTGATCTATGCCAGCTTCTTGCTTTCTTCTTTTTCTGTGCCCTAGTTTCTTCCTGGGGTTCTCCATTGGTCTCCAGCACTCTCCACTTGATACTCCATTTGAGTTATGATGAGTCACCTGTAACTTTGATTCTTCTTTCTGAGGATAACTGGTGTCTCATGTTGCTAGTCAGCTGTCTTTAAAAAAGGCAATTTATTTTTGCCTTTGATTTATTTTGCATTAGTTTAGGCATATGGAGTGAGGAAGGAAACCAACTTTTTCTTTTGTATGAGGATATCCAGTTGTACTATCACCATTTGTTGAAAAATTATTCTTTCCTCCATTGAATGGCCTTGACACTCTTGTTGAAATGTAATTGGCCATTAATTGAGAGCTTACTTGTGGACTGTCAATTCTATTCTAATGATCTATAAGTTTTTCCTTATGCCAGTACCATACTGTCTTGACAGTTGGAGTTGTGTAGTAAGTTTCAAAATTGGGAAGTGTGAATCCTCCTGTTTTGTTTTTCTTTTTCAAGATTGTGTTTTGGCTCCAGGACTGTAAAAAGTGAATTCCTATTATTTATAAGTCACCCAGTTTATGATATTTTGCTATAGCAACTCAAATGGACTAAGACAAGCAGCACTGCATACGTTTTGGCATATTATGGCTTTCTTTCATTGGTCTCAAAATATTATCTCACTTTCCTTGTAATTTCTCCTTTTACTCATTGGTTATTTAAAAGTGTGTCAGTTAATTTCCACATATTTGTGGATTTCCAAAATTTCCTCCTGATATTAATTTCTAATTTCATTCTATTGTGATCAGAGACCATTGTATAATCTTGATTCTCTTAATTTTATTGAGACTTCTTTTTTATAGCCGTTAGTTTAAAATGTTAATGTAGTCTATTCTTGGGAAGACTTCACGTGTACTTGGGATAATGTGTGTTCTGTTGTTGTTTATTAGAATGCTCTATAGATTTTTAATACATTTAATTGTTTTATAGTGCTGTTCAAATCTATTATCGGACGTGGGATACTGAAATCTCCAACTATTATATTTGAATAATCTATTTCTCTCTCAATGCTATCATTTGTTTCTTTATGTATTGCCTCTATTGTTAGGGGCATACATGCTTGCAATTGTTATATCTTCCTGATGGATTATTATGAATATTTTATGAATATAAAATGTCTTTTTTGTCTCTAGTAGTAATCTATTGTCCTAAAGTCTATTTTTCTATTATTATAGCCACTTCAAGTGTCCTAGGTTACTGTTTGCATAATACAGCATTTCCACTTCTAATCTATTTGTCTTTGAACATAAACTAAGTCTTTAAACTTAAGCTCCAACCCATTCTGCCTCTTTCAGTAACTGCTAGGTTGCTGGTTTTCACAGTTACTATGGTTGTGAGGCTGTTCATTTGCAAAACTACTGTGGGCTGTGGAAAAAGGAATGGGAATAGGGCAAACTAAAATGTCAAAAAGCATGCTGTACTTGCCAATACTCAACTGCTTTTCTTGAATAAGTCCTCCTCAGATTGTTGCATACTTTTGGTTAATTTCCAGAGTTCTGAAAAAGTTTATTTTGACAATTTTTGTCAGTGCTTTTATTGCTTTTTAGTGGAAGAGTCTATTTTTGGAGATCCTTATTCCACCATTCCAGAAATTTTTCCCCAGAATCTGAATTTTCAACAGGATCCCCAGGGCATTTGTAGGCACATAAAAGTTTGTGAAACCCTGGCTTGCAGAATATCATTTGTCCCTTAATTTTCTGGATGCCTTCATTTGAAATCATCAATGGCCACAGAATTTTCCAACTGACCTATATTCTAATTGTATATAGGTAATACCTAACATGAAAAGTTTGTGTGCCAGATCCTACAATGATTTTAAAAAACCAGACAGTCTCTGTCTAACTCTGTGCTCATCTCTGGGAATGTTTGCATGAGCCTTGATGTTTTTGTTTGCTTGTCACTCGCTAATCAGTATAAAAGTATACACTTGCTATAATTTTTTGACATCTTCTCACCAAACATGGGTATTGCTGGCTGCTCTAAGTTAATTCAGAATACTATATTTGCTGACTTGAGAGCAATCTGTTTTTGTGGCAAGGTAAACAAAAGTTTTCTCTCCCAACTTGTCTTTGTTTCTTCAAAGAGTCATTGTATTTCTTTGTTTTAAAATTATTTTATTTTATTTTTAAAATGTGGGGTACAATTCAGGGTTAGGTACATATGTGGTTATCATACAGGAAAAGTGTGGGTACCCTCATTGATGTTATGTACCCCCTCTTCCTGGCAGTGTCCTAGCCAATCCCTTTCTTATAGTATTATGATAAATGTTTAGGGTCCACTTATGAGTGAGTACATGTGGTACTCAGATCTTTGTTTCTGTGGTAAATCGCTGAGTATTATAGACTCTAATTCCATCCAGGTTGCTGCAAAGTTTATAATTTGCTTTTTCTTTATGGCTGTGTAATATTCCATCATGTATATGTACCACATTTTCTTTACCCAGTCCACTTTTGACAGGCAGCACTATTGGTTCCATGTTTTTGCTGTTGTGAGTAATGCTGCAATAAACATGTGTGTGCAGGTATCTTTTTTATAGAGTGATTTGAGTGCCTCAGGGTATAGTCCCAGAAGAGGGATTGCTGGGTCGTATGGAAGGTTGAGTTTCAGATATTTTAGAAATCACCACACTGTTTTCCACAGAGGCTGCACTAGTTTACACTCCCATCAACAGTGAAGAAGTGTTCCTTTTTTCCCCACATCCTCTCCAGTATATGTTGTTTTTTGAGTTATAGATGGCCAAGCTGACTGGAGTTAGGTGGTATCTCAGTGTGGTTTTAATTTGCATTTCTTGGATGATTAGAGAGGTTGAGCATCTTTTCATGTATCTGTTGTATTTCAAGAGGAAGAACTAGAAGGAAAGAGAGTTATCTCCCTTGGGGTGCTGTTGTCCTCTGGCTGGTGTGGGGGTGTGACGTGCAGCGAAGGCCTTGCATTGAGAGGATGGCCTGTTTTTCCTCATCCTGGGTTCTCCTCCCACCATTCCTACTCTTGTTACACTTTTTTCTTTGTTCTCCTTTCTTCATATCCCTGTCTCATTTGCCTTATTCAGTAAAAACTCATTTACTAGCTGGTTCATGGGATTTTCTGCTTTTTGAATAAGTTTTGAACCTAAACTTAATTTCCTTTCCTAATTGTGTTACCCTATGTCCTTTCTGGCCCTGCCTGCCTTTTCTGGCCTAAACCTTTCCCCTTTCTCTTTCCTTATTGTTCTAACATCTTTAAACAAAAAAATTCTTATTGTAAACACATCTCTCCCTCCTTGGACATGGGTGTACAATTTGCTGAATTAACCATTCATGTGCATCCTTAAAGTTCTAAAACCTGGTCATTCTGCCATTAGGGAGAAGCAACTTTGTTCAATATAGGAGAAAAGGAGAAATGATGCTTCCAAAGAGAAAAATTCTTCTCCGCCTCAATTGTTAATTTTGCTGAAGTCTTCAAAAATAACAAAATAAAATGTAAATCAATATCTGTGTGCAGAAGGGAAGAAGCTAGAACCGAGCTGTCCTAGACAAGAACACGAGTAGGTATTGCTTGAGCTGAAATGCACTGGCTTGGATTTAACATATCGATTAAGTACAGCTCAGTGCCTTCAGCTGGTAAGAATCAAAGCGTGAGGCTAAACACTAAATTAGCTGTGTGCCTTTACCTCACAGCAGAGCCAAAATGAGGCAGCGTTTTCTATCTCTGTACTTCCCGATGCCTGCCAGAAAGAATTCAAAGCAAGGAAAAATATGCCTCCTGTTGTTTGGGGGAGGTACAAGATACATTTAGAAATTGATTTATGCTTTAATCACTCCTGAAGCTTCATTATTTCCAAGTATTATGTGAAAGACTGTCTGATCCAGCAGACTTATTTGTTAATGCACTGACAGCAGCAACAGATGTGCTGTTTTTCATCTATGACCTGATCCGTTGGCTGATTCATATGCTTCCATTTTCATTTTCCTGTCATTGATTTATTAATGATGTCTTACTTATCTGTGGTTCTTTTATGAGGTGGGCTTCCTCTGGCATGGTCTCCAGAGCGACGTTTCTGCACCTTCTCCCAGTATAAAAACCCATCCCCCTTCTCCAGGGTTCTTTATCACCACTTCAGAGATTAGAGACTTTAATCATTTAGTAACTGAAATAACCTCCATGGCTTGCAGAGTTTATGGCCAATTTGTCTTCAGCACACAGAATTCAACGACTTTTTCCTTGCTAAGGAATGAGCCATGCTTATTACACTGTTTCTTTGTATGGGGAGGTGGACTGCAGACCCAGCGTAGATAGTGGAAGGCTATAGATGGCTGTGGGTGGCTCAGAGCCATGAAAGCATGGCTCAGTGTGGCTCAGAGAAAGCATGCGTGTATACCACAGGGTTGATACCACACTGAGTTGCTTGGGGAGTTGGTTGTGGCTTTCAGCTCCAAGCCATAAAAAAAGGAGGATAGACAATGGGGTTGAAATTCTGGGACCATTTGCAGGACCACCAGCCAGGTTATCTATTCCAAATACCACATGAACTCCTTTTGTTGTCTAGGTTACAAAGAAAACAAAAAAGATCTTGGTTTGTTTGGAATCCTTGGACCCTAGAAGACCTAAGATGCTGTGTAGTGGGGTTCACAAAGGCATATTTCACCATTAAGTTTCACCCAAGAACCTGAAAGTAATTACTTGTTATGCAGTTAAGGTTTGTAAAACTCCATATACGGGGGGGAGGGACAAAAAACCTGGAATTTATTTGTTAAAATTTATGTATTTATTCTTCCATGTTTAAACTTCAGTCACCTTCAAAGTACTCTCCATTTAATGCAATACACCTATTGAGAGATGCTTTTTCTACTGCTCAGAACTATTTTGAACTTGTCAATTTTTAGTGCTTTCTGCTGTTTTTGGTTTCACCTCTTCCACCTTGGCAAAATGTTTCCCCTTGAGGACTTTCATCACTGGGGAAACAAACAAAAAAAGTTGCTCAGGCAAGATCAGGTGAATAGGGCAAGTGGGGCATGGAAGTCATGCTGTTTTGGGTCAAAAACTGCTGAACACTCAGCATGGTGTGGGCAGGTGTGCTTGTAAATCATCCATCATGAAATGGGCAAAGTGTTGAAAGAATCTCCAAAAAAAATTAACTGAAACCAAACTCAGCCTCTCACAACAATGCTAGTTGGTACACTAATGCAGGTGGGTTCCTAGAACACTTACCTAGTGGAGGAAACCTGTACTAATTCTGGGTTTTGGGGGGTCCCCTTGTATGTTAGAAGGTAGGTTGGTGTGCAGTATGATTCTCTGTCCAGATCCCCCTCGCAGACTCATTCTATCTCCCCAAAGCCAACAACTCTTGGCTAAGTCCTTGTCTGGGTCTTGCTCTGTGCTGAAGAGAACCAATCACCTTGCCCAAGAGTAATACTTCCTTCCCAGGGGCAGCCCTTACAGGGAGGCTGTTGGATGCCTGGTCCCCTCATCCCAGCTTGAGGCTACCCTGCAGGGTTATCCCAGTTCCAGAGCTCCCTGTGGTATCAGAGAGACATTTGTTGTGATCAGATCACAGTTTATCTCCTTCTACAGCCCACTTGACTTCCTTCACTCCTCCCACCATTCCTGCCCCAAAGGATGATCACCAGAGCACTTCTGCTTCCTAATAAGCTTTCTGTGGGCAAATCTCTGTCTCAGACTTTGCTCCCCTGGAAACTAGTCCTGCAGATAAACCACAAACTAAAGTGAAAGCCAGAGGGTCTCCTTCACAGCATCGAAGAAACTCACCTCCTGCAGTTGGAAGGCAGAAACGGAGGAACGGGCCAGCTTCAGAGAAGGTTGACTTCTTAGTCCTGACAGGTCTGCTACGCCAAGGTCACAAGTAGGTCCTTGAGCCAAGGGATAGGTCTGTCTGTTTTTATGTACTAGAAAAATGGGAATTTCTAGATTCTTCTGAACTCTTTGCACCAACAGATGTGGCCCATTTCTCCCATTAAAGACTAGAGCTATTTGTAGCCCCCAAAGCAATTGAAATTGAAATAAATAAAAAATAAGGAAAGAATAAATTAAAAAATAAAGGCTAGTTCTCCTCCCTTGCCTGAAAATGGTGCAGTTATCTCTTCTTTGCAAGACAGCACTCTCCTCCTCCCCCAAATCCACCTACAACTGCCACCATAATGAGGCCAAGGAGGTGCTGGTTCCACAAAAAGAGAGCAGGGTTATACTCTGAAGGGCTTCAAGACCTAGCTAACATGCACTGGCAAGAGCCAGGACACTGCCCAAGGAATGGATCCTGAGAGTGCTGGATCCTGATTCAATTCAACAAACAGGGGCAGAAAATAAAGTTGGACAAGGGGCAGTCTATTGGTACAGGAGCACTCTCCCTTGATACAGAATGTAACACCCTGACAAGGACTCCAGGAAAACAGTCTAACAGGCTGCTAGGATGTTTCCTCGAGCTTGGAGAAACTGATAGCTCACACTATATGAAGTAGAGATGCCAGAACTAGCATGGAGGTTGGCAGAAGAAAGAACCAAAAGACTGGGAGAAGCAGGAGTGCCCGAGTGGTTATGGTACGTAAGGCCCAAAAGTCCTTGGAATATTGCTGTCTCCAGAACATGTTTCTCGTCACTGGGAAACAACGAACATCCAAACATTTCAGGGACTGTTGGACACAGGGTCTGAGCTGATATTGATACCTGGGGAGCTGAAGTGTCATCTAGGTGCCTTGTTAGAGTGTGTATATGTAGAGGTCAGGTAATAAATGAGCTGTTGGTCAGGTTCCTCTCTCAAAGTGTCCGCTGGGTGCACAGGCCCAACAGGTGGTCTCTTCCCCAGACCTGGAACTTATAACTGGAACAGACATAAGTGGTGGTTGGCAGAACACTCACATTAGCTCCTTCGCTGTGGCGTAATAGCTACCATTGCACGGAAGCCTGAATGAAAATTATTCCCTTTCTCTGCTGGTCAAGATGGTAAATAGAAAACACCTTCACCAACCTATTAAAAAGTGGGCAAAATATATGAATAGATGCTTCTCTGAAGAAGATATATGAGCAGCCAACAGATACATGAGAAAATGCTCAGCCTCATTAGCCATCAAAGAAATGCAAATTAAAACCACACTAAGATACCACCTAACTCCAGTCAGGTTGGCCATCATCAATAACTCAAAAAACAACAGATGCTGGAGAAGAAACAGAGAAAAGAGATCACTTTTACACTGTTGGTGGGAGTGTAAACTACTACAAACTCTGTGGAAAACAGTTTGGAGATTCCTAAAAGATCTAAAAATCGACCTTCCATATGACCCCACAATCCCCCTCCTGGGATATACCCGGAGCAACTCAAATGACTCTATAAAAAAGATATCTGCACACACATGTTTATTGCAGCATTAATCACAATAGCAAAAACATGGAACCAACTGTGCTGCTCATTGAATGTGGACTGAATAAAGAAAATGTGGTACATATACACAATGGAATATCACACAGTCATAACGAAGAACAAAATTATGGACTTCACAGCAACTTGGATGGATTTAGAGTCCATACTCAATGATCTATCACAGAAACAAAGATCTGAGTACTGCATGTACTCACTCATAAGAGGACCCTGAACATTAATCATAATATTATAAGAAAGGGATTGGCAGCCAGGCTCAGTGGCTCAGCCTGTAATCCCGTGCCTTTGGGAGGCTGAGGTGAGTGGATTGCCTGAACCCGCGGGTTCGAGACCCACCTGGGCAGCGAGACCTCATCTCTACAATAAATCAAAAAATCAGCCGGGTGTGGTAGCGCATGCCTGTAATTCTGGCTACTCAGAAGGCTGAGGCGGAAGGATCGCCGGAGCCCAGAAGGCGAGGCTGCGGTGGCCAGGAGCGGCCACTGCACTCCAGTCTGAGCAATTGAGTGAGACTCCAACTCAAAAAAAAAAAAAAAAAAAAGAAAGGGATTGGCAGTAGGGGGATACGGCCAGGGTGGGGGGGCACATAACATCAGTAAAGGTACCCAACCTTAAACCTCACGATGTAGGGACCAAAGGGAGGCCCAAACTTTACCTGTATAGTGACCACTTATGTACCTAATCCTGAGTTGTACCCCACATCTTTAAGAAAAAAATCTGGGGCCCTCTCCAGGCTTAATAATTGGCTAAAGTGACTCGCAGAACTCACTGAAAGTGCTGTATTTAGGATTACAGTTCTATTTGAAAGGATGGAAACAGATGAAAACAGGATAGAGATCTGGCAGCATTCATTTCCCAAAACAAAGTTCACAAGGCCAGGACCTCACTGACAAGGTACCTCACTGACAAGACAGGATGCAGTGAGAAGACTGGTCAAAACCAGCTAAGACCAAGATGACCTCTACAAGACACCCCCACCAGTGCCATGACAGTTTACAATAACCATGGCAACTCCAAAACATTTCCCTATATGGTTCAAGAAGGGGAGGAACCTTAGATTCCGGAATACCCTTCTCTCCCCTATTCTCCCACCCCCTCCACCCTCCCACTGTCTGTTTCCAAGAAAGTCCATGAATATTCCATGACAGCAATGTACAGCTGCCATTCTTCCTATACACCAGTCCAGGCTGTTCTGCCTATGGAGTAACCTGACAAATATTTTGACAAACTTGCCTTTATTTTCCAACCGAAATCCCGGCGATGTACAAAGACTTCTCTGCCTGTAGAGCAGTCTTCCTTCTGTTCTTCTTTTCTTTTAATAAGCTTGCTTTCATTTAAAAAAAAAGAAAAAGAAAACAACTTCACAACTGATTTAGTCAGTGTTCTCCAGAGAGACAGACCAATTGTGTATACCTATAGATATACGAGAGGGGACTTATTAGAGGAACTGATTTGTGTGATTATGGAAGCTAAGAAGTCTGTGATATGCCATCTACAAGCTGGAGACCCAGGAAAGCCAGTGTCTCAGTTCAAATCTGAAAACCTCAGAACCAGAGAAGCCAGTGGTGTAACCCTCAGTGTGAAGCCAAATGGCTGAGAGCCTGGGTACTGTGGTGCGATTCCTGGAGTATAAAGGTTGGAAAACCTGGAGTCCTGCTGTGCAAGAGCTGGAGAAGAAAAATGTCCCACCTCCAGGAGAAAGAGGGAATTTGCCTTTTCTCTGCTTTTTTGTTCTGTCTTGGTCCCTAGCTGATTGGATGGTGCAACCCATGTTATGACCGAATAAGCGAGAAGAAACTACACCAGCAAGTTGAGTTTAATTAACAATGAATTTATTAATGTGCAGGTCAAGAGTAGGAATGAAAACTCTTGACAAATTGGTGTAGTTTGTGACAAGCTTTTATAGGTAAAATTTGCAGTATTGGCTACATAGCAACTTAGTGACCATAGCAACTATTAACTAACAACTTGGCAACCAAAATGGAAACTTTGATTGTTAGGGAGCTTTGATTAATTTTATGTTAGGTAGGTATAGCCAGTGTCCAGAAAGTGCCTGGAGTTTTGCCATTAAGATATAGTTTAAGGTAGTATATAGAGACAAGGAAGAAGAATCATTATACAATGGAGTTATCTTGTTAGGTCACTAACAGAATATAAGAATAAACTATGAAAATGTCAAAGTGTAACATTTGATTTTAGTTAACAAAGCATGTAATCACATGGAACTTATAGCGAAGGAGTTCTGTAACGGTCAGCAGGCAACGGTCAGCTTAACCTGTCCAAAGGAGACAAAGCTGGGGGTTTGTGGCCTTGGGAACGTTACTGTAATCACATGTAGGCATTGATTTTTAGGTCAGGCAGGTAACTAAGATGAAAGTTTTATTTTTTTATTTTTTTTTTATTTTTTTGTGTGTTGGAGTCTCACTCTGTCACCCAGACTGGAGTGCAGTGGCCGCTCCCGGCCACCGCAGCCTTGACCTGCTGGGCTCCGGCGATCCTTCTGCCTCAGCCTTCCGAGTAGCCGGAATTACAGGCGTGCGCTACCACGCCCAGCTGATTTTTTGATTTATTGTAGAGATGAGGTCTCGCTGCCCAGGCGGGTCTCGAACCCGCGGGTTCAGGCAATCCATTCACCTCAGCCTCCCAAAGGTGCGGGATTACAGGCTGAGCCACCGAGCCCGGCTAGATGAAAGTTTTAAACAAAATGGAGTAAGCTGGTTAATATTATTATTTTGCTAGCAAATTGATTTTATTTACTGATTTAATTTATTTTACCCACACAGGGTGAGGGCAGATCTTCCTTACTCAGCCCACTGATACAAATGTCAACCCCTTCCAGCTGCTTTACCAGCTGTGTGGGTACCCCTTAATCTGGGCAAGTTGATATCTAAATTAACCACCACAACAACCAAGAGGGAACAGCAAAGACTAGTGCTATTCTTAAAGAACTAAAGAATGGGGGAGAAGGGAGACAGTGATCTCCATTACGTTCTCAATTAGCCTGTCTGCACCCTACAAAAGCCAGACAGAGCCTAAAGAATGAGACAGTAGATTACTGCAAACTCAACTGAATAGTAGCCCCAATTTTTTCACATGTGGCATCTTTGCTGCAACAGATCAACATGGCCTTGACACATGGTATGTGGTTATCAGTATGGACGATGTGTAGTTTGTTTTAATTCTGATGAGAAAGAAGATCGGGAATTGTTCACTATCACTTTGGACAGACAAGAAAATGTATTTATGGTCTTTTCCCAGGACTGTGTAAACTTCCACCCTCTTGCATGGTGCCTCTCCCCATGGCCCAATTCTGATTCTTTATTCCCCCACAGGTATGATTCAGAGTGTGTTCCCCAGTAAGCCACCTGCACGCAAACCCATAAACAGAATGCGGGGTTCTGGGGACTAAGAGGGGGAAGAAGGAGGGTCCCATTTTCCATGACTCCCAGTTACTTACTTGAAGAATTTGTAGATTTTGGCCGCGACTCCAGGTTGTGCCATGGGCCAGAGATCAAAGTTCCTGAAGAAGACAAAGGCCTACACTCGGGACATAGCAAGCATCCCCACAAACCTCAAGCTATGGCTCCCACCTGGTTATCACCGTCTACTCATGCCAAGAAGCCAGCAGGCAAGAAGTCAGCATCCTAGCCGGATTGAGTGACCCTGGTCAACAGGAGGAAGGTGAGCTGCTGCCATGACATGAGGGCAGGAAAGCCTGCATGTGGCCCCAGGTGATCTGTTTGGATGCTTCTTAACTCTCTTGCCCAGTTGGGATGGTAGGCGAACAAGAGCAGCATCCATGGCTCCAAAGGCACATGGTAATCAGGTGCTCACGCTACTCAGGAATGAAGGTACAGCCCACCCACCAGGTAAACCACCTAAGCCAGCAGAGGCACTAGCTAGGGAGGGGATGTAGCATGGGTAGCAGAGGAGGAGAATGAGGCAAACCGGCTGCACTCAAGACCAGCTGCCGTGCCGAGAGTTATCGTTCACACTGCTGACTTTTGCCTTAAAAGTGTCTCCCAGGAAAACAGATCCTTCAGCATCTTGGGGAACATGGAAGCAGTACAAGAAGTGGGCTACAGGGGATGCAGCAGCATACCGCCTCGAACATGAGGCACTCTCTCTCCCTGTGTTGGAGGCTGATGGTCTCATCTGAGACCCTCTCCAGGATGTGCCCTGAAGAAAGCCACCTAGACCAATATCACATCTCCCTCTGCTGGGCAGCACGCACGCAATTGCTGACCATGCAGGAGTGTTAAGATCTGTCCCTCTGATTGTAATTCAGGACAACTCTGCAGAGCCAAACCAGCCTCAGGGCTCCCTATGGGATGAGCTGAGACATTTTCTTGTGACTGCCTTACTGTTGAGCTTCTTCCACTGCTCAACCAACCTTCTTCACTCCTCCATGGACAGCACTCCCCAGTAAACCACCTGCATCAATCTCCATCTCAGATTCTGTCTCCTGCAGACTCCACCTGAGACGATTACTGCGTGTGTCTTCCCTACCTACCTCCCTTTCTCCTTCCCTCCCTTCCTCTCTCCCTTCCTTCCTTCCTTTTGAGCTAGGATCTTGCTCTGTTGCCCTGGCTGGAGTGCAGTGGCATGATCATAGCTCACTGCAGCCTCAAACTCCTAGGCTCCCGCCCTAGACTTTTGAGTAGCCAGGACTACAGGTGCATGCCACCATGCCCAACTAAATTTGTTGCTATTGTTTTGGTGGAGACAAGGTCTTGCTATGTTACCCAGGCTGATCTCAAACCTCAGGCAGATCTTCCCGCCTTGGTCTCCCAAAACTACAGGCATGAACCATTGCACCTGGCCATGTGCAATGTTTTCATAAGTGGCATTTTAATTTACAAAGCTCCATGCCACTTTTAGTCTGACAGGTAGGCTAAAGTAAGCTAAGCCAAAAAAGAAACTGTAAAAAAGGAAGGAGCTATTATTTGGCCTGTCTCCTAATACAGTGGCCAAGTCTTCCATGGGCAGGCCCTATCTGGCCTCGAAGTCCAAGAACAGTGTCTGTCCTAGTTGTCCTCTGGGTCACTCATACTCTGACAAGACCATCCAGTTCTATGCCTACCTCCCTCTTTCTCCTGACCCCACCCTCGACCTCTGGCATGCCAAGGCTGTGTTAAGGTGTGGTGGGAATGCACAGAAAGGATAATCGAAGAAACAGCAGCAATCAGACATTAATGAGAAGATGGCTAATCAGCTGCATCCGCTCTGACGTCCAGGCTCTTTGCAAATGTTCTTCCATCATCCTCCCATGAGCCCCCATGCAGTGGGACCCCTGAGGAAATCCTCCCACAGACTTCTGCTCTAGTGAATTCTGCCTCCATAAATTCAAGTGTGCAATTAGCCCTCCTTGTGCTTAGGAATTTGTCAGATCTCAGGCCTAAAAGGCCTTTCATGTGAACCCAAACCTCTTCTCTCTCCCCTAATGGCACCAGGAGTTGATTGCTGTGCTCTCAAGCACGTCCCTTGCCTCCCTTCCTGCCGGCGAAAGCATGTGCTGTTAGTGGGGAGGGTAGCTGTCTGATGTCTCAGAAGAGCAGAGACATTTAATGGTCTCATGTTTGGGTTTCTGCTGACCTTCTCTGCCATGCTGGGATTTCTTTAGGGGTCTTCAAAGAGCCCTGAACGGCAATGGCTCAACAGTCCTGCTGGACATTTCTTACCCCCAAGCCTTGTAGGGACTCTGATTTGGTTCAGAGTTCACTTCGTGTCTTCCTTCCTCCCTCCCACCTCGGCGGGTTCCTCTCTCTTGAGCTGCCTGACTTCTCTGTTGGGCTAAGCACACGCAAGACCGAACCTGGGGATTCATTGTTGCAGTGGCTTGTTTTAATTTTCCCTTTTTAAATTTCAGGCTCATTTAATTGAATTGCAAAGTGAAACATCTATGAGACAGGAAAAGAGTAGCTTTAAGATTGGAAAAAGGGATGTGAAATTCAAATTCTCGCAGCTTCTTGCTAAAAAATGTCATGATCCACTTGGATGAAGCCAATACTGTTGGAAGTGCTGCTTATGAAGCTGCCCTCAGCTCTGCCTGGCAGCAAGGACTGACGGTTTTTAGCCAGAAGGACCAACTGCAGCCAGTCCCAGAGCAGTCAGAGCCAAGCTGAGAAGTTTATCGAGGGGTCCATACCCACCATGCATGAGATTTAGAGTTAGACTGTCGTAAGCTTGGTGGTTGCAGCTAAAGGAACTGCCCTTTCCTTGAGTAACTCTCTTTGTGTGTAGCCCACAGAGCTGGGGACTTTTTTTCTGCTCATGAACTCTTCTTCCCTCTTTGGCCTGGAGCCACCATGAATCCAAGCCCTCTAGTTCAACACCCTGACAGTCTGCTTCACCCTTTCTCCCTGTAGAGCTGCATACTGTTTTTATACTACACTCCTTCCACCCACCCCAGCCTGAAGCTGTCTTACTTAAATCCTCGTAATGAAAGTGGATTCATGTGGATTCCATCTGTCTTGGAAGGTGCTGCTACTGTCCATGTGCTAAGGCGTATTCCCTCCACCCAGAGATACCATCCATCAGTTAGACTTGAATACTTATTGCTGGATAGTAATGTCATCCTGGAGTGGACCCAAGCTTTCCATGTTCCCAATCTATTACTTTTAGGGGACTGGTCTTCTTCCTGGGAGGCTTATGCTGTGGCTAGATCATCCCTGTGGTCCTAATTCCTACCAATTCCAGCTTATTTTCATTTCCTCAACCATGCACCATTGGAGGCCTTGGATAACTTGCAGCTAATCTGCAATTGACTTACAAAGAAATTCCAATGGAGATAGAATTTGAAAAATATGCTTCTGGCAATCTAGTCCAGGCTTGTATTTTCCAGTTAGACACTAGGTTGGACTATTATGTTATATGAGGCCAATGATTATTATATCTATATTTTTTCTCCATTCAAACCTTTTAAAATCAGAGGTCATTTCACACAAAATGTACACGTGATGCCAAAATAAGCCATTGAACTGCACCTTGGAAAACGATAACTTAATCTGACCAGTTCAAAGGAAAGGTGTCTTTATTCCTTTTCCTCTTGTGAAAGCCATAAGGTTTTTTGCTTGTTTGTTTGTTTTGTTTTGTTAAGTTGGAGTCTCACTCTCCCAGGTGGGAGTGAAGTGGCACGCTCCTGGCCACCACAGCCTTAACCTTCTGGGCTCAGGTGATCCTTCCGCCTCAGTCTTCCAAGTAGCTGAAACTACAGGTGCGTGCCATCATGCTTGGCTAATTTTTTGATTTATTGTAGAGACGAGGTCTCGCCAAGTTGTGTAGGCTGTCTTGAGCCCCTGTGGTCAGGAAATCCTCTTGCCTTGGGTTCTCAGAGTGCTAGGATCAAGATGAGACCCACTGCACCCGGCCTGTGAAAGCCATAAGAATGGAGAAGTTTCATGCTTTAATTTTCCCCCAATATGATTCTGAATTTAAGTTATTGGGAGTATTAATTTAGTTGATATACTAACCACTTCTGAAGGCTGATTTTCTAATGTATCTCAAAAGCTAGGGATGGGAAAAATAGGAGAGTTTTGCCTAGACATGTGCTTATTTACAAAACTGCTGAGGCCCAGGAGTTACGTTCTCACTGGAGTGATGCATGTGGGACCTAAAGACTCCTTTCTGTCTGTTATTCACTATTTTATATGCCTTGAGTTCTATGGAAACCCCTTGCTTCATATTTATCCAACTACAGAATGTAATTAGAATTTGATATTTACCTCCCTCTTGAGAAAAGGACCTAAGAAAGAGTTCTATGAAAGTTGATATGTTTTATAGATGTCTGCGTAATAACTAAATATTGCCAGAGGATCTATTCTAACAATTCGGGATAATCTCCCCATGTCAGAATCCTTCATCACACCAGCAGAGCTTTTTGCCATGCACAGTAGGTAACATGCGCACAGGTAGGTGCTAGTGAAAAGGATGCGGACATTTTGGGGGAAAGGGGCAATATTCTACCTACCACAATGATATCGGAGCATGGACAATTTAAAAATTCTTAATATTGTCATCAGTTTGATAATTCAGAGGTGAACTCTTGAAGAGGTTTTAAAGATTGGTGAAGGTTATTTGGGAGGGCCTTTGCATGCCTCCACCACTATGTTGCTTAGTCATGACTCATTCGATTTCTTGAGGAAAGAATAATGAATGTGGGATCTGAGACACAGATGATTACATGCATTCCCCTTGTCACCTTCACTTTGCCAATTCCCCATCATATTTAATTCTATAGAGACCTGGCCTATTGCCCTTGAAAACCGGCTACTCCCTAGAGTACTGCCAATTTGGGGTTAGATGAGAAAGAGTAGGAGATGGTTGCTCGACATACTGTGGCTTGATTGAAGATTTATTATAGCATCCTCGGCGAATCATAAGAAAAAGTGGATTAAAAGAAAAGTGTGTTGGGATTTTGTTTAAAATGAGCTTACCCCTCCCTGCTTTGCTGTAGCATGTTGATTCTCTTTCTTTTGGTCACTGTTGCGTTTCGATCTATTTGCAACACTATACTTGGACCAGCCAAGTTGATGCGGCCAGCAGCTGCCCCCGTGTGTTGGAAATGTCCTGTAGCTTGACCCTGGAGAATCAGGACTTAATTCATTTACCCAGGCTCCCCCACCCGCTTCCCTGCCAACACAGCTGCAGCCAAGCTCCTCCATCCAGAAATCTAGCAGCCATCCCAGCTGGAAGCTACCTGCCAATGCTTTTCTGAACACCAGCCAGAGGAGGGAAGAATAGGAAGGCAGAGGGCTGAGGAGGGAGGGAAAAGAAGATGCAAATCTGATTGCATTGGCCTCCAGCCCCCTTCAGATCTCTGTGCTTCTGAGGGGATTCAGCAGTCATCACTGGTCTTGCCTGTAAAAATCCTATTTAGATGTGAGTACACTTTGCTGAAGTTTGAGATGCTAGAATTATCCTAACCTTCTTCTTTACCTTGTAGTTATGCAGAACCAGAAACACTCCACTGGCTGGAATAATGACCTCCCAGGCAGAGGAGTGGTAAGGTGATGCTCTCATGTGTCTCCTTATCCCTTTGCTGACCATTAAAGCGTGTACCTTATTCTCACCTTCATAACGAGCTACAATACTGCCTAACTTTTCCAAGATGGGGACCTTGTGTTAATGTCAAATTTTACAGCCTTCCCACATGGTAGTAGTTGCACTTTTAGCACCAGTTGATTTTTAAAATATGTGATAAAAAGCGCTGGAGTTCAGCAAGCTTTTGGATTAGTTTGTATTTTATTAATCACAATGGTATCTAATCACATTTAAAACCAGCAAGGACAGGGACACTATAGGGTTCTGTCAATATTAGTGGAATGAATAAAGACAATGCTTGTGGGGAATGTGGATTCATGGGTGTCTGCATGGTAACTCTACACCCTGGGGAGGGGGTGGCTGCCAAGAGGGGGCACCTTTGGAGATAAACAGGACCAAATTCTCCAGGTTTTGTGTGTGCATGGGCTGAGTCTGAGGGCAGCTCCCCAAGAGCTCTTTCCAAGTATGCACGTGCCCTCTGGGGCAGCTCAGTGCTTCCAACAGGCCCACCCACAGGAAACCACATTGTTGAGATCCCTTCTTTCAAGGTTCAGAATCCTTCAAAACAAACAAAGCGACCCTGTTGCCTGGGACTTCAGTTACACTCTTTTCGCTCATACTACAACCCTCACAAGTAAAAGTGACTCATGGCAGCCGGAGCTAAGGGGGAAACTCCACAGACATGAAAGCAGCCAGGACAGACTACTCCAGGCCACAAAAGGGGCCTCCCCAGGAGAGCATGGTTTCAAATTCTCCGCTGTTCCATAAGCAAGTTGGGGACCAAATAAGAGGTATATGAAGAGAGAGCTGCTTAAAAACAGAGGTGATAGGCTGGTATGATGGCTCACTCCTGTAATCCCAGCACTTCAGGAGGCCGAGCTGCGAGAATCGCTAGAGCCCAGAAGTTTGAGACCAGCCTAGGCAACATAGCGAGACTGCATCTCCACAAAAATAAAAAATTAGTCAGGTGTGGTGGTACACACCTGCAGTCTCAGCTACTCTGGAGGCTGAGAAAGAACTGCTTGAGCTCAGGAGTTCGAGGCTGCAGTGAGCCGTGATCATGCCACTGCATTCTAGCCTGGGGGACAGAATGAGACCCTGACTCAAAAAAACAAAAACAAGGTTGGGCTTCGTGGCTCAGCCTATAATCCCACCACCTTGGGAGGCTGAGGCAAGTGGATTGCCTGAGCTCATAGGTTTGAGACCAGCCCGGGCAACTTGGCATGACCTCATCTCTACAATAAAATTTTTTTTTTTTTTTGAGTTGGAGTCTCACTCTGTCACCCAGACTGGAGTGCAGTGGCCGCTCCCGGCCACCGCAGCCTCGATCTGCTGGGCTCCAGCGAGTCTTCCGCCTCAGCCTTCCAAGTAGCTGGAACTACAGGCGCGCGCTACCATGCCCGGCTAATTTTTGATTTATTGTAGAGATGAGGTCTCTCCTGCCCAGGCGGGTCTCGAACCCGCGGGCTCAGGCAATCCACTCACCTCAGCCTCCCAAAGGCGCAGGATTACAGGCTGAGCCACCAAGCCCGGCTACAATAAAATTCTTTTAAAAAATTTGCCAGGCATGGTGTCACATGGCTGTAGTTCTGGCTTCTTGGAAAGCTGAGGTGGAAGAATTGGCAGAGCCCAGCAGTTTGACACTGGGATGGCCATGAGTGTGTCACTGCACTCCAGCCTGGGCAACAGAGTGAGATTCCAATTAAAAGAAAAAAGAAAAGAAACAAAAACAAAAACAAACCAGACAGGTAACAGCTACAGTATTTGGACCTAGTAAAGGGCCTGGGTACCAGTGTATCAGAATGGACAACTAGCTGGAGCTCTTTAAAAGCTCCTTGAGGCACACCTTTCTACCAGACTCCAAGGAGTAGGCATTAATTCTCTGGTTGCTGGATGAAGGGAAGGCAAGGGTCTCCAAGGTGGTTGAAATGGTTATGCAGAGACTTGATAAAGAGGGAACTTAGCAGCCAGTAAGGAAGTGTTTCAATATTGAACAGCTGGAAGACCTATACCCCTGCATATTGGCAACTGAAATCTGTAATCAAGAACTCTGAAGTGACTCAGAGAGGGTTTTGGAGCCATGGAGAGAAAATACTGATAGAATCCCATGGCTTTGTTTTCTCTCAGTATTGCTACAACTAGTTATAACCCTGGGCTCTCTTCTCCTGAAAGAATGAGACTTATAGATAAAGCATCTCTTCCCACAGTGGAAAGGGAGACTACTATGGGCTGAGTACCTACTGTGTGCCAGTCCCAAGCTTGAAGTTTTATACACATTATTTCATTTTCCCTCATGATCACTGCCTGGATGTTATTTATCACTTCCATCCTACAGTTGAGCAGCCTGGTGCCCAGAGGCATACATTTAGTGAAGGGCGGATCCAAACTCCACCCGGAGAGTATTCCCTTCTCCTCATCATGTCACAGTACAGTTTTGAAAGTTTTCTTGTAAACATCTCGGTGATACAGTTCTCCAGGTGGGCATTAGTGCCATGTATTTCATCAAATAGGCCTAATGTATTTTTTTTAAAACCTCCCATCAGTCCTCTTACATAATATTTTCATTTATTAACTCAACTAGTAACTCATTAATCAACCTAATCACTTTGAAGCTATCACTTTTAGTGGTGTAATGAACAAAGTCGCATTTAACTTCTTATTTGAAGTACAAATTTACTGTATATAGCAAGGTCTTTCAGCTTTACCCATTTTAAGTAGGCCTCCTTATTATCAAATGCAGGATATGGCTCAATAAAAAAAAACATGTAGGCCTGGTGTGGCAGCTCACACCTATAATCCCAGCACTTTGGTTGGTGGGAGGACTGCTTGAGCCCAGGAGTTCAACACCAGCTTAGACAACATAGGAGCCCTCATCTCTACAATAAAAATTTTAAAAATTAGCCAGGTGTGAAGGTGCACATTGGTAGTCCAGCTACTAGGAAGGCTGAGGCAGGATTGCCTGAGCTTCAGAGGTCAAGGCTCCCGTGAGCCGTGATCTGTGACACTGTACTCCAGCCTGGGCAGCAGTGAGACTCCAACTCAAAAAAAAAAAAATAAATAAATAAATAAATAAATTAAAAGCACATGCATAGGTACGTACATAGGCATAGGTAGTCTCCAAAAGATAGCTGTCGCAATAATTCTGAAAGATTTTCTCGGTTTTTCATCTAGATCATTTTCCATGGAAATCAATTTCATGGACTTGTTAATGTGAGCAAGCATCTCCCGACAGAGATTATGTCTTTTCACAAAACATTTCCAACCTGCATTACTCGTACTATTTGTTGGTGATGTATGTTATAAATACCCAACAAATCCAAATCAATAATGACAAATGTTCATTCCCAATTAAGTTTATCTGATCACATCTGAACATGCTAGATTGCTAAATGGCAGGGTGGTGAGTGAGTCAAGCCCGTCTGGTGGGGAATGAGGGCTTGTGGTGCAAAAATGTCTTCATTTCTGAGCATAGCCCTCCTGTTCCTTCCCGGTATGTGCTCAAGCCTCCTCCTGTAATGCGTCCGGATTCTATCTTCCATCAGAAAAGGCAAAAGCCCTTTGTCTCTTCTCTGGACTGTGTTTGGAAGCTACATGAATGGAAACAAGCTCTGAAGGGGTCAAATGCACTCCTCATGCAAACAACAAAAGTTGCAACTGTTCTATTCCATTGTGTCCAAACATGAAGAATAGTCTATTGCTACTATTTTAGGACTCAACTCACTAGTTGATGTATTTGATTTCTTTCACCTTGAGCAAAGATTTAAAATATCATAAGTCCTGGATGGGAAGTATCTTCCCTGGATTTCTTATAAACATGAAACTCTCCAGTTCTCTCAGATTCATCAAAAATATTAAGTTTCAAAAGATACCCCTGTGTCCTGCTTCAATGCCTTCTCCTTTTAAATGTAACCTTATTTTTAAAATGAACTGTACAGTTTTTTAGACAGTCAAAAATAAGGAGGAAAAAATACCAAATACCTATGTATCTACCACTCAATAAATATAACACTAGGAACACAGTTAAATTCACTTTGCACTCAATGCCTTCTTGATCCAGCCTGTTACTTCCTGAGAGATTGGGGAGTTGGGCTTGTGGCTCTGCCCATCTTGTGAGGCTCTGGAAAGGCGCCCTAATACCTCTGTGTTGTCAAAGTCAGGGTTGACCTTGTGACTTGTGAGGCTGTGGGTCAACCTCTTAATGTCTGGAACTCAACTATGAGTTTGGGGCACTTTTCCTTGGTCTTGTTGTCAGATGGAAGTGCACACAGCCTCCCGTGGCCACCTCTTCCAGAGGCGTGCACCACGTGAGTGCACCCAGAATCCCTGACCATAGTTCTATAAGACAATCAGCCTGAGAAGCCAAGGGGCACTGACCAAGCTTTCTGAAGTTGAAGTGGAGTGGATTCATCGGGGAGGCAAAGGTGCCACTACTTCTTAGAGCATCAACCCTTCAGTGACACTTTGTGCTGGCAGGGTGACCCTGCTCAGGCTGGTGCTGAGGTTAGGGGCAGGTCCAGCTGTCCTTCCACTTAACCTCTTCTGAGCAGGGTTTCTCTTTCAGCCATGGCATTGTCCTGGCTGGATAGCTGCAGGCCAGGGCCTATTGCAGGCCCTCGTCTGAGTTCTGCAATGGCTTCCTGAGTCATTTCTGGTGAAGGAAGAACTCAGAATGTTACATTATTTTGTGGGCACTGGTTTAAAATAACATTTAAGACCCAAGGACTTTAAAAGTAAGAAAAAAAATGCAGAGAACTCAAGGCCTCACTTGCCCTGTTGCTCTTGTATATTGCCTCCAAATAAACACATTTCTGTGTTTATTTATGTTGCAGACCACCCATTTTTCCTTACACAGGAATCTTATTAAAACAATAAATCAAAGTTAACCTGGGTTTTAAATTGGCCTAATATGTTTGGAGAACTTGCTGGTTTAATTTTCCCATTTTTCATTTTTCAATTAACTAATTTAGCTTTCCCTGTTGGGATACCACAAACCTTAACACATGAATTTATCTTGAAGCCAGGAAGCCCCAACATATATCGCCACCAAAATAAAAGAGAAAATCCCAACATTTGTTCTGTAACAAGACAGCAAAGAAGCACAGGCCCAGAAAATATCTATCCTGATTGTTGCAAATGACCTAAGCAGGAACTCTGGAGGCAGCCCAAGTTGCCTGCAAATTCTACTCAATATTTTGTTTTGTATTTTCTTCACATCTCCTTTGACGGAAAGTCTCCAGTGCATCTCTGTTATAAACTGAATATTCCACTCCCCCCAAATTAATATGTTGAAGTCTTGCCTCTTCAATGTGACTGTATTTGGACATAGAACCCTTATGGAAGTAATTAAGGTTAAATTAGGTCATAAGGGTGGGACTCTGATCTAATAGGATTAGAGTCCTTAAGAGACACCATAAAGCTTGTTCACTCTCTCCAAGGGTACAAGAAGAGGCCATATGAGCACACAGTGATATGGTGGTCCCCTACAAGTCAAGAGAAGAGGCCTCAGAATAAAACCTACCCTGCTGACATTGGTCTTGGGCTTCCCAGCCTCCAGAGCTGTGAGAAAATACATTTCTGTTGTTTAAGTCACACAGCCTATGGTATTTTGTTACGGCAACCCAAGCAGACTAAGACAATCTTCTAGCAATGCTTTCCCAGGAACTCTGTGCCAATTGCTTGGTGTCCCAGCATATGTATACAACTGGATAGGTCTTAGCTGGCACCTCCAGGGAACCTGAACCATGATAGAATGGGTAGGTTGCAATGCAGCCCATGACCCCAGAGCATGATTAGGGCCCAGATGCCAATGGAAGCTTTCTTACCCATGAGATTCAGAGGAACATGTGTGTATGAGTGTGTGTGTCTGCTGCGGAGGAGGGACTTTTGTAGTGGATCAGTGTTGGAAGTGTTGTTAACCCTATGGCTGCACTGCGACTTGTTCTCCAATGAGACCTGCAACGTGGGCTTGTGAGAGTGGACCTTATGAAAATCCAGGCTCAGTGAGTGCTGTCTTTGGGGGAGCTGTTCTGTATGGTGGAAAGAACATTGGCTTTGGAGTCAGAAAAATTTCAGTTTTTCAGTGCACCAATCAAAATAGTAAGAGCAAGGACTTTCTTGGCTCGTGCAGCTAAAAAAAAAAAAAGAAAAGAAAAAAAAAATCCAGGCATTTGCTTTGCTTTCAGGCACAGCTACATTCAGGTACTCAAAGAATGTCATTGGAAATCTATGTCCTCTCTCTCTCTCTCTGCTCTGATTGCTTCTCTATTGGCCTCATTCTGAGGATAAGCCTTCCTCAGTGGCTCCAGATTCACACGATCTTTTCGCTAATGGTGAACGGAGGAAGGAAAGAGTCTCTTTGCCAAGAGTTATAGCACAGTCCTTGGAGAGGTTGCTGATGGGTCAACTCAGAGTCACATGTATACTCTTGAGGGAAAACTGGAGTGAGAGAAAAGAGAGATCTGACCCATTTGAACTCAGGAAAGATGGTACTGTTACTTAAGAAGGCTAAAGGGATACTAGACAAGAAAAAAACACCACACATCCTCACAGATATTAAAAGGCTCTGTGAGTCTAGCCAAGTTGTTTAACCTCTCTGGTCTTTAAGTTCTTCCTTTGTAAAATGATTACAACAGTTTCTACCACTATTGAAGCTACGAATGTTATATGTGTTCCCAGCATAGCTCAAGATGCAGAAGGGACTCTCTCCCACCTCCCTTTTTCCTGTCTCAGGCTTTCTCCTGGAGACCAGGGGAAGCTCAAAGGGTTTGGATAATACTGAAGGTGTCACTCTGTTTCAGGTCGGGGAGCTCTTGTGGACTTTCTCACCCAAACAGGCACTGCACACTTGAATTGAGCCATGTGAACTGCAAAGTATCCTAACATAAATTTGCCACCACAGATGCCTAAGAGAGCCTCCTTAAGCATGCTGGAATCATGTACCTGCCCAGCTAGTTACAGGGTTAAAACTGCCGAATCTGTCTTTCTCACTGCCACCTACTGTCCCTTCCGAACAACCATCCTCACCTCAGCTCGTGATTCCTTTATTTATCGGTTCAAAGAGTATGGGCATCTGTGCCCTGTGCTCTGTCTAGTTTTCTGATGAGCCAGATGGGGGCATGTGAACATCTGCCAACCTCATTCACACCCACCAGAAGGAGGTTTAGCATCTCAGTGGCCCATTTTAACCTTGACACTGTGTTTTTAAAGGTCACCCAAAGATTGTGTTTACAGGAGGGTCATGTATACAGTTGGAGGCTTGGTTTTAGTTCCAGAGAATAACAGGATGGTGCCTGCTGGCTGTTCCAAGCTCTCCTGTCAGAGAACTGTCTGAGCACTGTCTGTGGAAGAAAATCAGATAATATATATTAAAATGTTGTGAGTACCGTGGTGGAGAAGCTCTATAATCTGAGAGTGGGATTATTATTAATGGCAGTGAATGTGGTATTTTCTCTTTGTGCAATCAGTGACTTGGAGCAGTAAATAACTCAGGGGTAATGGAAGATGGTTCTGTTAAAAATTTAAGGATAAACTCAGGCTTCGGAGTGGGAGAATATGGAAGAAAGCAGTTTGAGTTTGAGCACTTAAGTGGTGTTGGGACCATCACCTCCATCCGAGATGGTGATTTATGAGTAAAATTGCCAAAGTTGGGGTGGTTCATGGAAGGTCTTGGAGTAAATAGAGACAAATAGTATAAGCACAGTAAAGGGAACTCATACCAATGGGCCTGATGTGACTCGTTTTGAAGGGTCCAGATAACTTCCAATGTATGTACTTGCACCTTTCCTTGAAAATCCATTTCCTCGGGACAATTTTAGAATGCATAGTAATTGTGGGACTGTTAATTTTTAAACAGTTTCTTTTGATATATATAGAAAAAGCCTTTTATACACTGGTAAGAGTGTGAATCGGTACAACTTCTTTCAAAAGTAGTTTTGCAATATCTAGCCACATTAAAATGCAAAAAATCCTATAACACAGCAATTACGTTTTAGGGACAGATTCTGCACATATGGTAACATACACACACAAGGGCATTTTCTACACATTATACCCAAACAATACACTCAGCCTAAGTCCTCTATAGTAGAGACTTGGGAAGATAACCATGGCATATCCACCATAGACTAGAATACTGTGCAGTCATTAAAAAAATTAGGTACATGTGAATGTGAAGATTTAGAATAATATGTATGATATATTAGATTTTTTAAAAGTATGGTATGCAACAGTGTGTATGGCATGCTTCCATTCATGTAAAAAAAAATTGACATGTGTGTGTGCATAGAAAATTGCTGGAAGGCTACACCAAAAATTATTAATAGGTGTTGCAAGACTGGAGGTCTAGACTGAGAGAGAGAAACTTACTTTACATTAGGTTTACACATCCTGTTTCAATTTTTTTTTAACTTTTGCTCATGCATTTCTTTTTAACTAGGGAAAAGCATTAACAAGCAGAATCAAATAGCCCCCTTTGAAAGGGGGCCCCAACTTTCAAGACAAAGCCCTGATGGGCAGTTCTGGTCCTGTGGATCACTTGTCCTTCTAGCCAATTGCATCTTTTTTCTTTTTCTTTTCTTTTCTTTCTTTTTTTTGAGTCGGAGTCTCAATCTGTCACCCAGGCTGGAGTGCAGTGGCATGCTAGCGGCCACTGCAGCCTCGATCTGCTGGACTCGGGCGATCCTTCTGCCTCAGCCTTCCAAGTAGCTGGAACTACAGGTGTACACCACTACACCTGAATAATTTTTTTGATTTATTGTAGAGTGGAGGTCTCGCCAAGTTGCCCAGGCTAGTCTTGTACCCCTGAGCTCTGGCAATTCTCTCACCTCAGCCTCCCAAAGTACTGGGATGACAGACATGAGCCACCGCGCCCGGCCAATCACATCTTAAAGTCCACATTTGTTCATTGACTGAAAGAACAGGCATCAAATTTGGGTTCTGTTTGAATTCAAAGGATGGAATCATGGAGGGTGATGTGGGGAGAAGAACTGAGGGACACAAACATTTCGGGAGCTGGGGAGGCTGGGGGAGAGGGCAAAAAGTCAGGAGAATGGTAGAACCCAGAACACACGATCAATTCTGGAACCTCCTAGACCTGGGAAACAGAAGAGAGCACATGCTGCTTCAATATGAAACTTCCCCCTGGATCATCTGCACTATTAGTTGATGATTTACTAATTTAGATGTCTAAATTTAGAGAAACCTTATGAAACTTAAAGAAAACTTAAGAAAGTACTGAACTAGGCCAGGCATGGTGGCTCACACTTTTAATTCCAGCACTTTAGGGTAGCTAAGATGAGAGGATTGCTTGAGCCCAGGAGTTTGAGACCAACCTAGGCACCATAGCAAGATCTTGTCTCTAACAACAACAAAAATTTTTTTAATCAAAAAATTAGCCAAGCATGGTGGCACTTATGTGTAGTCTCAGGTACTTGGAAGGCTGAAGTGGGAGGATTGCTTGAACCGAGGAGTTCAAGACTGCAGTGAGCCATTATCTTGCCACTGTACTCTACCTGGGAGACAGAGTGAGACCCTGAATAAAAAAACAACAAAAAATTTTTTTTAAGTACTGAACTGGCAGTTTCTTTTCCCAAGCCAGCTGTTTCTTTTATCTCTTCTTGCTCTAACAAACTCTTTTAAAACTTAAAAAAAAAACAACACTGAATTAATTTTTTCATTATTGCTTTCTTTCTTTTTAATTTTTAATTTTAAAATTGTGGGGTACAGTTAAGGATTAGGTTTACAAATATGCATCATTCAGGCACCCTTGTTGATAAGGTGCTTTATTTCTTTATAAGTTTATTATTTAATGATTTATTATTAGTGATCCTTTACATAATATCTTCCTACCATACAATAATAAGTCTAAATGTAAGAAATTTAAGCAAGATATCTTCCTTTGCTAATCAGATCGCTAAAAAGGTTTAAAAGTTGGTGGGTACACCCACATCTTAAAAAAAAAACAACAAAAAGAAAACCTTCCAGGCTTGGTGACTCAGCCTATTATCCCAGCACTTTGGGAGGCCAAGGCTAGTGGATTGCCTGAGCCTGAGGGTTTGAGACCAGCCCGGGCAATTTGGCAAGACCTCATCTCTAAAAATAAATTTAAGCTGGGTTCGGTGGCTCAGCCTGTAATCCCGCACCTTTGGGAGGCTGAGGTGAGTGAATTGCCTGAGCCCATGGGTTTGAGACCCGCCTGGGCAGCGACACCTCATCTCTAAAATAAATAAAAAAACTAGCTGGGCGTGGTAGCGCACACCTGTAGTTCCAGCTACTTGGAAGGCTGAGGTGGAAGGGTCGCTGGAGCCCAGCAGGTCGAGGCTGCGGTGGCTGGGAGCTGCCACTGTACTCCAGTCTGGGTGACAGAGTGAGACTCCAACTCAAAAAATAAATAAATAAATAAATAATAAAAATAAATTTAAATGAAATAAAAATTGTTGGGTACATAAATGTTAGCAAAATGTCATAGAAAAAAAATCAGGTGAGTTTATGTGACAGTGGTGGGGTATAAATGGGCTCAATCCTTTTAGGAGAGAGTTTGGCAGTGTGTGTCAAAATTAAGATATGCACGGTCCCTGACCCAGCTTTTCCCCTTCTAGGAATTTATCTTGCAGAGATACTTGCAGATGTGCACAAAGATATGTATACAAGTATTTTACTCATTACTGTTTTCATGCAGGAACATTGGAAACAACCCAAATGCATATCAATAGCCAAACAATCATGATTCTTCTGTACAATGGGATTTTGTGGTGGTGTAAAGAGAAAAGTAACTACATGTATTGATATAGATAGATATCTATTAATGGGATCCAAGTTAAAAAAATAAAATGGCAAAGTGAAAACAGAAATACATATGTTCTTTTTCAACTTATGTATACTGTGAAGATCTATAATAACATGCACTGAAATCATATCTGGGTGAATACAACCCAAGCAGTGTTTATCGTTGGAGTTATAGGAACTATCACTGTTTTGTGCCATATGCTCTGTGAACTTTTTAATGGCCATGTGCTATTTATTTTATTATCAGATATATTTATTGCCGGGCTAGGTGGCTCAGCCTGTAATCCCGCGCTTTGGGATGCTGAGGTGAGTGGATTGCCTGAGCCCACGGGTTTGAGACCCACCTGGGCAACTTGGTGAGACCTCATCTCTACAATAAATCAAAAAAATTAGCCGGGTGTGGTAGCGCGCCTGCAGTTCCAGCTACTTGAAAAGCTGAGGCGGAAGGATCGCCGGAGCCCCAGCCAGTCGAGGTTGCGGTGGCCGGGAGCGGGCACTGCACTCCAGTGTGGGCGACAGAATGAGACTCCAACTCAAAATAAATAAATCAATAAATAAATCAATAAAAATGTTTTAAATAATAAAAAAAAGTTTGGTCAGAAAAAAGCTTTGTACACTCACTCTTAAAAACAACTGACACCAGAGAGTGCATGATGCTATTCTTGAAAGTCAGTGTTCCCTGAACAGATTTGTACACCAGTGACTAAATTTTGGGAAGAGAAGTTTCTTTACTGCATCAGGGTGTATATTCTAATTTATCATTCTATATCACTGTGTATTATTAAAATATATTTTTGATTGATTGGAGATGCAGTAGCCTAAAAACTCATTTCCTAATATTTTAGTTAGAAAAACCCACAGGTTGTTTTAAGATGCTTACAGAAACACAGTTTAGAAGGTGACAAGCCTCTTTATAGTGTACATGAATATTTACAAGGAGGAAAAGGAGGAGGAAGGGAGGAAGAAAGGAGAAGGGAAAGTAGCAGGAGGAAGAAGAGGGTATTTAGAAACTTTATTTAGGAAATTTTTCTCTCCACCTTCATTATTGGGAATACAATCTACAACCCTCAAGCTAGAAAGTGCTTATAGATTTTTTTCATACCTTCTTGCTCTCTTTTTTTTTTAACTTTTCAGACACCAAGATTTTCGTGAATTTGTACAACTTATAAAACTGTGGATGACAATGGAAAATATTCTGCTTTTATAGGATGGTTTATGGTGCCCTCTCTTGTATTTCATTTCAAATTCTAAGACTGGTATATGACCTTGGTTGTACCAATGAACCTGGGGAAAGTGGCAAGGACTGTGTTCCCACTCAGCGAATTGCCTGTTTGTTGTTTGTGTTGCGTTGGGATATGAGGGGCGGGGATTCCCATTCATATTCTTTTTTTTTTTTTTGAAACTGAAATGCAGTCGTTTTTAAAGATGCAGAGTACAATTCAGAGTCAAGTACACAAGTGATCATCATATGGGTAAAGTTTGGTACTCTTAGTGATGTCATGTGCCTCTTCTCTCCCCTGTCAGTGTCCCTCTACTGCCAATCCCTTTCTTATAGAATTATGATAAATGTGCAGGGTCCATTATAAGTGAGAACATGTGGTACTCATATCTTTGCTTCTGTGATAAATCACTGAGCATTATAGACTCTAATTCCATCCAAGTTGCTGCGAAGTTCATATTTTGTTTTTCTTTATGGCTGCATAATATTCCATCATGTAAATGTACCACATTTTCTTTACCCAATCCACTTTCAGTGGGCAGCATGGTTGGTTCCATGTTTTTGCTGTTATGCTGCAATAAACCGCATTCATACTCTTGTCTGGCTAGTTTAGGGTCCTGAAAGGGACGGAAGGAGTGACGCATTTCAGCACTCTCATTTACAGAGTGGAAGTAAAGGCATGTTGGCCGCAGCGTAGTGCAAGCTGTGAAATACAGATCTCCTGACTGCTAACCTAGGGTTCTCTCCTACCTCTACTTTGCTCTTTCCATGGCTTGTAATGAAAGCTGTTCAAATGAAGATTTATGTCATTACTTTGCTGGAATGTCTCAGGTGTTTGATTTGAATGAGGAAATGTATAGTTGCCTTTCAGCTCATCTACAGTCTAGCAAGTCTTCTCAGCATATTTAGCTCAGTCCTTGCCCATCAAGCCCTGGCCTCCTTCCTGGCATAAGTCACAGCTTTAACTCCAGGGCCTGCCTGGGCCTCCTGCCCTCCAGGGCTGCCAGCATCGGCCTGGATCACAGGGCCTGGGCCACAAGGCCATTGCGTCCCCACACTTTAGTCTTCAACCAGCAGAGTCTGTCACCTGAATGGAATTGCAACATCACAGCCACCAAGTGGGGACGAGAGTGTGCTAAGCATTAGAGGTCAGGGACTGAGGCCTAGGGGTCTTCACCCTCAGAGGTGACAAGCTGGAGGGCCTCCACACTTTGGGTCTCCTCCCAGTCTCTTGTTCATAAATACCATCATTTCAAGAGCCGTGAGTACACAGTAAACCTGGAAGTGCTCTGAAATTATCAGCTTATTACAAAAGATCTGCGTACTCAAGGTTCTTCCAAATTGGACAGCCATCCTAAAATTCACACGATATTTCTAATAACAAATTATAAAACTGAAATAAGGTGCTAAGTCGTTTATATTAAAAGCAGATTTGCATCTATTGCACTAGAGGAAAGAATGAATTTGTTTTCTAAGCTCTCTTGAGCAAATGGTACTACAAAATTGCTGATATATGAAGAGGTAGCCAGAGTATGCAGCCAATAAGGTAGGAAAAAGGAATTTGAGAGGTGTGTCAGACTGTTATTAATACATTATGTTGTTTTCCTGGATGTTGTCATGCTTGTGGTATTTGTCACAATTTTAGTTTGTAAATTTATTGTGATTTCTTTTCTCATTCTAAATAAACACATAGTTTGGTACCTATTTTGAACTCATTTTTTAAAGAGGGACCCCCCAATTGTGTAAGCATCATGTCCCCTCCCCCCCACAAAACAACTGATTGGCTTCTGCACACCTTTCTTGCTCTGGTTCCTAGCTGTGCCTGGGTGTCCAGTACTGGCCAAGCATCATCATTAGTGTCCCCATCCACACTGTCATTATCTCCCTTTGCAAGTATCAATTGCTTCTGATGTTTTTCAAAGAGCTGTCACATCTATTATCTTGGATCCAGCTTAGAGAGTTTGGGTGGGTGACTTATAACACTTCCTAGTTACTTAAACTCTCTGTGCCTTAGTTTTCTCATCTGTAAAATGGGGATAATCCTGTTACCTATTTTATAGGACTGCTGTGAGAGTTAAATGAATGAGTGAATAGATGTAAAGAGCTTAGAACTACAGCTGGAGCAAAGCAAACATTATGTAGGATCTTACTATCATTTTCTTTTTCTTTTTTTCAGACAGGTTCTTGCTCTGTTGCTCAGGCTGGAGTCCAGTGGTGCTATCATAGCTTATTGCAGGCTCAACTGGCTAAACTCAAGCCACCCCTCTGCCTCAGCTGCTGGAGTAGCTGGGACTACATGCCTCCATGCCTGGCTAATGTTTTAACTTTTTTTGGTAGACAGGGTCTTACTATGTTGTCCAAGAAGGACTTGAGCAAGTCTCCTACCTCTGCCTCCTAAAGTGAGGGGAGTACAGACCTAAGCTACCATACCTGGCATGTTATTTTATTTTATTATTTGCCAACATATATATGAACTTTACAGTATGCCATAGAACAAGACCTTACACCCTCTTCCCCTTCTTCTTCCTCCTCCCCTCACTGTAATTACATTTGGAGTTTGGAGGAAGGAAGGGGGGGTTGGTAGTGGAAAGACACAATAAAAGGCAGCAAAATCTTTATCACACAGAAAGTCAATAGATAAAGTAAAAATGCATCAATTACAAAACACAGTAGAGGCATATTATCTAGAAATATAAACATAAATACTAGAAGAAATTGTTAAAAGATTTGAAAGTTGTGGCTTCTGAAGAGGCAAGGAGAAATGGAGCTGGGAATGACTGGTTTTTTAAATTTGTTTTTTAATGGACAAATAAATTGTGTATATTTATTGCTGATACATGTTGTTTTAAAATATACATACAAAAAAGATATTCATTGCCCTAAGATAGATAAATAAATAATATATACATACATTGGGAAATGGCTAAATCGAGCTTGAAAATTACTGTTTTGTCATAATCTTTGATACTTTTAACCATGTGCATGTGTAACTTCAATTTTTAAAATTTCAATTTAAAAATTTAAAAATATTTGAAAATGTTACAACACAAATAATAGTCAACTAAAAATATCCTTCAAAAAATTCTTTTGATTGGAAGAACTGGTTATTGTTTTTCCCCGATGTGATAACGATGCTCTTGGATACCCTTTGTAGTCATTTTAATAAGAAAAATTAATAAGCTGCAAATTGCAACAAAAAGAAGAGGGTTTGTTTAGGTAAATTATAAGTAAGCTTTCCCTTGTGGAAATCTTTGCTTAATTGGGCTGCAGCTGCTGCTAAATTAGCCTCTTTGCTGTATCTCATTTTGGACTTGCATGTGTATTTGCATTTGTTTGTGTTTTAAGCATTCCACAGTTGGAGGCTTTCATTCGGTGGCATGAGCGTGGGTATCACTGGAGGGGCTCATGAGAGGCTTATCCTAAAGAAGAATTTACTTTTTTGCTGCATGTTTTTTCTGCACACCTGGGAGCTGCTGAATGTCTGGAGTGCAGCTGGCAGGAGCCAGGTTTCGGGTCACTATGGGATTATTTTTTATCTCACTTTCGCATTCTATTGTTCTGTCTGTCCTTTCCTATTGTTCTCTCCATCCGTTCACTTCCCCCCTTTCTGATTCAGCACTGAAGGTGCTCTGTGATGAGGGGAAACTGGGATTATCGAAGCTCTGATTGGCTGGTTAGTGTGTATACTGGTTCACTGGGCACAGAAATCAATGCGTGAGCCTCTGTCTTAAAAAAGGCAGCAACCTGAGCACTGGATGAGGCCGTGGGCTTTTTTTAGTTTGCAAAATGGGGAATGCCACCTGGGCATGTTTTTCTTGTGCCTGGGAGTATTTCTGCTGGGTCTGCTGGACACCAGTTGCATTTCATTATCCTCCAACAAGTGGCATCAGTCATGGTTTCATCTCTCCCTGGCTCACAGGAAGGAGCAATGAACAGAACATATTGTTGGTCTTTCAATCTAGGTACAAGGGGGCAGATTTCATTTCATTGCTGAATTGCAAGTCATACTTAACTGAGATAAACCACTTGGTAAAGATTCTTACTGTTCTTTTCTTTCTGTTCGTATTTACAGAGCCAGTACCTGATTTTAAAAAAAAGAAGAAAAGAAAATTAATCAGGGCCCAACTGCCAGCTGTTTTATAAGGCAAAACTGGGGAATTTTGAATTTGAGATATATTAAATCATATCACAAGGTACTCTTAAGTTATTATTTCTATAAGAAACTCACAAAGGAAGTATTGAAAGAGTAACTGTGTTTAAAAACAAAGCAGCATTGAACCTGGAAAACTTTATACTAAGTAAAGTAAACCAGACAAAAAAGGACAAATATTGTGTGATCCCACTTATATGAGGTACCTAGACTAGGCAAATTCATAAAAACAGAAAGTAGAATAATGTTACCAGGGACTGAGGGGAGGGGAAGAATAAGTTATTGTTCAATGGGGATAGAATTTCTATTTGGGAAGATGAAAAAGTTCTTGAAGTGAATGATGGTGGTGATGGTTGCACATCATTGTACATGGATGTAATGCCACTGAATTGTGCACCTAACAGTTAAAGTGGTAAATTTTAAAAACACACAAAAAAGTGGTGTTTCCTATGTGATGCCAGTGCATTTCTTATTATATAAGTAGATATATTAAGCAAATTTATAAAACTCAGTGATATATAATATATATGGAAAATAGACATATATTAGAGATGAGGTCTCAAAATGTTGCCCAGGTTGATCTCACATTCCTGGCCTCAGGCAATCCTCCCACCTCAGCCTCCCAAAGCACTGGAATTACAGGAATGAGCCACTGTACTCAGCTTCAGAACTCAATGATATGTACTGCTCCCCCTGCCCCCACTTATCCTTTGACCTTTTTATTCCCATATTGCTCCTCAGCAAAAATAGGCAAGAGAAATAAAAGGAGAATAAATTTAAATGTATAAATACTGCTGATTATCGGCACTGTCCACAATCCTCTTGGAATATCAGGATTATTACAACCTAATCAATGTTTAAGGTTAGAGATTATCTACAGATTTCCAGTTTTCACATTCTAGTTATCCTCAGTGATCCCAGTTCTCACATTTTAGATGTGCAGTAGCTAAGTGCCATCTTTTCTACTCTCTATGACTGGCCTCCTCAACAGCTGCAGAAAGAATATCCACGATATCTCAGCCAAGGGAGAGCAGTGGGAATTGTGTGGGATTAGAGCTGAAATTTGTAATTCTGGCACAGAGGCTGGGATGCTGCAGATGAACACTTAGGCTATTTGTTACATAAATGTTTCCAAAGCACAGCTAACTCTTTCCTATGTTTCCTTGTCTCAAAATAATTTCCTTCCTGTAGTGCTAATAAGGAGAAACATCCCATGCATATCAGAGAGCAGGATTCCTGGGAGGTCTGCTGGGAAGCCACCCAGCAGTCAATGAAGTGGGCGGTACTCACGAGCGCAAGCATAGAAGTCATTTACTGTTTCTGGACCGTGTATTTGCTCTGTAGTGATGGAAAAGCCTTCGGAAGACTGATATGGTTTACACTTTTCTGACTTTCATGCATTTAAAATCATGTCTGTCACCCAGAGAACTGACTAAGTTTCAACTATTGTGATGTTTCAATAGCTTTAGTTTAATATGTCAAAGTTAGTGGAGAGGAAATGTTACCGAAACCCCATGTATCTCTGATTAAAGCACAATTATGGTACTTTTAGCTCAGTGTCTAGTCACGCTATGTGTCATGTTGTGGAAACCATGCCCAGCGTTATTCAGTTTTCTGCATGTATATAAATATCATGTTCTAGGGAATAAAGTAAATGCACCTAATCCATTTCCTGAGCATTCTAAATTAGATAATATTTTTGAAGGGTTAGGAAAGGCTTAAAACTCAAAAGTGCATTAAGTATATTGTTTTCTAAAGTAATGGACTTTATCATAAAAACCATTATTGAGCAATATATATATAAAAGATACAGGGCCTTACTATGCTTCCAAGGCTGGCCTCAAACTCCTGGGCTCAAGCGATCAACCTGCCTCAGCCTCCAGGGTAGCTGGGACTACAGGCTAATTTTCATTTTTTATAGAGATGAGAGTCTCACTATGTTGCCCAGGCTGGCCTCAAACTTGGTATTGTTTGTCTGTGTTCTTATAGGGGACTCCCCCCCAAAACAGAGTTTATTTATAAAAATTTGTGTATTTATTTTTACATGTTTAAACTTCAGTCACCTTCAAAGTACTCTCTGTTTGATGCAATACACCTATGGAGATGCTTTTTTACACTGCTCAAAACAATTTTTGAACTCATCAATATTGATGCCTTGTACTGCTTCTGCCAGGTTTGTTTTTTTTCACATTTTCCTTTGAGGACTTTTTTCATCCAGGGAAACAAAAAAAGGTACCCGGGGCAAGATCAAGTGAATAGGGAGGATGGAGTATTGGGGTCATGTTTTTAGTCAAAAATTGCTGAACACTCAGCATGGTGTGGGAAGGTGTGTTGTCATGGTGGAAGAACCAGTTACCTGTTTGCCACAAATCAGGACATTTCTTCTACAAATCATGAAGCAATCTTCTCAAAACGTCCAGATAAAAACTTTGGTTGATGATTTGATCTGGAGGAACAAATTCCAAGTGTACTACAAGATGCCCACCCTCCAAAAGATAATTCCGTTTTGTGGGAGGTCTCCCCTTGTATATTTCACTGAATTTTTTTACTATCATCATGTTGGATTCTTTTTCAGGCATTTCATAGATTTCCTTTTCCGTGAAATGTGTTTCTGGAGAATTGTATTATTTGTAGGTGTCATATTTCCTTGATTTTTAAATGTTTCTTGTATTTTTAGATTGATGTCTGTGCATCTGGTGTAAAAGTTGTTTCTTCCAGTTTTTTGGATTGAGTTTTGTAGGGGAAGGCTTTCCTGTAGGAGTATTTCTGGTGTTGGTTGGATAAAGAACTGTGGCCTTGATTGCAAGTGGGCCCATAGTGTAGTCTCCATGATTTCTTCAATTATAATTAGTGTCAGTGGTGTCTGTAATTTTTTCAGTGACTTCAGATTATGATTCAGTTAAGACTGTGGTGATGCTTTCCTAGGGATGGGAATACCACATGGGCCCATCCTTGGGAACCAGTAAGAGGCAGCAGCAGGCAGGACATGACATTCCTTGGGTCCCTGGATATTGTATGCTGATGTTAGCCATGACAGAGTTTGATGGGTAAGTCTTCTTTCCTCCAGCTGGTGTGCTTGGGTGCTGTTGGTGGCAGTGGTGGACTGGGAGGTGGGTCTTCAGGCCCACGGGTGGTGTGTGTGGCATCAGCAGTGGCAGAAGCAGGGGGCAGGCCAACCCTTAACTCCCTGAGTGGCTCAGATGGCTCATAGTGGAGAGTGTAGAGGACTGGATGGGTCAGTCACTGACCTATTTGTGGCACGTTGTGTGCATGGCGGTGGTGGCGATTGTGGCAGACTGGGTGGGTATGGTCCAGTGGTGCCAGCAGCAAATGAAATGGGCCCGTTATGTGCAGTGGGATAGCATGTGTGTGCACCAGTGGCAGTGGGTATGGTAGGCCTATCCCAAGCCCCCAGACAGCACAGGTGGGCAGCAGTGACAGAAGGGATGGGTTTGTCTTCAGGCCCCTGGATGATGCACACAGGTGTCAGTGGCAGTGAGTGAGGTGGATCCACCCTCAGGCCTCTCAGTGGCACACACAGGCACTGAGGATGGTGAGTGGGGTCAGCTAGTCCCAGACCCCGAAGGTTCATTTGCATGTGTGGTGGCCCTGCTGCTAGAGGGGGTGGGGCTGTTGTCATGGCAGCAGCCTGGTCAGGTGGCTCTCAGGCTCTGGGGAACACGTTTCAGTCCTTTTATTCCAGGGGCAGCCTTCCTTGTGTGCCGCACCACTTGTTCCCTGGGGTGCAGGACAGTGTGTGGGCTAGGGTCCTGGCCACTTGGTTGCGTTGCTGGATCCAGCCGGTGTTGCCATGTGCCAGGCATCACAGTGAACGTGGGGGGTGTCAGCAGGGCTTTAGGGATGTGGAGTTGCAGGGGTGGTCAGACCTCAGGGAAGGATGATGTCTGGGCTCTCAAAATATCTCTGTGCTGCAGCTGCTTGGGTGCTAGGGGGTGATGTGTGGAACCCAGTGTTGATTTCCCCTTTGGAATAATGATATAGCACAGACTCCAAGCAGCTCCCTATACTGGTCTCAGGGCCTGAGAAGGCCTAGGGGCTCTCCCGTGGCTAGGATAGGTTTACAGAGGGAATGTGGACCCCTAGGGATCTCTTGCTTGTATTCCCCCCCACCCCTCTGCAATTGGGAGTTTCAGGCTCAGAGCTGCTTTGCTTCCCTTTCCTTCCAAGCCTCAGAGGTCCCCTGTCACTTCCTGCTGAATTTTAGGGCTCTCTCTTAGAAGCTCTATTTGAGGTGTGGTTGTCTACTTGTTGTTTTAGTCCCTTTTTTGTGGAGAAGGTGAGTGCCTTGTGCCTCTAGTCAGCCATCTTCCCATCATTTATCCTCCTCTGCTTTTAAGACTGATTTGAGGGCTTAGTGGTAATCCTCTATTTTTGCTGTTTGAGCTGAAATACGTTGATTTGGGTGGTTCTGACTCTATATTGTTAAAAATCTATATTTATCCTTTTCTTTGCATCAACAGAATATTTTAGAAGTTTTTTGTTTGTTTGTTTGGTTGGTTTTTAGTGAGAAAAGAATCTGAAGCTAGCAGCAGGATACAAAGAGATAAAAAAAACCCTTCACACAGCTTTTTGGGAATAAATGCTTGGAAACTTTCCAGATTTATAAAATGCATGGTTTTATTTTATGAGTATTATTAAAATTCTTATATAGGAAACTTTCTGATGCTATGTGTTCTCCAGAGTGCTTTAAGACACTTGATCACAAAAGATCTTCATAAGAATCTTATTAAGTATGCAGAGTGAGTATTATTTCCCTTCTATTTTCCCTTTTCTTTTCCTGCCCACCCACCATAGTCCCCTGCCCTGAAATCTAATGACAATACTGAAATGAAGCAATGCTGGAGAAATTCCCAAGCTGTGACAGCAGTCTGGGGGAGCTCAGATTGGATCTCAGGTGTCCTCTCAGTCCAGTAGTTTTTCTCTTCAGAACTGAAAATAAATTATTCCATTAATTTATTTCACAAATTAACTGGGGTTGATGCCTGTGCCATTATTCTTTATTCCTCTTTGCCTTGATCTATGGTTCTAGTGACTTAAAAGATATTATCTTCTTGGGGACTGGTTCTACCAAGAGCCAAGGACATCTGTGTTGGATCTACAGAGGCCAAGAGTAAGTGGGAAAATGCATGAACAGACTGAAGGGAAAGACTGTAGTGGAGGATGGAGGTGCTGATTGATCTTTCTCAGAACACAGGAAAGAGTCTTCCTGCTTCTGGAGAGCTCTGTTCATTGTACTCACACACTCTTTCCTGGTTCTGCCCTTTTCTTCTCTGCCCACTCTTTCTGCTTTGTTTGCAGGCTCATCCTTCTCCTCCTGACACTAAATGTGGCCCCATCTTAGGCCCCATTTATTTTTCTATACGCTTTCCCTACATGAATTCAACCATGCATTTTCTTTCAAATCTCATCTACGTACCAACGATTCACAAATCTATTTCTACCCACAGTCCTCTATGAACTCTGTTCCTTAAATCTAATTATGTTTAATATTTCTACTAGGATGTTTCAAATTCTCAACATGATCCAGAGAGAATTTAGTGTCCTTTATCCTCTCCCAGACTGGTTTTCCCCCAAGATTTCCCATCTACCACACATCCCATTGTACAAGTTAGAAATCTATAAGTCATCCTTGGAGCTCCTCTCTCCCTCACACTCTGTGGTTCATACATCACTAAGTCCTCCTAGCTGGTGATTTTGACGACTTTCTTTCATTGTATCCGCATCCCCCCAGTCCAAACTACCATTATCTGTCGCCTGGACTTGCAATAGCTTCTCACTTGTTCTGCTCAAATCAACTCTTGTTCCTCTCTTACTCATGCTTTACATCGAAGTCTGTGCCATGCGTCACTATACAACTCCCTCACTCTCTGTGCTGCTCCACCCTGGTCTTTTAGTTCCCTGCAACAAGTCATGATTGCCATGCCTCCTCTTGATTTCCTCCCCAGCTTCACTACCCCCATCATCACAATGCCTTTCCTGAGGTATTTTTTTAATGCCTAGAGACTCCCTATCTCCAACACACACACACACACACACACACACACACACACACACACACACACACACCCTAGCTTACTTCTGCTTATCTTTCAGACTCTGTCTCAAGCATCATTTTCTCAGACCAGGTCAAATTCTTTTGTGAGACAGTGGCATAGAATCATGTTCTTGATATGTTTATTATTTGTTATTATACTCAGATTTGTTATTATGCTTCTCAACAATCCTTTGCTAAGCACCTACTTTGGGCCACAAACTACCTGGGTTTTTGAGTAATTAAACAAGCAACAGAAAAAATAAATACTTGAGTATTTTCTATTAATTTGGTAATAGAATCATAAAAATAGAATATGATTTCTCCAGGTAATTATATTGTTTGAATAATTATAAGTTCATTTCTGTGCTTATTTATTTACTGTTTTTTCAATTTGAAAGCAGGCATTGTCTATTAACTCACCAGTTAACAAAAATAAACATGGCAGACACCTTAGTATATCCCTCTAATAAGCCTGTTGATCTGGTCTTCTCTATTGCCAGCATCTCCACCTTCTACAAAATGAGTGGTCTCTTTCTTCATTCCACCTCATGGAGAAGATAATTTGAAGGGCCAGGGGATGTTATTTGCTTCTTTGAAGCGTTTTCCAATAGTAGAGATCTCATACATCAGATCCTCCATGCAGATGATGCCATATTTACCAAGAGGTTGAGCAATCAAAGCATTAGCCATTAAGGTAATTCGCCTCTTATTAATTTTGCAATAACCAAGCTTGTAGATTAGCTCATCCACTGACTTCAGGCTTGGGTTTCCCCATGCAACATATGGTTCTACAATCCTTAGCATAGTAATTGAAGCCTTGCTGATCTTAGCACAGGTTCTGTTGAAGATCTGATGAAGACAAAGAAGCTGCAACACCATTTGGGTCGTTGGACTCACATCGCTGATGCCTCTGATCCTGATGACAGTTGCCAATTTGGGTTCTGCAGGTCCATGGAAGTTGCCCGCTTTTCTTGCCATCCTAGCCATTCAAATCTCAGCTCTGTACACCTGCCTGTATTCCTCATGATGGTGCTCAGATTTTTCACTGCCGAGCTTCCTCCTTGCCTTTGAAAGCTTTTTTTTTTTTTTTTTAGCAAACTTCTTTCTCCACTTGATCTTCCACTCTGCAAAATTTCTTCGCGTTTTCTTAAGGGTTTCTGGCACAGCAGGAACCTTCTTTTTCTTCTCTTCAGCACCCTCCATAGTTCCAGCTGGAAAAGAGACTGTGCTTATCTTTTTAATACCATTCCCACTTTGGGCTCTATGATCCATGAGAGCTGGAACTGTGTCTGTTTTTGTTGATAAGTATCATCAGCTCTTGGGACAGTGCTAGCAGCTAGCAAGTACGCAAACATTGGGAAAATTAATGAATATTTACATTTGTAAACTAGCAAATGAATGAACATAATTTTAAGGTTGTAACCTGGTTCACATCAAACTTGTGATTTGATATTTAATAAATACTGAGATAAATGATCAGAAAAAATGCTCATGTGTGATCACCAAGACACACGTTCCCCCACTTACACATTAACCTTGAGAAGACATGAACAGCTATTTCCTTCTCCCCTCACTTTGAAGTTGCTTCTGAAGAACTAGTTGAACTTTGCTGCCATCTTTTGACCAAAGTTAATACCATAGAGATGAAAGCCCTATCCCATATTTTAAGTTCTCATGGCTACTTCAGAGTATCCATGAAAATTCCCACCACTGAGTTCCATCTTTGCCTTAAGATACAAGAACATGTTGCCAGTTAAGAAGAAATGCATGGCCACATTCAGTATCCTCCTCTACTGTAGCTTTGTTTATATGTTTGCTCATTTGTGTAACTATCTTCTACCCATTCTGTACTGCAGCACCATGGTAAAGCTTAAGAATTTTGTTTTTATGTGAGCATTTATGTGAACAGTGAGCGAAAAAATGCTTTAAATCAGGATTGGTGGGGTATAGATAATATATATGAGCTATTATTGTTATCAACATAATCGTCAGTCAGGCTCTTCCTTTGCAAAGTAGATGACCTCAAGATTAGTACTGCTCTGTTGCAAGTTCTCCCACGCATGAGGACACGCACCCCAAACTCAGTGCCGCTTTTCTTTGTCTCTTTCCCTCTCTTCTTATCTCCCTCTCTCTTTCTCCCTCTGCATTTCTTTCTTTCTTTCTTTCTTTCTTTCTTTCTTTCTTTCTTTCTTTCTTTCTTTCTTTCTTTCTTTCTCTTTCTCTCTCTCTCTCTCTCTTGCTCATTTCTTCCCATCATGCTCTTTTCGCCCCTCTCCTGGAAAGTCTATTAAAACTACTTTTTTTTCTAAGATGGCAGATTGGAGGCGTTCACCTGTCTTGAACATAGTAAAAGAGTATGGGAAATCAACAATGTGAGCCCCAATTCAAGAAGGAAAATGGATATTCATGAGAATGGCAAAGGACACCCCAGATCCTGGGGAGGAGAAGGTAGGAAAACAGCTCCCATGACAGCAGCACTCAGCAGAGAAAACAGGAAAGGTGGGACAGCAGAGGTTCCCCTGCGCCACGTGTGGGCACATACATGGAAGTTGCATACCAGATCCTACCTCTGAGCTGGTGCCTGTGCCTGCCATCAAAGGATGGGCATGCTCAGTTCAGCTCCACCCATCTTGGCTTCCCTTTTGCAGGGCTGAACTGGGATCTCAGGCCACCGTGCACTCTGCAGACCAGATCACTGCCTGAGATAACAGACTGCTTCTCTCAGTGAACAAGGATCAAGTGAATACCCATCTACATTGACAGTGGCTCTTATGCATAGGCACCACCTGAGGGCTGAAGGTTGTAAATGACACAATACAACAGGTGATCTACTGACAGCACACACTACCAAAGAACAAGATAAACTTACTGAAGCCACTACTGCCTCAGCTCCACAGGAGGCAGTGAGCTGGCTCATAACCCCAGCACCTCAATACTAGAACCAACACTCAAGGAAGACCTACATATACAGGCAATCTATTTCAAAGGAACTCATAGACTAACTGCCATAGCTTATGCAGATGAGAAAGAACCAGAAAAACAACTCTGAAAGTGTGAGAAAACACAGTGTTACCCCCCCAAAGAGGCACATTCACTCTTCAGCAACAGACCCTAACCAAAATGAAATACCTGAGCTATCGGATAACAAACTCAAAATACTGATTACAAACAAAACTCAGCAAGGTCTGAGAGAAAGCTGATAAATCAACACAAAGAAAGTAATAGAACAATTCAGGAAGTGAATGCAGACATTGAGGATGTTAAAAAAAACAAAACTAAAATAACTCATGAGATACAAAACACAGTTCAAAACTTTAACAGTATTCTAGACCAAGTGGAAGAAAGAATCTCTGAGCTGGAAGACAGGTTATTTGAATTAACCCAGCCAGAAATAAAATATAAAATAAAGAAAAAGGAATTAAGAAGGATGAACAGAGCTTACAAGAAATATGAGATTACCCTGTATTGTACCCCACATTTAAAAGAAAAAACCCATTAAAAAAAGAAATATGAGATTATAGAAAGCACCCAAACCTATAAATCACAGGCATTCCAGAGGGAGAAAAAGTTAAAGTAAAAGGTATGGGAAACTTATTTGAAGAAATATATTCTTGAGAGAAATCTGGGCAATATAGATACAAGAAGCTCAAAGAACTCCTGCAAGATACATCACAAAAAGGACTTCACCAAGGCATATAGGTGTCAGATTCTCCAATGTCACCATGAAATAAAATATCCTAAGACCAACAAGAGAGACACACTTATCAAGAAAAGGACATTAGACTAACAGTGGATTTCTCAGCAAAAACCTTACAGGCTAGAAGAGAATGGGGGCCTATTCTCAACCTCCTTAAAGAAAAAAAATGCCAATCAAGAATTTTATATCCAGCCAAACTAAGCTTCATAAATGAAGGAGAAATAAAGCCCTTTCCTGACAAACACTAAAGGAATTTATCACCACTAAACTGGCTCTACAAGAGATGCTCAAAAAAGTTATAAACATGGAAATAAAATGACAATTCTTGCTATCATAAAAGATCACATATGTACAAAGCTCACAGATTCTATAAAGCAACTACACACTTGAAACCCCGAGAGAGCTAGCTTACAGCACTATGGCAGGAACAAAACATCACATATCAATGTCAACACTGAATGTAAATGGCCTAAATACCCTGCTTAAAAGATTCAGAGTGGTAAACTGCATTTCAAAAACCAAGATCCAACAATCCTCTGCCAAAAGGGCTAAAGACAGCCACAGACTCAAAGTAAATGGGTGGAAAAAATAAATCATGTGAATGGAAAGCAAAAATGAGCAGTAGCTATCCTCATAACAGACTTTAACCCAACAACAGACTTTAAACCAACAACAGTAAAATGAGCAAAATAAATAAGACAAAGAAGGGCATTATATAATGGCAAATGATGCAGTTCACCAATATTTAACTATCTTAAACATAAATGCACCCAACACTGGAGAATCCAAATTCATGAAGCAAACACTACTTGACGTTTAAAAACATACTGATAGCAATACAATAATAGTGGGAGACTTCAACATACCACTTACATCACTAGGCAGATCATTGAAGCAAAACAACAACAACAAAACACTGGACTTAACCTGGACTATAGACCAAATGGACCTAACAGACATCTCTAGAACTTTTCACACAACAATTGCAAAATATACATTATTCTCATTTATTCATGGAACATTCTCCAAAATAGACCATATGCTTGGTCATAAACAAGTCTCCATAAATTAAAAAATGTCAAAATTATACCAAGCATCTTCTTTGGATCACAGTGTGATAAAATTAGATATGAACACTAAGAAGAACTCCCAACACTATGCTACTACATAGAAACTGAACAATTTGCTGTGGATTAACCCTTGGGTAAACAATGAAATTAAGACAGAAATCAAAAAATTCACTGCCACAAATGAAAATAGAGACCCAACATACCAAAATCTCTAGGACATGGCAAAAGCAGTGCTGAAAGTTTTTAGTATTAAATGACACACCAAAAAGACAGAAAGATCTAAAACCAGCAGTTTAACCATGTACTTCAAGGAACTAGAAAAACAAGGACAATCTAAACTTAAAGATAGCAAAATAAAATAAATAACAAAGATCAGAACAGAACTAAATGAGATGGAGACCCCAAAAAATTGACATGAAGGATCAATGAAAAAAAAAATTGGTTCTCAAAAGGACAAACAAAATTGACAGACCACTAGCTAGACTGACCTAGAAAAAGGAGAGTAAACTCAAATAAATATAATCAGACATAGCAAAAGTGGCATAACAAGCAATACCACAGAAATACAAAACTCATCAGAGACTACCATAAACACCTATAGCAACACACTGGAAAATGTGGAGGAAAGGGATGACTTCCTGGAAACATGCAGCCTCCTAAGAGTGAACCAGGAAGAAATGGATTGGATAGACCTGACTAGACCAACAGTGGCAATGCAGTTAAATCAGTAATAAGAATAAAAATCTTTACCAACAACCACGAAGCCCAGGGCTAGAAGAATGCACAGCCAAATTGTATCTGCTGTACAAAGGAGAGCTTTGCACCAACCAATCTTATGGAAACTATTCCAAAAAAGTTGAGGAGGAGAGACTCCTCCCTAACTCATTCTATGAAACAAGTATCACACTGATACCAAAATCAGGCAAGGACACCACAGCAAAAACCCAATATCCTCAATTAACATAGATGCAAAAATCCTTAACAAAATACTAGCAAAGTAAATTCAACAGCATATCAGAAAGCAATCCATCATGACCAAGTGGATTTTATTCTAGGGATGAAAGTATGGTTCCATATCCGCCTATTAATAAGTGTTTCACCACATAAACAGAAGCAAAAACAAAAACCATATGATCATCTCAATAGATTCAGAAAAGGCATTTGATAAAATCCAACATTCCTTCATGATATAAGCCCTCAAAAAATTAGGCATCAAAAGAATATACCTCAAAATAATAAGAGCAATATATGACAAACCAACATCCAACATCATACTTAGTGAGGAAAGTTGAAAACATTCCCCTCACAACGTGACCAAGACAGGGATGTTTATTCTCACCACTCTTATTCAACATTGTATTGGAGCTCCTAGGAAGAGCAATACAGCAAGAGAAAGAAATAAAAGCCACTCAAGTTGGCAAGTCAAACTATTCATGTCCACTTATGACATGATTGTATACCTAGAAAACCCTTAATACTCCTCCAAAAGACTTCTAGACCTGATAAACGACTTCAGTAAAGTCTCAGGATACAAAATCAATGTACAAAAAACCAGCAAACTTTCTACACACCAATAACACTCAAACCAAGAACCAAGTCAAGAACCAAATCCCATTTACAGCAACCACACACAAAATAAATGAAGTATCTCAGAATACACCTAACCAAAGAGGTTAAAGATTTCTACAAGGAGAGCTAACTACAAAACACTAATGAAAGAAACACAGACTACACAAACAAATGGAAGAAAATCTCATATTTACACAGTGCAAGAATCAATATTGTTAAACTACCCAAAGCAATCTACGGATGTAATACAATTTCAATCAAAATACCAACTTTGTTCTTCACAGAACTAGAAAAAACAATCTTAAAGTTTGTATGGAACCAAAAAAGAGCCTGAACAGCCAAAACAATCCTAAGTTAAAAGGACAAATACAGAAGGATCACACTGCCTAACTTCAAATTTTACTGCAAGACTATAATAACTGAGACAGCATGGTACTGGTATAAGAACAGACAGATAAACAAATGGAACAGAATAGAGAGCCCAGACATAAAGTCACATACCTACAAACAACAGATCTTTGGCAAAGCTGACAAAATAAACAACGGGGAAAGGATATTCTATTCAATAAATGGTGCTAGAAAAATTGGCCAGCCATATGCAGAAGAATGAAACTGGACATGTTCCCTAACCATAAACAAAAAAGTAACTCAAGATGGATTAAAGATTTAAACCTAAGACCTGAAACTATAAAAATCCTAGAAGAAAATCCAGAAAACACTCTTCTGGATATTGGTTTAGGCAAACAATTTATGATAAAGAACCCAAAAGCAATTACAAAAAAACCAAAAAATGGGACATAATTACATTAGAAAGCTTGCACACAGCAAATAAATAATCAACAGAGTGAACAGAAAACCTATGAAATGAGTGAAAATACTTGCAAATTGTGCCTCAGATAAAGGGTTAATACCCATAATCTGCAAGGAACTCAACACGAAAAACCAAACAACCCTATTTAAAAAGTAGGCAAAAGACATACATAGACACGCTCAAAAGATGACACACAAGGGGCCAAGAAACATATGAAATAATGCTCAACATCACTAATCATCAGAGAAATGCAAATTAAAACCACAATGAGATACCACCTTACATCAGTCAGAACAGCTATTATTAAAACATCAAAGAATAATTGATGTTGATGCGGCTACAGACAAAAGGGAATGCTCATTCACTGTTGATGGAATTGTAAACTAGGCCAACCTCTTTGGAAAACAGTATGGATGTTTTTCAAAGATCTGAAAACTGAATTACCACTGAAGCCAGCAATTCCACTACTAAGGATCTATCCAAAGGAAAACAAGTCATTATACTAAAAAGATACCTGGACTTGTCTGTTTATTGTAGCACTATTTACAATAGCAAGATCATGGAACAAAATTAAGTGTCTACTAAAGACGGGCTAGATAAACAAAATGTGGTGTATATACACCATGGAATACTATGCAGTCTTAAAAAAGATGAAATCATGTCCTTTGCAGCAACATGGATGGAGCTGGAGAACATCACCCTAAGTGAATTATCACAGGAACAGAAAACCAGGCACCATGTGTTCTTATATGTGGGAGCTAAATGGCCACAAAGATGGAAATAATAGACACTGGGGACACCAATAAGGAGGGAGGAGGAGAGGGGAGCTAGGGTTCAGAAATTACCTATTGAGTACAATATTCACTATCTGGGGAGCCACCTGAGACCCAATCCCTACCACCCACCACCACACAATATGTCTATGTAACAAACACACTTATATCCCCTGAATCTGAAATAAAAATGAAAAAATAAAACAAAACTACCTTTTGTTGTTCTATCTATTATCTATCTTATCTATCTGTCTATCTATCTATATCTGTCTGTCTTTGTTCTCCAACAAAATCATAAACCTTGGGTTGCAAAGAAATTGTATTTTAAATTTAGGATATCCCACATTACTCAATAAGTGCTTATGGACTACATTAAATGCCATTTCTGAAATGAAGGATTTAATAAATATTTTATTTTATTCTAACATATTTTATCTGAGGACCATGTTAAAAAGTTATGACGGGCCGGGCTCGGTGGCTCAGCCTGTAATCCCACACTTTGGGAGGCCGGGGTGAGTGAATTGCCTGAGCCGGCGGGTTCGAGACCTGCCTGGGCAACTTGGCGAGACCGCATCTCTACAATAAATCAAAAAATTAGCCGGGCATGGTAGCGTGTGCCTGTAGTTCCAGCTGCTTAGAAGGCTGAGGCAGAAGGATCGCCGGAGCCCAGCAGGTTGAGGCTGCAGTGGCCGGGAGCGGCCACTGCATTCCAGTCTGGGTGACTGAGTGAGACTCCAACTCAAAAAAAAAAAAAAGTTATGACAGGTTCTTAGAGAGCTAGCACATTTTAAAAACACGTGTTTGATTATTTTGTTTTGAAAATTTACAAATCTGAAAATATGCCCTCTTTGAAACAGCTGTAATTCCAGGGAGTTGTATATTTCAAGCTAGAGAATAGAAAATGAGAACCAAGAGTCATGACAAAGTTAACTTCTTCGAACAAAGAAAGTCAGAGAGATGAAAAATTTGGATTGTCCCATGTGGAAAAAAGTCTGGAAGGATTGCATGCATAGATATGTGTGCAACATATTCTGTTAAAAGAACAGATAGTTCTTGGTGCCTCTGAGGCTGTCTATAGCAGAATCTGGTTTCTAGGAAGTTATGTATTGAATAGTCAAAGAAAACAAAAAAGTGAAACTAAGAGATTCATCATGAGTTTGAAATTAGTTCTCTAACCATGACAGGGAAAGACCGCAGTCAAAAGAGAAACCATTTCATCCCACATATTTGTCTTGTACATACTAGGTCGTCAACAAATATCTAGTGAATAGAAGAGGACCTCGATGAGCCAAGCTCTCAGCTTTCTTTACTGTTCACTACAGTTCATTTATGGTGATTTAATGATTCCAGTTGCCCACATTTAAATGTCCAGCTTAAAACAGTTGGTTCTAAATAGGGATGTCAAGAAAAATAATGTTTTGAAATGTACTCCAGTATATGATTGAGAAAACTAAATGAAGCAGGTAAATAGAAATGTGAATGATTTTATATTTGGAAGTTATGTCACATGTGCTTTTTACTAATTTTACTAAAAATACTGCTCATTTCCATTTTTGCACAGAAGCACTCTGGGAATTGGATGCTACCTTTGGTGTGTGTAGCCTGGTTCACCAGAGATAGAACCGCTTTGTTCTGGTCCCAACTGAACACTTATTCAAAGCACTGAGCAGTACCACCTCTTTGTTTTTCCTGCCTCTTGCATGAAATAAGATAACTTCTAGCAGTTTCCTGTGCTGACAGATTGGGAACAAAGTCTCTGAACTCAAGGAGAAATGGGAAAACTGACTGGATTGGGTTGGTCATTTGGGAAGACTAATGTTGGATACGAGGCACCTGCCTAGACATTACTTGGTTATGTAAAAACCCTTCTGCAGTTCAGTGAGCTAAATGGGAGTTCTCTGTGGAGGACAAGGAACTGTTCATTTCTCTCAGGTTTCACTTTTCAAAGGAATCCTCAAAATAGAGAACTGTATTCCGAGAGCCCTAAATCCTCTTGGTCACTTCAGTGAAAGAGACATGATATAACTGGTGAAGATAAATGTGTTTCAGATGGAAAATAATGGCTGTTGGAAAGGAATCCTTGGTGAACGTCTGGTATCCTTTATTCTAAATAAACGTGTGTCATTCTTGGTTAATAGTTTGCACCTGTTGATCCAATCAACATTCCCCACATCCAACTAAAGGTGAAAATACTGATGTCAAGTTTCCACCTGTGGAAATCCAATATAATTTCTTGGACTTGGCCTAAGCTTTGGGATTTTTAAAACTTCCAGGTGATTTTAATATGCAACCCAGATTGAGAACTCCTGTGTAAGCAGGGAACTTTAATGAATTTGGGATATGGTTAACCAATGCAAAAATAAATAAAACAAACTAAATAGAGGAATGAATTGTTTACAAATGTATCATATGTTTAATACATTTTAAAATGATTTGTTTAAATTAAACTTTTCACCATTTTAACAGTTTTAGACAACTTTATATTGAATTCATCGAGCTCCTATCAACATTATAAATGTATCCTAAAGTAGATGATATTTATTATGTCAACTATAGGCAACTATTAACAAACATTAAATAAAAAGTTAATAAATCTACATGTTTCTTGAATATTTATGCATGCAATACTTCCCATGGGGCAGCCATATGACAAATCACTGTGGTCGGAGACAATCTGGAGTGACTGTTTAGAGTTTTATTGCTTTTCCTAATTTATAATGAGCTCATATAGTCACATCTTGTGTTTTCATCATTGGATACATATAGCTGGCTGACTAGGTGAGGGTCTTTATATAGCAGGAGACTATTTAACTTATATTGGTAAAAACACAATTCTAGAAAATTTGTTAAGAGGTCTGAGATAGTCAAACACTATCTGAATTCAAAAATGACTGAATAGTGGGGTCAATAAATCATCATAGTGTAGGCAGTATCGTGTCCTGATCTTCAACTGTCTTTATGACTTTGGTTTAAAGGAGTATTAAGGTATGCCCACAAAACAAACAGGGGAAAAATAATGCCAAACTATAGGCCTATCCCTTTGTAAACACACAGGTCTATAACAAATCTCCCACATACCATCTAGAACTGGAAACTCTTAAAACTATAAAAGATGTGCCTACTTGAAACCTTCACTGGTTGTCACTTGGTTTCATGATGACAGATTGATAAAGTGGTCAGCTTAAGATGTCCCTTAATATTATGTTATTTAAAATAAACAAGCCTCCTCTCCCCCTCCCCACTACACACACAAGGAAAATAATGTGGTAGCTTAGAAAAAACAAAGAGTTCCATTTATCCTTTTATTTATTAATTCATCCAAGTAGCTGCTGTGTGATAAACGAGTATGGATGTTTTCTTCAAATGTAGTTAAGACAAAACCACAAAGCCAAGAAGCTTAGTCAGGAAAGCTAAAGTGTTTGTTTCATCTGACTTCAAATCTTTAAAAAGTTTTTATTATAAAATTTAGTGTGCAGTTTTTAAAAATCTTTAAATATTTTCCACAGATTTATTTTTACACTTATAAGTGATGTTTTTACTATGTCATATATTTTCTGGGTCTCAGTTCTTAACTTAAGAGGTTATTGGCTGGGTGCAGCCACTCATGCCTGTAATCCCAGCACTTTGGGAAGCCAAGGCTGGAGGATTCTTGAGCCCAGGATTTCACGACCATTCTGGGTAACATAGTGAGACATCAACTACTTGAAAAGCAAAACAAAACAAAAAGACTGAGCATGGTGGTGCACCCATAGTTCAGCTACTCAGGAGGCTGAGGTGGGAGGATCACCTGAGGCCAGGAGGTCAAGCCTGTGGTAAGCCATGATGGTGCCATTGCACTCCAGCCAGTAAATTTTTAAAAAGTTATTATTAGGGCACAGAAGCTAAGCTGCCATAAAGAGAGTCAAAATCACAGTGGCTTCAATGGATTGCATAAGATAAGATGGTAAAATAAGGGATGGAGCTTAATTTCTCTTCTGTGTTCCAAGTTGAGCTGGCATTCTAGGGTAGCTGGGCTACTCAGCCACACAGGGTCTTTCATTGACCCAGGATGGAGTGTCAGCACTGCCATTCTCAGTGTGTAACTTCCACTTCTGACCCCAAGGTGTCTACTCTGGTTGTTGCTGCTTCCCAGCCATCAGGAAAAGGGAAATTTGAAAACAAGCTGCTACTGTACTAAGGAACTGACTGGAAGTTGAATGTATCTCTTCTGCTCACATCTCATTGATTCAAATTTAGCAACATGGACATTTCTAGCCACAATGGAGCCAGGGAAACGTATTGTCATGTTGGGTGGGTGCTCAGCTAAGTCCGGGGGAGCTCTATTACCAAAAGGAAGAAGGGGAGAATAAGTAGTGGGACACTCTTAAAAATCTCTGCCGTTTGAAGGTTTTTGACCAGATGACTTTTAGTATTGCATTCAGCAGTTAAATTCTATGAATCTGTGATTTTGACCAGTGTCTGTGCTAAAGAGAGAGAGTTGGGCAACAGATGAAAAGTAGAACAAACAGATGCCTGTAATTTTTTTTTTTTTTGAGTTGGAATCTCACTCTTTTGCCCAGGCTGGAGTGCAGTGGTATGCTTCCAGCTGCCACAGCCTTGACTTGCTGAGCTCAGGCGATCCTTCCACCTCAGCCTTCCAAGTAGCTGGAACCACAGGCACACACCAACACGCCCAACTATTTTTTGTTTTTTTTAAATCTTAGAGACAAGTTCTCACCAAGCTGCCCAGGCTGGTCTCGAAACCCTGAGCTCAAGCAATCCTCTTGCCTCGGCCTTCCAAAGTGCTGGGATTACAGGTTTGAGCCACCGAGCCCGGCTGCACTAAAATTTGTAATCATCTGTAAACTCAGTGCTTCTCAAACATTAATGTTCATATGTGTCATTTGGAGAGCATGTTGGACTACAGATTCTGATGTGGTAGTTCTGAAGTGGGCCTTGTGGTTCTGCAGGCTCCTCTGATGATGCTGATTTCGATGCTGCTGGTCCACAGTTAACATTTCCGGTAATAAGGAACTAACTCATCCCGATGAGAGGGCAAATGCTGAATGAGGCCCTTTTGAAGAAAGAGAATATGTCAGTGAACTCTCCAGTCTCTCACACTGTGCCCCTGATGAAAGCGGGCAAGGGATCACTCAGGTCAGCAAAAAGCCATCATGCTTTTTTTTTGAATGGGGGGGGTCTCACTCTGTCACCCAGGCTGGAGTGCAGTGGTGTGATCACAGTTCACTGCAGCCTCGACCTCCTGGGCTCAGGCAATCTGTCTCCCTCAGCCTCTTGAGTAGCTGGTACTACAGGTGTGCACCACCACCATGGTTAATTAAAAAAATTTTTTTTGTAGAGACAGTGTCTCACTATGTTGCCCAGGCTGATCTAAAACTTCTGAACTGAGGCAATCATCTCATCTTGGCCTCCAAGAGTTCTGGGATTACAGGCGTGAGCCACTGCACCTGTCCAAATAATTCTGTCAGCCCATTGCTTCCATCTCAGGGAGAAATTAAAAATATTATCAGCTAATTGTTTTATATCAATGGACTATCCTGTGAAGCTCTGGTCTAGGATATACTTAAGATATGCTTAAGACGTTTACCAGACCTTATATGTTAGCTACATTCAACAGTCAAGATGATGTCATGCTTTCTATCACTTTCTGCAGACAAAAGTGTTCTTTTTACTTATCACCAATTTTAGAAATATGAGTAGTCAAACTATTTCAAAATTAGAAGTTATTACAAAAAAGTTTATGGTTATTTTCTCAGTCTGTTAGCGTTGCTGTAACAAAATATCTTAGACCAAGTAATTGATAAACAATAGGAGTTTATTGCTCACAGTTGCAGGGGTTGGAAGATCCAAGATCAATGTCTGTTGGGGACTCAATCTCTGCTTATAAGATGGTGACTTGTTGCTGCATCCTCACATGGCAGAAGGGAAAACTCACTTCCTCAGCCCCTTTCTTAAAGGGCACTATTCCTATACATGAGAGTGGAGCCCTTATGACCTAATCACCTCCCACAGGCCGCATCTATCAATACCATCACCTCAGGAGTTAGCTTCATGTAAATTTTGGGAATTTTAAAAACATATCTCTGCATCCAAAAGTACCATTTGTGCTGTTTTAGTTCCCCTATTGGCTCAATTATTTTCACCAGCATTCAGACCATAGCAGTTATAGTCAGATTTCTTATTAACTATTATCATAAACGGAATAATTAAATAGCCCTGAGATAGCAAAGTAAAAGTATGTTGCATTCTGTTCCATGTAAAAGCAAATGGTCCCTGCTGGTTCTCTATCTTAGGGATGGAAAAGAAGACAATATCAAGTTCAAGCACTACATCCCATTCTTCAGCTTCCTGAACTGTCTTTACCACAGTTGTGGAACTCGGTCCAAGATAAATTCATAGGACCCATCTAACATTTTCATGGCCAAACTGAGTTAATGTCCAAAAAGTTAGTGTCTATTAACACCCATGTGCTCACAGTTTCTTTAATTTAAGGTTCTACTTCCTATTGTTTCCTGAGAGCCTACCCCGTTTTAAATTTATATTTATCACACCTCTTACCCTTGGCAAATATAGAGATTTGATAGATCCAGAGATTCCCACTTAGCATTGCCAGTTAAAGCAGGGAAGTGTGAACATTTTTGTACCTATGGCCTGGATGATTGCCACATCGTTTTTTTTTTTAATTCTTGACATCCGTTTTAATTAAATATTTATATATTGGAGTCATCACCACTTAAATTCTTGAAACAATGTTTTTGTTGATTTTCCACCTCTTTTCCACTGCATCCCCCAATTCCCTGAAATAAGTCCAACTCCAAATACTTGGGAATTTTAAAAAAGCATTTCTGCACTCAGAAGTACCATTTGTGCTGCTTTAGCTCCCCCTATTGGCTCAATTATTTTCATCAGTGCAATAAACAATAGCTAAGGCATGGCCAGTTTCATACTTCTTTGGGGGAAAAAATTATCTATAGTAAACGAGTGGGACAGACTCAGAGAGATCAAGGTCATGTTTCACAAGTTGTTCTTCCTGTTACATATCTTAAGCTATTAACTATCTCAAGCCACAAATACTCAGCTGATCAATCCAACACCATGAAGTTATCCTGGTCCCTTCGTCTACAGTGAGACTGGAATAATGTCATTAATTCCAGCTCCTGCCTCTGCAAGGTAACTGAATAGATAAATGTCAACAGCAACTTTGGGTTGCTGGAAAGACCCAAGACTCAGACATTATCCAGATTAATCAAACAATATTGCAGTCAGGATATAAAAGGAGTTGTCTGGGGCAGGCAGATTTACAAGTTTTCAGAGCTCCAAATCCTCACAAAGGAGTGTGCATAGCTGGGCTAAAGTCATCCTTCAATTTTATGAAATTGGAGACTTCTGTACATTAAATAGTCTTAATGTATGCCAGCAACATAGATTCATCTGGGACTGATGTATCTCAGCAATCTCTGGGTTGTGTAGCAAATAATACGACCACAGGCCAGGCATAGTTGTTCACACCTGCAATCCCGCACTTTGGGAGGCCGAGGCAGGAGGATTGCTTGAACCCAAGAGTTCAAGATCAGCCTGGGCAACATGGAAAGACATTGACTCTACAAAAAGTAAAACAGTAAAATTGGTCAGGCATGATGGCTCGTGCCTATAGTTCAAGATACTTGGGAGGCTGAGGCAGAAGGATCCTCTGAGCTCAGGATATTTTTGTTTGTTTGTTTGTTTGTTTGTTTTCTTGTCTTTAATTTTCTAAAATAATGTTGGGTACAATGCAGGGTTAGGTACATAAGTGGTTATCAAAGCCCAGGATGTTGAGCTTGGGATGAACCAAAGTTGTGTCACTGCACTCTAGCCTGAGTGACAGAGTGAGACCCCTGACTCAATATAATAGTAATAATAACACCACAGAGCACTGCCTGGTACAGCACATTCAGGCATGAATTCAGTTCTTGGCCTCTCTAGGTGAACACAAATGCCGGGCATCTCTTCCACTTCCTTGGCTCTGGGTGTCATTACCTTTATTTGAAAAGAAGGGAGTTGAATTAGTTTTTCCTCCAAACTCTTACTTTGAATGCTGTAGGACTCTCATAGCATAGGACTCCCTCACGATACATAGTGTCAGTTCCCAAAACACAGAAAAGAACCCAGGAGAGAAGCAGCTGTTCTTCCTGATTTCCTTTGATAAACTCTATAGTTCTCTTGAACCACTTGAAATATGAATATTTATATGTATTGGCCCATCATCATTGTGTAACACATTCTTTACAAAGTTGTTCTGACTTCCCTACTCACTTTATGAAGCTAGTATTATCATGATATCCAATGCAGATAAACCCAGCAGACAAAAGGGAAATAAATTTAAAAAATACAATACCAGTATCCCTCAAGACTCTAGACAAAACATTATTTAAATCACTATCATATTTTCAGGTGAATGGAACACAAGAGAAAGCAGGAGCTGTGATCTTCATATCAGACAAAATACCCTTTAAGCTATCAAAAATATAAAAAAAGATGGAAGGTCACTACACAGTGATAAAAACTTCCATCAAAAGAAATATCCTTCTAAACATATACATACCCAACATAGGAACACCAACTTTCATAAAACAGCTTCTAGGTAAACTAAAAAAAAAAGATATTGACTCTAACACTATCATAGCTGGGGGCTTAATAACCCATTCACAACCCTAGACAGATCATCAGGACAAAAAATCAGCAACGAGATCTATAACCTCAATGTGACTCTTGACCAAATGGACTTAATTGATATCTACAGAACACTCCACCCAACAACCACGGAATATACATTCTACTCATCACCACATGGAACTTACTCTAAGATTGATGACATCCTTGGCCATAAATCAAGCATAAACAAATTCCATAAGATTGAAATTCTGCTTTGCACCTTCTCAGACCACAGTGGACTAAAAATAAATATCAACACCAACAAAGCTTCCCCCAAACCCACAAAGACATGGACACAAAACACCATGATGCTAAACAACTCCTGGGTCAACATGGACATCAAAACAGAGATTAAAAGACATCTGAACACAAATGAAAATGAAGAAACATCTTACCAAAATCTCTGGGATGCCATGAAATCCATACTCAGAAGGGAATTAATACCTCTACGAACACACATGAAGAAAATGGAAAGATCTTAAGTTAACAGTCTAACAAATCACCTAAGGAAGCTGGAAAAGCAAGAACACCAAAGCCCTAACTTTAACAGAAGAATTCAGATCACCAAAATAAAAGCCCAAATTTGGAATATAGAAGACAAAAATATAATACAAAAAAATCAGTGAAACCAAAAGTTGTGTTTTTTTTGAAAGGGTAAACAAGACTGATGGACCCCTAGCTAGACTGACCAAGAAAAAGAAAAAGAAAATGCCCAAATAAACACAATCAGACATGCAAAAGATGAAGTCACAACTGACCCTGAAGAAATACAAAAGATTGTCAGAGATCACTATGTACACCTGTATGGAAACAAACTCAAAAACCTAAATGAAATGGAGAATTTTCTTATATCACACAACCTCCCCAAATTGAAACAAGAAGAAATTGAGACCCTAAATAGACCAATAACAACCCAGGAAATCGACTATGATAAGAAAATTACCTACCTACCTACAAAAAAAGCTCAGGACCAGATGGTTTTCCAGCAGAATTCTACAAAACATACAAGGAGAAACTGACACCAATCCTATTGAAAGTATTCCAGGCAATGGAGAAAGATGGAACTCTCCCCAAATCATTTTATGAAGCTAACATCACATTGATACCTAAACTGGGTAAAGATCCAACAAAGAAAGAGAACCGTAGGCCAATATCCTTGATGAAAATAGATGCAAAAATTCTCAACAAGATTCTAGCAAACCGGTTCCAACAAAACATCTCAAAAATCATCCACCATGAGCAAGTAGGCTTCATCCTTGGGATGCAGGTCTGGTTCAACATCCACAAGACCATAAACATATTAAATACATCCATAGATGTAAAGACAAAAAAATATGATTATATCATTAGATGCAGAAAAAGCTTTTGATAAAATCCAGCACCCCTTCTTGATGAAAACCCTTGAACACCTACGCATAGATGAAACATTCCTCAAAATAGTAAGAGCCATCTATTAAAATGGTTTCATAATGCTAAGCAGATAGCAATTGGAAGCATTTCCCCTGAAAACCAGAACAAGACAAGGATGCCCGCTCTCACCCCTCCTGTTCAACATAGTATTGGAAGTCCTAGCTACAGCAGTCAGACAAGAGAAGGAAATCAGGGGTATCCAAATAGGAAAAGAGGAAGTTAACTTATCCCTCTTTGCAGACAACATAATTCTATACCTCAAAAACCTAAGAGAATCTGTCAAAAACCTCCTTGCACTGATAAAATACTTTGGCAAAGTCGCAGTGTATAAAATAAATGTGCAAAAGTCAGTTGCATTCCTGTGCACCACCAATAAACAAACAGAAACCCAAATAAAAAGCACAATCCCATTCACAATAGCTACACACAAAAAATGAAATACTTTGGCATCTTCCTAACCAGAGAAGTCAAAGACCTTTACAATAAAAACTGTAAAACACTGCTCAAAGAAGTCAAAGATGACACAAACAAATGGAAAAATATTCCATATGCATGAACTGGAGGAATCAACATTGTTAAGATGTCCATTCTACCCAAGGCAATCTATAGCTTTAGTGCAATACTCATTAAATTACCAGCAGCATTCTTCTCAGACCTGAAAATGACAATACAGGAATTCATATGGAAACATAAATGAGCACGAATTGTCAAAACAATCCTCAGCTGCCCTCCCACCAAAAAAGGCAGGAGGCATCACACCCCCAGACTTTAAACTTTATTATAAAGCTACAATCATCAAAACAGGCTGGTACTGGTACAAGAACAGGCATATATACCAATAGAACAGGATCGAGATTCCAGAAGCAAAATCTCAATTTCTCAAGCATCTCACCTTCTACAAAGCCTCCAACAACCATCACTGGGGAGAGGAGAATCTATTCAGTAAATGGTGCTGGGAAAACTGGCTGACCACATGCAGAAGATTAAAACAAGACCCCTACCTATCACTATACACAAAAATCATCTCTAAATGGATCAAAGACCTAAATGTAAAATCTCAAACTATAAAAACCTTAGAAAATGCAGGAGACATCCTTGTGGAAATTGGAACTGGTAACCAAATCCTGATCAAACCCCAAGTGCCCATGCCATAAGAGGTAAGATAGACAAGTAGTACCTTATTAAACTGTCAAGCTTCTGTAAAGTCAAAGAAACTCTTGAGAAAGCAGGGAGACAGCCCACAGACTGGGGAAAAAAAAATGCCAATTGTATATCTGACCAAGGCCTAACATCTAGGATCTACAAGGAACTCAAACATGCTGAAAAGAAAAAAAACAAACAGCTCCATTACAAAGTGGGCAAAATATATGAATAGACACTTATTACGACATTATTTATAAAAGCAAAAACATGGAACCAACTGTGCTGCTCAGTGAAAGCAGATTGGATTAAAAAAATGTGATACATATACATCATGGAATATTATGCAGTCATAAAGAAGGACAAAATTATGAACTTTGCAGAAACTTGGATGGAGTTAGAGGCTATAATACTAAATGGTCTATCACAGAAACAAAGAACCACGCATCACATGTTCTCACTCATTAGTGGACGTTGGACAATTATAATACTATAAGAAAGGGATTGGCAGTAGTGAGAAACTGCCGGGGGGGGTCATGCCTCATCAATAAGGGTACCTGCACAATGAAAATGTGTATGCCTAACCCTGAATTGTACCCCACTTCTTTAAAATAAATGTTGGCCAGGTTCAGTGGCTTAGTCTGTAATCCCTGCACTTTGGGAGGCTGAGGTGAGTGGATTGTCTGAGCCCGCGGGTTCAAGACCAGCCCGGGCAACTTGACGAGACCTCATCTCTACAATAAATCAAAAATTAACCGGACATGGTAGTGTGCGCCTGTATTTCCAGCTACTTGGAAGGCTGAGGTGGAAGGATCGCTGCAGCTCAGCAGGTCGATGCTGGGGTGGCTGTGAGTGTGTCACTGCACTCCAGCTTGGGTGACAGGGTGAGACTCCAACAAAAAAAAAACAACAGTTTTTAAAAATTACCATCAAATTTTATTTAAACATATAAAGATTATTTTATAGAGTTTTCAACTGTAGTTATTGGAAGGAAGCAATCTTGGTTGGATATTTTAAAATAGATTGATGTGCTCTACTATAATCACAGGTTAAATAAGAAAAATCATATGATCATATCAATCCATTTTTAAAATCATTTGACCACATTCAATAATGCTTTATAAATAGAAAACAAAGCAACACAAGAAAATGAACAAAAACGAAACTCTCAGCAAGTTAGGAATAGAGAGGAATATCCTCAACTTGGCACAACTTATCGATAAAAATCTAAAGCTACCAGTATATTTAATGATAAAAATGTAATGTTTTGCCCTTTGATTGTGAATAAATTTGTGACTTTTTGCAAAAAAAAAAAAAAAAAAAGTTGTTGTGTATTTTGTATCTAAGCCAGGAAGGCTGTTGCCTGATTTACTTCCTAAATCCACTCTTCAGTCAATCTTCATCATCTTGCAACACACTATTTCCTTCCATTCTGTTATTCAATTAAAAATTGAGCTAGTGCAGTGGCTCATGCCTCTAATCCCAGCATTGTGAGAAGTGGAGATGAGAGATTGTCTGAGACCAGGTGCTCAAGACCAGCCTGGATAATGTGGCGAGACTGCATCTATACAACGAATCAAAATATTACTCAGGCGTGGTGACACGCGCCTGTAGTTCCAGCTACTCGGAAGGCTGATGTGGAAGGCAAGGCTGTGGCAACTGTGATCATGCCACTGTACTCCAGCCTGGGTAACAGAATGAGACTACAACTCAAAGAAACAAACAAAGGTGTCATTCTCAAGTTATCTCTTTCTCTCACCTACATCCAAGCTATTCAACAAATCCCATTGGTTCTACCTTTGGAACATATCCAAATGTGTCAAATCTCTCCATTTCCACCAGTGCTGTGCTGGACCAAGCCACCATGATTTCTGACGGAGGGTTACTGTAGTGGCCTCCTACCTGGCTTCCCTTTGACCCCTACAATTTGTTCTCCTCATTGTAACCAGAGTAAGCTTTTAAAGAATGTGAATCAAATTATGTTACTCCCCTGCTGGATATTCTCAACTGACTTCCCTCTGGCTTTCCAAGGCCATGTATGATCTGGCCACTACCTGCCCTTTCCAAGCTCATCTTGTGCCAAGCTCCACCCACTCTGAACATCTTTCTGTTACTTGAATACCTCAAGTTCATGTCTGCCTTAAAATTCTTGCTCTAGTTGTTTCCTCTGCTTGAAACAGTCTTTCTCCTGATCTTCATGTGGCTAGCTATCTTGGCATTCAGATCCAAGGACAAATATCACCTTCCCAGGTAGGACTTTCTAGATGGGCCATCTGAAGTATCCACTTAGCTGGCTGCGATGACTCATGCTTGTAATCCTAGCATGAACTGGAAAGGTTGAGTTGGGAAGGTTTCTTGAGCCCAGGAGACCAGACTGGGCAACCTTATCCCTACAAAAAAATTTAGCTGGGTGTGGTGGCACATGCCTGTAGTCCCAGCTACTTAGGAGGCTGAGGCAGAAAGATCGCCTGAGCACAGGAGGTTGAGGCTGCAGTGAGTCATGATTGTGCCACTGCACTCCAGCCTGGGCAACAGAGAGAGACTCCAACTGAAAAAAAATAAAATAAAGTATCCACTCAACTACTCTCTACCACAGAACTGATTATAGTTCTCTACAGAGCACATCACTCTGATTTTTCTTATTTAAACTTTAATTGTCTATCTTCTCCCAATTGGATTGTATGCTTCTTGAAGTCAGGATATTGGCTTATATTCTTTGCTGCTGTAATTGCAGAGCCTAGAATTGTACATGCACAGATTAGCTATTCAATAAATAATCAAATGAAGTCAAATTCATCTTGCTTTTGTCTGACATCATGATTTAGCATATCATGCCACTAGAGGGCAATAAATTACCTAATTAGAATGACGAAGTCTTTTTATACTACTTTCCAACATGAACTTAATTGATTTTTAAAACTGATACATAATAGATGTACATATTTTCAGGGTGCATGTGCTAATTTGCTACATTCATACAATGTGTAAAGATCAAATCAGGGTAATTGGGATATCTACCACCTTAAATATCTTTTATTTACATTAGGAACATTTAAATTATTCTCTTCTAGCTATTTTGAAATGTATGATTGAACTTAATTGATTTTAATCATTAATTTTACAGATATCTATTTAAGAAAATACTCTCTCAAAATAAAAGAGCCTCTAGATTTTCAAACCAGTCACCAGGCACAAGCCTGGGGGAAAAATTATTTTGGGTTATAAAGAGTAAAATAATTTCAAATAGACTTTCTGCTCAAGGATGCTATTCAGTTTTTAAAAAAACTTAATATACAAAACGAGAAAACATTTACTGCCATGATATAAAATTGTTTGGGAAGTCAGAAGGAAATTAAACAGTATCCTATTTTTATCCAACTTTTATACACACACATAAATATATATTCCTTGCTCACTATCTTTATTTTTGCTTTTAAAAGTTTGAACTCTGGCCAGTCTCATGGGAGTAGAGATTTTGAAAGATATTTTCTTTGTCTAATTTTTATAATTCCATTTCTTTTCAAGCTTTTACCTGTAAGGTAAGCTATTCTTTTAAAGAAAGCAACACGGATGTCTAGGATATGTCATCAAGCAATATGACATCAAATGTTTCTGTTGACAGGTTAGCTTCATGATAAGAATAGCTAGAGTGACTAGCCGCCAGTGATAAGGACCATGCTGTTTATTGAGACTACTGCAGCACCTGTCATTTGAGGCCCAGGGAACATTCAAATCCCTCAGGCCGAGTCAGTCCAGTGACCAGAGGAACGAGGAGGCACTATTCCCAATGACCTCAAGGTGGCAGTATAGAAAAACTTAAATTTCCACACAGAGATCAAACTATCCAGTGAAGGGCTCTTACAATGGCTACTTAGCCATGCGGACAATTCCAGTACCATATTGGGTCAGTCGTCGTGACAATGGGAAGACTGTCCTGGAACCCATGAGTTTCTAGCTGCCCTGTCTCCAGAGGTGAGAAGTGACTTACGCTTGGTCCTAGATAGAAAAAACTTAAAATTTTAATGCAGCTGATAGTATTTACTGTGGCAGAAAGTCTTCCCACTGTGAATGCTGATGGCTTTGGGGGCTGGGCTGGTCACATGAAGCTGGGACCTGTGGATTTCTAGAGCTTTACTCAACATTTAGAAACAATGAGAATGGTTTAAGACACCTACCACGTGTGTTGGGGAAGAAAATCATTAAGATCGGCTTGCTTGTTTCTTCAAACTTGTTTTGAGTAGATCAGGGCCTATTAAATCCTCAGACGTATTATAATATATGACCAATAACTCAGGAAGAAAGATGCAAAAAGCAGGAGGAGCCCCTGTGACCTCCTTCTCCAAGGAGAGAACATTATTTCCTACTACCATGTTCCAATTTTCAGCCACAAAAACAGGCTTACATATATTCATTCAGCAAATGCTCATTTGTTGAGCACCTACAAAATAGTTACAACACTCAAGGAGTCAAATAGAAATGGAGAATTAAGTGATGAGAAGTAACAGCAAATGGTATTCCAAGGACAAACACTTAAAGCTTTGAATAAGAGGAATCAGGTAACATTTCATGGAACGATGATTTTGGCCTTAGAGAAGGAGTAGGGTTTTAGGTGAATGGAGTCAGGTGGTGAAAGGGAAGGGCATCCCAATCAGTGGGAGAGAGCAAGCAAAGACGCGGAGGGGAGTCATTCAGAGTGTGCCGGACATGGAGCGTAGCCAGAGTAAGGAAGGCTGCAGGTGATGAGGCTTTAACACAGTGGTTCTCAATCTGGAGAGATCTTGCTCCTCAGGGACACTTGACAACATCTGGAGAAACTTTGGGTTGTCATAGTTGGGCAGGGGTGTGCTACTGGCATCTAGTGGGGAGGGTACAGGGATGCTGCTAAATATCCCACAATGCACAGGACATTTTGCAACAACAAAATTTATCCAGTCACAAATGTTAGTAGTGGTAATATTGGGAAAGAAACTGTTTTTCAGGATAGTTGGTCTTAGTCATGGAGGACCTTGAAAGTCAGGTGGGGCCATGCGTGGTGGCTCAAGCCTGTAATCCCAGCACTTTGAGAGGCTGAGGTGAGGGGAAAGCCTGATCCCATGGGTTGAGAACAGTCTGGGCAACTTGGCGAGACCTCATCTCTACAATAAATCAAAAAATTAGCCAGGTATGGTGGGATGAGCCTGTAGTTCCAGCCTGTAGTTCCGGCTGAGGCAGAAAGATTGCCTGAGCCCAGTGGGTCAACACTGGGGTGGCCATGAGTATGCCACTGCATCCCGGACTAGGTGAGGGGATGAGACTCCAACGCAAAAAAAAAAAAAAAAAAAAAAAAAGAAAAGAAAGGTGGGCCAGGTGCAGTGGCTCACTCCTGTAACCTCAACACTTTGGGACTTTGGGATGCCAAGGCAAGAGGATTGCCTGAGCCCAGGAGCTCAAGAGCAGTCTAGACAACATAGTGAGACCTTGTTTCTATTTAAAAAAAAATAACCAATGTAGTGTAGACTCAGCTGCTTGGGGAGGTGAAGGTGGAAGAATCATCTGGGCCTAGAAGGTCGAGGCTGCCATGAGCCATGATTATGCCACTGCCTTCCAGCCTGGGGAGCAGAAAAAAAAAGTGAGGAGGATGGAACTTAGCAGGCAAAAAGAGACGTGAAGGTGTTTAAGTGGAAGAATGAATGTATATACATTATGATTTCTAGGAGTTATAAAATATAGATATCGATACAGCTATAGATGTGAATATGGTGAACATAGCCTACCCTGACCACCACTTTTAAAGAGAAACCTTGTTGTGCTTCGAGGGTAGTGGGCAGAGGGTGCAGCACTGCAGAAACCCAGAGGAGCTAAATCAATCTCCACATACCAGGACATGCAGCCTCTGAGAGAAGAAAACATGCAAGAGGTAAGATGAGGAAGGCAAAGGGAGGAGTCAGGGAGTGAGGAAGAGAGCACAAACTGCAGTCAGGAAGCGGGAGCGCCAAACTGCGCGCCAGCAATAACCTTGCTCTGTCCTCAATGAGCTTGCAGTTTCCTGAAGACCGTCTTACGTTGGGTCTCTGTCATTCACGGGAAAGAGTCGTCAGCTCTCCGTATTCATAGGGTCTGCCTCCACGAATACTACCAACCCTGGATAAAAAACATTCAGGAAAAAAAGAAAAAAATAACAGTACAACAACAAGAAATAATACAAGGCTCAAAAATAGATAGATCGATCGATGATAGAAATAACACACTGCTCATGTCTGTAATCCCAGGACTCTGGGAGGTCAAGGCAGGAGGATCACTTGAAGATAGGAGACTGGGATTCTTTCTCTACCAAAAAGAAAAAATTAGCTGGGCGTGGCGATGCATGTCTGTGGTCCCTGTTTCTCAGGAGGCCCAAGTGGGAGGATCACTTGAGTCCAGGAGATCAAGACTGCAGTGAACTGTGATCACACCACTGCACCTCAACTTGGATGACAGAAAAAGCGCCTGTTTCTAAACAGTAATAACAATGCAAATTTTAAAATACAGTATAATAACTACTTACATGGCATTTCTAACATATTAGCTATTATAAGTGTTAGGTCATTATTGTATGACAAGAAGTCTTCAATGGGTGGTACTATTGGGCAGATGCTCCCGGTGCTGTACGTCTCTCCCTCTCTTCCTCTTCTGAACTATCCTCTCCTTATACACATAGCTGGTAATTTCCTGCTCATCTTCAGGCTTCTACTGAAATCATCTTCATAACCATTCCTGGCCCCCCTCCGAACATCCCTGCCCGCCCAGAAAACCCTCCGCTGGTATGTATTACAATGACCTGTAGCTGTCTGTTTTCTCTTACAACCTAGAGATGATTTAAAGTTTAGTATATGGGAGGGTGTACGTAGCTTATGTGCAAATACTGTGCCAATTTCTATAAGGGACTTGAGCAGCCACAGATTTTGGTATCTGCAGGGGTCCTGGAATTAATTTCCCATGGATGCTGAGGGATGACTGCATGTATTTTCACAAGGCTCTGTGATTTCTCAGAGCTTTCACTGACAAAGTCTGGGTGGCTTCAACTCAGGGGTAAAAGTTATTTTTTGCTGTTTTCCTTGTGGCTTTTTCTTACATGGAGAATGAAAGAAAAAAGCCAGCTGGGCTCAGTGGCTTAGCCTGTAATTCCGTGCCTTGGGAGACTGAGGTGAGTGGATAGCCTGAGCCCGCGGGTTCGAGACCCCCCTGGGCAACTTGGCGAGACCTCACCTCTACAATAAATCAAAAAATGAGCCGGGCGTGGTAGTGCATGCCTGTAGTTCCAGCTACTTGGAAGGCTGAGGTGGAAGGATCGCGGGAGCCCAGCAGGTTGAGGCTGCGGTGGCTGGAAGTGGACACTGCACTCCAGTCTGGGCGACAGAGTGAGACTCCAACTCAAAAAAAAAGAAAGAAAGGAAGGAAGAAAAAAGCCAACAGAATCTATCCAAGGCTCGTATTAAATTATTTCTGTCTTTTGGACTGGAGATGGATTTGACGCAGATGACTAAATATTACCAGTTGTCCCTTGTTACAGGTGGGTCCTCCCAGATTTGGTTAATAGAAAAACTGTAGTGGAGACACTGTTAAGTCTGCAAGAATATCAGTTCTTCATTTCACAGTTGGATGCTCCAGTCCGTGAACCTGTGCCAACTTCCAGTGGCTAACAAGCTTTGGGCCCAGCAGTGGCCCTCTGCCAGGAGCAAAAACTGAAATCAACAAGGTAATTGCAGCCTGACATGGGCACGGCCCCGGGCTGTGGGCCATTTCCACCATTTACTGTCTGCAGTGGCTCCCGGAACCTCATATGATACGATGGCTGTCATGGGTGCAGCATTATCATAAACAAGCCAGGGCAGAATGGCATTGCTCTTTTTGTAACTTCCCAGAGCAAATGGAGTTGGAAGAGAATGGACATCAGAAAAGACACCCACAAGCCGGGCTCGGTGGCTCAACCTGTAATACTGTGCCTTTTGGAGGCTGAGGTGAGTGGATTGCCTGAGCCCGCGGGTTCGAGACCCGCCTGGGCAGCAAAACCTCATCTCTACAATAAATCAAAAAATCAGCCGGGCATGGTTGCTTATGCCTGTAATTCTGGCTACTTGGAAGGCTGAGGCGGAGGGATCGCTGGAGCCCAGCAGGTTGAGGCTGCGGTGGCCGGGAGCGGCCACTGCACTCCAGTCTGGGCGACAGAGTGAGACTCCAACTTAAAAAAAGAAAGAAAGAAAAGACACCCACTGAGTTGGTCAGTCAGGATGAAGTTCATGCACCTAGTCAAGAAGAGTTGTTGACCGGGATTTTAAAGAAGGGCTAGGAAGAAGACTCTGCTTCTCTGTTTTTAGCCAGAAATGCTCCGTATCCTATAGAAATCCTTTTGATTGCTACTTACAGCAAATCTGATAATGAAAAACAGGAGATCATTGTACTGTATGACAGAAGTTCTTCACGGGTGGATTTTGTGATTACAGCAACTGGTCTATACTGCATCAAGAACATAGGTTATTTATATCTTTTCCATCCCGCATTCTTAGCAAGTTGGGTTTTAGTTTTTGTTTGTTGTTTAATGGTGCTACTTCAGGCATCATATTCAAGGTCAATGCAAGAAGAAAGAGAAAGAGCTGATGCCAGCCACTTCTGCCCCTTCTATCAGGAAAGGAGAGACTTTTCCCACTACATATTATGGACCATACTGGGTCATCTGGTCACCCTTAGCTCTGATGGAGGCTGGAAAAATGAGTGGCTGTCTAAGAGGAAGATGATTGTCAGGACTGGTTTAGACCAGCCAAGGGTGAGCTGTTTATTATGACAAATAAAATTGAGATTCCATGAACAGGAAAGGAAGGAGGTTATTGGGTAGACAACTCTTAGTATCTGTCATAACCCTTTCCCATGCCAGACTTGGTGGCCCGAAGTGTGGTCTTCCTCTGGTGTGGGATGGGAACACCAATGGGCAGATGCTCCCAGTGCTGTACGTCTCTCCCTCTCTTCCTCTTCTGAACTAACCTCTCCTTATACACATAGCTAGTAATTTCCTGCTCACCTTCAGGCTTCTACTGAAATCATCTTCATAACCATTCCCGGCCCCCCTCCCAACATCCCTGCCCGCCCAGAAAGACTATACCTTCTCCATTGAATTGTTTGGGCACCTTTGTCAAAAATCAATTGGCCATAGACATAAGAATGTAAGGATTTGTCCCTATACTCTCAACTCTATTCTGTTCGCCCATGGAATAGTCAGGAAAATGGGACCAGTAGGAGATTATACACACACATATACACATGAATACACACACAGAGGGAAGGATCAAGCAAGGTTTACTGCAAGGAATTGGCTTATGCAACTGTGACAAGTCTAAAATTGTCAGGAGGGTCAAACTGAAATGCTCAATCCGCAGATGGAATTTCCTTTTCTTCAGAGAAGCCTTAGTTCTTCTCTTAAGGCTTTTCAACTGACTGACTCAGTCCTGCCCAAATTATCTAGGATAATCTCCTTACTTAAAGTAAACTGATTACAGACTTCCAGCCACATTTACAAAATACCTTCACAGCAAAACCTAGATTCAGTGTTTTACTGACCAACAGGGGACTATCACCTAGCCAAGCTGACACATAAAACACAAAAGCTCACGGTGTATCTGTTTATCCTTATACAGTACCACACAGTCTTGATTACTATAGCTTTGTAATAAGTTTTGATGTCGGAAAGTGTGAGTCCTCTTTTCTCTTCTTTTTCAAGATCGTTCTGGCTGTTCTCGGTCCTTTGCATTTCCATATAAATTTTAGGATCAGCTTGTCAATTTCTTTACCCACATTTATTTTAATATTAAGGTAAATTGGTAACGTTGAAATCTAATTCATGTAACTTAAGGGAGTGGGTGAAGGTGTTCTGCTTTACCTCTGTAGGGGAGAAAGGGAGATATCTTTTTTTACCCACCACAAGGCCTGTGACTGAGACCCCTGTAACAAAAAATGGATTAACAAGAGAAAAGTATAACACACTTATGTGATATTAATTTTGATGACATGGAAGCCTTCAGAAATGAAGACCCAAAGAAGCAGGGAAAATTTTATCTTTTTATGAACAGTCATATGGAAGTGTGATTAGAGAACAGAAAGATATGATCTCATGGTAATAAACTGGGGGAATTTAGCAAGGCCTGTTTATTCAAATTCTTCTCTGTGTCTTCAAACTTTTCCTCCAGTTATAGAAAGGACTCTTCTGGAATGAAGGTCTTATGACTTGCATTAGAGGGTCAGAGAATTCTGTTATAGCCTGTTTGAGGGGAGAGGGGCAGGAGAAGGGCAGAAAAACCTTCTCGCTTCTGTTTTTTTCTCAAATGTTACAGTGCCATATTTGGAGGTAGTATGTCTTGAACCTCATCATCTCTCAGAATCACTTCAGATTTTTCCTGTCTCCTACAAGCAACATTATATTCTGCCTGCCAGTGTGAAAGACTGAGATGAAAAACATTATGGGAATAGATGAATTAATATGACATCAATAAGCAATTTGAATTCTCATAGGTGGCTCAAGGCTGTAATCCCAGCATTTTGGGAGGTGAAGGCGAAGGATTGCCTGAACTCAGGGGTTCGATCGAGACCAGCCTTGGCAACTTGGTGAGACCTCGTCTCTACAATAAATCAAAAAATAAGTTGGCAATGGTAGTATGTGCCTGTTGTTCCAGCTACTTGTAAGACTGGGGCAGAAGGATCACCTGAGCCCAGCAGGTTGAGGCGGCAGTGGCCCTAAGCATGCCACTGCACTCCAGCCTGGGCGACAGAGTGAGACTCGGACTAAATAAATGAAGAAAGCATAAAAAGAAAAATTGGTATGTTCTACATTTGTTATTTGATGTGGTTATTGGTGACAAAACAAATGATAGTTTTGCATCTTTGGTGGAGTGGGGAGGGGCACCCAATGTAATCTCAACATCAATTCTTTGGTTACTCATAAACTTACTTTTTTTTTTTTTTTTTGAGTTGGAGTCTCACTCTGTCGCCCAGACTGGAGTGCAGTGTCACGCTCCCAGACACCACAGCCTCGACCTGCTGGACTCCGGTGATCCTTCCGCCTCCTTCCAAGTAACTGGAACTACAGGCGCACGCTACCACGCCCGGCTAATTTTTTAAAATTTATTGTAGAGACGAGGTCTCGTCAAGTTGCCCAGGTGGGTCTTGAACCCGCGAGTTCAGGCAATCCACTTGCCTCGGCCTCCCAAAGTGCTGGGTTTACAGGCTGAGGCTCCAAGCCCCGCCAAACCTACTTTTAAGACTTTACAAAGTCCCAAGCTCCTGAAGAGGCTTGTGGCTTGAGAAATAATCTAGGTGGATCTGAGTAAATCAGTTGAAAGACCTTAAAAGCAGAACCAAGGCTTCTTTTAAGAAAAAGAAATTCCATCTGTGGACTGAAGCTTCAGCTCATGCCTGAGCGTTTCAGCCTGCATAAGTGGAAGGGAGCCAGCCTGTCTTGCAGTAGGGCTGATGGCCCATTTGATAGATGACCTTTTTTTTTTTTAAATCAGGGTCTCACTCTGTCACCCAGGCTAGAGTGCAGCAGCACTATCACAACCCACCACAGCCTTGACCTCCTGGACTCAAATGATCTTACTGCCTCAGCCTCCCTGCCTCTGGGACTACAGGCATGCACCACCAGGGTTTGCTGATTTTTTTTTTTTTTTGTAGAGACGGGTCTCACTATGTTGCCCAAGCTGGTTTTGAACTCCTTGGCTCAAGTGCCTTGGCCTCCCAAAGTACTGGGATTACAAGTGTGAGCCACTGTGCCTGGCTAGAGGGTTGACACATTTTTAACATAAGTATCCAATGCTCATTTCCTGTCGTTTTGACTGGGCCCATTTTCTGGTCATTCCTGCACAACATCTGGCTGGTGAGGAGGAGCCGAAGTCTGTGCTCCTTCAGGACCAGAGGGTACTTGCAAGTCCCACTGATGATTGCAGCCTGCTCCATCTCCCATCCTCCCAGCTCAGTCATTTGTTCAGGTTTTCTGAGAAAGGATTTGAGGAACAATGAGTATTGTTAGTAGCCAGTTGCCTAGAAAGATACCTAATTAGCAAATGACCCTTTCAAGGCTTGCTCTGAAGGCTCCTCACCTTCACTTGTCACCTACTTTGAAAATTCTTGCAAGAGATGAAGCTGAAAGCCTTTCAGAGACAAAGAAACAGGGCTGTGGTTTATAGAGGGCTTTGATTTCTTTTTTTCTCTTTCGTATTCAATGATCAGATCCCCTTGAAAAAGAGATGACACTAAGACCCAGATTGAGGAGCTAAATGTCCTCTACTGCTGGAAAAATTTCACTTGCATCCATAGTTGATGTGGGGCCTTGGAAAGGAAATGGTACCGGGGCTATCTCTTCGGGTCCCCTCCTGCTGTGGGAGCTTTTCTGTCCTCTCAACAATAGCCTGCTTTTTCAAAAAGAAGAAAATGGTTACTCGTTGTTCTTTTTTTTTTTGAATCGGTTCTCCGTCTGTCACCCAGGCTGGAGTGCAGTGGTAATCCTGGCTTCCTGCAGCCTCAACCTCCTGGGCTCAGGTGATCCTTCCTCTTCAGCCTCCTGAGTAGCTGGGATTATAGGAATGCACCACCACACCTGGCTAATTTTTTTTATTTTTGTAGAGATGAGGTCTCACTAGGATGGTCTGGAATTCTTAGTCTCAAGTGATCCTCCTGCCTCTGCCATCCAAAGTGCTGGGATTACAAGTGAGAGTCACTGTACCTGGCCGGTTCTTGATTTTTACTTGAAGATAGGACACACTACATGATGAAAATCTGTCTCTTACCTCATTGTAAGTGAGTCAGACTTTTTTTTTCTCCTTATTTTTTATTTTAAAGATGTGGGGTACAATTCAGGGTTAGGTACATAGTTGGTCATTGTACAGGTAAAGTTATGGTAACCTTGTTGATGTTATGTGCCCCCCGCCCCACTGCCAATCCCTTTCTTACAGTATTATTTAAATGTTCAGGTTCAGCTTATGAGTGAATATGGGTAATACTCAGATCTTTGTTTCTGTGCTACATTCCTGAGTATTATAGACTCTAAATCCATCCAAGTTGCTGCAAAGTTCATAATTTTGTTTTTCTTTATGGCTGCATAATGTTCCATCATGTAAATGTACCACATTTTCTTTATCCAGTTCACTTTTGATGGGCAGCTACACTATACATACACTCACAGAACATACCAAAATCTGTTTAAGGACTCTCATTATGATTATTCATTTAAATATAAAAAGGCAGTTTGCTTTTCAGGGTAAAAATGGTCTAGGAAAAGATGTCGATTCCTCTTGAAATTCTCACACAAATGAGGCAAACCAGCCCCACACCTCCCCAGGCCAGTTTAAAATCAGCATGAATGCTGTGTAATCTAGCCAACAGGAATGATCCAGGTCAAGTATTAAGGGCTAAAATGGATTAGACAAAAGACATTCCCTTTGCAACAAGAAGGGAAAACTTCAACAGCGGGATTTATTCTTGTTATGGTAAAGGAAGTGGATTTACAAACTGTCTTGAGGCACACCCCTCCCTCAGCAACTTTCAGTTTGCTCTCCTCCTATGGAGAGGCCTTTTTTCCTCGCCCCTCACCCCACAAACTCCCCACCCCAGCCTCAGCTTCTGGAGTCCTCCCCAGGGTAAGAAGTTCAATTTAAAGGATCAGATGGAGGAGGCTTTTTCTTGCTTTTCAAGACTTGGTACCAGGCATCTCCCCAACAAAATGACAGACATTTGGGCACCTTCCAGGTTCCCATCACTCAGAGCCTAACAGTTTCAATGAGCCTGTGAAACATTAAGTGTTGCCTAGTTCTCTCTACCACAGCAGACAGACTGAGGGTCTGTCCTGGTGCCTGCATTTAGCTAGGAAATCTGAAGGAGAGAAATGCAGACACAAAGCATGAAACCCTAATGGGTTAACAGTAACTCCACTCCATTAACATACCTCACTGCACGGGCTTAGTCCTGGGCCAAGGTTAGCCTCACGGTGTTATAACTTTTATTGCAAAAATACATAATGGGCCAGGCACACGCCTGTAATCTCAACATTGTGTGCCGAGGTGGGAGGATTGCTTAAGGCCAGAAATTCAAGACTAGCCTAGGCAACAAAGCAGACCAGTTTCTACAAAAGACAAAAAAATTAACCAGTTGTGGTGGCACATGCCTATAGTCTCAGCTAGGTAGGGAAGCTGAGGTAGGAGGATTGCTTCAGCCCAAGAGGTCAAGACTACGGTGAGCCATGTTCATGCCACTGCACTCCAACCTGGACAACAGAGCAAGACCCTGTCTCTAAAAAATTATAATAATAAAATAAAAAATAAATAAACATAATGTATCTTCTAGGAGCTCAAAGCACTATGTAGAATTTATGAGTGTGTGTACATGCAAACATATATACTTTACATAAATACAAATACATATGAATATATAAATCTATGTAGTTATCAATGATTGCATTTGAATCACCCTTAAAATACTTAAATTCTCTGGGATGGAAATGCAAATGTGCTGCTGTATAATGCAGCATCATGGTTTCTCAAATTCAAGTGCCTTACAAACCTTTTTAAAAAGAAAAAGAAATCTCTCACTGGTTTCCAGATGCTAACTTCAATTGTGTTTATAATAATATTACCTAAACATGTATGAACATAAAACTAGTTATGTAGTCCTTATGTTGCTGTTCTTATTCAATTTTAAAACCAAAATAAATGCACTAATTACAAACAAATTGCAAAACCAGTAAAATTCAAATTAACAACATTAAATTAATGTTGGCATAATATTTTACTGAAATTGAAACACCATTTACAACATGAATAGGTTGCTGGCTGCCCCTCCACATTCTCTTGAGTCAGGCCTGATAGTACAACTACCTGAACTCCTTGAAAGCCTTTTTTAAACTAAATACCATAACTCATTGGACACGTTAGGAAATTATCCCTTTGAATAATAGCTATCATAATGATCTTTTCAAATGTGATATATACTCTATTCCATTTTTCTGATGCAGTTGTAAAAACTTGGTGTATAATTTATGTACTCAATCTGCCTGTGTTCTTAACTCATAGCTTAAAGCAGAGGGCTTCGATTACATGACAAACAATCACAGACTTTAATGTTCAAGCTGGGTGGTGAGACTCTATTAGATGTTATCATCCAGATGATTGTTGATGAAAAGATACAAACTCTGTCAAATATTTTAAGATGGTTTATTTTGAACCAAACTTGAGGACCTAGACCCGTGACATATGTCCCCAGGAGGTTCTGAGAACATGTGCCCACATCATGGTTGATTGTGGCTTGGTTATACACACCTTTAGGGCAGCAGAAGTTACAAAAACTATAAATCAATCCATGTGAGATTTTCATTGGTTTGGTCTGCAGAGGAGGAACATTTCTAAGTGGGTGGGGGGAGGGGGTTGTAGGTCATAGATGGGATTCAAAGATTTCTTGACTGGTAATTTGTAGTTTCTAGCTAAAGAATTTTTGAAATTAGTAGAGGAGATGTTTTGCTGAGATAAGAGGGCAGGAGGAAAGACTCTAGGTTTGTTGATATGTAAATGAACTTCTATATGTGACCGATTTTAGAGAGGATAGATAAATGTTGTTAGGTATCAAAATCACAGTAGGGCCTCCAAAATGTTAGACATGGCAGGAATGTCTTTGATCTGGTGCCAGGCAAAAGATGCAAAGAAGTTAGATGGGAAAATGTAATTTATTTAGAATGTAAATTAGAGAGAGAGAGAGAGAGAGAGAGAGAGAGAGAGAGAGAGAGAGAGAGAAGAGGAGATTCACTTCCCCAAGGTAGAGGAGGGGGTCCAAACCAGAAAATGTGGTCACTATAGCTCAAAGGGTCATGTGACCAGACCAGAGTTTAGCAAAGCAAAGGCAAATGGCTGCTCGAGGTTGAATACTTTTAAACTTTCCCTTTGATAGGGGCAGGTCATCAAGGTGTTTGGGTGGTAGTCTTTTTCACATCATCTCAAAAGGGCCAGGTAAGCACCGGTAATGACATTAGATGGTGGATGACAGGCAGATGGATGGGCCAGTCACATGACTATTGCCATGTTGATGGGGTCTGTGTCACAAAGGTCACAAGCTGGGGAGGGGTTGTAAAATAACTATCAATAGCTACCTCTGAGAAACCCTTCAGTCCTTGATTAGAGAGCAAGATAGGTAATGTTAAGAGAATGTGACAGAATTAGGCAACATCAAACAACTGTGCTGCAGTTTAAGGTTATTCCATTAAATAATTCCATTTTGGCATTACATCCCGAAAGGTTTTAGTCTTTTTGCCTCAGCATAACCATTAGAAAGCATTCAGACATTCTACTGCAGGACAAACAGCAGCCTATCCCATCCCCCTAGGCAAATCTCCTTCAGATACAAGATCAGGACAACCCAATCATTTATGGTTTAGCATAATAATCTCTAGTAAACTTTTAGGTTCCTTGTCAAGGCTGAAGATCAAAGATTACCCTTTGGCTGGCCAAAGTCATACGAGTTTGTGAGTTGCAAATGTCTGAGTTTGTGAATTGCAAATGTGGAACAAGTCTCTTGCAGAAATCCCCCCCACCCAGGGTTAACCTAATCAGCCCTTTGTGACCTACATGACATAGATGAGCCCCACCATGGCAGCAATCATGTGACTGGCCCACCCATCTGCCTGTTGTCCATCACCTGACATCATCAGTACCTGCACTTGTCTGCCCCTTTGTGATGACCATCACCCAATCACCTTAATGATCTTTCCCCATCTAGGGGAATGGTCAAAAGGACTCAACCGCAAGCAACCAGGGGCCATTGCCTTGCTAGACTCTGGTGTAGTCATGTGCTCTTTGAGCTGTGGCTGTTGCCATGCTTCCTGGTTTTGGCCTCGTTCCCTACCTTGGGGAGGTAAATCTTCTTTCTCCCTTCTCTCTCTCTAATTTACTTTTTTTTTTTTTTTTTGAGTTGGAGTCTCACTCTGTCACCCAGACTGGAGTGCAGTGGCCGCTCCCGGTCACTGCAGCCTCGCCCTGCTGGGCTCCAGCGATCCTTCCACCTCAGCCTTCCAAGTAGCTGGAACTACAGGCATGTGCTACCACACCCAGCTACTTTCTTAGCCATTTTGTGTGTTGCAATTCTTTGCATTTACTTGGATCTCTGGGTTGCCAGCATGCACCTCCAGCTTCCAGCCCTGGTGGTGCTGTGCCTCCCTGCACCTCTCTCCATCCACCCTCACCCTGTCCATACTCTAACACACCCTTTCAAGTCTGACAAGATTTCTTAAGTCTGAGACTTCCCAATAGGGACTTTGCAGGATCATAATATATTTTGATTTCCTTCTTCATTTGTTATGTGATGTTAAGGTTGGAAAAAAGACCTTAGTATATAGAGAAATAGGATAATAAAAAAAGATTAGATTTAATCTTAATGATCTTAATGAATATAATTTTATTGCTTCTTTTTTTGAGTTGGAGTCTCACTCTGTCGCCCAGACTGGAGTGCAGTGGCTGCTCCCGGCCACCGCAGCCTTGGCCTGCTGGGCTCCGGCGATCCTCTCACCTCAGCCTTCCAAGTAGCTGGAACTACAGGTGTACACTACCACGCCCGGCTAATTTTTTGATTTATTGTAGAGATGAGGTCTTGCCAAGTTGCCAGGCGGGTCTTGAACCTGTGGGCTCAGCAATCCACTCACATTTTATTGCATTTTAAAAAAATGATTGCCATCTATATGAGAATAAAAAGTCAACATTCTAAGAGTGCTTAAATGGCCCCTGAGAACATGTCCTTGAATCTTAATTTGAGAACTCTAAATAACTTTTACAGTCTAAGCAGTATCTTTGTCCCCAAAGTTTATTCACTTGCTGCAGGAGTGAGCATCTGAGTGAAGGAACAAAAATATTCTTCCTATATTACGAAGCAAGAATGTGGGTCCCAATCAAATAACTAGTCTTCGTTATTAAGCCAGTTAGTATTCTCCAGCTAATAGGTGGACTAATAGATCAGCCTCTTCTCCTTAAGGAGCTTACAATCTACTTGAGGAGACACACATATGCAAATTTTAATATTTGAAAGTACATATTCAAAGTTTGCTTATGAAGCTTCAACATTTCTTGGTCAACACACGAGGTTTATAATTTAGGCTTTGGAAACATTATCTGTTATTTGTGTTTGAATACATCATAAATCTTCAAGTCATATTATGTTCTTCTGTACTCTGAGCAATGCGATTTCTTCATGACACCATCAGTGGTTTGAAGTGGTTTGAAATGAGGAAACCTGAGAGTATTTGGACTACAACATAATGAAAAAAAAAAACAACCTTTGTCAGAATGATCTTGAAAATTATAAACACAATAGTCAAACAAGATTTTTGGGTGTTAAGTGTGTATACATATATATATCTTTTAGAAAAACAAATGAAAAATCTCCACAGTACAACTAGATATTAATATACTGGGGTGTCAAAAATAAGTTTATACATTTTAAGAGGTGTTATCTATGTATTACTTTCTGACAACAAATTGAATTACTATAGTAATTCAAAAAACTATATAGCAATATATAGTATAACCTTTGCTTAAAAGATGGTATTAATCAAATAAATGCTAACATCACCATGCAACAGGCAGGACTGTCAAAAAAAAATGGCTAAAGCATGGCTGTTGTTCAAGGAGCACAAGATCATTTTGAAGTGGTATTTGAAATTCGAGAATGCTGTGGAAGTATAATGACAATGAAGTCATGAGTATGCAACAGAGCCACCAATTGCCTAACAACTTCAGGCATTCTGTTAAGTCTGAGATGCATGGTCCTGTGTGTGATGTGCACGAGGGAAGATCTGCGAGGCCTCGCACAGCAACAAGTCCTACCGTAAGTAGCTTGCCATCATCAGAAGCATCTGGACGATGATGGTTACCACTTTGAGCACCTCTTGTCATTGCAGCAGTCAAACGTGACTGATTTTCATCTTTTGTTATTGGTATATATTGAATATTACAATTTTAATGCAGTTTTTTCCTTTTTAAAAATGTGTATACTTTTTTGACAACCTCTGTGTATCTGTAAAAGTTGTGTGGCATAAGAAATAAAAAGTATATGAAAGGAATGCGCACTTCTCATAAGTTTCAAAGAATGCACACTTCTTGTAAGTTTCAAGGTCTTTAAAATTAGAGATAAATTTACATACAATGAAAAGCCAAAATTAAGTAAAATTCAATCTAGTGATTTCTCTGAGAGAAAATGAGGGTACTCAGACTCTGTGATTAGGGAATTAGGTAACTGATATATTTGAATGTTTGTTCCCTCCAATCTCATGGGAGTATATTCCTCATGAATGGCTTGGTGTTATTTTCTTGGCAATGAGTGAGTTCTTGCTGTATTAGTTCGTTGGACATCTGGTTGTTTTAAAGAGTCTGGTGCCAGCTTTCTCTCTTTTGCTTCTGCCCTCACCATGTGATACACCTGCTCCCCCTTCACCTTCAACCACGATTATAAGCTTCCTGAGGTCTCACCAGAAGCAGATGCTAGAGCCAGGCAGAACAGTGAGCCAAATAAACCTCTTTTCTTTATAAATTACCCAATCTCAGGTATTTATAGCTATGCAAAATGTACTATTTTGCAAGTAATGTATAACGGGAACCCAAAACAGTGGACTGAGACCACCTGTTTGGAGGATGTTTAAATAAAATTACCATAAAACAGGAACAGCTTAATTCTATCAGAACTGCTGACAAATATCCAGTCACTGTTCTGCCTCAAACCTCTGTTCAATAAGCAATTGCAATCTTTGACATGGCTTGAGATAATCCAAGTCTTTCAACTCTGGGAAGACTCAGAATTAAATATAGAGAAGCATAAGAAGGCTCAAACTTGTAGTTTCAATATGTTTTAGTAAAAAGAAATCTGCATATTTGGTATTTTAACTACTTGAAATATTTAAGGGAATAACAAATTGGAGTAACTGATCAGCTTGTAATTACAGTATTAAAATGTGTGATTCACATGCAGAAGATTGAAACAAGACCCCTACCTATCATCATACACAAAAATAAACTCTAAATGGATCAAAGACCTATACGTAAAACCTCAAACTATAAGAATCTTAGAAAATGCTGGAATCACCCTTATGAAAATTGGAACTGGTAACCAATTCCTGATCAAAGCCCCAAGTGCCCATGCCATACGAGATAAGATAGACAAGTGGGACCTCATCAAACTGACAAGCTTCTGCAAAACAAAAGAAACCATCAGGAGAGTGGGGAGACAGCCCATGGACTGGAAAAAATATTTGCCAACTGTATATCTGACAAAGACCTACTGTCTAGGACCTACAAGGAACTCAAATATACCTTAAAGGAATAATCAGTCCCATTACAAAGTGGGCAAAAGACATGAATAGACACTTCTCAAAAGAAGATAGACAGGTGACCAACAGACACATGAAGAAGTTTCAGCCTCACTAATCATCAGAAAAATGCAAGTCAAAATGACATTGAGATATCACCTAACCCCAGTAAGAACGACCATCATTGTAAAACAAACAGCAACAGATGCTGGCGAGGATGTGAAGAAAAAGGAACAGTGGGAATGCAAACTAGCACAACCTCTTTGGAAAACAGAGTGGTAATTTCTAAAAGAACTAGACACTGACCTTCCATATGACCCAGCAATTCCTCTACTGGGAATATACCCTGAGTAACTCAAATCATTCTATAATAAAGATACCTGCACACACATGTTTATTGCAGCATTATTCACAATAGCAAAAACATGGAACCAACTGTGCTGCCCATCGAATTTGGACTGGACACATATACACAATGTGGTACATATACACAATGGATACATATACATAATGTGGTTCATATACACAATGGATACATATACACAATGTGGTACATCTACACAATGGAATATTATGCAGTCATAAAGAAGGAAAAACGTGTACTTCACAGCAACTTGGATGGGTTTAGAGTCTATCATACTCAGTGATCTATCACAGAAACAAAAAACAGCGTATCATAAATTCTCATTTTTAACTGGACCTTGAGCAATTATCATAATACTATAAGAAAGGGATTGGCAGCAGTGGGACACTGCCAGGATGGGGAGGGGGGACACAACATCAATAAGCATACCTGATTTCAAACCAGGCAAAGTGGGGACCAAAGGGAGGCCCAAACTTTACCTGTTCAATGACCACTTGTATACCTAATCTTGAATGGTACACCATATCTTTAAAATAAAAAAATTTTTAAAATGTGTAATTCAATAATTGATTTAGACTTGTGATTTTAAGTTGAAATCTAACTAAGGTTGTAAACAGCACTGAACTGTTTAAAGAAAGCTTAAAATCATCATATATGAACTAGTTTATTGGACTTACAAGAATAATTTGAGTACATAGGAAGTTTGGTCAGTCAGACAACTAAAGGACTTTAAAAGGAAGTCAAGTATATACATTAATTGTATTCTAAGATATTTAATTACAAAATTAAGTAAGTTTATTCAAAGGACAATTTAAAAAATGATTGTTCTAATTATTGGCTGATAAAAAGAATAATAAAAATGGTAAGCCAAACCTGAAAGCTTATGGAAGAGCTAGGTTTTTGAATTTATAATTTCTTTTTGTTTGTTTTTTTGAGTTGGAGTCTCACTCTGTAGCCCAGACTGGAGTACAGTGGCCACTGCAGCCTTGACCTGCTGGGCTCCGGCGATCCTTCCGCCTCAGCCTTCCAAGTAGCTGGAACTACAGGCACGTGCTGCCACGCCCAGCTAATTTTTTGATTTATTGTAGAGATGAGGTCTCGCCAAGTTGCCCAGGTGGATCTCGAACCCGCAGACTCAGGCAATCTACTCACCTCAGCCTCCCAAAGCGCGGGATTACAGACTGAGCCATCAAGCCCGGCTTGAATTTATAATTTTAACATATTAAATATCGTTTTAAAACTGAGTTTATCTTCTGAATAATATATTCTTCACTAGAAGGCAAAGGCAGAATCTTTAAAGGCAATAAGAAACTCACAATTTATACAATAAAAATGCTGCTTCTTTTACTTTTTATTTCAAATGAAAATATATGAGCAACTGTTATCTTAATCATCTCTGCAATTTTAGTACAATTGTGTTCTATTTTTATGCTACAAATGTAAAAAAAAAATTGAGAAGGCTTTGTGGAAATGTAAGAATATTGCCTATTACCTCCATTTCATAGTACTCGCCCCTAAATTGTGGCCTAATTGGGGTTGTCAGAGAAATGTAGTGCTCATCTTTCCAGATCTTAGAGAATGTGGCTGTCCCCAGTAATGTACTTGTATCATGGAGTGGGTAATGTGAAGTCTCACCCTTCCAGCTCGCCCCTCACTCCATTTCCATTACAACCCACATCCCATTTTAGCAGTAGAGATACTACTCTCAGAATCTGTTTGGGAAACAGCTATTGTTAGGAACTGAACTGTGTGGTCTCTTGCCCCTGCCCCTCACCCCATAAATTCATATGTTGAAGCCCAAATACCCATTGTGGTAGAATTTGGAGATTGCAATTGCTTATTGAACAGAGGTTTGAGGCAGAACAGTGACTGGACTTCATCAGTTAGATGAAGTCATGGAGTAGGGCTATCATGATGGAACAAGTCCTTAGAAGAAGAGAAACTAGAGAGTTTGCTTCCTCTGCTTCCTCTCTTTCTCTATTTCTCTCTACCATGTGAGGACACAGTGAGAAGGCTGCCATTTGCAAGCCAGGAAGAAAGCTCTTACCAGACACCTGAGTCAGCCTGTACCTAGATCTTGAACTTACCAGTCTCTAGAACTGTGAGAAAAAATTCCTGTTGTTTAAGTCACCAGTCTATGGCATTTTGTTATAGCAGCCTGAGAAAACTACGGCTCTTCTTAAGGACAATGCTTATGATTAATAAAAATAGAAAAGTAAGATATCAATTGCATCCAAAATTGGACTTTCTAATGACCAGTGTCAGTAATTGATTAGAGGACTGAGAGATAATGAAGATAATACATACTTTTTTCTACACTTTCCCATTGAATGGCTTATTTATAAACCTATTCCACACCAGACACTTGAATAGTAAGTAGATCTTTTCCAGATCAAACAAAAGGGTAATCTCAAACAAAAGAGAAATTGATGATTGAATTATGCAATAAATAGCAATTAAGTCCCCAATTTTTTTTTGAGTCAGAGTCTCACTCTGTTGCCTAGGCTAGAGTGCAGCGGCATGCTCATGGCCACCGCAGCATCGACCTGCTGAGCTCAGGCAATCCTTCTGCCTCAACCTTCCAAGTACTAGAACTACAGGCGTGCGATACCATGCCCAGCTTATTTTTTAATTTATTATAGAGACGAGGTCTCGCCAAGTTGCCCAGGTTGGTCTTGTCTTGGATCCCTGAGCTCAGGCAATCCTTTCCTTGGCCTCCCAAAGTGCTGGGATTACAGGCTTAAGCCATCATGCCCAGCCTGTCCCCAGTTTGTGCTTTGTCATGTACCTTTGCCCTCCCACCATGAACAATTTAGTTAGTATGTTAAACCCTATACCTCAACACTGGGCTCAGCCATGTGGCTTGACTGGCCATTGCAGTGTTGTAGAGAGGATGCAATCTGAGGCTTAAGTGGGCTTGTGCATTGGGTTTGCTCTTCCCTTCACTTCTGCTGTCGACATGGGACATGCTGAGGCTAGCCTGTTGCCAGACAAAAGTGTAATCACACCCAGTTCCACCAGCCTGAATCAACCCGCAGCTGGACCAACCCAGCTGGACCAACATGAGCAGAGCTACCTAGCTGACCTCCACATAGTTGCAGATGCATGAGCTGTCAATATAACATGACACACTGCGAATGTGAAAAACACGTGCCTTTCCTGGTCACTCCCATTACTAGAGGCAATGGATGATATTTATTTGCACGCCCTGATTGATACTTTCACAAAGAGAGTTAGAGCTGGTGTAAATTTAAACAACTATGAAAATATTGGGGCTCTAAGTTACTCTGCAAAAGTAGTATCCAGACCTGTTTAAATGATGATGGCCCTCAGATCCTACACAGAGTTATTTGAAGGTGCCCCTTACATGATGACATTCCTGTTTTAGTTCTGCCTAAAATCATTTTTGACGTCAGTTAATTATCATTCTGTTGGAAACATGGCTACTTTAACACCTTGGCTCTTGACAAACAGTCGTGTCTTCAGATCATCAATATAGGATCTGTGAGGCGATAGTAATGATGTGTCTTTCAAGAGCTGATGGAGGGACCCAAGTCAACAATGTGTCACATCGAGAAGTGGTTCTTTGTTATCTAAATTGGACCTAACCAAGCCCGGGAGAGCAATGTCTGATGAATGCACTTCTCCAGCTCCTAGATAAGAGAAGAAAGCCTAATAACTCTCTCACAGATGAGCATGGCTGCTTCCACTGCAGCCCTATGGATGGAAGAGAGTGACAGGGGCCAGAAGGAAGAGGCTGGACAGAAGACCCAGTAGGTGGCCACTACCTCCTTTTTTCCCAGGAGTCCCTTTCTCCCTGTAATGCCTTCTGTCTGATCTCATTCAGCCAATGGGGTTTCTCCTGACATCCTGCAGCATAAAAGATACCTGAACACGAATGTTGATCGCAGCATTGTTCACAATAGCAAGAACACAGAACCAACCATGCTGCCCATCAAAAGAAGACTGGATAAAAAAAATGTGCGTATATATACATGATGAAATATTATGCACCCATAAAAAGAACAAAATCATGAACTTTGCAGCAACCTGGATGGACTTAGAGTCTATAATACTAAGTGATATTTCACAGAAACAAAGAACTGAGTGTCACATGTTCTCACACATAAGCAAATCTTGAACAACTATTGTAATAGTATAAGAAAAGGATTGGCAGTAGCAGGAAACTGTAGGGGGGTTGGGGGCGGGGAGGTGGGATTGGCAGTACTAGAAATCTACCTGGGGAAGTGGGGGTACACCTCATCAACAAGGGTAACTACATAATGAATATTTGTATACTGAATGGTAAGGAAAAGAGAGTAAGAGTTGACAAGGGGTGTGCTGTGTGCATGACCAGAGGATGAACCTGGACATCTTAGGCTTTGGTGGCTTGGCTACCCACCCGGGACAAGGAAAGTAAACCAAATGTTCTGTAAACCAGGTGTTTTCGGCTGAGCATTTGGCTTATTGGGAAACTGGACTCGGACCCTAGCCAAGTGTGAGTTCATGAGTACTGAGTTAATTAATTGATGCCCATGCCATTAGCAAGCGGGGTGTCCTCTTTGTCTGAACACAGCATGGGAAAGAGCAGCAAGGGAGAGATGGAGATTTAGATTCTGGATTGGGCGATGCTGTCTCCAGTGCTGACCTCATCTGGGTGATGAGAATTTCCCCGAGATAGGATTGTAGGACAGTGGTAAAAAGTGTTTCCCCTCTTTTCCTTTTTTTCCCCCTCCTTACTAATATATGTTTCTATATCTAAATAAAGCTGTTTAATTTTCTTCTGCTGGCGTATGGTGATATTCTTTGCAGATCGAACCCAGTTAATATTAGACTGTGCATGGCAATACAGTAAGATTCCTTGCTGTCACATATACCTAACCCTGAATTGTTCCCCACATCTTTAAAATAAAAAACTTAAAAGTTAAAAAAATAGGCTTTCTGAAAAAGCAGTTTTAGGCTCACACCAAAATTGAGAAGTTAGAGAGATATCCTCTGTCCCTTTTGCCCCCACACATGCCTCCCCCACTGTCAACATCCTCCATCAGAATGGCACAAGGTTAATGAGCCTACACTGACACATTATCATCATACAATATCTGTAGTTTATGTTAGGGTTCACTCTTGGTGTTGTGCATGCTGTGGGTTTTGGCAAGTGTACAATGTATCCACCATTGTAATATCATACAGAGTAGTCTTACTGCTTTAAAAATCCTCTGTGCTTCACCTTTGTATTCCTCCCCCTCCTAGACATGGATCTTTATAAGGTCTCCATAGTTTTACCTTCTCCAGAATGCCACATAGTTGGAATTGTACAGTGTGGAGCCTTTTCAGATTGGCTTCTTTTACTTAGTAATATGCATGTCTTTTCATGACTTGAGTGCTTATTTGTTTTTAGTGCAGAATAACGTTCCATCATATGGATGAACCACAGTTCATTTATTCATTCGCCTATTGAAGGACATTGTAGCTGCTTGCAAATTTTGGTAATTATTATTTTTTTCAGTTTAATTAAAAGATATTTTATTAACAATGTAAAATGTTAAATATTTTTACGATCTGGCTAATTCCAGCATGCCCTATAAGATTTAACACTATGCTGATGTGCAGACACCATGCTTCAGGTTTCAATTAGAACAAAATGTAATAATATTTGATTTTATATTTTAGGATAATTGTATCTGTTACTACACCATTTCCTAACTGGATTACTTCATTCTCCAAGAAGCTGAAAAAGACACCATTGAATCAAAGGAAATTAGTTGCCCATATGCATTATACAAGGGTATTAGGATTATTATGTATTTACAAAATTTAAGTACTTTTCATATGTGTTTTTATAAATTAAGATGTTTTTACGCTGAAGCTCTTAGATTCTGAGAGAATGGAAGACTAAACGTCAATGGGTTCAGAGAAAGCAATAGGTGAGGTGATATATGTTTGTCTATAATATTACTTCTAAGGATATTAATAGATTGGATTTTTGAACACAGTTTTGCATTTTTAAATAGATTTCTAAACATAGACTTCTTTTATATGCGATAAAGTGTTAACACGCGATCAGTAAGAGCTATAGATATACTATCATATGTGAAATAATTTCTCTGTATAATCCATTTTTAAAAACCCTTAAATAATTTAAAAATCAAAATTCTTGCATCTGTCATCGCATAGTTTGAAGCAGACACGCGCAATGTCCGCTTTAAAAATCCTTTTAAAAACAGCCTGCTTTTTGAATCTGTTCTTTTTTTCTTGACGGCAGCTGCTTTCAAGTGTAAAATCATTTAAGAGGGCAGGGGAGGTAGTTAAAGTAATAAGGAAGCATAGAAAACATAGTCAAAAACCAATAACTGTGTGGTTCAGCTGTCTGGAGGTCCTTGGCTTTGGTGATTTTTTTCAGGTGTTCTCAGTGGGTTTTCAGGAGAAGCCGCCTAGCTTAACACGAGACAACACTGCCCAAAGAACCCTCTCTTCCGTCTTCGAGCCAGGGAGTAGGGAGTTAGATTCAGAAGGCTGCTGTCATCTTGATTTTTCAGTGGTAAAGGTATAGTTTCCCTGGGTTTGCTGAAAAGGTTTTTCATTTCTCACGTCTCTTTCAGTATTCTCAATGTCTGCGGAAACCTGCCAGGAATGTTGCTGACGAGCGACAGGGGATGATGAGTCCTCCGCTATAGCAGGTGTTTCAGCACTCTCTTCAATTTTGCAATCCAAACTCTTGGTTCCCCCACCAGGTTCTTTTCCTTTTCGATGAAACTGAAGGGACCCCAACAGACATATGGATTTTAGCATCTCTGTTGTATACATTTCTAAGCAGCACTGCAGCTGGATGTAAAGACGACAGATTTCTGGATGGATCTCACCATCTTCTGGACCTGAGATGGCAGCCAGTTTTTGGTGTGCCCCACGGGCCATTTCACAACCTTTGGTTCTTGTCTTGTGCATTTCCGTCCGGAGTGAGGGGCAGCTGACCGAGACGTCCCCAATAGAAATGACCAACTCTCGGAACAGGGCCACTTGCGTGTTGAACTCTTGGACAAGCATCCTGCAGTCGTCCGGGGCTCGTTGGGTCTTGTGGGCGCTCTCGGAGCCGCCCGCTGCTGGGTCTTGCTGATGTGAAAGATCGAGGAGCGGGTGGACGGGCTGGGGTGCTTTTGGTGCAGAACGCATGCATACACATCCACCAAGCCCAAGCCGCTAGTGCAGGGCGCCCCGCGCGGGCGGCCGGGTCGTTGCCCTGCGCGCCGCCGCCAAGCAGTCGGAGCCGCGACCGAGGCGCGCCGCTCACAGGGCTGGGGCTGGCTGCGCAGGTGTAACCTTCAGGAGAGTCGAGGAGGCGCTGGCTGTGCCGTGCAGCTTAGCTTCCACTAGCAGCGAGAAACAGGCACGATCGAGTTCTGCTCAGCAGCCTGGCCGGCCTGTCGCGGGAGCTGGGCGCTGGCGCGGGCTGGCAGCGCCTTCCTCTCGGCACGGACAGCAAGGCTGGGCGAGAAGACAAATTTTGGTAATTATTAATAAAGCTGCTATAAACATCTGTGTGCAGGTTTTTGTGTAGACACAAGCTTTCAATTCATTTGGGTAAATACTAATGAGGGTGACAGCTGAATTCTATAATCAGAGTGCTTTTAGTTTTGTAAGAAATGGCCAAACTGTCTTCCAGTGTGGCTGCACTATTTTGCACTCTCAGCAGCCATGAATGAGTTGCTGTTTCTCCACGTCCTCACCAGCACTGGTTTTGTTTTGTTTTGTTTGAGTTGGAGTCTCACTCTGTTGCCCAGACTGGAGTGCAGTGGCCGCTCCCGGCCACCGCAGCCTCGACCTGCTGGGCTCCGGCGATCCTTCCACCTCAGCCTTCCGAGTAGCCGGAATTGCAGGCGCGCTACCACGCCCGGCTGGTTTTTTGATTTATTGTAGAGATGAGGTCTCGCTGCCCAGGCGGGTCTCGAACCCGCGGACCCAGGCAATCCATTCACCTCAGCCTCCCAAAGGGGCAGGATTACAGGCTGAGCCACCGAGCCCGGCAGCATTTGGTTTTATATTTTGGGTTTTGGCCATTCTAATAGGTATGTGGTAGTACCTCATTGTTGTTTTAATTTGCAATTTCCTAATGCCAGGTGATATTGAGCAGCCTTTCATATGCTAATTTGCCATCTGTATGTCTTCTTTGGTGAAATGACTGTTCAGGTCCTTTGTCCGTTTTTAAATTGGATTGTTCGCCTTTTGTTGTTGAGTTTTAAGAGTTCCCTGTATATTTTGAATAACAGGCTTTTAGCAGATATGACTTTTGCAACTATTTTCTCCTCATCTGTGGCTTGTCCTTTTGTTCTCTTGACAGTATCTTTCACAGAGCAGAAAGTTTTATTTTAATAAAGTCCAACTTATCAATATTTCTTTCCTGAATCATGTCTTTGATGTTGTATTCAAAAATTTATCATCATGCTCAAAGTCATCTAGATTTTCTGTGTTCTGTTCTGGGAGTTTTGTATTTGTGCATTTTACATTTAGGTCTGTGATCCATTTTGAGTTAATTATGAAAGGTGCAAGGTCTGTGTCTAGATTCTTTTTTTTTGCATGTGAACTTTGCACATTTTTAAATTGGGCTGTTTTTCTTGTTTACTGTTGAGTTTTAAGAATACTTTATATACTCCAGCTATAAGACCCTCATCTGACATGTAATTTGAGAATATTTTCTCCCATTATGTGGGTTGTCTTTTCATTTTTTTGACGGTGTACTTTGAAGCACAAAAGTTTTTAATCTTAGTAAAGCTCAATTTGACTAGTTTTTTCTTTTGTCACTTGTGAATTTGGTGTTGTAGCTAAGAAATAATTGTCTAATCCAAGATCAAGTAGATTTATTCATATGTTTTCTTCTAAGAGCTTTGCAGTTTTGGCTGATATTTAGGTCAATTACACATTTTGAGTTCGTTTTTATGTATGATGGTTCAACTTCCAACTTCATTCTTTTGCATGTGGGTATGAAGTTGTTCTGGCACAATTTATTGAAAAATTATTTTTTTCTCTTGTCTTGGCACCCATGTACCTTCACAATCAATCAAGACAACTTATTTCTGGACTCTCAGTGATATTCTATTGATTTGTATGTCTGTCCTCATACCAGTGTCAGATTATCTTGATTACTACAGCTTTGTAGCAAGTTTTGAAATTGGAAAGAGTGTCCTCTACTTTTTCATCTCTAAGATTGTTTTGGTTATTCTGAGTCCCTTGAATTTTCATATGAATTTTAGAATTAGTTTGTCAATTTCTGCAAAGAAATAACTTAGGATACCGATAGAGAGTGGGTTGAATCTGTAGATCAGTTTGAGAAGTAATGCCATCTTAATATTACATCTTCCAATTTATAAACATAGAATGCTTTTTTGTTGATTTAAGTCTTTTTACATATTTTTCAATAATGTTGTATGGTTTTCAGTCTAAATTTCACACCTTTTAAAAAATTATTTTTGACGTTATTTTAAATGAGATTGTTTCCTTAATTTCATTTTTGGATGGTTCATTGCTAGTATTTAGAAACATAAATTGACTCTTATATCAACAGATCTTATATCCCAAAACCTGGCTGAACTCACATATTAGTCCTTGTAGTTTTATTTTTTATGGATCTTTTCCACTTTGTACTACTCTCCTACTTTTCTCTCAATTATAGCATCTCTAATCATTTTTTAGTTTCTCTAACATGTAACTTTCCCTTGTCACAGGGCCTTTGCACATGCAGTTTCCTCTGTCTGGATCTCACTCTTCTTCTGATTTCTCTCACCTGGTGAATTCATCTTTCACTTCTTTCTCCCTGAGCTGCCACCACCTTAGTCCACATGTCATCCCATTTTGCAAGCCCTCCTAATACCATGTTTCTCTTCAACATTTACTTAGCTATTGCCCTCCTTGTGTTATATTTTGACAAAGTCATTTTCCAGTCAGATTATCAGCCCCTGTTTTCTCACTATTACAATTCTTAGCATCTACATAGTGCCTGGCACTTAAAAGAGATACTTAACAAGAGAAAGAAGGAAAGAAAGAAAGAAAGGAAGGAAGGAAAGAAGGAAGGAAGGAAGAGGGACAGAAAGAAGGAAAGAAAGAAAGAAAAAGAAAGAAAGAAAGAAAGAAAGAAAGAAAGAAAGAAAGAAAGAAAGAAAGAAAGGCCGGGTTCGGTGGCTCAGCCTGTAATCCCAGCACTTTGGGAGGCTGAGGTGAGTGCATTGCCCGAGCCCGCGGGTTCGAGACCTGCCTGGGCAGCAAGACTTCATCTCTACAATAAATCAAAAAATCAGCCGGGCGCGGTAGCGCGCGCCTGTAGTTCCGGCTACTCGGAAGGCTGAGGCGGAAGGATTGCCAGAGCCCAGCAGGTCGAGGCTGTGGTGGCTGGGAGCGGCCACTGCACTCCAGTCTGGGTGACAGAGTGAGACTCCAACTCAAAAAAAAGAAGAAAGAAAGAAAGAAAGAATAGTTAGCACTGGAAAATACAGCCATCGTTAAGAAATTTGGGAGTGAAATGGGGGCAAACTGAGGGTGGGGCACATACCACATACTATCTGTGTAATCAATTTGGCCTTCTGGATAATTACATTCCAGAATGAAATGTGATTGTCTTGAAAGAGCAGAGGCACTGAGGCTGTAGCCAGTAACATTTCTTTTTCTTCCCCTGCTGCTTCTTCCTTTTCTTCCTCCTCCTCCTCCTAATTCCTCCTCCTCTTCCTTCCTCCTCCCTCTTTTTTCTTTCTTTCTTTCTTTCTTTTTTTTTTTTTTTTTTTTTTACTATTAAAGCTCCCTGCTTTGTGGTGGGAAACCTGGAAAGAAAAACCCAGCCATCTGAGTCATTTGTAAATGAATAACTACAGTCTGATTTCATGTTTGTTTCTTACCTTTCCTGAGGTACAGCTGACTTACAGGGGTGGAGGAGTCAAGGAAAGGGGAGTTGAAAGGATCTATTTATTTTCCTTGCCAAATTAACTCACACTGACAACAGGGAAATCTGCAATCAGCTGCTTCAGTGACTAGCAAGAAAAATATTACCTTGGAGCACTCTAACAGAAGACATAATCTGTGTTCTAGTGGTCTTAAAACAGTGCTCTACAGCCTTCCGATTATTGTCCATCATGAATGCTTTCTAAATTATCAGTGACAACAGTTGGAACATGGTTGAGTTTTGTTTTGCTTTTTTTTTTGCGTTGGAGTCTCACTGTCGCCCAGACTAGAGTGCAGTGGCCACTCCCGGCCACCGCAGCCTCGACCTGCTGGGCTCCGGCGATCCTTCCGCCGCAGCCTTCCAAGTAGCTGGAACTACAGGCGCATGCTACCAGGCCCGGCTAATTTTTTTTGATTTATTGTAGAGATGAGGTCTCGCCTGCCCAGGCGGGTCTCGAACCCGCGGGCTCAGGCAATCCACTCACCTCAGCCTCCCAAAGGCGCGGGATTACAGGTTGAGCCACTGAGCCCGGCTGCTTTTTTTTTTTTTTTTTATAGTCAGGGACTCACTCTGTTGCCCAGGTTGGAGTGCATTGGCACGATCATGGCTCACTGCAGCCTCTAACTCCTGGGTTCAAGTAATCATCCTGCGTCAACTTCCTGAGTAGCCACCATGCCTGGCTAATTATTTTTAAATTTTGTGTACAGACAAGCTCTCACTGTGTTGCCCAGGCTGGTCTCTAACTCCTGGACATAAGTGATTCTCCTGCCTCAGCATCGCAAAGTGCTTGCAATGCAGCCATGAGCCACTGTAGCTGGTTGTTTGTGTTTGGTTGGTTGTTTTTTCTTGATTGAAATACTCTTCATACCTCATCAACAAGGGTACCTGCATGATCAATGTTTGTATACCTAACCCTGAATTGTACCCCACATCTTTATAATAAATAAATTTTAAAAAAAGAAAAAGAAATACTCTTAAAAGACTGGGCTGGACTCTGGTACTTTAGTGGCGATATAAATCCCATGGAATCAGATGAAAGGCTGAGGGTGGCGTAGAACGCTGGGAAGAGCAGCTCGGGAAAATGGAGTTCACTGAGGTGGGCCCACGCCTTGCTGGTGTGTGATGAGCTTCCTGACCTTTCCTTGGAATCCGTGTTCTAGTTTTCAGGCCAGACGCAAGGAAAATGTCTGCATGTAGAGAAAGACGGTTGGGAAGTAGACCTTTTCTCCTCTGAGCAGTAATTTAGGTGTGCCTTACACATTTGAAAAGAGGTTCTACTCCACGGGTTTCAAGGCCTTTTAGATATGGTGACACATTTGATAATGAATCTATAAGACCATCATGGTAGGTACCACGCTACCTTGTATCTCCGTTGCTTACCACAGTGCCTGGATTAGGGTAGGGGCTCAGAAAACCTGGACAGAATGTCTTAAGTAAGACAATGCTCACCAAACTAATGTTGCAAATTAATTTCACAGCCCTGTGAACTAAGCTCATTTCCTATGTTTTTAATTTTATCTTAATGTTCATCTCCACTTCTGTCTTCTATGCCACAGGGCACAAATAGAGTACTTAATCTTTAGTTATTTGAGGTAGGTAATTATTATGAATAAATTCCACAAACAAATCAAAGAATTGGTCTGCTGTCAATAAAATAAAATTTGAAAGAAAATGATTCAAAAGTAGAAAACATACATTACTAGATGTTTTCTAGCTTCCTTGTTAAAGGAAAGTTTAAAACACATGGAGTTTATATTGAAACGAGAATGGAAAGTAAGTTTATGAAAGTATAGTTCTCAAACACATTTACTTTCTTAGACTAATAGATGAAGCTAACTACCACTTAAGAGTGGCCCTCTCTTATCTTCCTCCTATTTCTGAGTTCCTCTATAATAAAGAACAAAATCACAATTTGAGTTTTTTCTCCTGAACTTTTCTAAACCCTGTCAGGAATATTGATTTTCTAAACCCTGTCAGGAATATTGATGTGAGTTCTATCTTAGACTTGAACTTGCTGAGGACTCATGGGCAAGTTTCAGTTGCTTCCTAACAAAGTTATCTGGGACAAAATGGTAAAAGACCTCTAAATCAGGATGACTTGACTTGACTTCAAGAATTTGCATCTCTAAACGGGTCAAGATCAATGAACTCGAATTTCCTTCCTTAGATTTCCTCTACTCTCAAAGTGCTGCCTGTTATTTTTATTCTATAAATATTAATTTAGCTTTGACTGTAGTACTCTTCTAGATTCTGGGAAAAGAGGAATGACTAAGGCCAAAGCTTCTGTTCCTATGGAATTTGTGTCCGGGTAGAGCTTATGATTTCCCCCACAGTAAAATGAAATAAAAGCTGTACATGTCTCATAGAGTGCTCTGAGGATTCAGTGACAGGATGGGAAAGGAGGTGAAAGGCAGAGAAAAATTGAGAGAGAAAATATTCATTGACTTTTCCAGGATCTTGGCTATAAACAAGAGGGGACCCCAAAAAACTAGAATTTATTTATTAGAAAATAGTGTATTTATTCTTACATGTTTAAACTTCAGTCACCTTCAAAGTACTCTTTGATGCAATACACCTATCAAGACACTTTTCCACTGCTCAAAACAGTTTTTGAACTCATCAATCTTGATTCCTTTTACTGCTTCTGTCTTTTGTTACATCTCTTTCATATTGGCAAAAATGTTTCCCTTTGAGGACATTTCTTCATCTGGGGAAACAAAAGAAAGTGGAATGGGGGCAGGATGGGGTGAAGAAGAAGGGTGAGGCACAGGTGTCATGCTGGCTTTTTTAATCAAAAATTGTGGAACACTCAACGCAATGTGGGCAGGTGAGCTCATAAATCACCCATCATGAAATGGGCAAACGTGCTGAAGAAGCTCCAAAAAAAAAAAAAAAAAATCATTGAAGCCAAATGCAGCCTCTCCCAACAACGCTAGCAGGTACACCGATGCTGATGGGTTCCTGGAACACTTAGCTATCGTGGGAACCCTGTACTACAAGGGGCCTGCTCTCCAAAAAAATCATTTCATTTTTTGGGGGGTCCGCTCTCATTTCGACCTGAACGTATGTAGCATATGAATATATAGCCATTCTATTAGGATGCAGAAATGAATGTATGATTTTAGGCTGCAAGGAAGGAAGTGGTAAAAACAAAAAGTGTTGAAAACATGAAGGAGAGGAAAAGAATGCAATCAAGGGGATAGGAGAGATTAACCATGATCTGGGAGCAGAGCTGTGACTCCGGATGTCACGGGAAGAAGTCTTGAGTGGAGAGACTGAAAGTATACTTATTTAAGCAGGCCCTGGATAAGTGACATTTATAGTGAAGGGTAATACTTTGTGATGCCTCTGAGACATTTACCTTGCTAATTTATATGGTATGAAGCTTTTTATCATGGAAGTAATTTAAAGACCCATAAAAACAGTACATCAGTGTTTCTCAAAGTTTAACCCCAAGACCTCCTGCATCAAATCACCTTGGTACTTGTTAAAGCTATGTGCTCCTAAGCCCCATACCTGGTGCCTCACAGTAGAATTTCTGGAATGTGGACTTAGAAAGCTTTCCTTTTTTGTATTTTGGTAAAATACACTTAACATAAAATTTACCGTTTCAAAGTATAAACTCAATAACAAGTAGTACATCCACAGTGTTGCAAAACTCTCATTACTAGCTAGTTCCAAGAATATTTTGTCACCCCAAAAGGAAAGCCCATTAAGCAGTCACCCCTTACCTCCCCCCGCCCCAGTCTCTGTTAACTACCAATCTGCATTCAGTATCTATGGATTTTCTTATTCTGGATATTTTCTACAAATGGAATTATATGATATGTGACCTATTGTTCTAGCTTCTTTCACTTAGCGTAAGGACTTCAAGATTCATCCATTGGTATCATAAATCACAAATCACATTATTAGGACTGAATAATATTCCATAGTATGAGATACAGAATTTTGCTTATCTAGTCACCAAATAATAGATTATCTAGGTTGTTTCTTCCTTTTGTCTATTGCGAATAGTTCTTCTATAAACATTTGTGTACAAGTGTCTGTTTGAACTCTTGTCTTCCATTTTTTTGTTTGTATACCTAGAAACAGAATTAGTGGGCCATATGGTATTCCAGTGTTTAACTTGTTCAAGAAATGCCAAAATGTTGTGTACAGTGGTTGTACCACTTTACATTCCCACCAGCAACATATGTGGCTTCAATTTCTGTACATCTTCATCAACACTTGTTATATTCCATTTTTCAAATTATAGCCATCCCTAAGTGAGTGTGAAGCAATATTTTATTGTGGTTTTGACTTGCATTCCCTAATGTCTAATGACATGGAACATCTTTCCATGTACTTTGGCCTTAGTATATTTAGTTCTATTCAGATCCTGTGCTAATTTTTTAACTGGGTTTTTTAATCTTTTTGTTATTGAGTTATGGGAGATTTTTATTTTTTATTTTTTCTGGATACTAGATCCTTGTCAGGAGTACGATTTGCAAATATTTTCTTCCATTCTTTTCACTCTGTTGATAGTGTCCTTTGATGAACAAAAGTTTTTAATTGTGATGAAGTTCAATTTATCTATTTTTTCTTTTATTGCTTATAGAAAACCATCCAAGTTGATTATGATTTTTATGATTATAATTGTTACACTGAAACAACCAGTCTTGCATTGAAAGTATTACCAAAATATCTGTTAAAGATAAAATATTTATAATAGCTGGAGTTGCTTTAAGTGTGCATATTTAAGAGTACCAAAGAAAGTATGCCATTTATTCACCTGTGTTTTTCAATCAAAACATACTTTTGTTAGCATAAGTATCGTTTCAACATTAATTTTGATTATAAATAAATATGATACACTATTTAGAAGGGTTAAAACAAAAATAAAAAGTTTTTAAGTACAAACAGTTTAGCCACCATTAATTACCTGTTATAGTTTAATTGGTATAAACATTTACTTTTATATAATCTGTTTGTAATTCACTCACCAAAAATGTATTGAGCATGTACCATATGCAGGACAAGGTGTCAAGCACTCAAGATAGAAAGATAAAGACATGATCTGTTTCCTGAATCTCACAGTCTTCCAGGACATGAAAACATGGGAGTGTAGGGGAGGGAAGGACACACCTCATCAACAAGGGTACGTGCATAATCAACATTTGTATATCTAATCCTGGATTGTACCCCACATCTTTAAAATAAAAAAAATACAACAACTCAAAAAATAACAGCTGCTGGAGAGGGTGTGGTGAAAAGGGAACACTTCTACACTGTTGGTGGGAGTGTAAACTAGTGCAAACTCTGTGGAAAGCAGTGTGGCGATTCCTAAAAGCTCTAAAAATTGGCCTTCCATATGACCCTGCAATCCCCCTACTGGGAATATACCCTGAAGAACACAAATCACTCTATAAAAAAGATACCTGCACATGTTTGTTTATCGCAGCGTTGTTCACAATAGCAAGAACCAGGAAACAACCATGCTGCCCAACAAAAGAGGACTGGATTAAAAAAACGTGGTACATATACACGATGGAATACTATGCAGCCATAAAAAAAGAACAAAATCATGAATTTCGCAGCAACCTGGATGGAACTAGAGTCTATAACACTGAGTGACCTTTCACAGAAACAAAGATCCGAATATCACATGTTCTCACTCATATACTGGACCTTGAACATCCAATGTAATACTATAAGAAAATGACTGACGGTACTAGGAAACCATGGGGGGGAGGGGGATGGGATTAACAGTAGCAAATATCTGTCTGGGGATGGGAAAACACCTCTTAGCAACAGGGTGCCTGAATGAAACGTAATTGTACACCTAACCCTTAACTGTACCCCACAAAACCATAATAAAAAATACTGATTAATGAAAAAAAACAAAAAAATAAAAAACATGGGAGCAGAAAATATCATACTACACAGGAAATTTCTATAAGAGAAGGAGGCCAATGTCACAAAAGGAAAAATTCCAAACTGTATTCTTTAAGTAATAGAAACTCAAAAGAGGTGTTTGGACAAGGGAATTCCATACTAATTACATGTTTCAAAATATCATTCTGGCAGCAATGAAGCAGTGCAAGAGTAGACTGTGATGTCAGTAAGCATGGGTATTTTGGCAATGAATTCTCCCCGTGTTGTTGTGTTCAGCCCTTAGAAATATTCTAAAATGCTTCAGATGTTGATATGAGGTGGGTGTTCTTAAATGTTTATTATAGAAAGTTTCAAACATATATAGAATCCTTCCTTGTACCTTCAGCACAACTTCAACTGCTGTCAAAAACAGGGTGGGTCTCCTTTCATCTAAGCCTCAACCCCCCTTTCCCAGGTATTTTGACTCAGGTTTCAGGCATCATATTATTTCACCTGTAAAGATTTTTTTTTAAATGAAACTCCAACACGTAAGAACTCTTTTATAAACTCTATCTCCATACTGTTATCCTGCCTAAATAAGGTTTATAATAATAATTTCTTAATGGTATGAAGTTTTTAAAACACAAGGATTGATAAATATTCACATATAAGATATTGTCTTATTTCCTACAAAGAATTTTTTTCCTTAATATGTTTGGTAGGGGATTTATGGGTGATCAAGTTTCTTTCGTTTTTTTTTTTAGACAGAGTCTCACTCTGTCACCCAGGCTAGAGTGCAGTGGCACCATGATGGCTCACCACAGCTCAACCTCCTGGGCTCAAGTGATCCTCCCACCTCAGCCTCCCCACTACTGGAACTACAGGCACATGCCAACATGCCCAACTAATTTTTTATTAATTAATTAATTATTATTATTATTATTTTGTAGAAATGAGGTCTCACTCACTATTTTGCCCAGGCTGGTCTCAAACTCCTGGGCTCAAACAATTGTCCCACGTTTGCCTCTCAAGGTGTTGGGAATATAGGCATGAGACACTATGCCCAGCCTCAAGTTTCTTAAAAACCAAAATGATGCTTCTTAAAATACACACAAGTTACAAAGCTCCCAGAGCCAGATTAGTCATTAGCTCATCTACTAAGTGTTTTTAGCAGGGAAGTTTCTGCTTTATTTGTTACACTCATAGTTGAAAATAATGTGTATAAACTGAACTGTTGAGAGGTTTTTTTCTCAGTAATAATTCCTCACATTGGTGTTGTGCCTTAAATATTCCAAAGTGTGTTCCTGCCTATTATCTAGTAAACTTTGTGAATTCTACTGTTCAAAGATGTCTCCTATCTAATGCTTACAATTGTTATCAATTTTACTTTGTTGTGGCTTTGGGGCTTGGAAAAAAAGAAACAACAGTATATGCAAAAATCCTCTGCTTGTGAGCCAAGAAAGACTTTGTAGTCAAGCCTGCATGCATGATGAAAGGAAATCAGTGTAACATCTCATCAGTTACAACATACTTAATTTTCTACAGCATGGGAATATTTGGCATTTATGCACACACACCACACACACACACACACACACACACACACACACACATAAAGATTTTAAATCCATGATTATTATAACTCAGTATTTTTCATGGGCTCAAAACCCACCCATAAATTTCCTGAACTTCTTAGAAGGTACTGTAGTAAGATTAAGAAACATGACAATGAATTAGGACAGGGTTTGGGGTTGAAATATCTTAATTGATGTTTTATCCTTTTTTTTAAAATCATTTCCTCCATTTCTGTTACCATTCTCAGACATGCACTAGACAAGGTTATCTTCAAAACATTCTGCAGCAGAAGAGCTTGGTAACCAAAGAGATTGACACAAGTGGGATATTTAATACAGATTCTTATTCTTTACTCCTAAAATATAGAAAACGTAAGTGCTTTTAAAACATAGTGAAAACCTGCCCCTTGATTAGAAAGGAAAAAAGAGGTCAAGTTCGTGTGCTCCAGAGTAGTACAAACCTTGGTTAAGAACTGCTGGATGTGGGCAAGCGATGTAGCCTCTCTCTGATCCAGGCTCCTCCAGTGATGTGCTGGGGGTCTATTTTAAACCGACTTCCAAGAACCGATTGTGAAATATGTAAGAATGTTGCAAACCAACTTGTAACCCTTTGCTGCTTGAAATCAGCCAAGGTGGGAATGTTTATACCACAGAAATCAGTAAACTCTGTCAATCAGGGTTCCCTCTCCATCTCCTGGAGATGATTTACCAGTTCACCACCGCCTACCAGATAGATGAGTTTGAGAATAGAATGAGTTAGTTTATGTAAAATGCTTTGTCTAGTGCGTCTTATACAGAAAGCAGTCGATAAATGCTCACCATTATTATTATTTGCCATTGAAAATAAATGCAACCAAATTTCGTTGTCTTATTTATCAAATTTTAAATCATCTAGGTCCTATGTTTGTTTGGTTTTTGCCTTAATTTGACAATTTTACTAATAGCAAACAAGGAAATATGTTCATAGAAAAAAAATCAGTGAATGAAAATCCAATCAACTTGCTGTGCTTATGAACATCTTACTCCTGACAAAAAAACTTCCTGAGAGAAACAAAAGAATAAAAATTGTGAAAAAATGAAAAAGGGATTATGTATAAATTCAAAATGTTCACTCTACTTTTGTTTTCCATGAAATTGGTTCATTGAAATTTCATTAGAAATAACAAATGACAAAACAAATACTTTTAAACACTTGGTAGAAAAATATGACAATTCTGGATTTGACAAATAATAGTAATCCTGGCCAGGCATGGTGGCCCATGCCTGTAATCCCAGCAATTAAGGAGGCCAAGGTGGGAGGATGCTTGAATTTGGGAGTCTGAGACCAGCTTCGGCAACATAGTGTGAGACCTTGTCTCTACAAAAAATCAAAAAAATTAGCTGGGCATTGTGGCACATTGCTGTAGTCCCGGCTACTCAGGAGGCTGAGGCAGGAGAATTGCCTGAGCTCAGGAGGTCAAGACTGCAGTGAGCTGTGATTGTGCCACTGTACTCCAGCCTGGGTGACACAGTGAGACTCCAACTAAAAAAAAAAAAAAAAAAAATCCTGGCACAAATTATCTTAGGCAAAAAAGGGAATTATTGTTTCTTGTAAATTTTAGAGGTATAAAAATCAAGGAAGAGGTCTGTTTTTTGAACACAGCTTGATGCAAACTCTTACCATGTCATAATACTTAGTTTCTCTGCTCTTTGGTAGGTTAACCCCATTCCCAATCTCCATGTGGCAACCCCAGGAACTCCAAACTCTGCCTTTAAAGTGAAAAGGTTTTTCCAAAATCATGCCCTTTTGGGAAAGAGGAAACCGCTTTTCTTAAAGATCTTGTAAAATTCCTGAAGTTGACTGCATGGCTTTAGTCACATGCCTGGCTCCTGTCTGGGGATCCTAACATACCATATCTAATGGGTAGAAACAGTTTATCCTCCAAAACACGGGATGCTATTACACTAAGAAGATGGAATGTATTCTAACAACCCCAAAACAGTTGTCTACCATAAATCCTCTTCACTGTAATTGAATATATGCCAATGACAATTCAAATACACATGTAGAACATAAACACATTGCTTTCTCTTTGAACAAAGTTCTGGTAATTACCCTCTTAGGTTGGGTTTCAGCCCTTGGCACTTCCGAAGCCATTAAAGATCTTAGTTATAAAGAAACAAAAACAGAGATAGTATATCTACAGAGAACTGATCTGAGAAATTCAGGCAAAAGAAATCCAGCACTTTGGGAGGCCGAGGAAGAGGATTGCCTGAGCCCAAGTTTTCCAGATCAGACTGGGCAACTTGGCGAGACCTCGTCTCTACAATAAATCAAAAAATTAGCCAGGCCTGCTGGCTCACACCTGTGGTTCCAGCAGTTACTTGAAAGGATCACCTGAGCCCACCAGGTCATGGCTGCAGTGACCATGAGTGTACCACTGCACTCCAACCTGAGCAACAGAGCGAGACTCTCACTCAGAAAATTTAAAAAAGAGTGTTCAAAAGCAAATGACAGCAAAATAATAATAATTTCTATAACATCTCCTGCCAGGTAGTGTTCAAGTTGAAATTTCAACTAATAGGCAAACATTCCTGGTATGCACTTGGTGCCTTCTTTGTTAACCAAGAACCAGAGCCCCATGGTTCAATGACCTTAGAAATCTTGGAAGTGGTAACACAGTGAAAAGCAAGAGAGGTGAGAACTGTGTGTGTCCTGTAATGGAAACAGACCTGTTGGCATTTAGAAATTCCACATGATGTTTGGCTGTCCATTTGTTTTAACATTTTATTTCAGGGAAGTCAGTTCTAACTTTAATGTTATGGAGAAGCTAAAATATTTATACCGGGGGAAAAAAAAAAGCACAAACCCTCTAGCTCAGAGTCTCAACCATTGCCAGGTTACATAATTCCATCTAATGTAAATATGAAGCTCTGTGCATACTGCTTTCTCCTGGAAAGTTGATGCATATGTTTCTCTCGGCTGGATGTTCACTTGGCCTGAGCTGAATGTCATCCTGATTCCTAAGCCTCCTCTTGAAGCCAAAGGTTGCAAAGCATTAGCCACAGAGGTTAAAAGGCAGCCTTTTCTGATTTATATCATATGTGGATCCTGTAATAGTCTTGGAATAGCATTCCATGATTCATATCCTTGCCTGGTGTACCTTAACCAAAAACATCTTCTCATATTGGGATGTTGTTGAGAACCCTGCAGTGTTTATTAGTGTAAAGTGATTTAATGACGCCAGTTTTTTTAAATCCCTTGAGTGTCGCTTTCAATAACGACTCTCACACGATTCTTCTGCAAGCTGCTTTAATCCCAGGCTATTACATAGTTGTCTCAGCTGCCTCAGCTGTCTCAGCTGTTTCAGCTGTTTGTTTCTCTTTCCCGTGACCTTAAATCTAGTATCTCTGCCAATCAATTAAGGTAACGCGGCACACACCAATAGGCCTGCGAGAGAGGAATGTATGCTGACATCCTTTAGTTGCCTAATTAGGGCTTGTTTTGTCTTGAGGTCTGGCCGCTTCGGGCGCCATGTTAGGGTGGAGGCGCTCCACACTTGAGGACTTTCTTTCTTATGGTATCCCACCAAAATGTGACTTTAAAAAAAAATTATTGTTAGGCTCACCTTTATTTTCACCATTAAACATGACATTGAATAATCTTGTGACTAAGGCAAGGAAACACTAAACATAAGAAGAGTACCTATTTTACCCAAAAGAGGCACATCTGTAAACATTTGGGGGGCATGGGGTGGGCATATTTCCCAATTATTTTGAGAGCTGATGGATGTTGGCACCCTGGGTGACCTTGAAACAAACTATCATGGGTCCTTTGTAATTGGACTAGAAACTGCATACCAGTCCAGAGTTTATAAACAGTATCATGTAACATTTTTTTGAAATATACAGAAACGTTAATGAGGTGATGCTATGAAATAATCTATTACTAAAAAAAAATGTGTGCCAGGACCAAACAGTGGGGATAATTACCAATTTACTTTCTCCTACAAAAAAATGACATACCACCTAACCCCAGTAAGAATGGCCATCATTAATAAAACAAACAACAACAAATGCTGGTGAGGATGCAGAGAAAAAGGAACACTTCTACATTGCTGGTGGGAATGCAAACTAGTACAGCCTCTCTGGAAGATAGTGTGGCAATTTCTGAAAGAACTAGAAATTGACTTTCCATATGACCTAGCAATTCCCTTATTGGGAATATACTCGAAGGAACTCAAATCATTCTACAAAAAAGGTACCTGCACACATATATTGTTTCAGCTCTATTTGCAATAGCAAAAACATGGAACCAACAATGATGCCCATCGATGCTGGACTGGATTTAAAAAATGTGGTACATACACACAATGGAATATTATGCAGCCATAAATGTTGAGAGCCAGCCATGGAGGCCCACTGAGTGTTAGGGATCAGGAAGGGCCGTTGACCCCGAGACCATAGGATGCATTCGGGAGCTATTGACCCCATTTCCTTCCCCTTTCTACTCAGCACTAACCAGATTAAGCTCCTGTGAGCTCAAAACATAAAAACTCTGAGACTGGGACGAGCACAAGCTAACTTTATAAGCTCATTGCTCCCATTCTTCCACAAACTGCAGTTTTGGCTTTCACACAACTTATAATTCAAACTCGGGTCACATCTAAGAGCCTTAGTATTGGTCACAGTCTTCTGTGTCATGATCTTAGGACTTATTGAAGTTGAATAAATGGATTAAGGTTTCATTGATTAGATTGATTAGGTTATGGGATTATACCTGAAAGAACATCCGGTGGGTGGGGAACGCCCCTCACACACCCGACTGTGTATAAAAAACCAGTTGTAATTCCCATTAAACGGCTTCTGCACTAGACTGGGGTCCAGTCTCTTTCTCTCTTCTCTCTCTCTCTCTCTCTCTCTCTCTCTCTCTCTCTCTCTTTCTCTCTTTCTTCTTCCCCCCAATCGCCGACACCGTCTCCACCTTTGGGGTACCCTGAACCTGGCTGGAGCTGGACCCTGGTACATAAAGAAGGACAAACATATGGACTTCGCAGAAACTTGAACAGATCTGGAGTCAATCACACTCAATGATCTATCACAGAAACAAAGAACAGAGTACCAGATGTTCTCACTCATAAGCAGAACCTGAACAATTATAACACTATAAGAAAGTGATTGGCAGTAGTGGGAAACTGTCAGGGGAGAGTGTGGGATTGGCAGTTGAGAAAAACTGGTAGGAGAGGGAGGGGCATACCTCATCAACAAGGGTACCTGCATAAACAATATTTGTATGCCTAACCCTGACTTGTACCCCACATCTTTATAATACACAAATAAAGATATTCAAAGATTTCCCACAATTTGTAGAAGTATCATTAAGGGCTGTGCAACTGCAGCCTCAAAGGACCAGCCCCACTGAAATTATAGAAGAAAAGAAGCATTGCCAGACAATAAATGAGAGTGTTCATTCTAGGTAAGCTCCAGAAGTAACGTAAACATACCTGGCATTTGTCCCCATTTTCTTCCTGGGACTATTTACATGAAAGTTTAGTAATTCATTCTTAATCACTCCCAAGCTTTTAGGTACCCATGGCTTGTGGCCACCAGAATTAATTGCAGGTGCCCCTGCAGGTCTGTAACAGGTGGTAAACATGATCATGATGTATTCCTAACACAACCTGGCAGGCTTAGGGTAATTAACGCTCCTTGTTCTGAAGTGTGCTTAACTCTCAGTGGATTTCTGGAGCCACATTTTGCCTTTTTTGAGAGAAAATTGAAGATCTGTGAAATAGAAAAAAATGTGGACTAAACCGTAAATTTTTGGAAGAGGAAGTGTGAGTTAAAGGCTAGAGTGTTTCTGTGAAGGTGTTTCCCTAAAGCAGGAAAAGAAAAGTGAATTTGGTGATGGCATATTAACTCTTGAAATTAAGGAGTGTGCCGGGCTCTGTGGCTCAGCCTGTAATCCTGCGGCTTTGGGAGGCTGAGGTGAGTGGATTGCCTGAGCCCGCGGGTTCGAGACCCGCCTGGGCAGCAAGACCTCATCTCTACAATAAATCAAAAAATCAGCTGGGTGTAGTAGCGCATGCCTGTAATTCCGGCTACATGGAAGGCTGAGGTGGAAGGATTGCCAGGGCCCAGCAGGTTGAGGCTGCAGTGGCTGGGAGTGGCCACTGCACTCCAGTCTGGGCGACAGAGTGAGATTCCAACTCAAAAGAAAAAAAGAAAAAAGAAATTAAGGAGTGAAACTTTTTCTGGCGTCCAGAAGTCCAGACTTCAACATCATCTTGTACTTTAAAATTTTGCCCTTTGAAGTGTGGTCCCAGGACAAACAACAGCATCAGCATCACCTGGGAGCTGATTAGAAATGCAGCACCTTGGCCAAACCGGTATCAGAATCTTCATTTTAAGAAGAACCCAGTTGATTTTCATTAGAATCAGTGCAATTTGAGAACCACTGATGTAATGCATGCTTGGGATACTTAATCCACTTACAGATTTTATCTTTCTTTTTAGGAGGCATTTATATTCCAGGTGTGGTGGCCAAACAGACCCAGAAATAAGCTGGTGCAGTACAGTTCCTGGTAGAGCCTGCTCTGAAGGCAGGGGCCAGGCTTCCTTGTCTTTGGATTCTCAGTGTCTAGCTCAGTGTATGGCATATTGAGGTGGGTGGATGGATGGGTGGGTGGATGGTTGGAAGGAAGGAAGGAAGGAAAGGGAAAGGGAAAGGAAGGAAGGAAGGAAGGAAGGAAGGAAGGAAGGAAGGAAGGGTGGATAAGACCCTAAGAAAATTTAAAAGAAGTGACTAGTTAAAAAATCAATTAAAAGCAGAATTTTTTGTTATTACAAGTATAACCTTGCTTAATATCTTGGTGATGATGGATTTCATGGCAGGCCAATAAAGTCTTATTTTAGAAACTGATTGGGCGCCTTAGACCTCCAACAACCTATGGAGCCAGGTCTGGCTTGTAGAAGGGTTTGTCTTCCAGCAAAGTAGGATACCTTTCCTTCTCTGAACTTATCTGACAGTCTGCATTTGTGCCCTCTGTTACTGTTGCTTTTTCCTGACTATGCCCTATCCCCACAGTCAGAGTGTAAATCTTTCAGAGGGAAGACCCTGCCTGAAACATTGTCTTTCCCCTCTCAGCACGTTTCCCTCACCTAAATCAACATATAATGGTGCTCACACCAGAGCCACTAATGCCAAGAGCCATATGACAACATGAAGAAATCCACTCCAGAGAGGAACAGTCTGTCTCCTCCCTTTCTCATTCCTAAATTCACCGTTTCTTTTGGAAGTAGGAAAGATGTCTTTTTATCATGGGTTCGTTTTATTGCATAAAATAAAATTGCAATAAATTGTTGGAAATTAGAGCCAGCCAAAAATTGTGTAGACCCTGGGTAGCTTGATGAAAATGGCATTTGTGTTGACGTGTCTACACTACCACTGCCCTTAGCAAGGTCTTCTCCCTGGGAGGTGGTGCCAGTGCCAGTCTCATCAAAGGGCAGCTGGAAAGGAGACATTTCATGCTCTAGGGCTGAATGGATTCCTGAGATGATGCCTCATGGTATAGAGTCAGAAGAAGGGCGGTAGACTGAGTGGATGAAGCACTGGAGGTGAAACCAAAACATATGGACTTGAACTGTAACGCTTCCACTCACTACTTGTGTGACCTTAGCAATTTCCATAACTTCTGTGAAAAGCATTGTACAATGAGTGACAGGGAGTGAACGTTCACCAAATGCTAATTTCCCTTGCCTCTCTGAGCCTCAGTTTCCCAGTTACAATACATAAAAATACTGCATACTTTAGTACTTGGGGCATTTCATGTGCATAATGAATGCTTTAATTCCCTCCCAGTTTGCCCACCCTGGTGCCATGCACACTGTTTGGCACACCTGTTCCTTGTGCAGGATTTTCTTAGAGTCACGTGCTCTATCAGATGACCTTCATTTGTCTCTTGTGGCCATGGTTTAAAATCATGGTCTGTCTGCCACATAGATGTTCTTCCAAGAACTACAGTAGTTTCTGCCCATCTCTGACCAACCACTCGACCCTTGGTTTACCCGGCACATATTTCTAGATCCAGGATCTGCCATTCCTAAGGACAAACCTTGCCCCATTTGCCACTAATATCTGACTTGTTAAAAAATATCACAATCTAGATTTATTTGTAGGGTATTTCTTCTTTAAAGTTCAGTACTTTTAGCATTTTTGAAGCAAATACCACCTTTTATGAATCATTTTCTTTAAAAATAACTTAAAGTATATTGGTACATTACAGAAGAAGAGTTGATTTAAATACAGATGATAAAAAAGGAAGAAAAAGGTCAGACATAATCTTATCATACACTAAGAACCATTATTTGGCATCTTGGTGAATAACCCTTAAATCTTTATATAAATGGACATATACATACTGATATACTTTACATAAATGTACAAATACATGCATATACTATAAAATACATTCACATATAATGTATAAATATACGTTAAAACATTTTGGGTATATGGGTATGTATTTCCCTCTAACTGTTCCATGTTTTCAGAAACTATCAGAAATACACACACACACACACACACACACACACACACACACACACACACACACACACGATGTTTTTAAAAAGCAGTGTTTATTGAGAGGAAAGAAAAGTTCCCAAAGTGGGAGGGGATCTGAAGGGGTTGCCCCCCCCACGATCTTAACGCTCTTACTGTTTTATGACTTGCTTTTTTTCTTTTTCCATATATATATATATACACACATATATATATATTTTTTTAACTTTTAAAAAATTTTTATTGTAAAGATGTGGGGTACAATTCAGGGTTAGGTATACAAACATTGATCATGGAGGTACCCCTGTTAATGAAGTATGCCCCTCCTTCCCCTAGCAATTTCCCTCAACTGCCAATGCACCCCCCCAACAGTTTCCCATTACTGCCAATCACTTTCTTATAGCATTATAATTGTTCAAGATCATCTTATGAGTGACAACATATGGAACTCTGTTCTCTGTTTCTGTGATAAATCACTGAGTATGATAGACTCCAAATCCATCCAAGTTGCTGCAAAGTCCATATATTTGTCGTTCTTTATCATCCACTTGTTTTCTTTTCTTTTTTTTTATAATCGATATTTTTTATTTTGATATTGTGGGGTACAGTCAAGGGTTGGGTATACAAATATGCTTCATTCAGGCCCCCTCGTTGATAATTGGTGTCTCCCCATCTCCAGACAGATGTTTACTACCATTAGTCCCATCCCCCCCATAGTTTCCCACCACTGTCAGTCATTTTCTTATAGTAGTGCATTGGATGATCAAGGTCCACTATATGAGTGAGAATATGTGGTACTCAGATCTTTGTTTCTGTGAGAGGTCACTTAGTATTATAGACTCTAGCTCCATCCAGGTTGCTGCAAAATTCATGATTTTGTTCTTTTTTATGGCACATAGTATTCCATCATGTATATGTACCACATCTTTAAAATCCAGTCCTCTTTTGATGGACAGCGTGGTTAGTTCCAGGTTCTTGCAATTGTGAACAATGCTGCAATAAATATTCGCGTGCAGGTATCTTTTTTATAGAGTGATTTGAGGTCTTCAGGGTATATTCCCAGTAGGGGGATTGCAGGGTCACAAGGGAGGTTGATGTTTAGAGCTTTTAGGAATCGCCACACTGCTTTCCACAGAGGTTGCACTAGTTTACACTCCCACCAACAGTGTAGAAGTGTTCCCTTTCGCCACACCCTCTCCAGCAGCTGTTATTTTTTGAGTTGTTGATAATTGCCATTCTGACTGGAGCTAGGTGGTATCTCAGTGTGGTTTTGATTTGCATCTCCCTGATGATTAGTGAGATTGAGCATTTCTTCGTGTGTCTGTTGGCTGCTCCGATGTCGTCCTTTCTGAAGTGTCTGTTCATATCTTTTGTCCACTTTATAATGGGATTGTTTGTTTTTTTCTTTTCAGCACGTTTGAGTTCCTTGTAGATCCAAGATGTTAAGGCTTTGTCAGACCTGGAATTGGTAAATACTTTTTCCCAGTCTGTGGGCTGTTTCCCTGCTCTCTTGATGGTTTCTTTGGCTTTGCAGAAGCTTGTCAGTTTAATGAGGTCCCACTTGTCTATCTTATCCCTTATGGCCTGTGGGTTTCAAGTTTTGTTCAGGAATTGGATGCCAGTTCCAATTTCCATGAGGGTATGCCCTTAATTTTCTAAGGTTCTTATGGTTTGAGGTTTTATATTTAGGTCCCTGATCCATTTGGAGTTAATTTTTGTGTATGGGGATAGATAGGGGTCCTGTTTCAATGTTCTGTATGTGGTCAGCCAGTTTTCCCAGCACCATTTACTGAATAGGTTCTCCTCTCCCCAGTGGTAGGTGGTGGAGGCTTTGTCGAAGATGCGTTGGTTGAGAAATTGAGTTCTTACCTCTGGAATCTCAATTCTATTCCATTGGTCTATATGCCTGTTCCTATACCAATACCAAGCTGTTTTGATGATTGTAGCTTTATAGTAAAGTTTGAAGTCTGGTAATGTGATACCACCTGCTTTGTTTTTTTTTGCTGAGGATTGTTCTGGCTATTCTTGGACGTTTGTGTTTCCATATGAATTCCTGTGTTGTTTTTTTCTAGGTCTGAGAAGAATGTTGCTGGTAATTTAATGGGTATTGCATTAAATCTGTAGATTGCCTTAGGTAAGATGGACATCTTCACAATGTTGATTCTTCCAATCCATGAGCATGGGATATTTTTCCACTTGTTTGTGACATCTTTGATTTCTTTGAGCAGTGTTTTGTAGTTTTCATTGTAAAGGTCTTTCACGTCTCTGGTTGGGAAGATGCCAAGGTATTTCATTTTTTGTGTGGCTATTTTGAATGGAATTGTGCTTCTTATTTGGGTTTCTGTTTGTTTATTATTGGTGTAAAGAAATGCGATTGTCTTTTGCACATTTATTTTATATTCTGAGACTTTGCCAAAGGCCTTTATCAGTGTAAGGAGCTTTTTGACAGATTCTCTTGGGTTTTCAAGGTATACAATCATGTCATCTGCAAAGAGAGATAATTTGACTTCCTCTTTTCCTATTTGGATACCCCTGATTGCCTTCTCTTCTCTGATCGCTCTAGCCAGGACTTCCAATACTATATTGAACAGGAGGGGTGAGAGTGGGCATCCTTGTCTTGTTCCAGTTTTCAGGGGAAATGTTTCCAATTTTTGTCCATTTAGAAGTATGCTGGCTGTGGGTTTCTCGTAGATGGCTTTTACTACTTTGAGGTATGTTCCCTGTATGCCTAGATGTTCGAGGGTTTTTATCAAGAAGGGGTGCTGGATTTTATCAAAAGCTTTTTCTGCATCTAAAGATATAATCATGTGGTTTTTGTTTTGACATCTGTTGATGTATTTAATTACATTTATTGCTTTACAAATGTTGAACCAGCCTTGTGTCCCAGGGATGAGTTCTACTTGGTTCATAATGAATGATTTTTGAGATGTGTTGTTGAATCTGGTTTGTTAGGATCTTGTTGAGAATTTTAGTGTCTATGTTCATCAAAGATATTGGCCTGTAGTTCTCTTTTTTTGTTGGGTCTTTACCTGGCTTGGGTATCAATGTGATGTTAGCTTCATAAAATGATTTGGGGAGGGTTCCCTCTTTCTCAATTGCCTGAAATAGCTTCAGTAGGATTGGAATCAGTTCCTCCTTAAATGTCTTTTAGAATTCTGCTGGAAAGCCATCTGGTCCGGGGTTTTTTTTTGTAGGTAGTTTTCTTATTACATAGTCAATTTCCTTGATTGTTATTGGTCTATTTGGATCTCAATTTCTTCTTGTTTTAACCTAGGCAGGTTGTGTGATGACAGAAAGTCCTCCATTTCCTTGAGGTTTTCAAGCTTGTTTCCATACAAGTGTACATAGTAGTCTCTGATGATCTTTGGTATTTCTTCAGGGTCAGATGTGACTTCATCTTTTGTGTTTCTGGTTGTGCTTATTTGGGTTTTTTCTTTCTTTTTATTGGTCAGTCTAGCTAGGGGACCATCAATCTTGTTTATCCTTTTGAAGAACCAGCTTTTTGTTTCATTGATTTTTTGTATTGTCTTTTTGTCTTCTATGTCCTGGATTTGGGCTTTTATTTTGGTGATCTGGATTCTTCTGCTAAAATTAGGATTTTTGTGATCTTGCTTTTCCAGCTTTCTTAGGTGGCTTGTAAGGCTATTAATTTGTGCTCCTTCCAATTTCTTCATGTATGTTTGTAGGGATATAAATTCCCCTGTTACTACAGCTTTTAAGGTGTCCCAGAGATTTTGGTAAGATATTTCTTCATTTTCATTTCTTTCCAGGTATCTTTTGATCTCTATTTTGATTTCATCATTGACCCAGGAGTTGTTTAGCATCATGCTGTTTAGTGTCCATGTCTTTGTGGGTTTTGGGGGGACTTTGTTGGTGTCAATATTTATTTTTATTCCACTGTGGTCCGAGAAAGTGCATGGTAGAATTTCAGTCTTTTTAAATTTGCTTATGCTTGATTTATGACCGAGAATGTGGTCGATCTTGGAATATGTCTCGTGTGGTGATGAGTAGAATGTGTATTCTCTGGTCTTTGGATGGAGTGTTCTGTAGGTATCAGTTAAGTCCATTTGATCCAGAGTCACACTGAGGTTCCGAATCTCGTTGCTGATTTTTTGTCCCGATGATCTGTCGGGGGTTGTGAGTGGGGTATTAAAGTCCCCAGTTATGATGGTGTTAGAATCAATATCTTTCTTTAGTTTTCCTAGGAGTTGCTTTGTAAAAGTTGGTGCACCTATATTAGGTGCATATATGTTTAGGATAGATATTTCTTGTTGATGGAGTGAGCCTTTTATCATTATGTAGTGGTCCTCTGTATCTTTTTAAATTTTTGATAGCTTAAATGATATTTTGTCTGAAATTAGGATCGTGACTCCTCCTTTCTTTTGTGTTCCATTCACCTGGAAATTTGTTTCCCATCCTCTTACTTTGAGTCTGTGCATGTCCTTTCTAGTGAGATGGGTCTCTTGAAGGCAGTATATTGTTGCCTGGTGATATTTTATCCATTTTGCCATTCTATGTCTTTTCAGTGGTGCATTTAGTCCATTCACATTTAGGCTAATTATTGAAATGTGAGAGTTCATCCCTAACATATAGTTCTTTTAGAGTTGTTCCACTTGGTTTACTGTCTTTCTTTTGTTTTGGGGGTTGGTTCATATGTATTTTATTCTTTTTCCTGTACTCTTATGAAAAATGTTGCTCTTTTTTCCCCCTTTTCTTCTGTGTTTAGTACTTTCTTAAGTATTTCATGTAGAGGTGGTTTGGTGGCAGCGTAGGTTCTTAGGGATTGGATATCTGGGAAAGATTTTAATTCTCCCTCACTGATGAAGCTTAATCTAGCAGGGTAGGTTATTCTTGGTTGAAATTGTTTATCTTTTAGGACTTTGAAGATAGGGCTCCAAGCTCTCCTAGCCTGCAGGGTTTCTGTAGATAAATCTGCTGCTATTCTAATTGGTTTTCCATGGTAGGTAATCTGACCTTTTTCTCTTGCTGCCTTTAGGATTTTTTCTTTTATGCCTACTTTTAGGTGAATTATTATGTGTCTAGGAGTTGGTTTTCTCATTTGTCGTCTTGCAGGGGTTCTCTGGTTCTCTTGTGTTTGAGTTTTTGCATTGTTGATTAGATAAGGGAAGTTTTCTTGAATGATCTCACGGAAAGTTTGTTCCAATGTGGTCTCTGTCTCTTTTTCTGCCTCAGGCAAAGCAATTACTCTTCGGTTAGGCCTCTTGAGGTAATCGCTTATCTCCTGAAGGTTTTTTTTTGTCTTTTTGAGCTTGTTTTCTATGTTTTTGAGAGTTTGGGTTATTTCTATATTTTGGTCCTCAAGCTCTGAGATTCTTTCTTCTGCTTGGGTAATTCTGTTTTCCATGCTTATCAGTTTATTGTTTATTTCATTCACAGTATTCTTTATTACTGTTATCTCAGATATAAGCTCCTTTCTAGTTTCTTCTTGAGTCTCTTCAATTCTTTCTAATCTCTCCATTAATGTCTTGATGTCTAGGGTTGTATTTTGAGACCATTCATTCTGGGCGGGGCTCTTCGTTGTTTGCATTCCAAAGTCAGTTTTCTCAGTGTCTGTCCTCCCAGGAGTCTGGGACAGATCCATATTCTTCTTTTGATTTTTCTTCATTTGTGTAGATTTTTCTCTCTCATCCCTTAGTGGATCAAGTTCCTGAGATCTAATCTCCAGCCTCTCTCCTCTCTTTCTATTGCAGGCAGTTAGCTTGTTGCCTAGGAGATCTGTGACACTAGTCACTATTCAGTGTAGGGGAGGGGCTTTGTCTCCTGTTAATGACGTCACCATGGGAACGAAGGTGGAGGCTCTGCTAGGTGGGCGGGGCGATGCGATGTAAATATGCCTTGAAAATGGCGGAGGTGGTGGTTTGCTTTCAGGGGGCTCCTGTGGGTCTCTAGGCAGGACCAGCTTCACAGCAGGGTGCTGGATCTGGGGTGCCTCCAGCCGGCTGGGGTGGAGGACAGGGTCGGGCATTTCCTCTGGAGCTGGAAGCCTGCGATTGGCACCTTACGCCAGCTTGGGGTTCTGCGCCCTTACCTAGGCTTGTGGTCGTGCACGCTGAGTGCCTCAGCCAGGGTGGGCCAGGGGCTTCTGATCTCCAAAGCTCCAGAGGGCAGATGGTGGCTCTGGGTCCCTCCCATGGCACTTTAGCCAGAAATGGGACTGGTATTTCTAAGGGGCGGGCACTCGGAGCCTCCCTGCATGACTGGCAGCTTCGCACTGGGTGCTGGTCTCCACGCTGTGGCCGGGGATGGAGCTTTGATCTGGGATTTGGAATTCCTCAGCCAGCCGGAATCACATATAGTGGAGTAGCCGGTCCGGTGGTGATGTCTGGCCCTGCGTGGGACCAAAAGTCCCCAAGCCTCGTACCAGTGTGGGTAGAGGTGGGTGGGGGGGGTGCAGGAAGAAAAGTAATAGTCTTTTTGGGAAACTCACGTTCGGAGAATCTCAGGGATCCATCTATGCGGTTGCCATCTTGCCGTCTCCTCGCTTTTTTTCAATTGATTATCCCTTTGCTATTGAATATATGTCATTATTTAAACAAATCAATGCCTAGGCTGTTGCTTGGCCCAAATAGTGCACAAAGAATAAATAAGAAAACATATCCTAATGTATTTTCTGTGTAAATTTTGAGTTTTCTTTGTTCGATTTTATTTAAGTCCATTTGTTTATAAATTATTAAAAAGCTTATATGGAAAAAAATGCCTCATTCAGAGGGAGGCAAAGGCAGGTCTTCACTAGTATCAGCTGGTGGTCTTCTGTGTGTCAGACTTTTCATCTTAGACCTGAACACAGATTTAGTATTAGTATCCTGTTTGGACTAATTCAACACCACAAATCTATTAACAATTTTCCCTTTAAACTGGGGGTGGTGGTGGTGTTAAGTACCATGTTTTCAGGAATTGGGCAAATAGTTACCAGAGTGGTAAGTGCCCTTGGGTCCCAGGCCAGTAGGCACAAACTCTGGTGCCTCCAGGGCCAGGTAGTGATGCCACACATGAAGTGAAATGGGAATGATGCAGATGTCAACCTGCTGCAGTCATTCTGCAAAACTGGAGTGCCCATTCCCTTCCCAAGGGCAGCCATGACTAAATGCCATGCACGTGGCAATAGGTGATCCAGTGGTACCCGATCTCAGTTTTTTTTTTTTAAAAAGCCCAAAGTTTGAATGCTTATGTAAAATTCCTAATTCTGAAATAATTAAAAATGTATAAAACTGGGCACAAAACACATGCTGAAATGAGGCTGGAAGGGATGCCTTCCATTCGGTATTCTCCAAACCAAACACTAGCTGGGATCTGTAGTGAGTCACTATGGTGTATTTCCTCTGACTTGGCCTGTTCTTTTTTTTTGAATTGGAGTCCCACTCACTGCACCAGACTCGACCTGCTGGGCTCCGGTGATCCTTCAACCTCAGCCTTCCAAGTAACTGGAACTACAGGCACATGCTACCACGCCCGGCTCATTTTGATTTATTGTAGAGATGAGGTCTTGCCAAGTTGCCCAGGCGGGTCTCGAACCCACGGGCTCAAGCAATTCACTCACCTCAGCCTCCCAAAGGTGCGGGATTACAGGCTGAGCCACCGAGCCCGGCTGGCCTGTTCTTAACTCAGTCCCTCAAAGGTCTCAGAAACTTGGAAAGTCCCAGATGATTTAGGGTTTTTCCTGGGTGAGATTGGACTGATTTTGTAGTTTATACTGGCCGCCCTTCCTGGGGTCCCAGGTCATCAGAAGGGAGTGGGCCTCACATTGGGCCCCCGAGACAATGCGGAGGGCAGGTGTGTGGGCTCACACCTGTCATCCTGGTGCTATCGGAGTCCGAGTTGAGAGGATGGCCTGAGTGCCTGGTTGCGAGACAAGCCCGGGTAACTTTGTCTTTGAAATCTTATGTCTGGGGAATAGATCCCTTTTTTCTTCATTTTGTGACATCCATCCATCTATCCATTCATTCATTCAATATATGTCTAGTGAGCATCTACAAGATGCCAGATGCAGTGCTAGGAGATAGGGACAGAAATAGTGACCCAGACACACAGTTTCTGTCCTGATAAAGCTTGCAGTCAGGTGGAGAGTCATATTAAGTACTCCCACACATAGTAATAATTATAATCAGGATGAATACCATGTATCAGGCACCTCTCTTGCACCTTTCTTACGTCCTCTAGCCCTATCTCTTATCCAACCACTGCTGTGGCCACCAGTTCCAGACAGGCTAGCCAACTGCTCAGAGGTACCATTTGTGAGCACCTGTCCTCAGTCTAGGGCTGCTTCTTACTTGCTGTCCTGGGGCTTCTGGGATGTTGAGGTATGGTTACCTGCTCAGAACTCACAATTATTCAGCCTGGAGGTGGGGGTGGTGGTAGATGAATACACCAGGGGCCACCTTTATTCATTTGGGAATTAAGGTTAATAAACTAAGGTCTCCTGCTTTTTATACCATGGTAGGTAGTTCTGAGATAATTTTTATTCAGCTTCTCAAAATGTCCCAGAAGAGCCGGGCTTGGTGGCTCAGCCTGTAATCCCTTGCTTTGGGAGGCTGAGGTGAGTGGATTGCCTGAGCCCACAGGTTTGAGACCCACCTGGGCAACTTGATGAGACCTCATCTCTACAATAAATCAAAAAATTAGCTGGGCTCGGTGGCTCAGCCTGTAATCCTGCGCTTTGGGAGGCTAAGGTGAGTGAATTGCCTGAGACCATGGGTTCGAGACCCACCTGGGCAACTTGGAGAGACCTCATCTCTACAATAAATCAGAAAACTTAGCCGGGCATGGTAGCATCTGCCCGTAGTTCTGGCTACTTGGAAGGCAAAGGTGGAAGGATCGCCGGAGCCCTGTAGGTCGAGGCTGCGGTGGCCAGGAGCAGCCACTGCACTCCAGTATGGGCGACAGAGTTAGACACCAACTCAAAAAAAAAAAATGTCCCAACAGGAGTCAGCTGCCCACAGCAGTAGCCAAGACTGGCTTTCCCTCTTCTCTGTTTCATTTCCCCAGTTTCCCATTTCTGCTTTTGAGATTAATCCCCAAATAAACTACCTTCGTGTAAGCCTTTCTCAGGCTCTGCTTTCAAGGATCCCAGGCATTAGAGTAGTGTAAGTGTGTGAGTGTGAGAGAGAAAGAGAGAGAGAGAGAGAGGAGAGAGAGAGAGAGAGAGAGAGAGAGAGAGAGAGAGAATGTGTGTGTAACAAGGGAACAAACTTGTTCAGGATTGTAAGGGAATAATGCTTTACCTGCCCTGCTAGACATTTTTGGTTGTCTATCCAATAGTCATTTCCCCCTTCTGCCCAGCTAGTAGAATCCAAATTTACTCAAGTATCTACCCTTCAGGGAAGCTTAATGATACTTTCTATTTGATCTAAAACAATTATGAAAATACCATTTTATTTACCAATGATTATACACGAGGTGAACATATGACCCAACTTGGGCCTGTGATACATAAGAGGAGGTCTCCTGGGGGATTCTAGAAATTTGCTTCTTATACTCCAAAGGCAATAAATAGATTTGCTGTGTTTAGATGTGATTCCTAGAACTGTTTCAAGTATCTTGAGGTCATGAGGGCACCTGGCCTAACAACAAGGTCTCCACACTAAGATGGCATGGCATAAAGTTAGGAAGATCTTGTGGTTTTGATGACATTGCTGGGTCACTGATATGACTAGCAATTTTTCTTATTGTTTGATTTGCAGCTGATTTTACTGTTTATTGTTTTATATCCTTATTATTTATTTTGAACTGAGTGTTTAGTTACTAAGAAAGGGTCCTCTTCCCTGGCAGGTGAATGCTTGATGCTGCATGTAAAAACATCAGACCTGAAACACTTGCCTGGAGGTAGGAGCAGGGATCAGATTTTCTCTGAGGATACCAAATGACTATTTCTAAGAGATACAATCCTCTGAGTCCTTCTCTGAAGGACTTTATTTTTCTGATGGCTCTTTCTAATGTTGCTTTGGCCCAGAAGGAGTTGCAAATAATAAATAGCTAAAAGAAGAAAAAGAGTTGGCTTTACCAAAAGCACAAGGGGTAGGCTGTGAACTTACAAAAAAAGGAGAAATGGACTCATGAGAACCTCTAGAGGTTGAGGGCAAGCTTCCACCTGGAGATCAAAATAGCACACTAATACTCACTAGCGACAAGCATACCTGATGCCCAGATGTTGGTTTCTAAGGTCATTCTCCAATAAAAGGAACCAAGGATCCTTGGAGACATGAACAATTCTAGAATGGGGGGGGGTGGGGAGAAATGTACAAGATAAACTTGGAGCATCCTGTAGAGTCAGAAAGTAAGGACATCCTAAGACAAAAAAAAAAAAAAAAGGAAAACCTTACAGTGATGAGAGTGTGTCAGCGGGAAACAGGTGCCAACTGAAAGCTCTCTCAATGACCAACTGGAATAATTCAAGCAACCAAATAAAGTAGTATTTGGATTATAATGCCCAAAATAAAATATAAGCATCCAAGATTTTCATATGACATAAATAAATAAACAAGGTAGAATAGATAAATCTCCCAAGCAGGAAAAATTATATATAGTCTGTGAACATACCCTGGCCTCAGGGAGACAGAACGTGACTCTCTGTTTCCTTATGTGGGGGCTGTGTACAGTGACTTCTTCCCAAAGAGTACAGTACAGAAAGAGGGGAAAAGTGTGACTCCACAGCGGGGGAAACTTACAGACTTGACCTTAACCAGGTGTTCAAGACCAAAAGCAGGAGGGACAAGTCAGGTTGGGACTGTGTGTCCTTGATATGATATGACAAAAATGGCAACTGTGGAATCTGTGATTTTCTTCCCCAAACCCATAACCACGGTCTAGCCACGAGAAAAGCATCAAACACATCCCGATAAACGGAAATTCTACCTGATCAGTGCTCCTCAAAATGACTGTCAAGGTTGTTCAAAACCAGGAAAGTCTGAGAACTGCCCCAGCCCAGAGGAGCCTAAAGAGACATGACAATGTGGTTTGGCACTCAGGAAAGAATCCTGAGACAGAAGGACATTAGGTCAAAACTTAAGGAAATTATGGACTTTAGTAAGTGGTGAAACTGTGTTGATACTGGGTCATTAATTCTAACAAATATACCACACTAATATAAGTTGTATATTATATATAGGAGAAACTGGGCATATGGTATACAAGGACTCTGTTCTATTTCCATGATTTTAAGTTTTTCTGTAAATTTCTCTGAAAAATAAAGTTTATCAAAAAAGAAAAAATAACACCCTGACCCATACTAGCAAATACTAATAGTCCACATACTGTGAACCCTGGTCTCCAGTGTACGATTTCTCAAGTAGCTTTCTTGGTTAAAAGGGCAGTGATGTAAAAACATAGACATCTTTTTGCCTAAGGGCCATCAAATGGCTGTCATCTGGCAAAAGTCTTCTTTCTGGACTTTCTGGCTGAATCATGATCTTCGGATATTTGTTAGGGAGTATTTTACCTTCAAAGAAGAGGTCCACGGATTATGTCTGTCTAAATAATGCGACAAATTTAACAGTTTCAAGTGACAGCAATTAATGCACATTATAAATATATAACTCAGTTCATATCATCAAACCAAATTGTATTCATTATTCATTCAATGAGTATATAAGGATTGCCTACTATTGGTCAGAAAATATTTAAACCATGTACCTTTGATTTTCACAACTGGGCTGTGTAGGAATTGCTTTTGGAACTGATTCATTCTAAGCTCTTATAAATGTGTAGCTTTAATTAGATCCGTGGTGCAGTGTGCTTCTGGTTAAAAAGGCAATCTGTAAATAATGATACAATAAAGAAAAGATACTACCCTTGGAGATGCTGTTAACTTAATTACATGTTGGGTTCTGTTTACTTCCTATGTAAAATCCAAACTTCTTTGGATGATTTGTTCAAAGTCTTGAACAAGAGATTTGCAAAGTCTTTTTATAATCACCTCTTGGCTGCTGATGCAGTTGTTGGTGCATACCTCAGCCACTCATCATTTCTTCAAGTGAGGGCTAAATAGTCTTTACCTTTGTATCTCCCACATCAATACCAAAGGGCTTGCAAATAGATGCTCCATACAATTTGGTGAATGAATTAAGCAAGGTTCACCTCCGCTGCTCCTTCGACTTACAAGGAGGCTTCATTAGAATCACAGCATACTCAGGAGGTTCCATCTCGTTTAATGCTTCCTTTCTACCTACAAACATCAATGGTAAAATTTGGAAGGCTTTTGTTCTTTCAGTTTAATCAATTTATGTATTTTAATGCACTGTATGTTTTGTAGTTTAATGTACCATTTTCATATCAGTCCGTGAATAATTAGGAGACATTTCTTTCTTCAACAAGTGTCGCTGGACCCCTGCCCCGCGAAGATGCCTGCCGTCCGCCGGGCCCGCAGTTACTGCCGCTGCCTGGTGCGCTTCTTCGACCGAGAACTCTGCTAAGCCCTGGTCTGCGGCAGACAGGCAGGAGTAGACTCCCGGACACCCAGCTCCCCTCCTCCGGGGCGCGGTGGGGAGGAGGCGCGGGAGCCCCTCGACCACGGCAGGCCGCCCCACCAGCATGGCAGAAACGGAGGAAGACTGTCATTCTGATACCGTCGGAGCAGATGAAGATGATGAAAATGAAGTCCTGTTGAAACAGATCTTCAGGCACAACTACAGATGTTCCGAGCTCAGTGGATGTTTGAACTCGCCCCAGGTGTAGGCTCTAGCAACGTAGAAAACCGACCTTGCAGAGCCACCAGAGGCTCTCTACAGAAAGCAGCAACAGATTCCAAAGGAAAGCAAGAGCAGGCAAAAGAAGAAAAGGCTCGAGAACTCTTCCTAAAAGCAGTTGAAGAAGAACAAAATGGAGCTCTCTACGAAGCATCAAGTTTTATCATAGGGCTATGCAACTTGTACCTGATATAGAGTTCAAGATTACTTATACCCCGGTCTCCTGATGGTGATGGCATTGGAAACAGTTACCTTGAAGATAATGATGATGACAGCAAGATGGCAGATCTCTTGTCCTGCTTCCAGCAGCAGCTCATGTTCCAGGAATCTGCGCTCAGACTGTGTCAGCCTGAGCTTGAGAGCAGTCAGGCTCACGTATCAGTGCTGCCAATGGTATGCGCTACCACGCCCGGCTAGTTTGAGAGATGTTTTTAGAATGGCCGCGTGTTCGGTTTGATGGAGTGCTGGGGTCCATCTCCAGCAGGTTCAGGGTTTCCCAAAGGATGAGTGGCATCAGCAAAGGAGTGGACACAGACCCAGTGCTTGTGTGGGACTGCTCATTTATTGTTGACCAATCTACTGTATATATAGTTTTTTTGTTACACAAGCTTTTGCGTAGCACTCACAGAAATTTTTACATCTTTCCAAATTTTTTCTTGGTTTCTTAAAATCAGATATAGCTTTCCATGACATCATAAAGCACAGGTTAAAAAAGCCTTATTGTACTTATGGTTATTTATGAACTTTTTAAACCTAGTTATACAAAAGCCATGAAGCAACCGCAAAAGTCAGGCAGGTAATCTACTTTTAATATTAGTCCAAAACCATTCTCTGGAACACGACATTTCTCAGGGTCCTGCCAGTAAAGCTGGCACAACAATTTATAATTGTTAGGTCACTGGCAGCAACCACATATCTCTCTGACTCACCTCCAATCTGTGGGAACAAATAATTCTAGTTTTCCTTTATGGAACACATGATATTTAAAGTTGTTATTTACTACTCCCTGGCAGGGGGAGTGGCCTCCTATTCTTGCATTAGCAGGCCGGCCTCCAGGACCCCTGTAATGTCATTTGGAGCAATAGTGTATCATTTTATTTGGAGTCCCTTTAAGGGGGGCATGTTTCAGTCCCAGAAAGTTGCATGGTGGCAGCACAGAGACTTCTGTGATTTTTGGCAATGAGTAACTTATTATTATTCCCTGATGTCCCTTTCCCCTGGAATCTTTTTTCTGTGGTTGTTTAGTCAGTTGTGGCTTCCCAGCCCCTAGGATTCCCATTGGCAACATAACTAAGCAGAGCAGGAGAAGCAGAGCCGTCACCTTCCCAGACTTGCCGTGCAGTCTGGGGTGGTCAGTCTCCTTGACCATGTCAGAAGGCAGACCTCTATGGGCGGCTCCCAACAGTGGAGTATATATCAGTAAAACCACATACATCTCTCAAGGGGAACCAGTCTCTTGATGGTTTCTGTAGAGCCTGGCACCAAGTGGAATATTACAGATACATAAAGTTCTTTCCTGATGGCCATGTGATGATGCTGATGACCCCCGAGGAGCCTCAGACCATCGTTCCCACTTAAGCACAAGGAATGCCAGAACTGACGCCATTCTACTGGGTCATTATCGCTTGTCACAAGATACAATCAGACCAAAGTATTTGCCTTAATAACTAAGAAAAAAGAAGAAAAACCACATGTCTGCAAATATAGATATTTTCGTTGTGTCCCTGTACAAGAAGCAGATCGGAGTTTCATGTGGAGCTACAGCTATGTTCCAGTGTCCACCAGAGGTTCAACAAACTCATCTGGATACATTATTCTTGTCATATCACTTACAAATCAACTGGTGAGAACTGCAGTCAGTGCTTTTGAGATCAACAAGATGTCTACCCCCTTGTTCTTCACCAAGAGTCAGGAGCTACACAGCATTCTCAGAAAGGCACCTGTAGACCCATTGTCCAGCCCTCTGTCACTCTTGCATGAATTAAAGTATATAGTGCAAAAGAGCACCTAAGTTATAAATGTACATATATATATGGAATTCGAACTCATTTTAAATTGTTGGAGTACTTTGAAGAAGAATAGGCCAGGCTCGGTGGCTCAGCCTGTAATCCTGCGCTTTGGAAGGCCGAGATGAGTGGATTGCCTGAGGCCGCAGGTTCGAGACCCACCTGGGCAACTTGATGAGACCTCGTCTCTACAATAAATAAAAAAAAATTAGCCAGGCATGGTAGCACGTGCCTGTAGTTCTGGCTACTTGGAAGGCTGAGGCAGAAGGATCACTAGAGTCCAGCAGGTCAAGGCTGCGGTGGCCGGGAGTGTGCCACTGCAGTCCAGTCTGAGTGACAGAGTGAGACTCCAACTCAAAACAAAAATTGATACGATTATTTTTATTTAGTGCAAACTTATACAGCCTCTTTGCAAAACAGTGTAGTGATTTCTGAAAGAAGTAGAAATTGACCTTCCATATGACCCAGCAATTCCCCTATTGAGAATATACCCAGAGGAACTCAAATTATTCTACAAAGAAGATACATGCACACGTATGTTTTTCGCAGCTCTATTGACAACAGCAAAAACATGAAAGCAACCATGCTGCTCATCGAAACTGAACTGTTTAAAAAAAATGTGGTACGTATACACAATGAAATTTTATGTAGCCATAAAGAAGGACAAATATATGGACTTTGCAGTAACCTGGATGGATTTGGAGTTGCTCATACTCAATGATTTATCCCAGAAACAAAGAACATAGTTCCATATGTTCTCACTCATACGAGGACCTTAACCAGTTATAACGCTATAAGCACGTGATTAGCAGTAGTGGGAAACTGTCAGGGGGATGTGGGATTGACAGTTTAGGGGAGCTGCTAAGGCAGGGAGGGCATACCTCATCAACAAGGGTACCTGTACGATCAGTGTTTTTATACCTAACCCTGAATTAATTGTACCCCACATCTTTATAATAACAATTTTTTTTAAGTACAAGAGCAAGGAAAAACTTAATTAACTTAAAAAAAACAAACCAACCTGAGTATGGAGAAGACCTTCCTAAGCATGAAACAAACCTAGATATGAAAATAGGATGATAGATATATATGATGACATAATATTTCAAAATTTGAGTTCTGCAAAGACTACTGTATGAAAGCCAAAGGATAAAATGAAAATTACATTTACAACACAAAAGACAAGAAAGAGTTAATAATGTTGTATGTCAGTAAGTAAAGTATAAATAACTAAGGCAATGAACAGAAAAAAGTACATTCAACTGGCTAAGAGTCTAAAGGATGATGCTTAATTTTATTTATAATTAGAGGAATGCCAATTAAACAATAATTCATTCTCTACCTGTGGTGTTTGCATTTATGATAAGAGCAGTACTTTGTTTGAATGAGTAGGGAACAGACACACTCTCATACTGTTGGTAGAACCATAAATTCATTCAGTTTTTGGAGGGCAAGTCAGCAACATATACCAAAATTTTAAATAACCATACTGTTTGACCCAACTTTTAAAATTTTACCCTCAGCTGTGTTTGCATAAATGTACACAAGTGATCAATTTCAGATTGTTTTCTACTCATAGAAAAAACTAAAAACAATCTATATGTCCACTGAAAGGGAACTGGTTATTTAACTCAACCCAAGGTCCATACAGCTATTTGACTACTATACAGCTGTTAAAGAATAAGAAGATAATCTATTTATAGTATTATGTAAATATGTTCAATATGTATGTACCACTAAGGGCAAAAAGAAAGCTATATAAAAACTAAATAACACCAAGATAATATTTATGTGAAAAATACCCATAACATGTGTATATATATATTAAAAAATACTAAGATTTATAAGAAGCTTATTAGGGTATATCTGGAAGGTAGGCTTTTGCTTTTGTCCATACACTCCTTCTATGCTACTTGATTACCACACATTTGCTAGTATCTGGTCAGATACAAATCTGAGTGTGCTTGAATGTTGTACTTGCCTGATCTGTCCTTTCTCTAGAAGTTCCACTTCTCTCTTGTTGCCCTAATTTGTCTCAAATCATGAAAGACGTTTATACAATTTGGCAAAATTAAGTTATCAAAATTTTTTCTTACATCGATTGCAAGCTCCAAGTTAGATTCTTTGCACATTGTTTCAAGCAGTCTAGAGGAAAATTGTACTATAGCAGGAAGTAGTGATAACATTCTACAATGGTAGAAAAGCAAAGAAAATGTATCTTTCTAGTAAACTTGATCACCAAAGGCACAGTAAGCAGGACCTTTTTAGTTTTGACCCTGTATATATGTTACACCTATGACTTATATTTGTGCTTGGGAATACATTTTAAAGAGCTACTGTTTGTTGTGTTCATAATGTCCCTTGCAGGTATACAAACGCAATGTATTCCTTTTAGAATTTTTTGATAGAAATAGTTTACTGGTCATAGAATTCACTTCAGTTTTTTTTTTTTAAATCAATATTTTTTATTATGATGTTGTGGGGTACAGTTAAGGGTTAGGTATACAAATATGCTTCATTTAGGCCCCCTTGTTGATAACAGGTGTCTCCCCGTCCCCAGGCAGATGTTTACTACCATTAGTCCCATGCCCCTTCCCCTCCCCCCATAGTTTCCCCCACAACATAGTTTCCCCCACCACTGTCAGTCATTTTCTTATGGGAGTGAGTTGGATGATCAAGGTCCACTATATGAGTGAGAACATGTGATACTCAGATCTTGGTTTCTGTGAGAGGTCACTCAGTATTACAGACTCTAGTTCCATCCAGGTTGCTGTGAAATTCATGATTTTGTTCTTTTTTTATGGCTGCATAGTATTTCATAGTGTAAATGTACCACATTTTTAAAATCCAGTCCTCTTGATGGACAGCATGGTTGGTTCCAGGTTCTTGCTATTGTGAACAATGCTGCGATAAACATTCATGTGCAGGTATCTTTTTTATAGAGTGATTTGAGTTCTTCAGGGTATTTTCCCAGTAGGGGGATTGCAGGGTCATATGGGAGGTTGATGTTTAGAGCTTTTAGGAATTGCCACACTGCTTTCCACAGAGGTTGCACTAGTTTACACTCCCACTAACAGTGTAGGAGTGTTCCCTTTTTGCCACACCCTCTCCAACAATGGTTATTTTTTGAGTTATTGATAATTGCCATTCTGACTGGAGTTAGGTGGTATCTCAGTGTGGTTTTGATTTGCATCTCCCTGATGATTAGTGAGGTTTAGCATTTCTTCATGTGTCTGTTGGCTGCTCGGATGTCTTCCTTTGTGAAGTGTCTGTTCATATCTTTTGCCCATTTTATAATGGGGTTGTTTGTTTTTTCTTTTCAGCACGTTTTAGTTCCTTGTAGATCCAAGATGTTAAGCCTTTGTCAGACCTGGAGTTGGCAAATACATTTTCCCAGTCTGTAGGCTGTCTCCCTGCTCTCTTGATGGTTTCTTTGGCTTTGCAGAAGCTTGTCAGTTTAATGAGGTCCCACTTGTCTATCTTATCCCTTATGGCCTGTGGGTTTCGGGTTTTGTTCAGGAATTGAATGCCAGTTCCAATTTTCATTAGGGTATGTCCTTCATTTTCTAAGGTTCTTATGGTTTGAGGTTTTACATTTAGCTCTCTGATCCATTTGGAGTTAATTTTTGTATATGGGGATAGGTAGGGGTCCTGTTTCAATCTTCTGCATGTGGTCAGCCAGTTTCCCAGGACCATTTACTGAATAGGTTCTCCTCTCCCAAGTGGTAAGTGGTGGTGGAGGCTTTGTGGAAGATGAGTTGGTTGGGAAATTGGGGTTTTGCTTCTGGAATCTCAATTCTATTCCATTGATCTATATGCCTGTTCCTATACCAATACCAAGCTGTTTTGATGATTGCAGCTTTATAGTAAAGTTTGAAGTCTGGTAATGTGATACCACCTGCTTTGTTTTTTTTTTTGCTGAGGATTGTTCTGGCAGTTCTTGGTTGTTTGTGTTTCCATATGAATTCCTGTGTTGTTTTTTCTAGGTCTGAGAAGAATGTTGCTGGTAATTTGATAGGTATTGCATTGAATCTATAGATAGCCTTACATAAGATGGACATCTTCACAATGCTGATTCTTCCTATCCATGAGTATGGGATATTTTTCCACTTGTTCGTGTCATCTTTGATTTCTTTGAGCAGTGTTTTGTAGTTGTCATTGTAAAGTTCTTTCACATCTCTGGTTAGGAAGATGCCAAGGTATTTCATTTTTTTGTGGCTATTGTGAATGGAATTATGGTTCTTATTTGGGTTTCTGTTTTTTTATTATTGGTGTAAAGAAATGCAATTATCTCTTGCACATTTATTTTATATCCTGAGACTTTGCCAAAGGCCTTTATCAGTGTAAGGAGCTTTTTGACAGATTATCTTGGGTTTTCAAGGTACACGATCATGTCATCTGCAAAGAGAGATAATTTGACTTCCTCTTTTCCTATTTGGTTACCCTTGATTGCCTTCTCTTCTCTGATTGCTCTAGTCAGGACTTCCAATACTATATTGAACAGGAGGGGTAAGAGTGGGCATCCTTGTCTTGTTCCAGTTTTCAGGAGAAATGGTTCCAATTTTTGTCTGTTTAGGAGTATGCTGGCTGTGAGCTTCTTGTAGATGGCTTTTACTACTTTGAGGTATGTTCCCTGTATGCCTAGATGTTCAAGGGTTTTTATCAAGAAGGGGTGCTGGATTTTATCAAAAGCTTTTTCTGCATCTAATGATATGATCATGTGGTTTTTGTTTTGACATCTGTTGATGTATTTAATTACATTTATGGTTTTACGAGTGTTGAACCAACCTTGCATCCCAGGAATGAAGCCTACTTGGTCATGAAGGATTATTTTTGAGATGTGTTGTTGAATCTGGTTTGCTAGGATCTTGTTGAGAATTTTAGCATCTATGTTCATCAAAGGTATTGGCCTGTAGTTCTCTTTCTTTGTTGGATCTTTACCGGGCTTGGGTATCAATGTGATGTTAGCTTCGTAAAATGATTTGGGGAGGGTTCCATCTTTTTCAATCACCTGAAATACCTTCAGTAGGATTGGAATCAGCTCCTCCTTAAATGTCTTGTAGAATTCTGCTGGAAAGCCATTTGGTACAGGGCTTTTTTTTGTAGGTAGTTTTCTTATTACACAGTCAATTTCCTTGATAGTTATTGGTCTATTTATGGTCTCTATTTCTTCTTGTTTCAACCTAGGCAGGTTGTGTGATGACAGAAAGTCCTCCATTTCCTTGAGGTTTTCAAGTTTGTTTCCATACAAGTGTACGTAGTAGTCTCTAATGATCTTTTGTATTTCTTCAGGGTCAGATGTGACTTCATCTTTTGTGTTTCTGATTGTGCTTATTTGGGTTTTTCTTTCTTTTTCTTGGTCAGTCTAGCTAGGGGACCCTCTGCCCCTGGTTCTTGTCCTCACACTATGCCTTTCAAAGCTCATTCCCTTAGGGTAGGGGCTCTCCCAGGAAGTTCCTTGGAGCCTGCCCTTACCTGCTTTCCAGGAGCCAAACCTGCGTCCTTGGGTGAGTACCAGTTAGGTTTGGACTGGGATCTCTGCTTCCCAGAGGAGCAGGCTAGCCCAGAGGTATCCTCCTTGACCAGAGTCCACACCTTACCTGGGTAGGCATAGTCATGCCTTGGACTCCCTAAATAATCCTTATAGATCCAGAAAGGGTTCACCAGAGTGGGAAAACCATTTGGAGTGGGAGTCAGATGACTTGCTAGCTCTGTGGCCATGGTCTAATTACTAAGACTTTTTTGGGCTATGGATTCCAAGTCTATTAAATGAGATAATTCCTATCTTGCAGGGCAATAGGAGGTGTATGTGAATAAAAAATGTGAAACAAAGGTAGGGTGCTGCCCATAGATAGCAGGTGCTAAATCCACCTTGCCTTTCTTGTCTCTCCATTCCTCAAGTTAGAAGTAAAGAATCGTTTGATATAATCCTTTGACTTTAGACCACCCACTGGTGAACTGAAACCTCCCCTTGAATGTCCTGGTCAGAGAGCTCACCAAGGGCTTCTACTGCAGCTGGGGTGCGTACATATCTGAGCTCATTCTTGCTAACCAGGGTTGAGATCCACACCTGTCTACCAGCGTCTCCTGGAATGTGCTAGCATAGTTAACTAGGACATTCCTGCTTAGTTCTGTAGCATTCAGTAGAACGCTTTCATCCACACCTCGACAGAGCTCAGAAAGGGCTTCGGATGAAGCTGAAGGGGTTCCCATCTGCAGTCATCTAAGCAGGGAGCACAGGCATGAGCAGAGGGAAACCTCATATATAAGTACAGCCTCTTCACCAGCTGATGGCTGCCAGGAGACCAGGAGGTCAAAAGCTAGATGATGACAGTTTCCTTTCCACCACCCAGAAGTGGTTCATTACTCTAGGCCCATAGAAAAACAAAAATTTCAGGGAATTCCCTCCAGACTCAGCCATTTCCAACCATTTGCTCCCACCACCCACCTCCACCACTTCTCATCCCTGAGATTCATGCCTAAGGGCTCTGCATAGTGCTTTATGCCCTATGCCCAATGCCCTGTGCCAGCACTCAGAAGCAGAAACTCCCCTGCACTCGCAGCACCTCAGTTAGACAAGCATGGTCTGGATACCACCTTCCATGCCTCGAGAGCCTTTAGAATCAGGACTGATAGTGCCTAGTGGCTGTCCAATTTGGAGCAAGTCATCTACCCTGTGAAAGCTTTCATTCCTTCTGCTGGGGGGTGAGGGGCACACTTCATCAGTAAGGGGCAGTCGTATCTACCCCTATTACCATGGGATATCCTGATCCAACATCGAGGTTGTAAACCCTATTGTCGATATGGAATCTGTAATAGGATTGCGCTGTTATCCCTAGGGTAACTTGCTCTGTTGCTCAAAGTAAGTTTGGGTCAATAAATGATTTTTGCTTAGACTGGTAAAGTCTTGGGTATTATCATTCGGAGGTTTATTTGTGCTCTGAGGTCACCCCAACCAAAATTTACAGCTCATGTCCAGTTGGGTGTTGTCCCTAATAGGTTGTTTGGATACTGGTTGAGTTGTTAAATTGAAGCTCCATAGGGTCTTCTCGTCTTATTAGGATATCTCTGCCTTTTCACGGAGATGTCAATTTTACTGATTAGAAGTAGGAGACAGTAAAACCCTCGTGTGGCCATACACACTAGTCCTTATTTAGAGAACAAGTGATTATACTACCTTTGCACGGTCAGGATACCGCGGCCGTTTAATGTATATCACTGGGCAGGCAGTGCCTCTAATATTGGTTATGCTAGAGGTGATGTTTTTGGTAAACAGGCAGGGTTTAAGTCTTGCCAAGTTCCTTCTACTTCTTTTAATCTTTCCTTTAAGAAAACGCATGCCTGTGTTGGGTTAACAATGGAAGTAATAAATCATATATCTGTAGTTGTTTATATTGGGTTGTTGACTATCAGTGGTTTATCCGGTCTGATATAAGCTTGTATGAGGAGAATAGTTTCTTGTTACTTATATCAGCAGTATTGCTTCTATGAGTTTATAGATTAGTCCAGTGTAATTATAGGAGTTGTGGTTGGTTATTGAAATTAAGGTATGTCGGGTAGAGTTGAGCTTGAACGCTTTCTTAATGGGTGGCTGCTTTTAGGCCAACTGTGGAAAAGGGTGGGGTTACTCTCTAAGTAAGGTTGTTTCCTGTTTCTAAAGAGCTGTCCCTCTTTAGAGTAACATTTAAATTTACATGGGGATTGTTTGTTCTGTAGGTAAATTTAAAGTTGAACTAATATTCTATTCTGGACAACCAGCTATCACCAGGCTCGACAGGCTTTTCACCGCTACTTGAAAATCTTCTCACTATTTTGCAACATAGATGAGTGTGCCCTTCTGGCTGTTCACAAGTAGCTTGTCTGGGTTCGGGGGTTTTGGCTAAAGTTCTCTTTGTGAAATTGTTGTAGCTAATTCATTATGCAAAAGGTAAAAGTGGGGATCTTTTGCTTTTTTGTACTTTAAGGTGTCTTTCATCTTTCCCTCATGGTACTTTATCTATAGCGCCTATATAAATTCTATCTCCTATACTTTTTAGGTTAAGTAAATGTTTTGGTTTACAGGGTTTAATATAAGTTAGTTGATTTAGCTTGGGCTAGGGTTAAGTTCAAAGTGGTCATTTGTGAAATCTTCTGGGTGTAAGCCGGGTGGCTTTAGGTGTAAGCTACACTTCGTCTATTCCAAGCACACTTTCCAGTATGCTTACCTTGTTACGACTTATCTCATCTCATGCGTTATGATTTATTTTTATGTAGTTGCTGTATAGGTTGCATTTGAGGAGGGTGACGGGCAGTGTGTGCGTGCTTCATGGCCTTTTTTCAATCAAGCTCTCTATTCTTGGTTTACTGCTAAATCCTCCTTTAATTCTTATTTTCATAAGAATATTCGTAGTGCTCTAAAGTAGAGAATGTAGCCCATTGCTTTCCACCACATAGGTTACACCTTGACCTAACGTTTTTATGTTTATACTTGTGCTTACTTTAAGGACTTTTTAGGGTTTGCTGAAGATGGCGGTATATAGACTGAATTAGCAAGGGGTGGTAAGGTTAATCGGGGTTTATCGGTTATAGAACGGGCTCCTCTAGAGGGATGTGAAGCAACGCCAAGTCCTTTGAGTTTTAAGCTGTTGCTTGTAGTACTCTGGCGAATAAATTTGTTTATATTTATTTATGTTTATGGCTAAGCATAGTGGGGTATCTAATCCCAGTTTGAATCTTAGCTGTCATGTCTTCAAAACATTAAGTCACTTTCGTGGATTATTTTAGGTTTGACTCGTAGCTTTTTACGGCCTAGTCAGGGTTTAACTTTAGTTTGGGTATAATTTAAACACGCTTTACACTGGATCTTATTAGTTTGGGTTAATCGTATGACCATGGTGGCTGGCACGAAATTTACCAACCCTGTATTTCTAGTATAACTTAGTCGAACTTTCGTTTATTGCTTAAATTTTATTACTGCTGTGTCCCGTAGGGGTGTGGTTGAGCAAGACGTTGTGAGCTACTTGTTAGTGTTCTTGATGTCTGCTCCTTTTGGTCTAGTTGGGACCCAGAGGGCATTCTCACTGGAGGGCAGATACTTGCATGTATAATTCTACTAGAAACTAATGAGAAGGCTAGGACCAAAACCTATATGTTTATGGCGCTGGGGCCCGTCTAGGCATTTTCAGTGCCTTGCTTTAATTGTAAGCTACATTAACCTATTTTTATTTGTAAAGCTAAAGTATTATGTCAGTATTGGTCATAATTGGAATTATTAAGTGAGTGAAAGTGGGAATATAAAAGGTTTAAGTTATACTGTTTATGGGTTTAAAGGTTTGGTTGAGAGTTTAGGAGAAATTATGGTTGGTTAGTGGTGTTATTTGAAAATATAAGTTTATAGATTTCATTCCTTAATAGGGACATAGCTCTGTAATTTAATCAAATACACATGAAGCGAAGAATATAATTTAGTATATGTGAGTTAGCTATATGAGCTGGCGTAAATCTCTTGCTTTTGGGGCTTGGCAGGAGTATATTATTGCGTTAGTAATATAGTAACGGGGGGGTGGGGGGGGTTGCGTATATAATCCTATTATGTATTATATTCTTTGTGTATGCGTATGCGTATGGGTGTACGTGTACGTGTACGTACGGGTGTATCGGGTGTGTGTAATATGGTTATGTCCTTCAAGCATGAATTAAATAGCAACTTATGGATATGTAATGAAGAAATACAATACTCAATTTGGGCATGTCTACAATTGAATTGTCTACAACCAGGCCTCCTGGCCTTGCTGAGTTAAGACTCCCCCCCTCCCTTAAAAATTAAAAAATACCAAATGCATTTAATTCTCCCGTGACTGGAAAAGAGGGTGTATGGCCCTTTACCATCGAGATGTCTTATTTAAGGGGAACGAGTGGGCGATCTTAGGTTTATGGCCTTGAAGTAAGAACCAGATGTCAGATATAGTTTCACATTAGCTACCCCCAAGTTTTATGGGCCCGGAGCGAGAAGAGGGATCCGAATTGGATAGGGTTGCTGGTTTCATGGAGGATGGTAGTACCCTGAGTAACAATGGAAGGTGATAGTCGTGTGGAAGGAGTTAGTTTAATTGTAATGGTGTATGTCTGATAACACATTTGTCATTCCGTCTAACTACATGGATGGATAATGCTTGCTGGATAGTCCTGTGTGAAATACCTTTTGGTTGATTAAGGTTTTTCAGTCTGAGAGAATTAATTTCTTGGACGTGCTTACATGCATGGGGGGAACAGGTTAATGCACGATTAAATATATGTCTTATGTAAGATTACACGTTTATAGTACTAATACATATTCATGGGGAACGGCACTAAATGCACGATATACATATGGGTATGTACAATTTTATTAATACTGACATATTATATAAGAATGGCTAAGTTGTATAAGTATGCAGGGAATAGTTTATGAAGAATATCAGCTTTGGGGGTTGGTGGTGGGGTGCGAGCCTCTTCCTTGAGGTGAAGGTCCTAGGGAGGTTGTTTCCTTCATTTTTGGTTTACAAGACCAAGGTAATAGTTATACTACGAGGACTTATCACTTGAGCATTTTATTTTCGATTAGGTTAGTTAGGGGTATAAGGATTAAAATGGTTAGGAAATATAGGATAGAGGCTGCTTGACCAATAGTGATGAATGGGTGTTCAACAGGTTGGCCTCCAATTCAGGTTAGTTTTAGTAAGTTGGCTACTAGTATTCAGAATAAGCATTGGCTGAGAGGACGAAAGATTATGCTTCGTTGTTTGGATATATGTAATGTTGGGATGATGGCGAGAATTAAGATAGATAATACTAGGGCTAAGACGCCTCCTAGTTTATTGGGGATGGATCGTAAGATTGCGTTGGCAAATAGAAAATATCATTCTGGTTTGATATGGGGTGGGTTATTTAGAGGGTTAGCCAGGGTGTAGTTATCTGGGTCTCCTAGGAGGTCTGGTGTGAAGAGTACTAGGGTTATGAGCAGTAATATTAGGACTGTTAATCCTAGAATATCTTTGATTGTGAAGTAGGGGTGAAATGAGATTTTATCGGCGTCGGAGGAGATTCCTGATGGGTTATTAGATCCAGTTTCGTGGAGGAACAAGAGGTGGACGATTACAAGGGCTGCTACTATGAATGGTAGGATAAAGTGGAAGGTGAAGAATCGCGTAAGGGTGGCTTTATCAATTGAAAAGCCTCCTCAAATTCATTCTACTAGGCTGGTGCCAATGTAGGGGATAGCTGACAGGAGGTTGGTGATGACAGTAGCATCTCAAAATGATATTTGTCCTCATGGAAGTACATAGCCTATAAATGCTGTTGCTATTACGGTAAATAATAAGAGGTTGCCAATGTTTCATGTTTCTAGGAAAGTATAAGAGCCGTAATATAAGCCTTGGCCTACATGTATGAACAAGCAGATAAAGAGTATGGAAGCTCCGTTTTCATGTAAATATCGGATGATTCAGCCGTAGTTTACGTCCTGGCAGATGTGTGTTACAGAAGAAAATGCGGTTGTTGTGTCTGATGTGTAGTGTATGGCCAGGAATAGTCCTGTGATGATTGGAATTCCTAGACAAATTCCTAAGACGGAGCCGAAGTTTCATCATGTGGAGATATTAGAGGGTACAGGGAGATCAATGATTGAGTGGTTAGCAATTTTTATGAGGGGGTGAGTTTTTCGTAGGTTTGTCATTAGGTTCTTGCAGTTGAATAACAACTATGATATTTCAGGTCATTAGTCGTGGTTTGAGTCCATGTGGGAACTAATGACTTATGTTGTGTTTTTATTGAGTATAATTTTAAAAATAGGTTTTATTGGATTTTCTTCAAAACCTTTTCCTATTTATGGAGGCTTGGGCTTAATTATTAGTGGTGGGGTTGGATGTGGAATAGTATTAAGTTTTGGGGGAGCTTTTATTGGGTTAATGGTATTTTTAATTTATTTAGGTGGTACATTGGTTGTGTTTGGGTATACAACGGCGATGGCTACAGAGGAGTACCCAGAGGCGTGGGGATCAAGCGTTTCTATGTGAGGGGTCTTGTTATTAGGATTATTGTTAGAGTTGTTTATGGTTGTGTGGATATTATATTATGATAATATTGGGCTTAAGAGTTTAGAGGATTGAGTTATTTTTTAGGGTGATATATTTAGTTTGTTTCGTGAAGATTCTGTAGGGGTGGCAGCTTTGTATGGTGATGGTAGCTGATTAATAGGGTTGCGGGTTGGTCTTTGTTTATTACTGTTTTTACTGTGATTGAAATTACTCGGGGCTTTTAGAGAATAAGAAGTGCTCCAAGTATTATAGTAATAAGAAAGGATAAAAAGTATAGTTTGATTATGCCTGATTGGTTAGAGGTGATTGTGGATGTGTATATGTGAGTTTTAGCTATGTTTTTTGGTATTATTTTTTCTAATCAGAGGAGGTCTAGAAGTGAGGATGCTGTGCTTTGGCTAATATATAATTTCATAAGAGGGTATAGGCGGTGAATTGTAATTGGGAAAAAGCCTAGTAAGTTAGAAAATAGGAGAGGTTGAGTGGGATATTTTAGTTTGAGGAAATATGTGAGGTTGTTGAGTTCTATTGCTAGTGTAAATCCTAAAATGGTGATGATAAGTGCCAAGAATTTTAAGTATAAGGGTATGGTTATTTGTGGGGTTGTTATGGGAGGGATAGAATTTGAGATGAGAAATCCTGTGAAAATGCTGCCTAGGGCTAGGCGTTTAATGGGATTAATTAGAAGGGGGTTGTTTTCATTGATGTTTATTAAAGTTGGGAAGCGAGGTTGGCCTAGGAGTGCGAAGATGATAATGCGGGTGCTGTACACGGCTGTTAGGGATGTGGCAAGTAGTGTAATGGAGAGGGCTCCGGCATTGGTGTATGAAATGTTGGCAGCTTCAATGATAAGGTCTTTAGAATAGAAGCCTGTAAGGAAAGGAGTGCCTGTGAGAGCAAGGCTTCCAATAAGTAATGAGGAAGAGGTAAAGGGTAAAGTTATAAGTAGGCCTCCTATTTTGCGTATATCTTGTTCGTCGTTTAGGCTGTGGATGATAGACCCTGAACATATGAAAAGTATGGCTTTGAAGAAGGCGTGGGTACAGATATGGAGGAATGCTAGGTGGGGTTGATTAATGCCGATAGTTACTATTATAAGGCCTAGTTGGCTGGAGGTGGAGAATGCGACGATTTTTTTAATGTCATTTTGTGTCAGAGCGCAGATTGCTGTGAATAGGGTGGTAATACCCCCTAAGCATAGTGTAATGGTTTGGATTATTTTGTTTGTTTCTAAGAGGGGATAAAATCAGATTAGTAGAAAAACTCTGGCTACAACTATAGTGCTTGAGTGGAGTAGGGCGGAAACGGGAGTTGGACCTTCTATGGCAGAAGGAAGTCATGGGTGGAGTCCAAATTGTCAGATTTTCCTGCAGCTGCTAGAAGAAGGCCTAGTACAGGGAGTGTGTTGGAGTCTGGGTTAAGGATAAATATTTGTTGAAATTCTCATGAATTGGAATAAGTTAGAAATCATGCCATAGCTAAAATAAAGCCGATGTCTCCAATACAGTTATAGAGAATTGCTTGTAGGGCTGCTGTGTTTGCGTCTGTTCATCCGTATCATCATTCAATGAGGAGAAAAGATATAATACTGACTCCTTCTCATCCAATGAAAAGTTGAAATAGGTTGTTGGCGGTAACTAGAATTAGTATGGTGATGAGGAATAGGAGTATTTGAAGAAGCGATTAATATTGGGGTCTGAATGTATATATCATATTGAGAACTCTATGATAGATCAAGTAATGAAGAGAGCTACTGGTACAAAAATTATGGAGAAATAATCTATTTTGAAGCTTAGGGAGAATTTTATAGTTTGGATAGTTATTCTGTGTCAGAAATGACTGTTTCTTGATTTGTGTATAAAAATATGATTATTGGGACTAAGCTTGTTATAAATGCACAGGCAATAGAGTTTTTTACGTAGCTGGGGTAAGTGTGATTGTTATACTTTTTAGTTGTTGTAACAATAAAAGGGGTAATTAGAAGTGTAAGTGAGAGAAAGATGGAAGATGAAAATAAATTTATTACTTTTATTTGGAGTTGCACCAATTTTTCAGTTCCGAAGACCGATGGATTACTTCTATCCTTTAAAAGTAAGAAAGCCATATTGTTGTATATGGAGGCATGAGTTAGCAGTTCTTACGTACTTTCCTGGTAAATAAGAAATTTTGGATTTCTATTATTAGATTCACAATCTAATGTTTTGTTTAAACTATATTTACAGTACATATTCCCTATGATTAATTTGGGGTTAGTAGATAGTAGGATCGGGGTAATAGGTGTATAATTATTAATGTATTTTCTCAGGTGAAGGGGGTTTAATGCTGCTGATGTGATATGTATGTTTTCCTTGTTGTGTTATAGTTAGTATATATAGGGAATATAGGGCAGTGATTAGTATATTAAGGCCTATTAGAATAATAGTTAAATGTGATCATGAAAAAGATGCTATCATTACAGATAGCTCACCAATTAAGTTAATGGTTAGGGGGAGGGCTAGGTTGATTAGGCTAGCAAGGAGTCATCATGTTGTTGCAAGAGGTAAGAGGGTTTGAAGGCCACGGGCTAGGGCTATTGTTTCGGCTGTGACTATGCTCGTAGTTTGTGTTTGCTAGGCAGAATAATAGGGAAGAGGTAGGGCCGTGGGCAATTATAAGGACTGTAGGTCCGATGAAACTTCATGGGGTTTAGATAAGGATTGCTACGATAACAAGTGCTATGTGGCTAACCGAGGAGTAGGCAATGAGTGATTTTTAAATCTGTTTGGTGTAAGCAGATAGAACTAGTTATAATTATGCCTCATAGGGAGAGTATTAGGAAAGGGTAGGCTATATATTCTGTTAATGGGTCTAGAATAATTATTATTCGTATTATTCCATATCCTCCGAGTTTTAGTAAGATTGCTGCAAGGACTATAGAGCCTGCGATTGGGGCTTCGACATGGGCCTTGGGTAGTCACAAGTGAAGTCCATATAGAGGTATTTTTACTATAAAGGCTAGTATGCAAGCTAATCAAAGATTTGATCAAGAGTTGGGAAGGTTCTCTATAGTAAGGGAGTTAATTATTATGTTTAATGTTCCTAGGAGATTCTGGGTATAAATGAGGGCAATGAGCAGGGGAAGTGATCCAATTAGTGTATAAAATAAAAAATAAAGGCTGGCGTTTAGTCGTTCTGTTTGGTTTCCTCATCATGTAATAATAATTAGGGTAGGGATTAAGGTTGCTTCAAATAAGATATAGAAGAGAATTAATTCCGTAGCAGTAAAGGTTATAATCAGGAAGATTTGAAGTATAGTCAGTATGGAGATATATAGTTTTTTTCATACAAGTGGTTCTTTTGATAGGTGATTTTGGCTGGTCATGATTATTAAAGGGAGTAATCAGGTGGTTAAGATTAGTAGTGGTGTTGATAGTCAATCGGTAAAGAAGGTGAGTGAGAAATTTGTGTTATTGTCATAGGGGTATTTTAAAAGAGAAAGAGTGATGGAACTAATTATTAGGCTAGGGGTGGTGGTGTTAATTCAAATAGTATGTTTTTTAGAGTATCATGTTAGTGGGAGTATTATTAATGTTGGTAGAATAATTTTTAACATTGTAGAAGGTTTAGGTTTTGTACATAATCTAGGCCATATGTGTTTGATACCATTACTAGTAAGGCTAATCCTATAGCGGCCTCACAGGCTGCGAACACTAGAAGCATAATTGGGGATGTGTTGGCTAAGGTGAAGTGAAAATTTAGGATTGTTAGTGAAGTTATAATAAATATTGAGAGCATTATACCTTCTAGACATAGTAGGGAAGATATAAGATGTGAATGATATATTAATACACCTAGGAGGGATGTTAGGAAAGCAAGGAGAAGTTTGATGTAGATATATGGCATTCTGGTAATTATGTATTATTCATAGTCTAATGAGTCGAAATCATTTGTTTTTAATTAAACTAATTACCATATTCAGTTCATTCAAGTCCTTTTTGGGTTCATTCGTATGTGAGTCCTAGGGCTAGGATGGAAATTAGAGCTAGGGCTATTATTAATATAAGGTTAAGGTTAATTGTGTGGCTCAGGGAAGGGGAAGAAGGAGAGCAGTTTCTAGGTCGAACAGGAGAAAAGTAATAGCAATTAAGAAAAATTTTATAGAAAAGGGTAGACGAGCTGATTCTGTTGGATCAAAGCCACATTCATAGGGGCTAGATTTTTCTGTGTATATGTTAAGTTGTGGAAGTCAAAATGCAATAGAGACCAGAAGTAATGCAAGTGCTATATCTGTTATTAGTGAGAAAATTAAGTTTATTGTTCCTTCCTGGAGTGTACCAGGGCTAATTGATGGGAAGTCAATTGTACTAGTTAATACTAAAGGGACAGGAACCTCATCAATAAATAGAGACGTAGAAGAATAGTCAGACTACGTCAACGAAGTGTCAGTATCAGGCAGCGGCTTCAAATCTGAAATGGTGACTAGATGTAAAGTGGAACTTTAATTGTTGGAGGAAGCAGATAGTTAGAAAGGTTGAACCAATAATAACGTGGAGGCCATGAAAACCTGTAGCTATAAAGAAAGTTGAGCCATAGACTCCATTGGAAATAGTGAAGGATGTCTCAAAATATTCTGATGCTTGAAGTAAAGTGAAGTAAACCCCTAATATAATAGTAATGAATAGAGCTTGGAGCATTTGTTTACGGTTACCTTCTATTAGGCTATGATGAGCTCAAGTAATTGAAACACCTGAGGCTAGTAAAATGGATGTATTAAGTAAGGGTACTTCTAGGGAGTTTAGGGGGTGGATGCCTGTTGGGGGTCAGCAGCCTCCTAGTTCGGGAGTTGGGGCTAGACTGGAATGATAAAAGGCTCAAAAAAAGCCTGCGAAGATGAGATGATAAAAAGGATTATGCCATATCGGAGACCTTTTTGTACGATTGATGTGTGGTGGCCTTGAAATGTTCCTTCTCGAATAATATCGTGTCATCATTGATATATAGTAAGTGTATTTATAATAAGGTCTAGGGTTAGAAGTATGAAGGAGTTAAAGTGAAATCATATAATAAGGCCTGATGTTATAAGAAGAGCTGAGAGGGCTCCAGTTAGTGGTCAGGGGCTAGGATTAACTATATGATAGGCATGTGTTTGGTGGGTCATTATGTGTTGTCGTGTAAGTAAAGGCTCACTAAGAGTGTAAACACGTAGGCTTGGATAAGGGCTATAGCTAGTTCGAGGATTGTAAGTAATGTGGGAATAATAAATGTTGATGCTGCAATGGAGTTAATTGATGATAGGACTAGGGTGGCTCCTCCAATTAGGTGTATAAGTAAGTGGCCTGCTGTAATATTAGCGGTTAGTCGTACGGCTAGGACTATTGGTTGAATAAAAAGACTAATAGTTTCGATAATAAGTAGTATAGCAATTAGGGGGATAGGGGTTCCTTGTGGGAGGAAATGGGCTAAGGATGCTTTGGTTTTATAGCGGAAGCCAGTAATTACTGCTCCTGCTCATAGAGGGATTGCTATACCTAAATTTATTGATAGTTGAGTAGTTGGTGTGAAGGAGTTTGAGAATTACATGAGATAATGCCTGTAGCACATCTAAGTATCCAGCATGTAGTGTGAATACTGTTTGTAGGTGTCATGGTCACGGGAGCATGGTGGTGAGCAGATGCGTTTACTTGACATTTGTCTTCCTGCCTTTTAAAACCATGCCTATTTTTCACAACCACAAATGATACCACCTCTGTATTATCTTCCCAATTTCCTAGAACTGTTTAATTTCCTTTGAACTTAAGTGGCAACTACTTTCTGCTGCTTCCTTGGCATTTATCTCTTGCTACCAATTCTTCTGAGCAAAACTCATATTTTCCCAGTTTGACTCCCAGCCCTTTCAGATGGGGACCACGCCACCATTCTTGCCCCTCAAGTGAGTGCTACAATCCACGGCTCCCCAGGGGGCTGTGATTATCAGGGAATAGGGGAATAGCAACGTTCCTGTTTAGGCACGTGAACATGTGAACGCTGCCAAGTGTTAATTTCATGGTGTCTAAAATAGTGTAGTACGTCAAGGGCAGCTCAGAAACAGCTCTGGAAAAGCATGGGGCAAGGGAGCAGTCCAGCCTCAACTAGAACTCCAAGTGCTGTGGCATGGGGTCACTCTCAGAAAAGAAGTTTCTTTGGTCTGTGCATTCCTTTTGGGACCAGGTGATTATAGTTCAAGATGAGGCTGGGAATTTCCAGGCTGCCCAAGACACTGGAACCTTCTCAGTGCTTGGTTCTGACAGCAAATGCTGAAGCAGAAAATATATTTCCATCCACCTGCACTAACCTCTTGTTTCTCTGGCAGCAAGAAGGGAGGATGGTGCTGTATCAGAAAAAAAGCTGAAGAGTGAGGCCTATGCTCAGTCCATGCTGGTCATTTTCTAGTCAGGACAGGAAATGCCACAGTTCTGGTGCTATTGGGTAGAGGTGCCGGGAATATAATTATATGCACTGTGATCATTGAAGGCATCAAAGAAGAAAGCCCAACCAAAAATAAGTACTCAAGTAAAACCTTCCAGAAAAGCAAAGCACTCAGAATTCAAACAGCTTACTCTCATCCTCCAGCCTCGTGGCCACAGTAAGAAAAAAGCCATCCTTGGTCAGGACCGGGGTGACTTTCCATGTCCCAGCAGAATCCACCCATCTGCAACTGGTGCTCTGTGCCAAACAAAACCAAAGCTCAGTATTTTCCATGTACATATTTGCAGACCTCCCATGTTTGTGTGTGTGCACTGGCCCATGTGGTGCCTGTGCCAGTTACTGCTTTCAGGCTGGGACCCCAGGGAGCAAGAACCTGGCAAGAGCTTTGGGCTACCTTCAGTGGTACAATCTGAGTCTGTTCCACTGTCCATCGGGTTAGCATGTGCTTGTGTTGGCTGGAACTGGCAGTTCTCAGTACTCCTGGAGGCTGGCCAGGTTGCCAACATATATCTGTGTATTAAATCATTACAGTCGTAATAGGATTCTTCTTCCTCCTCCCTCCTCCTTTCCTTTGGCCCATTCATAGTCGGGAAAGTCAAAGGAAATAAGCTCCCCGCCCATTCATATATCTTTGTAAAAAATAATGTGGGACACAATTCAGGATTAGATATACAAATGGTCATTGTACAGGTAAAGTAGTTTGGGCCTCACTTTGGTCCCCACTTCACCTGGTTTGAGATCAGGTACCCTTGTTGATGAAGTGTGTCCCCCACCCCTGCAGTTTCCCTCTACTGCCAATTCCTTTCTTGTAGTATTATGATAATTGGTCAGGGTCTGCTTATGAGAGAGAACATGTGGTACTTGGTTCTTTCTCTGTGACAGACCACCGAGTATGATAGACTCTAAATCCATCCAAGTTGCTGCAAAGTTCATTATTTTGGCCTTCATTATGTCTGCATAATAGTTTACTGTGTACATGTACCACATTTTTTTCATCCAGTCCAGTTTCAATGGGCAGCACGATTGGTTCCATGGTTTTGCTATTGTGAATAATGCTGCAGTAAGCATGTGTGCAGGTATCTTTTCATAGAGTGATTTGAGTTCCTCTGGGTATATTACCAGAGGGGTGATTGCTGGGTCATATGGAAGGTAGATTTTTAGATCTTTTAGGAATCGCCACACTGCTTTCCACAGAGGTTGCACTAGTTTACACTCCCACCAACAGTGTAGAAGTGTTCCCTTTTCGCCACACCCTCTCCAGCAGTTGTTATTTTTTGAGTTGTTGATAATTGCCATTCTGACTGGAGTTACGTGGTATCTCAGTGTGGTTTTGATTTGCATCTCCCTGATGATTAGTGAGGTTGAACATTTCTTCATGTGTTTGTTGGCTGCTCAGATTTTTTCCCTTTGTGAAGTGTCTGTTCATATCTTTTGCCCATTTTATAATGAGGTTGTTTGTTTTTTTCTTTTCAGCACGCTTGAGTTCCTTGTAGATCCAGGATGTTAAGCCTTTGTCAGACCTGGAGTTGGCAAATACTTTTTCCAAGTCTGTAGGCTATCTCCCTGCTCTCTTGATGGTTTCTTTGGCTTTGCAGAAGCTTGTCAGTTTAGTAAGGTCCCACTTGTCTATTTTCTCTTATGACCTGTGGGTTTCGGGTTTTGTTCAGGAATTGGATGCCAGTTCCGATTTCCATGAGGGTATTTCCTTCCTTTTCTAAGGTTCTTATGGTTTGAGGTTTTACATTTAGGTCTCTGATCCATTTGGAGTTAACCTTTGTGCATGGGAATAGATAGGGGTCCTGTTTCAATCTTCTGCATGTGGTCAGCCAGTTTTCCCAGCACCATTTACTGAATAGGTTGTCCTCTCCCCAGTGGTAGGTGGTGGAGGCTTTGTGGAAGATGAGTTAGTTGAGAAATTGAGGTTTTGCTTCTGGAATCTCAATTCTATTCCATTGATCTATATGCCTGTTCCTGTACCAATACCAAACTGTTCTGATGATTGTAGCTTTACGTAAAATTTGAAGTCTGGTAATGTGATACCACCTGCTTTGTTTTTTTTGCTGAGGATTGTTCTGGCTATTCTTGGACGTTTGTGTTTCCATATGAATTCCTGTGTTGTTTTTTCCAGGTCTGAGAAGAATGTTGCTGGTAATTTGATGGGTACTGCATTGAATTTGTAGATTGCCTTAGGTAAGATGGACATCTTCACAATGTTGATTCTTCCAATCCATGAGCATGGGATATTTTTCCACTTGTTTGTGTCATCTTTGATTTCTTTGAGCAGTGTTTTGTAATTTTCATTGTAAAGGTCTTTCACGTCTCTGGTTAGGAAGATGCCAAGGTATTTCATTTTTTTGTGGCTATTGTGAATGGAATTGTGTTTTTTATTTGGGTTTCTGTTTGTTTATTATTGGTGTAGAGAAATGTGATTGTCTTTTGTACATTTATTTTGTATCCTGAGACTTTGCCAAAGGCCTTTATCAATGTGAGGAGGCTTTTGACAGATTCTCTTGGGTTTTCAAGGTACAAAATAATATCATCTGCAAAGAGAGATAACCTGACTTCCTCTTTTCCCATTTGGATAGCCATGATTGCCTCCTCTTCTCTGATTGCTCTAGCCAGGACTTCCAATACTATGTTGAACAGGAGGGGTGAAAGTGGGCATTTTTGTCTTGTTCCAGTTTTCAGGGGAAATAGTTCCAATTTTTGTCCATTTAGGAGTATGCTGGCTGTGGGTTTTTCGTAGATGGCTTTTACTATTTTGAGGTATGTTCCCCATATGCCTAGATGTTCAAGGGTCTTTATCAAGAAGCGGTGCTGGATTTTATTAAAAGCTTTTTCTGCATCTAATGATATAATCATGCGGTTTTTATTTTGACATGTTGATGTATTTAATTACATTTATGGTTTTACGAATGTTGAACCAGCCTTGCATCCCAGGAATGAAGCCTACTTGGTCATGATGGATGATTTTTGAGATGTATTGTTGAATCAGGTTTGCTAGGATCTTGTTGAGAATTTTAGCATCTATGTTCATCAAAGATATTGGCCTGTAGTTCTCTTTCTTTGTTGGATCTTTACCTGGCTTGGGTATCAATGTGATGTTGGCTTTGTAAAATGATTTGGGGAGAGTTCCATCTTTTTCAATAGTCTGGAATACCTTCAGTAGGATTGGTATCAGCTCCTCCTTAAATGTCTTGTAGAATTCTGCTGGAAAGTCATCTGGACCAGGGCTTTTTTTTTGTAGGTAGTTTTCTTATTACGTAGTCGATTTCCTTGATTGTTATTGGTCTATTTAGGGTCTCAATTTCTTCTTGTTCCAACCTAGGTAGGTTGTGTGATGTCAGAAAGTCCTCCATTTCCTTAAGGTTTTCAAGTTTGTTTCCATACAAGTGTACGTAGTAGTCTCTAATGATCTTTTGTATTTCTTCAGGGTCAGATGTGACTTCATCTTTTGTGTTTCTGATTGTGCTTATTTGGCTTTTTTCTCATTTTTTCTTGGTCAGTCTAGCTAGGGAACCATCAATCTTGTTTATCCTTTTGAAGAACCAGCTTTTTGTTTCATTGATTTTTTTTGTATTATCTTTTTGTCTTCTATGTCCTGGATTTGGGCTTTTATTTTGGTGATCTGGATTCTTCTGCTAAAATTAGGGTTTTTGTGGTCTTGCTTTTCCAGCTTCTTTAGGCTTGGCTTGATAGGTTGTGAATTTCTGTTCCTTCCATTTTCTTCATGTGTATTTGTAGGGATATAAATTATCCTCTTACTACAGCTTTTAATGTGTCCCAGAGATTTTGGTAAGATGTTTCTTCATTTTCATTTGTTTCCAGGTATCTTTTGATCTCTGTTTTGATTTCATCATTGACCCAGGAGTTGTTTAGCATTATGCTGTTTAGTGTCCATGTCTTTGTGGGTTTTGGGGTTTGGGGGGACTTTGTTTATTTTTATTCCACTGTGATCCGAGAAGGTACATGGTAGAATTTTGGTCCTTTTAAATTTGCTTATGCTTGATTTATGGCCGAGTGTGTGGTCGATCTTAGAAATGTTCCATTTGGTGATGAGTAGAAGGTGTATTCTGTGGTCTTTGGATGGAGTGTTCTGTAGGTATCAATTAAGTCCATTTGGTCCAAAGTCACATTGAGGTTCTGGATCTCCTTGCTGATTTTTTGTCCTGATGATCTGTCTAGGGTTGTGAGTGGGGTATTAAAGTTCCCAGTTATGATGGTGTTAGAGTCAATATCTTCTTCAGTTTTCCTAGAAGTTGCTTTATGAAAGTTGGCGCACCTATGTTGGGTGCATATATGTTTAGGATAGATGTTTCTTGTTGATGGATTGAGCCTTTTATCATTATGTAGTGACCTTCTGTATCTTTTTTGATTTTTAATAGCTTGAAGGGTATTTTGTCTGAAATTAAGATCGCTACTCCCCCTTTCTTAGGTATTCCGTTCACCTGAAAGTTTGTTTCCCATCCTCTTACTTTGAGTCCATGGGTGTCCTTTCTAGTGAGGTGAGTCTCTTGAAGGCAATAGATTGTTGCCTGATGATATTTTATCCATTTTGTCATTCTATGTCTTTTCAGTGGTGCATTTAGTCCATTCACATTTAGGCTAATAATTGAAATGCAAGAGTTGATCCCTGTCATAACGTTCTTACAGAGTTGTTCCTGTTTGTTTGCTGTCTTTGTTTTGGTTTTGTAGTTGGTTCATGTGTGTTTTTAATCTTTTGCCTGTACTCTTGTGAAGAATGTTGTTGTTCTTTTTTCTTTTTCTTCTGTGTTGAGTACTTTCTTAAGTGTTTCCTGTAGAGGTGGTCTGGTGGCAGCGTAGGTTCTTAGGGATTGGATATCTGGAAAAGATTTCAATTCTCCCTCACTAATGAAGGTTAGTTTGGCTGGGTAGGTTATTCTTGGTTGACATTGTTTATCTTTTAGAACTTTGAAGATAGGGCTCCAGGCTCTCCTAGCCTGAAGGGTTTCTGTGGATAAATCTGCTGCTATTCTAATTGGTTTTTCCCTGGTAGGCAGTCTGGCCTTTTTCTCTTGCTGCCTTTAGGATTTTTTTCTTTTATAGCTACTTTGTTTAGGCAAATTATTATGTGTCTGGGAGTTGGTCTTCTCATTTGTTGTCTTGCAGGGGTTCTCTGAATCTCTTGTGTTTGAATTCTTTCATCCTTGATGAGATGAGGGAAGTTTTCTTGAATGATTTCATGAAATGTTTGTTCCAGTGTGGCTTCTGTTTCTCTCTCTGCCTCAGGAAGCCCAGTTATTCTTAGGTTTGGTCTCTTGAAGTGATCATTCATCTCTTGCAGGTTTTGTTCTGTCTTTTTGAGTTTCTTTTCTATGCTTTTGACAGTTTGGGTTAGTTCTGTGTTTTGGTCTTCGAGCTCTGAGATTCTTTCTTCTGCTTGGCTGATTCTGCTTTCCATACTTTTTAGTGTGTTGTTCATTTCCATCACAGTATTCTTTACTGCTGTCATTTCTGACATCAGCTCCTTCCTATTTTCCTCTTGTCTCTCCTCAATTTTTTAAATTCTCTCCATTAAGGTCTTGATGTCTGGGTTTGTTGCATGTAACCAGTCATTCTGGGCGCTCTTCATTGTTTGTGTTCCAGAATCTGTTTTCTCAGTGTCTGATCTCCCAGGGGTCTGTGTGAGACCTATATTCTTCTTTTGGTTTTTCTTCATTTGTGCGGTTTTTCCCCCTCCCTATTTTTTCCTTCCCTCTACGTCACCGTCTTCTTTAATTCTGTTATTCGGGGGTAAAGGAATTTGTTTTACTTCTGTTTGTTCAATCTCCTATTCTTTAGGTATGCCCTCTTTGTTCACTTCTGGAGTTGCACTTTAAGTTGGGGGTGGTCCTTTTTGCAGTTTTGAGATTTACTTAAAGGGGGAGCTGTGATTCAAAATCTATCTGCAGGTCCTGGTATTCGCTGACAGTTGTGTGAACAATCTGGAACCCACTTCCCACTGCCTTGGAATCTGTCCATGCAGTGGGGTTGTAGGTTTACTCCCTGAAATAAAATGTGGTTAGCAGAGGGGAGAGATTGGAGCAGACAGTGGGTTGAAGAGGGGGGTGGAGAGATAGAGGAGTAAGTGGGGAAACAAACGAGTGTGCCAACAAATAGAGAGGCCTATACTGAAACAGATAAAAACAGTAGACCACAGCTACAGATGAACCAACTCTCATACAAACAAAAATAAAACTTATAGTGATGCTAACATACCAGCTATCCAACCACCTTAATAGTGTGCTGTTCCCCTATACAAAGATAAGGTTTACAGAGAGAAGAAAAGAGAAGAAAAGGAAGAGGAAAACAGAAAAAAAGGAACAATACAGTAGGAATAGAATTAAGTCATTAAACTAACAGAATCTATGAAGCACACTCTGAGACATATCATTTACGTCCAATGTCCTTTCAGGTCTGATTTCTAGTTTTCTTTTCAAGCTGGTAAATTAGTTTGCAGTTAGGTCAGTTGCCCCTGGTCTGCTGTGAAGGACAGTTCAGATCACCCTCTGTTCTCCACTCTGGCCTATGTCTTTATCAAGCTTGTTTCTCCCATTTCGGGGTTGTTACCTTGAATCGCCAGCAGGTGGGGCTATCTCAGCTGCTCACCCCAGAGCAGGTGGGGCTGGACAGGGACGGCGGAGGCTGAAGATGGCAAGATGGCTGCCTGCCTCAGGGCAGACGGCAGGAAACTTACGGTGGGCAGGACGTCTAGTTGCAGGAGAGGTGGCAGTGATCCCAGCAGATCTTCCCTGAAGGGGCTTCAAGGACTGAAGATGTGGATCACCTCCGGCCCGCGTAGTGCGATGTGCTACCGGTGACGGTGGCTGTGGCGGCTGTATCTGCACTGCAGTGGCTGTCCAGACCGCTGCGATGCCCCAGTGGTGGCAACGGTCGAGCTCTGTATGAAGAGCAGGCTGTGATGTTGGGGTCTGTAGCCCCCAGGGCAAGAGTCAGAGACCCACTGCAGTTCTCCTTTGCAGAGGTTTTCACAGACTGGGTTGCCCTATCACCATCTTGCTGGAAGTCCCACTTGCCCACTCTTTAATAGGGCTGTTAGTTGTTTTCTTTTTGGCATGTTTAAGTTCCTTGTAGATCCTAGAGATTAGGCCTTTGTCAGACATACAGTTGGAAAATATTTTTTCCCATTCTGTGGACTGTCTCCCCATTCCCTTGATGACTTCTTTTGCTTTGCAGAAGCTTTTCAGTTTGATGAGTCTCCACTTGTCTATCTTATCTCATGGGCACTTGGGGTTTTGATCAGGAATTGGTTTCCATTTTCAATTTTCATATGAGTGTCTCCTGCATTATCTAAGGTTCTTATAGTTCGAAGTTTTACCTTTAGGTCTTTGATCCATTTAGAGTTGATTTTTGTGTATGGTGATACGTAGGGGTCTTGTTTTAATCTTCTGCATGTGGTCAGCCAGTTTTCCCAGCACTATTTACTGACTAAGTTCTCCTCTCTCCAGTGGTTGATGGTGGAGGCTTTGTCGAAGATGAGTTAGTTGAGAAATTGAGGTTTTTCTTCTGGAATCTCTATCCTGTTCCATAGGTCTATATGCCTGTTCTTGTACCAATACCAGAACAGGTATTGATTATTGTAGCCTTATAATAAAGTTTAAAGTCTGGAAGTGTGATACCTCCCACTTTATTTCTTTTGCTGAGAATTGTTTTGGTCATGGTCATTTATGTTTCCATATGAATTTCTGTATTGTTGTTTCTGGGTCTGAGAAGAATGATGTTGGTACTGAATCTGTAGATTGCATTGGGTAGGATGGCCGAATCATATCTTAAGCCACCTCCAAAGTAGCAGCTGAGATGGTTCACATGAGCATACAAGTGTTGCTTCATGTGATCAGCACTTGACTTTTAGGTCTGTCATGCAGTTTCATTGGGTGATACACACTTTCCTCTTGTTAAACTTCTTTTCCCCCTATCGATTTTGGCTTCAAGGAGCTGGTATACCTGTGTCTCAGGTGTGGGAAGATGGAGGCTGGCACAGTCCCCCATATGGCCATCACAGAACTCTCACCTGAACAGATTTTTGTTGAGTATGATGTCACTTGTACTTTGTATCATGCAGGTCATTGTAGTAGATATAGAAATAACTTTGGTTCCTGACTGTGGGTGGCTGATGGTCCAATCAGAATCCATACACACAAAGATCAGTATGACACAATGTGAGAAAAGAAATGTGTGAGAGGGAATGTAGCAAATGTGGTGGGGTGGGGGAAACGGGGGTGGGGTGGAGGTACAAGCTCTGAGCACGTGCTTCCTCAGGGAGGTGAGATTCATGCTTGACCTTGATGGAATGGGAAGATGATGAATAAAGCCTATATACACTGGTACTTAAGAGTGAAGACTCTGGAGACAGATGCCTTGGCTTAACACCCTGCTATACTGCTTGCTAGCTGTGTGACTTTGGGCAAGTTACTCATCCTTCTTGTCTGTTAGTTTCCCCAATTGTAAAATGGGAATGATTATGATCAAATGTCTCCTGGGTTGCTTTGAGGTTAGCTGAAATAATAATTGTAAAGCACACAGTTAAAAAGCAGTATTTATGATGGGATGCAGGGAGGAAAAAGAGCAGAACCGTCTATAATCAAGGGAATCCCTTGACATCCAGAAGGAATCAAGTGGCCCCAGTCTTTGGAGAGTCATAGGAGTCTTGTGGAGGAATATGGGCTTCGTACCATATGGAAAAAGGGAACTGTTGTTTTAGAAAGAAAGAAAAAAATGTGTACTATAGTGTAATGCAATGAAAATGAATTTTAAAGGGAAATGGGTGTATCTTTGGTTTCTCTCTCCTGATCATTTAAATCTCCAGTCCCTGTGCCACTCATTAGATCAGACCTCCAGTCAGTCATTCCAATGGGCCAAAGGATCAACCTGAATTTCTGACCAGGTATTTTGCTCTTATTCAGATGGACAGTTGTGTTACCTACCTCAAGTGCCACAGCGACACCAGCAGCTACTTCCTAAGAGGGTCCCCCACTCTGAGACTGGTTTTAGGAGGACAGGTATAGATGGCTTGCTCCTTTGCCCTAGCGATTAGCTTTGCCACTGGAACTCCGCAGGAGCAGCATGCTTGCTTGTTAAATGCATCAGCCATACGCTAATGATTCTATGATCAAGTCAAAGATCTTTCTTTTACAGGTCTCTGTGGAATCATGTAATTTTAGAAAGGGAAGGGACTGCACAATTATACTTGTCTTTGTAGCAACAGAGGGAGATGAAGCAGGTGGCTCTGTAAGTCAGGAAGAAGTATCCAGAACACCAAATCCTGGTTTTAGGCCATTTTTTCCTCATTCTACAGAAAAGTCCTGTTTCTATTTCCTTTGGGGGCCTCTGAGGAAAGTTTCAGAATCCCTACAAGCTTCAGAAAAGTACAGATGGTAACTCTTCTTGTATGGCAAGCTCACACCCTTACTCCAAGGCCAGTAAGGAGAGACGAGGCCAGAAGTGCTGAATTAGAGAGGAATTAAGAGATTCCCACAGGTGTGACTCTCCCATAAACCTGCATGGCAGAAGAACACCCTTCTCTGGAGGATCATGGGATCCAGCAGCAGAAGGAGCCTCAGGACCATTTAATCCAGTGTTTTTCTGAAGTGTGTTCTGCCAGTTTCCCCAGATGTTTAAAGGTGCTACATTTCATGGGCCATTACATCTGCACATGATGACTTGAAGGACACTAGCATGTCTGTTTGTGTCTTGTGTTTCATAGTCATTAATGTGCTATCATTAGCACTGTAACTCTCCAAGAAAGGACTGTAAACATGAGCCAGATTTATTATGGGGCTTTGATGTTGTTGTTGTGTTGGTTTTTTTGTAAAGAATCCTTTTACTTTAAGATTCCTAGCAACATCTCCTAGCATTTGTGTTCTGTGGAGTTTCATAGCACACTGATTTTGCCTAATATCTTAGTTTACAAATAAGGGAATTGGAACAAAGTTACTATCAAGTCCATGGTTAAACTAGAACTCCAGCCCAAGTCTCCTGAGCCTTCCACAGGAGAATCAGAGTTCCAGAATTCAAATTAGGCAGGCTATGATGCCACTTAATTGCAAATGCCTGAATGTTTCAGGGAAATGATTTTTTAAAAATATGTATTTTGTTTGATCTCCTTGGGTTAGTATTTTTGTCTGTTACTTTATTTGGTACCCAGAGACAAGCAGCCATAAAATATCTGATATAGTCCTCTATCCAGTAGATATAAAGGGAAGGAAAAAGAACAATTTCTATTTTGCTTGCACAAGAGTGGCCAATGGGAATGACTGTACCAAGCAAGCTGGTAATCTTGGTTTTGAAGTTGCCAAAATTCTACACATAATTAACCTTGGAATGTGTCCACAAAGCTCTGTTAGCAGGTACAACTTTAATAGGTGTGCCAGTTTTCAGACTTGGGTGGCATTTGGAGAGTTTTGATGTCTGGTTTGTTGGGAGAGAGTTGGACAGCTGGGACTCCTGACCCCTGACCTAGAAGGGTATGGGCCATTGCCACTCTGAGCTCTTCCTTGCCAACAACCTAAGAATGTACCTGAGCCAAGTTGCTGTGGAAAGCTGCTGAATAGACATCTCAGATTATGTCGTAACCTAACCAACAATTAGGAACCGTCTTCCCACAGTAGGTTTTTCACATACCACATTTTGTGGCCATTAGTTAGATCACCGTGATCATTTAGCTATCAGCCACTATACTCGCATTTTCCATATGCTTTATACTATTTATTCCTCTCATCAACTGCTGCTGAGTTTTGCTATTTGACCCTGAATACGACATTTAACTTCTCTATACTTCAGTTTCCTCATCTGTAAAATAGGGATAAAATTCCGTCTTCTCAGGGTGGTTGAAAAGACTGAGTGTGTTTCAGTGAGCATCTATCTTCATGCCTGGCATTGACTAGGCAATTAATAAACAATCATTCACTTTTAGGCAGAGAATTTATACTATGTGGAACATTATAAAATCCTAGTTTCCTCTCTCTTGACCCCTAGCCAAAGCAATTAGGTCATAAGTAATATTTTATACAATCATATGTTGTGGTGAGGATGCAATGGATCACATTACTCTGCTAAACCCAGAATGACTCTTGAGGGCAGCATCTTATCAAGATGAAATGGAATTTAATTCTCCATGCACGTGAGGGCTCAGGTAATTTGAGTCTGGTGTTTAATCCAATATGAACACCCTTTGTATAAAATCTCTGTCATTACCACTTTAGAAAAATTAATATTTATATCAAACATCTTCTGTAATGAGATATGAACCTTTGCCCACCAAAATTCTAGCTCAGATTTTAGATTTGCATGTTCCCAAAGTCAGGTTTCTGAATAATTTATTTATCCAATTGGAGAAGTGAAGTAGATGAATGGTTTCAAAGGAGACATTGAATCAAGGTGGATTGCTAATTATTCCCTTTTCAAGGTATCCTAAATTAGGAGGGAAAAAAAGACTCTGAAGTCAAACATATCTCATAGTCATTGTGAATATTAGTTATATTTACAAGGTTTCTTATAGGATCAACTATGAAAGCAGGGGAAATACTGTGATTATATTTGGAAGCCAAGTAAGTATTTATACTGGAGGAAAATGTAGCAGTTCGCTAGAATAATTAGTTAGCCTTTCAGAATAGTTTCTACATTCTTTGTGTTCTTCCCTTTTCTATCATACCCTTTCCCCATTTTCCCCATCTAACTAGGTCTTACCCTTTAAGACTATGATCAGGTGTCACGTCCTCCAGGAAGCCTTTCTGACCTTTAGGTCAGTTATTCTGGAATATTTAGTATGTAAGTCTCTCTGGCTTACTGAATGGCAGCTCCTTCAGTGCCTGAGCAAAGTGTCCTTTCTATCTTGATTTACCAGGCACAATGACTGTCACAAGCATGTCTTCCATAAGCACCTACTTAAAGGGATGAATATAAATCCTGAGACATAAGGCCCCACCGTTGTGTTGTGTAACCATTAGGGTATGCAGTGTCAGGAAACTGAGGGAGCCACAGCTCACAAGGCCTCTTGCTGTACTTGTTCTTCCTGCTAAAGAAGAATGACAGCACAGTGGCATCCTCACCTGCCTCTCTTGGCAATGGTCCTAAATTTAGTGGTTGCTGAGAGGATTTGAGCCTTTCTCTTTGGTGAGATTGCAGGCTGAGTTCACATTTTTAAAGTACTCTTATAGCCCCCAGAGTGTCTATTTCAGTAATAGGCAAATTGTAATAATACCCTGCCTGAATGCATATCATAGTGCAGTCACTTATCATTCCACATGTCTGTCTCTTCCACTCTGCTGACTCATTCTTGAATCCCCGCTGTTGAGCACACTGCCCGGCACTTAGGTGGCATACCGCCAAAAGGCTGCAAACGAGTAAGTGGACTGCATAGTGCTTTCCCTTCAGATCTCACTTGATTTAATCCACACAGAAACACTGGGAGGCTGAAAGGGCAAGAGTTATCCTATTCTACATATGCAGAAACTGGTCATTAGAAAGATTTCAGAACTTTCTCATGATCTCATAGCTGATGACCGGTAGGACCAGAACTCACTCCCAGGACTTCCAACGCTTGAACCATACCCCTAATTCACAGATCCCCCTACTATTTGTAATAATATTTATAATAGTATGCATTTGATAATTGAAGGGATGAGGGAACCTACTAAGATACTTTTCCTAGGACAGAAAGAATAATCATTATCACAATAACAGCTACTATTTACTGAATCCTTAAGATGATTACTCAATAAATGCCAAGCACTTTAAAAAAGTCAACCTTACACACTAATATGCCACTAGAGAGCTGTTATTACTTGCATGTCACACATGAGGAAACTGAGGCACAGAATGTTTACACAACCTGTGCACGCTCACATTGCTCATTCATTATAGAGGCAATTTGAGTTCAAAGCTCCTGTTCTTTCTACTCTGCTGCAGTTCCTCCCCCGAAAGACCAATTTTCTTCTCAATGGCCACCATTTTCTATCAGGTCAATGCTGTGTGGGAAATTTTGACCTTGGCCAAATTACCCGTCTTACCTAGGCCTCTGCTTCATGATTTGTAAAATGAAGAAATTAGTATCTATCTTTAGGAATTGCTGTGAGAATTAAATGATAATACATGAAGAATGTGCTTTGTAAGCTATAAAGCATTATACAAATGAAAGTTATTATTGCCCAGTGAAATAAAGCAACAAGCGATTGTAATAATAATTTGATTGAACAGGTGTTTATCAAGTTCATACTGTGGGCAAGGAATGATCAAAACAAGGGAAATAATTCTATTCATCACTGACCATAATCTGCATTCCCTACTTCTTTTTTGTTATACACCTGCTGGTGAAATTATCAAACAAGAAAGGAGACAAAACCAGGTAAAGCAATCTTGTTTAAAATTGTGCCTGTGATTTTGCAATGTTGTTTATTATGTCCTGTTTTCAGTAATGCTCCATCCTGCTCAAAATCTTTGTCTACCATTATTGCAATTTCTGATACTGTCTGACCTTTTTGGAGAGTCTGTGTCTACAATTGTCTTTTTCTCAGTGGAATAAACCAAATGGATCCAGTGAAAACATGTTAAAAAGCTGCAAGTAAGAGCTTGAGAGGCATTGAAACTCTCAGGATTGGACATCCGCATTCTCGGTTGGGTCTGATTCCTCCTGCTCCATCCTGGCTCTGCAACCTTGAATAAGCCATGCTTGCAGTCTGAGCCTCCGTTGCTTCTTCACCAAAATATAGCAGTTGCAGCTTTAAAAACTTGGTTTATAAAATCTTCAACACTGTATAATTGTGAGTTCTTATTATGTTGAATTTCTAAGAATATTTAGCATATTGTTAAAAATATTTGGACTATAAGCCGGGCATAGTGGCTTATTTCTGCATTCCTAGCATTTTGGGAGACTGAAGTGGGAGGATCACTTGAGCCCAAGAGTTCGAGACCAGCCTAGACAACACAGCAAGAACTTGTGACTACAAAAAATAAAAAAATAAAAAATAAAAAAATTAGGCAGGCATGGTGGTATGTGCCTATAGTTCCAGCTACTGGGGATATTGAGGCAGAAGAATCACCTGAGCCCAGGAGGTCGAGGCTGTGGCAAACTGTGATCATTGTGATCATGCCACTGCACTCTAGCCAGGATGACAGAGTAAGATGTTGCCTCAAGAAAAAAAAAATTACTTCAGTTAGAACCAGCCATTGTAAAAGCACAAAGTCAATGTCCTGTTAAACTTATATATGACAACAGTAAACAACTAACATTTATTGAGCACTTATTTATAACCTACGTGTACTAAACGTTTGGCATATATTATCTTATTTGATAATGTTCATTAGTTATTCAAAATGAAAGAATTCCAGAAATCTGGAATAAAATATATAAATTAAGATTTTTTTTTTTTTTGAGTTGGAGTCTCACTCTGTTGCCCAGACTGGAGTGCCGTGGCCGCTTTCGGCCACTGCAGCCTTCTGCCTCAGCCTTCCGAGTAGCCAGAATTACAGGCACGCGCTACCACACCCAGCTAATTTTTTGATTTATTGTAGAGATGAGGTCTCACCTGCCCAGGCGGGTCTCGAACCCGCGGGCTCACGCAATCCACTCACCTCAGCTTCCCAAAGGTGTGGGATTACAGGCTGAGCCACCGAACCCGGCTTAAGATGGTTTTTAAAAAGATGTTAAAACCCTATTGATAGAATAAGTCAAAGTGAGAGATAACCAGAGGAAAATGCCCAGTTTCCTCAATAATAAGTGTGCATAGAGTCAAAGTCTGTTATCATTGGGTGAGTGCTAAGAGTAACAGAGAAATTCTCTGCCTTCAAGAAGCTCACCGACCTGCTCAGAATGTGACAAGACCCACCAAGTGCTTGAGTTGCTCAGCAGGGCTCATCATTCCTGTCTGGGGAATTCTAGGAGGAATTCAAGAAGAAGTGGCATTTCACTGGAAACTTCAAGGTGGAATAGGATTTCCCCTTAAAACAGACTTCTGCTTCTGTTAAGCCCCGCAGAAACCCACGTAGATCAATAGATAATGGACATTAGATCCACTGGGGACCCAACCAGGACCCTCCTCCCAAAACTTATCTCTGCAAGGCAGAGGTTTTCACCATCCGCTTACAAGGAGGATTTGAGTCCCTTACTTTTATAAAACCTTCCCTCCTTGACTGAGTCCAGAGACACTTTTTTTGTTTTCTTTTGTCTTTTTGTTTTTGAGTTGGGTTCTCACTCTGTTGCCCAGTAGTGCAGGCACAATCATGATTCACAGCAGCTTCGACTTTCTGGGTTCAGGTGATCCTTCCACCTCAGCCTCCCAAGTAACTGGGACTATAGGCACATACCATCACAGCCAGCTAATTTAAAAAAATTTTTTGTAGAGATGAGGTCTCACTATGTTGACCCGGCTGATCTCAAACTCCAGAGCTCAAGCAACCTCCAGCCTCAGCCTCCCAAAGTGCTGATATTACAGGTGTGAGCCACCACACCCAGCCCAGAAACTTTTAAAATTAAGATTACGTTTGGGGCAACCCCCTCAGGTCCCCTCCCGCTGTGGGGAACTTTTCTGTCCCTTCAATAAATCCTGCTTTCTAAAAAAAAAAAGATTAACTTTGTAGCCTATGGATCTGGAAATGATTCTGGAAGTTTTGATAATCGTAAAAGATCCATCTCATTCCTTTTGCAAAACCAGTGTTTGTGACACATAACATGGTAGGAAATGGAAGCTTTATCAGTTGATTTCACTTACAAACCAAGTGCAGATAAAGATACAGGGAGCAGCAGCGTGGAAATGTAATGCTAGAAATTTGGAGGAGCATGTCAATACCGTTTCTAACAGCCCACCATGGGCTCTGTGGCAAATGGAATGAGACACCAGTTGACGAGACGAAAGTTAGAACATTCCCTCAGTTCACTTCTCTGAAGCCTGCAATGGGGTGTCCAGCTCAGGGTTCAGATGAGGCTATGGCATTGGAGCAGAAGTGAGGGCTCTGCATTGCTGCATCATGTCCACACACACAGCAGCTGCTCTGGAAACTGGGTCCAGGCCTCTGTGGCCGTCTCACACAGGTAGTGACACTTGGTGCTAGGTAGAGCAGGGCCAAAACGCCATTTGGGCAGCTTATTTCTACATGCTGCATTGTCCCCTCTCTAGTTCTGGATGGAGAAGTTTTATCTCTGTGAGGCAGTGTGGATAAACAGCCTGACTTCAGAAGCCAAGCAAATGTTGGGCTGGCAGCGTCCCACATTTTCATCATGGATAGTGGGAGATGGTTTGCCTGGCCTGGGAATCACGTGGGGTTCGGCTGCCTCGCCACACAGGCCATGAGCTCCATGCAGAAGGGATCCTGTAAGAGGGATGTGTGTGCTCCTGGGTGTAGCCAGGTTCTTGGGGCGGGCGGGGGCTCCAGAGATGTTGGTGAGGGAAAGGAAGATAGACTGGGCCCCACCATGTGCTGTCTCTGGCTCAGTGAAAAAAAGCTCATGTATTTTCCTGTCATTCACTGCTCAGCATATATTTTAACTCGACCCTGCCTGTTTTCTATTTGCCTATTCAAATCCTCATATCTCCCCTTCTCTGGAACAACCCTCTGACAGCACCAACTTCCATTGATACCTCTCCTGCCTGAGTGATGGCATCTGTCTCTTCTGCATTTATTCTTGGGAGTTAGCAGAGAATATAACCAGGTTCTAGTTTTGAGTTGTTGAATGAGTTTGCCTCACACAGGACCGTGTCTTTGTATTCCACGTGGGGGATAGCTAGAAAAGATGGAAGGATTCCAGAGCTAGACTAGGGAGAGTCACGTCTGTGACCTGTTTCTGTCCCTTAATATTTGCATTATCTTGGCCAAACCACACAACTCACCTAAGCCTCCATTTTCTCATCTTTAAAATAGGATGAAACAGTGCTTGTCACAGTAGGGTCATGAAGCTTCAATGTGAATGAAGTTGCTTTTGTAAAAGTGTCTGGCATAAAGTATGTCTTGCTGTTGTTACCGTTATTTATCCCTGACAGACATAAGCGCTGGCTGGGAGCTTCATCTATTTTTAGTGACTGTTTGTTGAGTGACTGAGGAAATGAACCATGGAGAGCATTTTGCCTTACAAAAGTGACTCCTATAACTCATTTGTAAATGTTGGCATTTTGGAGTGAAAGAAAAAAATGGATTTGTTTTTTTAAATGGATGGTGACATATTTGCATCACAAGAAAAAGCAGATACTTTTTTTCATTCTTTCTTTTTAGCTTATTTTTTTAACACTTGTGATTTGTTTTTTAGGGAGTCATGTTTGCCTGGGAATAAAAAATAGGGTCTTCAGGTAGTTGTCCGCCATCTATCCTCTGGAAAGAATGTGAAACCCTTTCTTTCCCAAATGCCTCTGAGGCGATCTGGGTGTCCTGGGTGTGCCCCATGACCTAGTGTTCTTGCCTGTCTTTGCTTTCCCTCTGACTCTCAGAGGTGACATTTTTAGAAGCTGTAGGTGCCCAAAACAGCAGCTCAGCCCTGATATTCCAGAAGAGCATTGTCTACCACCAGAAAGGCCCCCAGGCGGCCATGGGGGCTGTGGATAGCACTGATGCCACTCCTAATACCCACAGATGACTGTCCTCGCCTGTTAATGGGGCTGTCACTGCTGCAACTCCTGCCAATACCCCTGCCTATGAGGTAGCACCTACTGCTCGGCCTACAGGCCATAAAGCAATCAAGGCCTCACCTGCGCTGGCCAGGTGCTACCTGTGCTTTTTGGGAAATGGCTCTTTTTGGTTTCATTTTGGTTTTACTTGCCCATGCAATTGCAGCCGCTCTCCCATGGGACACAAGAGAGTCGGGTGAGGGACTCCCCTTCTGGTCCTGGCCCATTCCCTTTGATTCAAAAAGATGCACTTAGATTCACTCTCCCCTTGGAATGCATTTTCTTCTGGAAGCTCCTACGTCTCTCCTAATGGTAACCCAAGCCGAGGATCACCTCTCCTCCAGATGTCCCTGAACTCTAGAGTGAGTCCAGCCTGGACTCACAGTGGGAGGAAGTCTTGCTATACCCTTGCCTTTTCCGAGTGTCCAGCTGACAAGAGAATGTATGACTACCATCACCTGGGTGAAAAAGGCAGGAAGCAGATGCCATCACGTGGACTAAAAACTAGGTTGATAGGGTGGTTTACTTCTGGCTTTTCTTGTTCACTGGGTGACTTTAAGTGACCCTCGCTTTCCCACAAAGGTGACCTCATGATTTCTGAGCTCAGCACAGGCACTGTAGTAGACAAACATACATACCAACATGAGTAGCCTTGGGTTTGCCAAAAAAGTGCCCTTTCCTTGAACCAATTATTTTTCCTTCTCCACAATACAGTTTCATTTGTATACCTTTATTTCTAATACTACTGCTCGATGAAAAATATTTTTGTGCATGGGGTGGTGGGCAGAAACGAATAGAAGGAATCTGGAGAAAGAGCACTTTTTCTCCCTTTTGTGGTGAGCAGGCTTATTTCTTCTAGCAAGCATTGTGCTTGGCATTTGTAGCCTGGAGAGCCTCATCCTTCCTATCCTCTCGCCTTCGGCAGCAGCCACGATATAACAACCAATGTTTCCCCTGACAGGAACTCAGGGAAGCCATGGTCTCCCAGATGAGAGCCAGCCTGGTGTGCTGGCCAGTTGGCACTGCCCGCCTGCATGCAGGATGCCAGCACTGTGGTCCATCCCCAGAGATCTCAGTCCCGCCTCGCCTAGCTCCTGTCAGCAGAGCCCCTGGAGTGCATACTTCTCTTTAAAACAGAGGGATGAGAGCTCCTATTTTCCCCCATGACATGTGCGATTTATATGATCATGAGTTTGGGTTTTCAGAGAGGTGGGGAGGGGTATGACATTTGCTAGGTGTCTCTCCACTCAGTCTCACATTGCTGGATTTGCTGGGTATATTCGATCAGAGCCTTCCTCTTTTCTGCTCTGAAGCCAATCAACCCCTGGCTTTTCCTACTGTAAAACCAACGTAGGCTGTTGGCTTTCTGCTGCTGTTGTTGCATTCTTTTAATACTAAAAAGGAGGAAGAGAAGAGGGGAGGAAAAAGGAAAAGGAGGAGGAGAAGGAAGAGGAGGAAAGGGAACAGGAAGAGGAAGAGAAGGAGAGGAAAAAGAGGAGGAAATGAGGAGGAAGAGAAGGAGACGGGGAAGAAAATTCCAGGTCCTAAGTACACCTGTAGTCCCAGCTACTTGGTTGCTGCTCAATCTTAAATGCACAAAATCTTAGCCAATAAGGAGGCCCTACCCAGGTTCCCCCATTCTGTGTTGGCTCCATCCACTTGCCTATCTGCCTGGCCCTGCCCCTTTCCAGGGTCCACCCCGATCTGTGTTGACTCTACCCACCTGCCCATTGAGGAACCTCGCTCCCCTCCTACCCCCAACCACCTCCTTCCCAGATCTGTGTTGACTCTGCCTACCTGTCTATTTAGGAGTCTGGCCCCGCCCCCAACCACCTTCCCCCAGATGCGTTTAGACTCTGTCCACTCCTTGAGCCTGTCCCTCCCAATTCCTAGATGAGGAAACTGAGGTTCCAAGGAGTCCTGTGGCATGTCAAAGCAGAGCAGGGACAAAAGCACAGCCGTGCCTCCCAGCCCCTGCATCTCTGAGGACAGAAAGAGGGAGAGAGAGGACTCACATGGCCATCTCAAACTGCTCAATCCACTTCTTTTTCAGTTCTTGAGTCTTGAAGAACAGCTCGTAGCCCTGGGCACCTTGGTCCTCAATCAGGAGCAACATGTGGCTCCACTGCAGGGAAACCCAGCTTAGGTTACAGTCCCCTCCTGATCCCTCCTCCTATTAGGAGCACAGAGTCAGCTCCATGACAATCTCCCCTGACTCTAGCATCATGAATGGGTATCCTTGTAAACGACTGCCTGGGTATCCAAATGCACATCCACAAACCCAAAAACCACATACACACACAGACACACACACACGTCACAACATGGAACTCATTCATTCATCTACTCAACAAGCATCTGATGACTGGGCATGGTGACTCACGCCTGTAACCCCAGTCCTTTGGAAGGCCGAGGTGGGAGAATCACTTGAGGCCAGGAGTTCAAGACCAGTCTGGCCAACACAGTGAAGTTCCATCTCAAAACGTGTTTTTTTTAATGAAAAACAGAGGAAGAAGATGCATTTGTTGAGTGCATGCTGAGAGACAGACAAGGTTCTAGAAGCTGGGGACAGAGCTGTGCACATCATATTGCTCCCAGGTTTCCAGCCTGGTAGAGAAGACAGACTCCTAAACAGACAATTATAAGAGAGGGATTAGCACCTCAGTGAGGGAGGCACAGGGACTGGGAAACAGAGAAGCCACAGTGCAGGTCATGGGGGATCTCCAGGAGGAGGGCTGAAGGAGGAGGAAGGCTGAAAGGAGTTAGCAAGAGAAAGAGGGGAAGGAAGTGAGGAGAAGCCAAGAGGGAGAGAGGTCTCAGCTCAGATGTCACTTCCAGTTGGGCATGGTGACTCACACCTGTAATCCCAGCACTTTGGGAGGCCAAGGCAGAAGAATCACCTGAGCCCATGAGCTCAAGACAGCCTGGACAACATATTGAGGCCTCATCTCAACAAAAAATCAAAAAAGCAGCCAGGCATGGTGGCATGGATCTGTAGGCCCAGCTCCTTGAGAAGCTGAGGTGGGAGGATTGCCTGAGCCCAGGTGGTAGAGGCTGTGCTGAGCTGTGAGCATGCCACTGCACTCCAGCCTGGGCGACAGTGTGAGACCCTGACTCAAAAACAACAACAAAAAGAAATCACTTCCACAGAGGACGTCCTTGGCCAATGGGGGTAAGGCCGTACCCCCACTCCCACCCACCATGATCATATCCCCTGTTTAATTTTCTGTGTAAAATGCATCCCATAAGAATGTAAATACCATGCAAGAGGGGACCATGTCTATCTTGTTTTCCCTTTCAGTCCTAGCACCTAGAGGAGGGCCCGGGATATAGCAGGTGCTCAATTAAAAACCCACTGAGTGAATTAATTAACACGTTTCCATGTGCTCTCACAGCCACACACTGTCCAGGTGGAGAGTCCCCACTGCCCCCGCTCGAGCCCCCAGTGCTGGCATCAGAGCCTTACCTTCTTGTTGTTCCACTCTCTGGAGGAGTCCTCCCGTACCTGGAAGCTGTGCAGGTTCACAAAATCCTTGAGGTCGTAGGAGTCCCCCGGCGCTTACAGATGAGCAGAGCTTTGTACAGCAGGAACGCATACCTGGGAGTGGATGTTGAGAAGACTCTGCCTGGCTCCTCCCAACTATCCCCATCCTCTCTGCCCAGCTCCCTCTACCGTCCTGTCCTCACCCTGCCCTTCTCCTCCTTGGACAACCTGACCATAGCCACCTGCTCATCCTGACCTCACCCAACTGATCCGTGTTGACCCTGCCACCTGTAGCTCTGGCTACACACCTACACTGGTCCTGCCCTGCAGGTCCATCAAGACTCCGTCCGCTTGTCTGAATGGGACCACCCACCTGCCTATCTAGAAATTAGCTCCACCCCCACCCAGGCTTCTTTCCAAATTCAAGTTGGCTCAGCCTTTCAAGGAGCCTGGCCCCACCCCTTGTCAAACTCACCTCGATCCATGCTGACTCCACCAACCTATCTAGGAGCCTAGACCCTCCTCCCCAGAACCATGCTGGCTCTTTCCACCTGCCTATCTAGGAGCCTGGCCTCACCCCTTGCCAAGCTCTACCCCGATCTGTGCTGACTCCGCCCACCTGCCTATTTAGAATCCTGCCCCCCACTGCCCCCCCAAGCTCCGTGCTGGCTCCATCAAACCTATCTAGCAGCCTGGCCCCCTGCAAGATCCGTGCTGGCTCTGCCCACCTGCCTACCTAGGAGCCTGGCCCCACTCCTGTCCAGGCTCCGCCCCAATCCGTGTTGGCTCAGCCAATTTATCTAAGAGCCTAGCCCCCTCCTCCCCAGATCCGTGTTGACTCCGCCCACCTGCCTATCTAGGAGATTGGGCCTCCCCACCAAGATTCGTGCTGGCTCTGCCCACCTGCCTATCTAGGAGCCTGGCCCCACCCGTGTCCAGGCTCCGCCCAATCCGTGTTGATGCCAACCTATCTGGGAGTCTAGCCCCCTCCTCCCCAGATATGTGCAGGCTCTGCCCACCTGTCTATCTAGGAGCCTGCCCCACCCCAAGATTCCTGCTGGCTCTGCCCACCGGCATATTTAGGAGCCTGGCACCACCCCTGGCCCAGGCTCCACCCCGATCTGCGCGTGTTCCGTCTACCTGCCTATCAAGGAGCCTGGCCCCACCCCAGCCCAGGCTCTGCCCCATCCATGTTGACTTCGCCAACCTATCTAGGAGCCTAGCCCCCTCCTTCCCAGATCTGTGTTGACTCTGCCTACCTGCCAATCAGGAGCCTGGCCCCACCCCTTGTCCAGGATCCACACTGATCCATGCTGACTCCGCCCACCTTCTTATCTAGGAGCCTGCCCTCCCCCCCCCCACCATCCATCCTGGCTCCGCCCACCTGTCCATCTTGGAGCACTGTTCCACCACGGTGATCTTGAGCTCCCCGTCATTCTTGAGCCGTCCGTAGTGGGCCAGAGACTGGTCCTACACAGCACACAGCGTTTGTGGCAAGGGACCACCAAGAAGGGGACCAGACTCCCTCCCCGCGTGGCCACAGCCCCGGTCCCCCCAACACCGCGGCCTCACCAGGTTCTCGATGGACAGCTGGAAATTGGTGACCTGCCGCAGCGTCTCGTTGTCGCGCTTGACTTCGTTCACACACTGTGCCAGGTCCTGGAGGCGTGGGCAGAGGTGAGTCGCCTGCCTATCCCCTACTGGAAGGTCGGCCTGCACGGCGGTCCCCACTCCCACTCACCCACATGGTGTCCAGGGCCAGTCTCAAGTTCTCCTTCTCCATCTTGTCCTGCGTGAGTTTCACCAGCACCTGCGTGGACAACCGAGAAGCCGGACATCCCAGGCCTGCCCCCTCCTCCTGGGGGCCTCCCACCAGCTCCCCCCCATCCCGCTGTCCCTGGAAGCTGGGGCATGGCCCGAAGGACCCATCCCAGAGGGTCCTAGAGCCCCACCCTCAGGAGCCAGCCTCGCCCCCACTCTTATAGGCGAGTACAAGGGACCCAACTATAGCTGGAATAATGTTTTGGAGGGCAGGCTCCTTGTAGTACAGGCCTCCCCTGCTAGGTGAGTGTTCTAGGAACCCATTGGCATCCATGGACCAGCTAGTGTTGAGGTGAGAAGCTGCATTCAGCTTCCGTGAATTTTTTGTGTGTGGAGATTCTTTGAACGCGTTTGTCCGTTTCATGATGGGTGATTTGGGTGCACACCGGCCCACCCTGCATTGAGCACTCGGCAGCTTTTGACCCAAAACGTCCTGACCCTCTTGCCCCACCCTCCCTATTGACCCCATCTCACCCCTGGCGAATTTTTTTTGTTTTCCCAGATGAAAAAAGTCCTCAAAGGGAAACGTTTTGCTGATGTGGAAGAGGTAGGGGAAAAAAGCAAAAGGGCCGGCGCGGTGGCTCGCACCTATAAGCCCAGCACTTTGGGAGGCCGAGGTGAGAGGACTGCCTGAGACCACAGGTTGGAGACCAATCTGGGCAACTTGGTGAGACTTCATCTCTACAACAAATCAAAAAATTAACCAGGCATGGTGGCAGCGCTTTCTTGTTGTTCCAGCTCCTTGGAAGGCTGAGGCAGAAGGATCGCCAGAGCCCAGCTCAGCAGTGGCCGGGAGTGTGCCACTGCCCTCCAGCCTGGATGACAGAGTGAGACTCCAACTCAAAAAAAAAAAAAAAAAGCAAAAGCATTAAAAGGCATCAAAATGGACGAATTCAAAAGCTGTTTTGAGCAGTAGAAAAACCATCTCAGGTGTATTGTGTTAAACGGAGAGTACTTTGAAGGTGACTGAAGTTTAAACATGCAGGAATAAATAAACCATTTTTTATAAATAAATTCTTGGTATTTTGGGGTCCACTTGGTAGGCCCAAGCCCACACCCAGGGGATGCCGGGCACCTGGAGAAGGAGGTGGTACTTGAGGCACCATCAGTAGATCTCGCCAGGTGAACCTCCTGTTGTTTGCCTGCTGAGAACATTCCTGGGGGATCAGAGAACAATGAGGGGATGGAAACCAGGGGTGGCAGGTGCCCAAAAGGAGTCAGTGGCAGGGGAGGGTTGTGGACAGATTTGAATAAATAGGTGAGGTGGCTCATGCCTGTAATCCTAGTGCTTTGAGAGACCAAGGTGGGAGGACAGCTTGAGGCCAGGAATTTGAGACCAACCTGGCCAAAATTAGGCTGAGCATGGTAGCACACGGTTGTAATCCCAACACTTTGGAAGGCTGAGGTGAGAGGACTGCCTGAGCAAGGAGTTCAAGACCAGCCTGGGCAACATGGCCAGACCTTGTATCTACAATTAAAAAACAAAAACAAAAACAGTTGGCCTAGCATAGTGACACGTGCTGCTTGGGAGGCTGAGGCAGGAGGATCGCCTGAACCCAGCAGGTTGAGACTGCAGTTGCCATGATGGTGCCACTGCCCAGAAGCCTAGATGACAGAGTATGAACCTATCTCTAAAAAAGTAAAAATAAAAAATACTGGGCACCTCTCCACCCCAGAGCCATATGGATTTTTCTAGAGCCCTGAGCATCATATCACCCCCAAAGACACAAGGAAGAAAAGATGCCATGGGGTAAGGGGCAGTTTAAGAACCACTGGAAGGCTGGAAAACACGGCCTAGAGTGGAGGTCCAGTGCTCTGGATTCTGCAGGCTGAATGGGGCTAGAGGGGCAGAGGGACCCGTCTTCAGGGTCCCCGAATCATCGCACTGGCCAGGTCTGTTTCCATCAGACACACAGATCCAGATTGGAGTTCAGTTTGGGATCAGGGCTCAGCCTGGGGTTGGTGGGGGTTGATGCTCAGTGTGAAGTTTGAGATCAACCCGGACTTGGAGCATGGTAACTGTCAGGGCTCAGCCCAGGCTGGAGTTCAGTTCAGGGTCAGCCTGATGGCAAGATCAACCCTGTCTGGGCACAGTGGCTTATGCTTGTCATCCCAGCACTTTGGGAGGCCGAGATGGGAGAATCGCTTGAGCCCAGGAGTTCGAGACCAACCTGGACAACATAGCAAGACTTTGCCTCTACAAAAGAAAATTTAAAAATAGCCAGGTGTGGTGACTCATGCCAGTAATCCCAGCCCTTTGGGAGACTGAGGCAGGAGGATCGCTAGAGTCTGGGGGTTCAAGACAAACCAGAACAACATAGCAAGACTTTGTCTCTACAAAAAAAAAAAAAAAAAAAAAGCCAGGTGTGGTGAACCATGTCTGTAATCCCACCTACTCAGGAGACTGAGGCAGAAGGATCGCCTGAGCCCAGGTGGTGGAGACTACAGTGAGCCGTGTTTGTGCCACTGCACTCAGGCCTGGGCAACAGAGTGAGACCCCAGCTCAGAAAAAGAATAAAGATCAGCCCAGTCTTGGGTCTGGCCCTTCTCTGCTCTGTCTTCTCTGCTTGGCTGGCCAGGACCTCAATCACCTCCCTGCTACTCCAGGGGTCCAGGAAGGAGTGGAAGAATCCCCCCACCAGTGGCCCGGCCCATACTTCCAGCTTCATCTGCACATCCTCCCGGGCTGTGGTCACACTGTCCAGGTGCTTGCTGGGTGACTCCACCTGGCCGCAGTGGTGCCCGTAGATGAGAAACCTACAGAAAGACAACAGGCTTTCAGGTAAGGGAGGCCAGTATCAGGGTGTCAGTCCTGGCCCCTTCCAAGCTGAATAACCTGAGTCTCAGTCTCCTCACCTATGAAATGGGCATAACAATAGCACCTCCCACATGGTGTTATTGTAGCATTAAATGAGATAACTTGGGAGGTTGAAGCTTGTTTGAGCCCAGGAGTTCGAGGCCAGCCTGGACATAGTAAGACCTCATCTCTAAAAAAAAGTTAACCAGATGGGGTGACGCGCTCCTGTACTTCCAGTTGCTCAGGAGGCTGAAGTGGAAGGATCACTTGAGCTCAGAAGGTGGAGGCTGCGGTGAGCCACGATCATGCTTCAGCACTCCAGCCTGGGAAACACAGTGAGATTCCAACTAAAAAAAAAATGAGATAATGCATAAGAGGTTCTTTCTACAGTGCCTGATGCATCATTTCTGCTCAGTGTTCATGGTTTAACACTTATTGAGCACCTACTCTATGCCAGGCCTCTGCTAAGTTCTTTATATATCCATTCATCTTTCACCACAAGCCTAGGTACGTTCCTGTGTGACACTGATGTACAGATGAAGAAGCAGAAGCACAGAGAGATTAGGTAGACACTCAGGGCCACACAGCAGAACCAGAAACGAAACCAGAGATGGGCAACCCCTTGCCTGTGAGCCCATATAGCCAAAAGTCCTCTGGGTCCCTTGGTCTCTGAGGGGAAGGTCTCCTGAATACTCAGCAGGGCAGTGACCCCCAAGGTTCAGGTCTGGCAGGTGGACCTCACATCTCCTTGTATTTGATGAAGACTTGGTAGAGAGTGGGTGTGCTGGGGGCAGCCATAGTTTCCTTCATCTCCTTGAGGAAGTGTATGTGCACACGGAGGAAGTCCTACTAGGAGGGAAGGGTAGGGGCTGGGCCAGAGTCTGGGGCTGGACAGGGAAGAGCCATCCTCCAGCCGTTAACTCCCAGCTCTCACACTCTGGTGCCAGCTGGGGCCCGCAGATTTTCCCTACTGGACAGAGACCCAAGAGGCAAGGGCTGCTGCCTCACCTCGATGTTGATGAAGATATCAGTGTCTTGAGGTTTCAGGAACCATTGCAGGGGCTTCAGGAAGTGCTGGGGAAGGGGAAGAAGAGTAGGGGAAGATGAGAACCCCTCCTCCCTTAGCCCAGTTCCAGAAAGACGAGAACGAGCAGAGACAGAAACAGAAAAAAACAGAAAGGTGCACAATGGCTCACACCTGTCATCCCAGCACTTTGGGAGGCTGAGATGAGAGGATTGCCTGAGCCCAGGGGCTTGAGACCAGCCTGGGCAACTTGGTGAGACCTAATCTCTACAATAAATAAAAAAATTAGCTGGGTGTGATGGTGTGCACCTGTGATTCTAGCTACTTGGGAGACTGAGGCGGAAGGATCGCTTGAGCCCAGCAGTTAAAGGTTGCAGTGAGCATGAGCATGCACCTGCACTCCAGCCTGGGTAACACAGTGAGATGCCGACCCAGAAAAAAAAAAGAAAAGAAAAGAGAGAGGTGGAGAGAGAAAGAGAGAGAGACAGAGAGAAGGAAACAGAGGTAGACAGATTTTTCTAAAAGATGAAAAAATCCATACAAAATCTTGCACATTAATGTTCATAGTAGAATTAATCATAACAGCCCCAAATTGGAAACAACCCAAATGTCCATCAATAGATGAATGGATTTCTTCCCTTTTGAGTCACGGTTCTCACTCTGTTGCCCAGGCTAGAGTGTAGTGGTACCACCATAGCTCACTGTAGCCTCCAACTCCTGAGCTCAAGCAATTCTCCTACCCCAGCCTCTTGAGTAGCTGGAACTAGAGGCATGAGCCACCACATCTGGCATTTTTTTTTTAGAGACAGGATCTTGCTGTATGATCCAGGTTGGTCTCTAACTCCTGGCCTCAAGCAATCCTCCTGCCTCAGCCTCCCAAAATGCTGGGATTACAGGTGTGAGCCACTGCACCCAGCTTTTCTCTTTGTCCTTCTCATTCTCTAGCTCCCTCTTCCTCAGTGTGTCTCTCTCTCCCTCTGCTGCTGTTCCTGAAGCTGCCTTCTCCTGTATCCTTGTCTCTGGTGGTCTGTCAACCTCCCTCTAGTACTGTTTCTCTGACTCTTTCTCTATGGCTTCTTTCTCCTTCCTCTATATCTCTTAAAACAGCTTTATTGGGATTTTATAACTACACCATACAATCTACACTCTACCAATTTAAAGTATTTAAACCATTTAAATTCAATGGTTTTCACCATACATTCACAAGGTGGTGCAACCACCACCACTGTCTAGTTTTAGAACATTTTCATCACCCCAAAAGAAACTCCACCCCCTTAGCTTTCACCCCTCAATCTCCAGTTCCCCCTCAGTCCCTGGCAAATACAAATCTTCTTCCCATCTCTGTGGACTGGCCTGTTCTGAATATTTCATTTAAGTGGAATCACACACTGTGTGGCCTTTGGTGTCTAGGTGTCTCATGGAACATGACATCCTCAAGGCCCATCCACATCGTGGCCCATATCAGATCCTCCTTCCTTCTCACAGCTGTCATATTCCATGTGTGGATGGACCGTATTTTAAAAATTCATTCATTGGGGTCCCTGGCCCTAAACCAGGAAAGTGAGGACCGGCTGAAGGCCCAAACTTTGCCTGCATGAAGACCACTTATGTACCCAATCCTGACTTGTACCCCACATCTTTATAATAAAATAAAGTAAAAAAACTCCATTCATCACTACGTGAGACCCAATCCCCACCACTACACAATATAACCATTTAATGAATATGCATGTGTACCCCCGAATCTAAAATTAAAAAAAAAAATTAAATTAATTTATCAGAGAAACTCAGAGACAGAGGGAAACAAGGATGCACATCACGAACATATGATCCTGCAGTTTCCCTATGAAAAAGATACCTGTACACATATTTATTGCAGCATTATTTACAACAGCACAAACAGAACAAACCTTGCTGTCCATCGAATGAGGACTGGATTTTTTAAATGTGGTACATATCACGTTGGAAGATCATGCAGCCATAAAGAAGGACAAAATTACGAAATTAGTAACAACTTGGATGGAATTAGAAGCTGTAATACTGAGTGATCTATCACAGAAACAAAGAACGAAGTATCACATGTTCTCACTCATAAGCAGAACAACTGTTGTAATACACATGAAAGGGATTGGCAGTAGTTGGAAACTGCTGGTGGGGTGGGGGCGTGAATTGGCAGTAGTGGGAAACTGCCAGGGGACGGGGGGCACACATCATCAACGAGGGTACCTGCCCAATGAACATCTGTATACCTAACCCTGAACTGTACCCCACATCTTCAAAATTAAAAATTTTAAAAAATCCACCCATGAGAGAAACCCAGAGATGGAGGGAGACAGGGATGCACAACATGATGGGGTGGGAAACCTCCCCAGGAGGCTGGGGGAGAAGAGGGAGAAAGGAGCGGGGGTGCATCGGCCACGCCCGTGCACGTGCACCTGCTGAATGGAGCCCAGTGTGTCCATGTACTTGTCCTCTGCTGGATGTACTTGTCCTCTGCTGGATCTCCCGCAGGCAGCAATAGGGCTTGCCATACTCTGTCATCTTAGGCTGGGGGCACAGGGGAGAGGCTGGTGTTGGGGGAACTGCCCCACAACCGGGCATCTGTGCCCCACCACCCTCCACCCACCCACCTGCCCTGCACACCAGTGTGGGCCCCGGGTCAGAGCTCATGAGGTCCTCTTAGATTTCATCACCCTCGGCCTCCTCATTGTCCACACAGTTGTACAGGTCCTCATCCTCCTCCACTGTGTCACTGAGGGGTGCAGAGTCAGCAGGGTCCCCTGGGGCCAAGGACCCCAGAGCCCACCCAGGTCAAAGCCCTGTCCCCCATGCCCCATTATAGGGTCTTGTTCCTCAGATCCCAGGTCAAGGCCATGTCCCTCAGATCAAGGTCAAGGCCATGTCCCCAGACCAAGGGCAGGGCTGTGTCCCCCAAGACCCAGGTTAAGGTTCTGTCCCCCAAGGCCATGTCTCCCAAACCCCAGATCAAGGCTGTTTCCTCCAGATCCCAGGGCAAGGCCATGGCCCCAGATCTAGGTCAAGGCCATGTCCCCCATGCCCCAGGTCAAGGCCGTGTACCCCAAACCTCAGGACAAGCCCATGTTCCCCAAGCCCTAGGTCAAGACTGTGTTCCCCATGTCCTAGGTCAAGGGTGTGTTCCCCAGATCCCAGGGCAGGGCTGTGTCCCCAGACCCCAGGTCAAGGCCATGTTCCCCAAGCCCCAGGTCAAAGCCATGTCCCCCAGACCCCAAGACAGGGTCGTGTTTCCCAAACCCAGGTCAAGGCCATGTCCTCCAGACCCCAGAGAAGGGTAGTGTCTGCTCAAACTCCAGATCAAGGCCCTGTCTCTCAGTATCCCCCTGGGATGGTGCTCCAAAGAACCCTGCACCCCAGGTCCCAGACACTCACTTGATCTCGTCAGACAGGCCACTGTAAATGTCCTCATCACCCACAGTGTCCTCTCCAGTGGGGAAGGGCCTGGGGGTGCAGGAGGGTATGAGCCAGGGGCCTGAGGGGCAGAGAGAGGGAGATGCCAGCAGCTCCCAGGAGGGAAGGTATGGCTACTCACATGATCCCCTTGTTCTGGGCAATCGGGGTCCAGGACAGAACAGACAGGGTATAGATGACCTGTGACAAGGGCCATGCTGCTCAGTGAGCTCTGTGCCCACCCCCACAGCAGAACAGCACCTCAGACTGCAAGGGTCTGAGGCTAGACTTCATGTCTCTTGGGAGCCTAATTCAGGATTTTCTCTGCCTCCCCACCACTTGTGCCCCTTAACTGAACCCCATTGTTTATTTAATACTCAAAGCCACTCAGAGAGGGCAGGATGAGGAACCTTGATCTCAGAAAGGCATCGCCACAAACCCAAGCTCACAGTGCAGATGCTGATGGAAATGATTTGAAATTTGGTCTTTAATTGTCCAGCCTACATTCCCCAAATCTTGCACATCCAAGAGGTCAAAGGCTTCAAAGAGCTCACTCTGCTTGAGGCCAAACTTATCACAGCAGGTGGACAGGAAGGTTTGAATGTTCTTAAGGTACAGGAACTGTGGGGGAGAGAGACGATTGTGGGGGGGAAATGAGAGGTGGGGGAGAAACTGGCCTGGCTTGGGGACTGGTGTGGAGGAAAACAATGAAAACACAGCAAGAAAAGAGCAAGCCATGCCTGAAGCCGGACATGTCTATGCCCTGAGTTTTTTTTTTATTGAGGCAAAATTCCCAAAACATAAAATGAATCACTAACAAACACACACATGTGGTATATCCATGTAATAGAATGTGATTTGGCCTTAAAAAGGAATGAAAGTCTGGCACAGGCTACAGTGTGAATGACCATCAAAAACACTTTGTTAACTACTCAGGAGGCTGAGGTGGAAGGATTGCTTGAGTCCAGGAGTTGGAGGGTGCAGTGAGCTATGATCACATTACTGCACTCCAGCCTGTCTCAAAAAAAAAGGGCTGGGCACAGTGACTCATGCCTGTAATTCCAGCACTTTGAGAAGCCTAGGTTGGAGGATCTCTTGAGGTCAGGGGTTTGAGACCAGCATAGGCAACATAGCAAGACTCCGACTCAAAATTAAATAAATAGCTGGGTGTGGTGGCTCACGCATCTAATCCCAGCATTGGCAAAGGCTGAGGTGGGTCATTTGAGCCCAGAAGTTTGAGACCAACCTGGGCAACATAGTGAGAACCCTGTCTACAAAAAAGTTGAAAAAATTACCCAGGCATGGTGGTGTGGGCCTGTAGTCCCAGCTACTCAGGAGGCTGGGTGTTAAGCTCAGGAAGTTGAGGTCGTGGTGAGCCATGATCATGCCACTGCACTCCAGCTTGGGTGACAGAGTGAGAGCTCCCTACTCAATTAATTAACTAATTAATTAAAAATTTAAAAAACAGGTATCTCATGCCTATAATCCCAGCACTTTGAGAGGCAGAGCTCAGAGGAATGCCTGAGCCCAGGGGCACTAGACAAGCCTGGGCGACTTGGCGAGACCTCATCTCTACAATAAATCAAAAAATTAGCTGAGGGTGGTGGTGCATGCCTGTAGTTCCAGCCACTTGGAAGGCTGAGGCAGAAGGATCGCCTGAGTCCAGCAGGTGGAGGCTGCAGTGGCTGTGAGCATACCACGGCCCTCCAGCGTGGGGAACAGAGTGAAAATCTGACTCAAAAAAAAATTAAAATAGAAAAAAAACAACAGCAACAAAGTCATCTATACTTGCAAATGGGTGGATGGTGGTGGAGCCTGGGAATCTGCATTTTACCGCTTCCAAGGGTGTTCTGATGCACTCGCTCCTCTGTGACCATGTTTGCATTTCTAGGATGTCCATCATGCAACATTCAGCATTCAGATGGATTCCATTCTCGGAACCACCCTGTGAGCATTTCGTCCCATGTCACCCATGAGAATGCAGGCTCAGGTAGGGGTGGGGGAGGATGCCCACATTCCTCCTAGCAAGAGTGAGTCAGGAAAGAGGGCAATCCAACCCCACAACGGTGCCACTTGACAGCCCCCTGTCCTGAGTGTGGCTCTGTCTCCTCCTGCCATGTGTGCAGTGGAGGCTGGCACAGCACCCACCTGCCCCAGCACTCCACAGGTAATATGGAATCCGCCCAAGACCCTGCGAAGTAAGCACTGCTGTTATCCTCATCTGACGGATCAGGAAACTGAGGATCAACAAAACCCAGGATGTATGGGGAGCCAGCCCCCCAAAAGAGATTTAGAGGGTCCCTGGAAGGTGGGGCAGCGTCGGTGAATATTCTGGAGAAATAAAGAGAAAGAAAGAGACTGGGCTCTGTCTAGTGCAGAAGCCGATTCTGTAGTAGGGATAGATATTAAAAGAAAGCAAGATGGAGGCATAGATATAAGGAGGAAGAAAGAGAAAGAAAGAAAGTGGACAACTGTTCAGTGAAATGAGCAGAAGCCGTTTATTGGGAACAGCCGTGAGTCTTTCATCCCAAACTTTCACATGTTAAATCACAAGACTTTCACGTGGGCACAAAGCCAGGTAGGTGAGGGGCGTCCCCCACCCACCAGGCGTTTCCTTAAGAATGAGGAAGGGCAACCCCAATCAAATCACAAGAGTTTACATGAACACAAAGCCAGGTGGGTGGAGGGCATCCTCACCCACCAGGCGTTTTCCTTAGCATGAGAAAGGACAATCTTAATCAAATCACAAGAGTTTACATGAACATAAAGCCAAGTGGGTAGGGGGGCATCCCTGCCACCAGGCGTTTTCCCCCAAGCATGAGGAAGGACAATCTTAAAATTATTTCACTGTTCCTTATGCTTGGTTTATGTTCCTCAAAAGCAATACAACAGTTTTAATATCATAAAATCCTAATAGTCAATAACTTCTAAAACTTATGCATACCCAACACCTAATGACTGACTTAAATCCTAATACCTTTCTATTCTGTGCTAACTTTACCTGTACTATAAAAAACTCTTAATTATAGGTCAGCCCAGTCCAAAATGGACGCTGGGCCCTTAGGAATGTGGCCCAGCCCAAAGTTCGTGCTGGGCTATTTCTGGTAACCCTAGATAACCATCTCATGCTGGAAACAGCTCTCTAAATGTGTATACTAATTCTACAAATATATTTTTAAGTCTTATAAAGAAGCTTGTATCACGTATAAGGCTCCCAAATGTGATCTGAGTTTGAACTGTGTTAAGTTTAAAGCCGAAACCACAGCCTGTGAGAAGCGGGAACAGTGGATCCCTAGAGTCAGCCATGCCTGTCATATTCTCAGAACTTCATGCTTAGATCATTAAAATCCCTACCACCGGGTAATGCTGAACAACAAGGAAAGGAGGAGGGAATGGGCCTTCAGCTCCTGAACCAGCCTGGTGGTCTCAAGGTCTGCAGTCTGCCTGGATCCCTAATGATCAGGCAGGCCTCCATGGCTGGCTCCCAACAAGGATGCAGACTCAGGCAGCAGGACTTCAAAGCCTCTACGTGACCAGTACCCCATGGCTGTCTGTGTATGATTGGATGTAACACCCAGCGTTTGTTGTAGTCATTTCTTTTCCACTTCTGTCTTCATATTGTGTCTTCTTCTCAATGGTTTACACGTTCTCAGTCTAACCAATCCATTACATATGGAATAAGAACTTTGTTCTTTTTGAGTCAGACTCTCACTCCATTGCCCAGGCTAGAGAGCAGCGGCACACTCATGGCCACCCCAGCATCTACCTGCTGGGCTCCCGTGATCCTTCCACCTCAGCTTTCCAAGTAGTTGGAACTACAGGTGTGCACTACCACATCTAGCTAATTTTTTGATATAGAGATGTGGTCTCACCAAGTTGCTCAGGCTGGTCTTGAACCCATAGACTCAGGCAATCCACTCACCTTGGCCTCCCAAAGTCCTAAGATTACAGGTTGAGCCATCAAGTCTGGATTTTTTTTTTTTTTTGAGATGAGTCTCACTCCGGCACCCAGCCTGGAGTACAGTGGTACAATCATGGCACACTGCAGTCTCGATCTCCTGGGCTCAAGCGATTAGCTGGGATTACAGCTATCAAGTCTGGCTATTTTTTGTTTTTAAATGGAGACAGAATCTCACTAAGTTGCCCAAGCTGGTCTCAAACCCTTGGTCTCAAGAGATCCTCCTGCTTTGGCCTCCCAAAGGGCTGGGCACTGTGTCCAGCCAGAACATGAACTTTAAATAAAGTTTCACTTAAATGAGTGTATTTAAGAAGAGAATTTTAGAGACAGAAACAAGAAGCAATGGCATAGGTGAACTTGTGAGATTCTCCGAACGTGAGTTCCCAAAAGACTCTTGCTTTTCTTCCTCTAGCTCACAGCCCACCACCAGCCACACTGGTCTAGGCCCAGGACCTTCAGTCCCACGCAGGGCCAGATATTACAGCCCCCTGCTTCTGCTGTTCCACTGTGTGCATGGGAGTCTCGGGTGCCAGCCCCCTCCCAGGCTACATCATCCCCAGCCCGGCACCTGGCACCAAGCCTCCGGTCACTCAGGGAGGCTCTGGGTGCCCGCCCCTCAGAGACACCGGTCCCATTCCTGGCTGAAGTACCCTGTGGGGGGCCCAGGGCCATTCTCACTGCTCACCGCCTATCCTTCATAGCTATGGAACTCTGGGCCCACCCTGGCTGAGGCACTCAGCATGAGACCCCAAGCTGGGGGACTCAGACAAGCAGAGAGAAACAGATCTGCAAAAACTGCTTCTATTCTCCAGGCAGAGACTTCCATTGCCCCATCCACCTAGCAACAAACTTTACCTCAGTTCCTAAGGCAATGGCGTGAAACAGGAGACAAAGCCCCACCCCTATGCTGCAATGAAAAACAAAGGGGAGAGGCCGGAATCAGAGATCAGAGAAGTGACTTTAGCCTGATCGCTTATTATGACTTATGATTTTATAATTGTAACTGTTGGTGATGATCATGTTTGCTGTTTGCCTTCTGACTTATACTGTTTCTTGATTTTATTGGCCCGTCTCTATGTAGCTTCAGTACTCTTTAGGGAATCTTTCTTATGTGTCTTTCTTCACTTCTTCCCAGCCTTGTGTTTCTTTCTCACCTGATAGTTGGTATGTATATCTGCTTTCCCTCTCACTCTTCTCTCTTTCTAATTCCCTATTGAACCCCCTTCCTCTATTATTTTCCTCTTTTATACTTCCCTTTTAAATCAAGGGACCAAGACTACATACTGTTGAATGGAAAGATTGTAAGGCAGAGGGAAATAGGTTCCAGTGTGCTCATACAGCTGTTTGTGGATGCTAGAATCAGCATATACATTCTGAGCCACAGCTTCCCTCTCAATTAAACTTCAAAACTGAAAAAAGTACAGATTACAGCCTATGCTCCAACCTGAAAAGTGAACAAAGCCAGAAGACCCTCATAAGGAAGAACAGGATATTGCAGAAGAGAAGTAAAAGCAACCCCACCTTCCCTCAAACAGAATTAAAGAAGGGAAGGGAAAGGGGGAGAGAGAAAAAAATCTACACAAATGAAGAAAAACCAAAAAAAGAGCATGGGTCTCTCCCAGACCCCTGGGAGGGCAGACACTGAGAAAACTGACTTCAGAATGCAAACGATGAAGAGCCCCCAGAATGAAGTGTCTCAAACTACAAACGTAGATATCAAGACAATAATGGAGAGATTAAAAAGAATTGAGGAGACACAAGAAGAAACTAGGAAGGAGCTGATATCTGAGATAACAGTAATAAAGAATACTGTGAATGAAATAAATAACAAACTGATAAGCATGGAAAGCAGAATTACCCGAGCAGAAGAAAGAATCTCAGAGCTTGAGGACCAAAATATAGAAATAACCCTAACTCTTAAATAAAACACAGAAAATAAGCTCAAAAAGACAGAACAAAACCTTCAAGAGATGAGCAATTACCTCAAGAGGCCTAACCTAAGAGTAATTGGTCTTCCTGAGGCAGAAAGAGAGACAGAGACTGCACTAGAACAAACTTTCCATGAGATCATTCAAGACAATTTCCCTTATCTAATCAGTGATACAAAAATTCAAACACAAGAGATTCAGAGAACCCCTGCAAGACAACAAATGAGAAGACCAACTCCTAGACACATAATAATTCGCCTAAACAAAGTAGGTATAAAAGAAAAAATCCTAAAGGCAGCAAGAGAAAAAGGCTGGATCACCTACCATGGAAGACCAATCAGAATAGCAGCAGATTTATCTACAGAAACCCTGCAGGCTAGGAGAGCTTAGAGCCCTATCTTCAAAGTCCTAGTAGATAAACAATTTAAACCAAGAATAACCTACCTGGCGAAGCTAAGCTTCATCAGTGAGGGAAAATTAAAATCTTTCCCAGATATCCAATCCCTAAGAACTTATGCTGCCACAAAACCATCTCTACATGAAATGCTTAAGAAAATAATAAACATAGAAAAAAAGGAAAAAAGAACAACGTTCTTCACAAGAGTACAGGGAAAAGAATAAAATATACATGAACCAACCCCAAAACCAAAAGAAAGACAAAAAAAAAAAAAAAAGTGGAAGAAGAACAACTGTATAAGAACTCTATGATAGGGACGAACTCTCACATTTCAATAATTAGCCTGAATGTGAATGAACGAAATGCACCACAGAAAAGACATACAATGGCAAAATGGATAAAATATCACCAGGCAACAATATACTGCCTTCCAGAGACCCATCTCACTAGAAAGGACATACACAGACTCAAAGTAAGAGGATGGGAAACAAATTTTCAGGTGGATGGGACACAAAAGAAAGGAGGAGTTGCGATCCTAATTTCAGACAAAATATCATTTAAGCTATCAAAAATTAAAAAAGATACAGAGGACCACTACATAATGATAAAAGGTTCACTCCATCAACAAGAAATATCTATCCTAAACATATATGCACCCAACATAGGTGCGTCAACTTTCATAAAGCAACTTCTAGGAAAACTAAAGAAAGATATTGACTCTAACACCATCAGAACTGGGGACTTTATACCCCACTCACAACCCTAGACAGATCATCAGGACAAAAAATCAGCAAGGAGATCCGGAACCTCAAAGTGACTCTGGACCAAATGGACTTAATTGATACCTACAGAACACTCCATCCAAAGACCACAGAATACACATTCTACTCATCACCGCATGGAACATATTCTAAGATCGACCACATAATTGGCCATAAATCAAGCATAAGCCATTTTAAAAGGACTGAAATTCTAGCATGCACCTTCTCCGATCACAGTGGAATAAAAATAAACACTGACACCAACAAGGTCCCCCCAAAACCCACAAAGACATGGACACTAAACAGCATGATGCTAAACAACTCCTGGGTCAATGATGAAATCAAAACAGAGATCAAAGATACCTGGAAACAAATGAAAATGAAGAAACATCTTACCAAAATCTCTGGGACGCCTTAAAAGCTGTAGAAAGAGGGGAATATATATCCCTACAAACACACATGAAGAAAATGGAAGGAACACAAATTAGCAGCCTAAAAAGCTACCTAAGGAAGCTGGAAAAGCAAGACCACAAAAACCCTAATTTCAGCAGAAGAATCCAGATCACCAAAATAAAAGCCCAAATCCAGGACATAGAAGACAAAAAGATAATACAAAAAATCAATGAAACTAAAAGCTGGTTCTTCGAAAGGATAAACAAGATCGATTGTCCCCTAGCTAGACTGACTAAGATAAAACGAGAAAAAAACCAAATAAGCACAATCAGAAACACAAAAGACGAAGTCACATCTGACCCTGAAGAAATACAAAAGATCATTAGAGACTACTATGTACACTTGTATGGAAACAAACTTGAAAACCTTAAGGAAATGGAGGACTTTCTGACATCACACAACCTACCTAGGTTGGAACAAGAAGAAATTGAGACCCTAAATAGACCAATAACAATCAAGGAAATCGACTACGTAATAAGAAAACTACCTACAAAAAAAAAGCCCTGGTCCAGATGGCTTTCCAGCAGAATTCTACAAGACATTTAAGGAGGAGCTGATACCAATCCTACTGAAGGTATTCCAGGCTATTGAAAAAGATGGAACTCTCCCCAAATCATTTTACAAAGCCAACATTACATTGATACCCAAGCCAGGTAAAGATCCACAAAGAAAGAGAACTACAGGCCAATATCTTTGATGAACATAGATGCTAAAATTCTCAACAAGATCCTAGCAAACCTGATTCAACAATACATCTCAAAAATCATCCATCATGACCAAGTAGGCTTCATTCCTGGGATGCAAGGCTGGTTCAACATTCGTAAAACCATAAATGTAATTAAATACATCAACATGTCAAAATAAAAACCACATGATTATATCATTGGATGCAGAAAAAGCTTTTGATAAAATCCAGCACCGCTTCTTGATAAAGACCCTTGAACATCTATGCATATGGGGAACATACCTCAAAATAGTAAAAGCCATCTACGAGAAACCCACAGCCAACATACTCCTAAATGGACAAAAATTGGAACTATTTCCCCTGAAAACTGGAACAAGACAAAAATGCCCACTCTCACCCCTCCTGTTCAACATAGTATTGGAAGTCCTGGCTCGAGCAATCAGAGAAAAGAAGGCAATCAGGGGTATCCAAATGGGAAAAGAGGAAGTCAAGTTATCTCTCTTTGCAGATGATATGACTGTATACCTAAAAACCCAAGAGAATCTATCAAAAACCTCCTTACACTGATAAAGGCCTTTGGCAGTCTCAGGATACAAAATAAATGTACAAAAACACAATTGCATTTCTCTACCCCAATAATAAACAAACAGAAACCCAGATAAAAAATACAATTTATTCACAATAGCCACACACACAAAAAAGAAATACCTTGGCATCTTTCTAACCAGAGACGTGAAAGACCTTTACAATGAAAACTACAAAACACTGCTCAAAGAAATCAAAGATGACACAAACAAGTGGAAAAATATCCCATGCTCATGGATAGGAAGAATCAACATTGTGAAGATGTCCATCTTACCTAAGGCAATCTACAAATTCAGTGCAATACCCATCAAATTACCAGCAACATTCTTCTCAGACCTAGAAAAAACAACACAGGAATTCATATGGAAACAAATACGTCCAAGAATAGCCAGAACAATCCTCAGCCAAAAAAACAAAGCAGGTGGTATCACATTACCAGACTTCAAACTTTACTATAAAGCTACAATCATCAAAACAGCTTGGTATTGGTACAGGAACAGGCATATAGATCAATGGAATAGAATTGAGATTCCAGAAGAAAAACCTCAATTTCTTAACCAACTCGTCTTCGACAAAGCCCCCACCATCTACCACTGGGGAGAGGAGAACCTATTTAGTAAATGGTACTGGGAAAACTGGCTGACCACATGCAGAAGATTGAAACAGGACCCCTATCTATCCCCATGCACAAAGGTTAACTCCAAATGGATCAGAGACCTAAATGTAAAACCTCAAACCATAAGAACCTTAGAAAATGTGGGAAATACCCTCATGAAAATCGGAACTGGTATCCAATTCCTGAACAAAACCCGAAACCCACAGGTCATAAGAGAGAAGATAGACAAGTGGGAACTTATTAAACTGACAAGCTTCTGCAAAGCCAAAGAAACCATCAAGAGAGCAGGGAGACAGTCTACAGACTGGGAAAAAGTATTTGCCAACACAAGGTCTGACAAAGGCTTAACATCCTGGATCTACAAGGAACTCAAATGTGCTGAAAAGAAAAAAACAAACCCCGTTATAAAATGGGCAAAAGATATGAACAGACACTTTACAAAGGAAGACGTCCGAGCAGCCAACAGACACATGAAGAAATGTTCAACCTCACCAATCATCAGGGAGATGCAAATCAAAACCACACTGAGATACCACCTAACTCCAGTCAGAATGGCAGTTATCAACAACTCAAAGAATAACAGCTGCTGGAGAGGGTGTGGCAAAAAGGGAACACTTCTACACTGTTGGTGGGAGTGTAAACTAGTGCAACCTCTGTGGAAAGCGGTGTGGCGATTCCTAAAAGCTCTAAATATCAACCTCCCATATGACCCCGCACTCCCCCTACTGGGAATATACCCTGAAGAACTCAAATCACTCTATAAAAAAGATACCTGCACACGTATGTTTATAGCAGTGGTGTTCACAATAGCAAGAACCTGGAAACAACCATGCTGCCCATCAAAAGAGAACTGGATTAAAAAAATGTGGTACATATACACGATGGAATACTACGCAGCCATAAAAAAGAACAAAATCATGAATTTCGCAGCAACCTGGATGGAACTAGAGTCTATGATACTTAGTGACCTCTCGCAGAAACAAAGATCCGAGTATCACATGTTCTCACTCATATACTGGACCTTGAACATCCAATGTAATACTATAAGACAATGAGTGACGGTACTGGGAAACTATGGGGGGGAGGGAGATGGGATTAACAGTAGCAAATATCTGTCTGGGACAGGGAAACACTGCTTATCAACAGGGTGCCTGAATGAAATGTAATTGTATACCTAACCCTTAACTGTAACCCACAACATCATAATAAAAAATATTGATAAAAAAAAAAGAAAGAAAATGTTCTGCCAGGTGCAGTGGCTCATGCCTGTAATCCCAGTACTTTGGGAAGCAGAGGTGAGAGGATTCCCTGAGTCCAGGGGTTTGAGACCAGCCCAGGTAACTTGACGAGACCTCGTTTCTACAATAAATCAAAAATTAGCTGAGCGTGGTAGCACGCGCCTATAGTTCTGACTACTTGGAAGGCTGAGGCGGAAGGATGGTCAGAGCCCAGCAGGTTGAGTCTGCGGTGGCTAGGAGCATGCCACTGCACTCTAACCTGGGTGACTGAGTGAGACTCCAACTCAAAAAATAAAAAATAAAAATAAACAAAATCGCAACACACACACACACACACACACACACACACACACACACACACACACAGCATTCCTCATCCTTCTCTGTCTATTTCTTTCTCCATGGACCTGGACCTAACTGTCCATCACATTATGTATTTCACTGACTGATTTTATTATTGCCTGCCTGTGCTTCACTCCCTCAGCTCCCTGCCCCTTCCCACACACATGCTGGGACATGACACTGACTTCTGTGTGTTTTGTTCACTGTCATAGTCTCAACACCTAGTAGCATGCCTGGCCCATAGTAGATGTTCAATAAAAGTCACTGAATGTGGCCAGGTGTGGAGGCCAAGGTAGGAGGACTGCTTGAGCCCGGGAGTCGAGACCAGCTTGGGCAACACAATGAGACTCCATCAAAAAAAATGAAAAAAAAAATTAAAATGAGCCGGGCATGGTGGCATGCACCTGTCTCCCCATGCTTTGGGAGACTGAGGCGGAAGAACCACCTGAGTCCAGAAGTTGGAGACCACGGTGAACTAGGAGTGCACGGCTGCACTCCAGCCTGGGCAATGGAGTGAGACCCTGACTCAAAAGATATATATATATATATATATATATATATATATATATATATATATATATTGTTGAGGGAACAAACACCCATTTGCAAGATGACAGGACTAAGGATCACAGAGGGGATCTCCCCTACCCTGGGGCCACACTGGCAGGGGTGGGGAGCCAGATATCGACTTTCGGAGAGCAGAGGCCAGGCCCCTAACCATGGCCCCTCACTGCCTCTTTGAGCCACACTGAGCTTTTCCTGGTGCCTGGGTGGGGGTGGTGGTGCCATGTCATCAGGGGAGAGGCTGGCACACAACAGGAAGCCCATGTATCTCTCCTCCACCCAGAGGCCTCTGTGGGCTGTGGCCAGGCCCCATAAGGGACTGGCAGGTTCCCAGAGGTAACAGAGCAGGTGGCTCTGTCTGGCCCAAGGGTGGAAGTTCCCTCCTGACCTCAGGGAGATTAGCTGAGCCTTCAGCCAGCCTGGCTTCCCACCAATTATGTGACACCTCAAAGAGGGGAGAGGGGGCATGATTCATCCCCCCATCTGGGCTGAGATGAGGCCAGGGAAAGAAAGGGGCTCCCTCAGACAGCAGCTATGACTGCAGTTAGACCACCAGAGGGACTTCCCAGTTACCTGAAGAGTGCAAGAACGTGGCCAAAGACAACCAAGGAAACAGGAGCCCTGGGGTGTGATGACACCGAGACTTGCAGCTGCCCTGGACCTCATGGCTGCCTGTGAGCTTCCCGATAAACCGCCGCCCTCCCCCAGTGACATGGAGTATGGGTCTCGTGCCTTGGTTTCTCGACTCCTGGGCACACAGGGTCGCTTTGCCTAGTCAGTCCTGTCCTGAAGCGTTGTTTCACTTGCCCAAGTTCCAACAGCTGGGACTCCCAGACCACAGGCAACTGGAGGCCACGTCCCCGGTGGGAGAGGGGGCTGCCCTGTGTGCCGGGAAACAGTCTGCAACATCTTTGGCCTCTCCCAGTTCGATGCCAGTAGCACACCATGCTCCCCCATGAGTGACAACCAAAATCATCTCAGGTCTGCTATCCCAGAACTTTGGGAGGCTGAGGCAGGAGGATTGCTTAAGCCCAGGTGTTCTAGACCAGCCTGGGCAACATAGCAAGGCCCCTTCTCTACTCCCAAAATATAAAATAAATTAGCTGGGTATGATGGTGCATGCCTGTAATCCCAACTTCTTGCAAGGCTGAGGCAGGAGGATTGCCTGAGCCCAGGAGGCCAAGGCTGCAAGTGAACCATGAGAGCCATGATCCTGCCACTCCACTCCAGCCTGGACAACAGAGACTCTGATTTAAAAAAAAAAAAAAAAGAACTTTGTAAAATGTACATTAAGGATCTTGAGATATTTAGAGCCTACTGAGATAATCCAGGATGCTGGCCCTAAATCCAATGGCAAATGTCCTTGTAAGAAACACAAAGAAGGGCAGGCATGATAATCACAGCACTTTGGGAGGCCAAGGGTGGAGGATCACTTGAGCCCAGGAGTTCAATACCACCCTAGGCAATGCAGCAAGTGAGGCCTCTTCTCAACAACAAATAATAATAATAAATAAATAGGATAAAAATTTAAAAAGAGATAAATACACCCAGGAGAGACCCACAGGCACAGAGAAGGTTGTGTGATGATGGAGGCACAGAAACTGGAAGAAGTGGGAAGGATTCTCCCTGGAGCCTCCGAGGGAGCCCAGCCCAGCAAACACCTTGAGCCCCAACCTCTGGCCTTCATCAGTGAGAGAGTAAGTATCTGTTGTCCTGAGTCATCCAGTTTGTGGTGTTTTGTTACAATAACCCAAGAGACAAATGCATGTCCCCTCTCCCCCACGAGGCCATGAACCCTAAAAAGCGCACTGTGTCTGCTATGCTTCTTCCCACAAATTCAGCCATGAGTGCAGCATCTGTCCCTGATAATAGCATTAATGAATATTGTAGCTCAAAGAAATACTCAATCTCTTGTTCGCCGTTCCCAGTCAATAACCGTCAGTACTTTCTGGATCTTTTGACAGGAAGCTCATTCCCTCCCAAACAGTGTTTCCCACCCAGGCCGATTCTGCTTCCCAGGGCAACGGCAGAGGACATTGTGTGGTCACAGATCTGGGGGAGAGGTGCACCTGGTATCACATGGAAAGAGGCCAAGGATGCCGCTAAATACCCCACAATGTACAGAGAAGCTCCCAGGACAAAGAATGAGCTGACTCCAAATGCCAATAGCCTGACCTAAAGTTAGTAATTGGGCTGGGAGTGGTGCACACCCATAAACCCAGCAATTTGAGATGCTGAAGCAGGAGGGTCGTTTGGGGCCAGGAGTTCAAGATCAGTCTGGGCAACATGGAGAAATCTTGTCTCTATGAAAAAAATAAAAGAAAAAATTTAGCTGGGCATGGTGACACACACCTGTGGTCCCAGATACTCAGGATGCCAAGGTGGGAGGATCACTTGAGCCCAAGAAGTTGAGGCTGTGGTAAGCTGTGATTGTGTCACTGCACTCCAATCTGGGTGAAAGAGTGAGATTCCATTTCAAAAACCGAATTAAGTTAGATTAATGTAGTACTTGATGCCAACATAAGCACTGATTTGCTCCTGACATCTTATTCCTCCTTATTTTGGTAACAGTGCCTCAGTTTCCCCTGTGAAACTCAAGGACTGGACATGCAACCCTGGCCTGGCCCACCAGAGTGGGGTATTCTCCTGGTCACTGTAACTGGTTCAGGATAGGACAAACTCAATTTTTTTTTTCCCAATGAAAGATAATCTAGGATCTTGGCTTCAGTGACCAGAAAATCAAAACCCCATTTTTCACTGAATTCAGGATTGTGGCAGTCCAGGCACAGTGACTCACATCTGCAATCCCAGCACTTTGGGAGGCTGAGGCAGGAGGATTGTTTGAGGCCAGGCGTTCGAGGGAAGCCTGGGAAATATAAATATAGCAAGATCTTGTCTCTACAAAATAAAAATTTTAAAAATTAGCTGGGCATGGTGGCACATGCCTGTAGTCCCAGCTACTCAGGTGGCTGAGGTGGGAGGATCACCTGAGCCCAGGAGGTCGAGGCTGTGGTAAGTCATGGTTGTGCCATGGCACTCCAGTCTGGGCAGTAGAGTGAGACCCCAACTCAAAAAAAGGGGGGTTGTGGAACTATGAATTGGGAGACACTGGGTTTCCTTTTCTACTCGTGTGATGGAAAAAGAACAACTGAGAAGGAATAACTGAGAATGAACAAAAACACCCAAAAGAAAGCTGAGTTCAGAGTTGAAACGAACAGGGGCAGGGAGGGGCTCTGAGATACTTTATGAGCCCCTGGATGCAGCCAGACCTGAAGGTATTTTCTCCTAACCATCTCAGTGATGTGATCTAATCAATATGATTTTTGACTGAGCCAGTTTCAACTGAGTTTTCTATCACAAGATCTGAGATTGATTGACCAATACTTTTGCAGACTGGGCTTCGAATTTCCCCAACTCTTAAATTCCTCCGACTCAATAACAGAGCTTATTTCTTCCACTGTCCCCCAAGAGACCTGACTCCCCAAGTTCCTCCTCCAGTCCAGGTCTCAGAACAACATCCCTGACCTCAGAGGAGGATAGCCTGCCTCTCCAATGTACTAAGGTCTCTAGAAGCCCAGCAATGCCCATCTGATACCGTCTTGGGTCCTGCCTGCTTCTTGGCACTATCAGAGTCAGCAGGGGAGACAAACTGAGTTTCTTTCAGTCCCTCAACTGTCCCAATCTCCTGCACTCAATTGGCACGTCACCTCCTTCAGGAAGCCTAATCTGATGGCATCTGGGAATTTCCTTCATCTGCTCCCACTTGCCCTTAAGGCTGAACAGGATACAATGTGTTGTAACTGTTTCCTCGTCTGTTTCCATGTACTGCAGGAAGGCCTGTGTCTCTTTCATGGTAGAATTCTCCATCCCCCACCACAGGGCCAAATACAAAGACATGTCCACAAGGTGGATGGCACTTTCATTAATCGCAGTATTACTATCATCATCATCATCATCACCTCCATCATTCAGACAAGAAAGCCCAAGAAAGCTCTGACTCCTACCCAGTGTCACATAACTAGGAACTAGTCAAGGCAGGATCGACCCAGGTAACCCATACTCAATCACCACAAACCAGGTACCACTAACCAATGAGAAAGCTTACTCAGCAGCCACCTACTAATTCAGCAATCGGCAAACACATTTTCTTTTTTCAGTGATGTCACCCTATGTTGCCCAGGCTGGAGTGCAGGGATGTGATTCCCAGCTCCCCACAGCCTCGAACTCCTGGGTTCAGGTGAATCTCCTGCCTCAGCCTCCCGAGAAGTTGGGACTACAGGCACCTGCCACCAACCCCAGTAAATGTTCTGATTTTTTGTAGTGATCAGATTTCACTCTGCTGCCCAGGCTGGTCTCAAACTCCTGGGCTCAAGCTCCTCCTGCCTCAGCCTCCCAACAGTGCTGGGATGACAGGTGCCTAGCTCAGTGATCATTTCTCTCTCTCATGACTAAAGATGTTTCTCTTACTGTGTAGAACAGAAACAAAAAAAATGTAAATGAGTTGACGTCAGTGACAAGAAATGTAAACAAATAAATAAAATTTTAAAAACAGGCTGGGCTCAGTGGCTCACACCTGTAATCCTAGCACTCTGAGAGTCCAAGGTGGGAGAATCACTTGAGCCCATGAGTTTGAGACCAGCCTGGGCAATATAACGGGACTCCAGCCTTATAAAACATTAAAAAATGACCCAGGTGGGGTGGCGTATGCCTGTAGTCCCAATTACTTGGGAGGCTGAAGCAAAAGAATCACTTGAGCCCTGGAGGTCAAGGCTGCAGAGAGCTATGATTGCGCCACGGGACTACAGCCTGAGTGACAGAGCCAGACTTTGTCTCTAAAAGTAATTAATTAATTGAAATAAAATAAATAAACGAGGCAGTTTGGGCCCTTAAGCTACTGTTTGCTGGCCCCAGTCTTAAGTGAATGAATGAAGTGAATAGATTCATTTGTTCATTTGATAAATGAATAATAATATATATATTTTTTAGATTTTTATATTTTTATATTTTTGAAGGTTGGGGTGCAGCGGCAGCTACTGCAGCCTCAAGCTGCTGGGCTCAGTTGATCCTTCCATCCTAGCTTTCCAAGTAACTGGAACTACAGATGCACGCCACTATGCCCAGCTAATTTTTTGATTCATTGTAGAAATGAGGTCTCACTACGTTGCCCAGGCTGGTCTCGAACCCCTGGGCTCAGACAATCCTCTTGCCTCGGCCACCCAAAGTGCTGGCATGACAGACATGAGCCGCCGCACCTGGCTAAGGAAACTCTTCTTATCCCTGAAGTAATGTACTTTGTTATAGCAGCTAATGTTACTCACCCTGACTTATATACCACAGCTACAGGCAACTTGAACTCAATGAGATGAAAGTAACAGAAAGAATGGGCTGGGTGTTGTGGCTCATGCCTATTATCCCAGCACTTTGGGAGACTGAGGCAAGAGAGTTACCTGAGCCCAGGAATTCAAGACCAGACTGGCCAACATAGTGAGATCTCATCTCTATAAAAAATTAGCCAAGTGTGGTGGTACATGCCTGTAGTCTTAGCAACTCAGGAGGCTGAGGCAGGAGGATCGCTTGATCCCTGGAGGTGGAGGCTGCAGTGAGTTATAATCATATCATTGCATTTCACCCTGAGGCACAGAGAGGCTCTGTCTCTAAAAAATAAAAGAGGGTTCTCTGATCCCATAGCCCAGGCTTCTCAAGCTTGACCCTGTTGACACTGGGATTGGATTATTCTCTGTGGTAGGGTCTGTCCTCTGCACTGTAGGTAGGGTGCTGAATAATATCCCTGACCTCCATCCACTCTGAGCCAGGAAAAAACCTGCCCCAGTTATGACAACCAAAAATGTTTCAAGTCTTGCCAAATTCTGGGGCAGCGTCAGGAGGCAAAAATCTCCCCAGTTGAGAACAACCACCCCAGCCCAAACCCCAGCCCAGTGTGTCATAACACATATCCCTTATCACTCAACAGCCTACCCCAAAAAGACATTTTAAGCTGGGCACAGTGGCTTACACCTGAAATCCCAGAAATCTGAGAGGCCAAGGTGGGAAGATAGCTTGAGACAAGGAGTTTGAGACCAGCCTGGGCAAGATCACGAGACTCCATCTCTACAAAAAAATTAAGAAATTAGCCAGGCATAGTGGTGCACACCTGTAGTCCCAGCTACTCGGGAGGCTGAGGTGGAAAGATCGCCTGAGCCTAGGATGCTGAGGCTGCAGTGAGCTGTGATCATGTCACTACATGGTGACTAAGCGAGATCTGGACTCAAAAAAGAACTTTTTAGGGAGGGTTTAGCTGGTACCTGATACTACACTAAGCCATGTTGAAGTATCACCACAACACCCCCCTGAAAGGTACAGTTTTTTGGTTTTGTTGGGTATTGGGGTTTTAGAAATAGGGTCTTGCTGTGTTGCCCAGGCTAGTCTCAAACTCCTGGTCTCCAGTGATCCTCCTGGCTTAGCCTCCAAAGTGCTGGGATTACAGGTGCAAGCCACAGCACCTCGTCAAGCTATGGTTTTTATCCACATATCACAGATGGGGAAACTGAGGTTCAGAGAGGTAAAGTTGGGAGGTAGTTGTCCTAGGATCTGAACTGAAGGCTGGCTCCTCCAGGTCACCGCTCCCTCTCTCCAGCCCAATCCCACTCTGACTGCCCTCCTCTCTCCCTCCCCTGCCCCAGGGACGTGACTAGTTACTGGGGCTGGGGACCTGGACCTCATCTAGACCCCAGGACTTACCTTACCCCGAGTCTAATCAGCCCCTGCGTCTGGGCGGGTCCTTCTCACAATCAGCCCCATCCTCTCCACATCCTTGGTCTTTGAGTTCCATCTCTGCTGCCCAGCTTGTGGACTCCAAGAGTAGTGAAGACAAGCTGGGTGTGTCAGTGTACCCATGGCTGCTCATGTTGGTATCACTGCTCTGGGCCTTGGGTCTCAGAGGGACTTGCCAGCTTGGAGACTCTGGCCTCCACCACCATTCCCACCTGCCAGGCCAGTCACCACCCTGAACGCACAGGTGCCAGCAAATTCCTACCTCAGAGCCTTTGCATGGGTGGTACCCACTGCTCAGGATACCACTTCCCTAGATCTATGAGACTTGTTCCTTCACTTTCCCCAGATCTGAGGTGTCAACGTCACCTCAGCAGTGAGGCTTCCCAGACTCGCTAGTCCAAGGTGCCCTCCTGCATCCTCAAGCCTCCTCTCCTGCTGTCTTCTCCACAGCAGCAAGGACCTTCTGGCAATGTAGACATGCCACCTCTGTGCTCACGGTCGGCCTCCCCACTAGAGCATGGCTCCCCGACAGCAGAGGTTTGTGTGTGTCTCACTCCCATGGTCCTCAGCACCAAGAACAAGCCCTGGCATATGTTGTGGTTGGATGGAAGGATGGATGGATGCATGAATGGGAGGGAGGGAGGAAGGATGGATGGATGGATGGATGGAAGGATGGAAGGATGCATGGATGGGAAAGAGGAAGGGTGGGAGGATGGGAGGATGAGGAGGGATGGATGGATGGATGGAAGAAAGAAAGAAGTAGGTAGGAAGAGAGAGAGGAAGGAAGGATGGATGCATAGGTGGATGGATGGGAGGGAGAAATGAAGGATGGGAGGAGGAGGAAGGAAATTAGGTAGGAAGAAAGGAAGGAAGGAAGATAGGAAGGTGAGAGGAAGGATAGATGGATAAGAGGAAGGAAGGGAGGGAAGGAAGGAGGGAGGGAGGATGGGAAGAAGGATGGAAAGATGGGAGGATGGGAGGAAGGAAGGATAATAGGAAGAGAGGGAAGAAGGAAGGATGAATGGGAGAATGATGGGAGGATCATTCATGAATGGGATGGATGGGAGGGAGGGAGAGGGAGGAAGGGGAGGGAGGGAGGGAGGGAGGAAGGATGGGAGAAAGGGAGGAAGGGAGGATGGATGATACATGAATGGATGTGTGGACAGATGGATGGATGGGAGGGAGGAAGGATGGGTGGATGGGAGGATGGATGTATGCATGGATGGAAGTGAGGAAAGGTGGGAGGAAAGGAGGATGAGGACGGATGGATCGATGGATGGATGGATGGAAGGAAGAAAGGAAAAAAGTAGGTAGGAAGAGAGAGGGGAAGGATGGATGGGAGGATGAAGGAAAGTAGGAAGAGAGGAAGGAAGGAAGACTGGAAGGCAGGAGGAAGGATGGGTGGATGGGAGGAAGGAAGGAAGGATGATAGGAAGAGAGAGAGGAAGAAAGGATGAATGGTAGGATGGAAGGAGAGAGGAAGGGAGGGAGGGGGAGGAGGGGGAGGGGGAGGAAGGATGGGAGGATGAGAGGAAGGGAGGATGGATGGATATATGAATGGATGAGTGGGTAGACGGATGGATGGATGGATGAACAGAGGACAGATAGATGGGGTGGGTGAACAGTAGATGGATGGGCAGAAGGGTGGATGATGGATGGAAGGATGGATGATGGGAAAAGGAAAGAAGGATCGATGGGTGGATAGTGGGTGGACAGGAGGATAGGTGGATGGAAGGATGTGTTGTTCCCACCCTCATCCCCCAAAAACAACTAAGCAGAAGGGGAGGGGCTGTGAGGAGAAAGAGGAGTCTTCTTCCAGCCTCCACACCTCTACTCGCGCCCTCCCCATCAGAAGCTCCTTGCCTTCTCGCATCTGTTTCTTCACATCCCAGCCCACATTGCCATCGTGGACCCAGTGTAAGTCTTCTGACAGGCACCCAGAGACCTGGAGAAGCTGTTTCTGTGGCTGGTCTCTATTAAAAAAAATATTTTGGCCAGATGCAGTCGCTCACACCTGTAATCTTAACACTTTGGGAGGCTGAGGCCAGAGGATTGCTTGAATCCATGAGCTCAAGACCAGTCTGGGCAACATGGCAAGACCTTATCTCTACATAAAATACAAATAAAAAATTAACCAGGCTTGGTGGTACATGCCTGTAGTCCCAGCTCCTCAGGAGACTGAAACAGAAAGATATGAGCCCAGCAGGTCGAGGCTGCAGTAACTATGATCATGCCACAGCACTCTGGGCAGTGGAGTGAGGCCCTGCCTCTAAACATGAAATAAAAAATAAATTATAATAAAGCACTGATTTAGAGACTACACCCCCCACCCAGTCACCCCACCACCCCACCACAGTCTAGTTTTTCACACCTCCCCAGTAACCAGGCACAAAGTCTAAGTTACCAAGGAACAGACACTCTGTTGGGTTCTGACAGAACAAGATGTTGCTGAGGTGCCCTGGAATCCCTGCCTCCTTAGGACCAGACACTGCCCCCACCCCACATTTATTGTATGACATGCTCACAGCCAGAATCTCCCAAGTGGTGATGGAGTCTTTCAAGAATATGCTCATGCTCTTCATGGAGATTCTGGATGGGGGAGAGATTATGGCATCAGGAGAAGACACCTAGCTGAGTTGGGAGAGGCACTGGTGGGGGCAGGGAGGCCCCAAGGGACAGGTCAGAAAGTTCTGGGGTGAGCCCATGTGAGTAAGCCCACTCTTGATTGCTCTAGGCTGGGCTGGGGGCCAAACTGAGCTTTCAGGAAAGAAAGAAGGCAGCAGGTGTGTGCATAGTCAATGCTCTGGATGTGGGGTGGGTTGGATGGGGGGGCAGACTCACCCATTCTTCGGTGCTTCCCTGAACTCATCGATGATCCACAGCCAGATCTCCAGGAACTCCCTTAGGAAAATGTTTTCTTCCAGCATGATGTCCTTGTCCAAATTACCTACAAGGGAGTTGTTGAGGTCCAAGTTTAGCATGAGCTGCTTCCCTGGCCACCACATCTAGACATCCTAGTGGCAAAACACACCCAGGACCATGCGATGGCATCTCCTAGCTCTAGGCACATTGGCCTTTGAAGGCTCCTTCCTTCGTCAAATGTATATTTGAGTCAGGGTCTCACTCTGTCGCCCAGGTTGGAGGGCAGTGACATGATCACGGCTCACTGCAGCCTTGACATCCTGGGCTCAGGTGATCCTCCCACCTCAGCCTCCCAAGTAGCTTGGACAGCAGGCAACTGCCACTGTGCCCGGTGATTTTTTTTTTTTTTTAATTTTTAGTAGAGACGGAGTCTTGCTATGTTCTCCAGGCTGGACTCAAACTCCTGGGCTCGAGCAATCTACTCACTTCAGCCTCCCCACAAACACACACACACACACACACACACACACACACACACACACACACACACAATGCAGAATAGGTTATGTTCATTTTTTCCCTTTGAAATGCAAGTATTTGCATGCACCTCCAAAGAAATATGGCCCCAAGGTTCCATGACTGCTGTGTCTGACGGATCCTGAGTACCACCAAGCGAGTTGAGAACAATCCCAGACCTGGTACAGACCACTGAAGAAGAAATAGTCTTTAACCAGCCTGATAGGCCAGGCACAGTGGCCCACATCTGTAATCCCAGCACTTTGGGAAGCCAAGTCTGGAGGATCATTTGAGTCCAGGAGTTCAAGACCAGTCTGGACAACAGAATGAGACCTCACCTTTCCAAAAAAAAAAAAAGAAAGAAAGAAAGAAAAAGAAAAAAAGAAAAAAGAGCCAGGCATGGTGCCTATAGACCCAGCTACTCTGGAGGCTAAGGTGGAAGGGTTGCTTCAGCCCAGGAGGTCAAGGCTGCGGTGAGCTGTGATCATACCACTGCACTCCAGCCTGGGCAACAGAGTCAGATACTGTCTCTAAAAAAATAATTAATAAATAAATGAAAACCGACTTTACACCATCGACAAATCAATGAGTTGGCCTGGACTAGGATCTGACCCTGGCTAGGCTTTCCTTAAACTTGAGGGGCGATTTCAATTGGAGTCTGGATCTCTGAAACAACCAAGCAGGTGGGATTCTACAACTATTTCTGGAATAATTCATCAAAGTGCCTTTGAGGTTGTAACATTTAAACCACTCTTTGTCTGACTCCCAATGGGATATAAGAATTATACAATACTGGAAAAAGCAAAACAAAAAGCAACCACAACAAAAACACCCCTGTGGAAATAAAGCCTATTTCAGAAGATCAGAGGTTTTTGTCTAATTTCCCCAGTAACCATCAGTTGATCTCCCCTTGGTGAAAAAGACCATCCTGGATTTGCTTGAAATGAGCTTATTAATGGAGAAACTTCACTTTGTTTTGCTTAAGCTGTACTTTGTCTGAGGTCTAAAGTTCTGTCTTATTCAAAACGGAACAAATGGACAAGTGTGTCTGTCCATCAAGTGAGGCAGCTGTCTTCAGAAGGAAACACAAAGGGGTTTTCTGCATTGAAGCTGGGCTTAGACCGCATTGTTGCCTTCCCATTGGCAGTGGAAGTGACCAGCCCTATCATCATAACATTCCCTTGGACCACAGATGAACACTGGTGATGTCAATGCAGGTTGGCAGGGCAGGGATGACCCTCTTGGGCAGGAATCACTGTGGCCTGAGAGGGGCCTGCTCCCCTTCAGACTAGATCTTTCCCCTCAGACTTGGATCTCTGGGCTCCCCATCTGAAGGCCTCATTCCTTTCAGACATGAGTGGCTTCTCCCACCTCAGACAGGAACCTCCTACTTCCTCAGACAGGACCTCAGACAGGGACTTCCTCCACCCTCAGACAAGGACCTCTTCCCTCCTCAGAAAGAAACCTTTTCCCTCCTAGGACAGGGACCTCTTCCCCCTTAGACAAGAACCTCTTCTTCTCTCAGAAAGGGACCTCCTCCTCCCTCGGACAGGAACCTCCTCCTCCTTCAGTCAGGGACCTCCTCCTACCTCAGACAAGGACCTCCTGTCCCCTCAGTCAGGGATCTCCTCCTCCCTCAGACGAGGACCTCTTCCCACCTCAGACAGGGACCTCCTCCTCCCTCAGATAGGGACCTCCTTCTTCCTCAGACAAGGACCTCCTCCTCTTCCCTCAGACAAGGATCTCCTCCCCACCAGAAAGGAATCTCTCCACCTTTCACAGGGACCACCCCCCTTCAAACAGAGGTCTTCTCTCTCCTCCCCCCATCAGGAGACTCCTTCTACCTCAAGAGACCTTCTTCCCCCCCCTCATATAGGCCCCCATGACCCTTCCCCCAAGACCTACTACTGGCCAGACCCAGGGATCCATTGGGCTGATGTTGCAACTGCAGCTCCTTGATGTACTAGCACCAGTCCAGGAAGGCCTTGTCACATGTCTGGGTCTGGGTGATGAACTTGGCCCTGTGCTTGCACGAGAACTTCATGAGGTTGTCTTGCTGCCATCCTTGCAGCACTTGTGCACCTCCTTCACGATACTGGCTGGCTGTAAGAACATTGTCTTCTACACAGACCCTTAGCCAGGTTCCTTGAAGCACAAGAAATTTTGGGCAGACCCTAGGGAAAACACTCCCATGGCCAGGCCCCTCACCCTGCTCTCTGGCCCCTACAAGGTCAGGCTGAGTGTCGCTTTCAATAACGACTCTCACACGATTCTTCTGCAAGCTGCTTTAATCCCAGGTTACTACATCGTTCTTCTTCCTCTTTCTCCTATTCGTGACCTTAAATCTAGTATCTCTGCCAATCAATTAAGGTAACGCGGCACTGCCGTAAGAGAGGATTGTATGCTGATATCCTTTAGTTGCCTTATCAGGGCTTGTTTTGTCTTGTGGTCTGGCTGCTTCAGGCGCCATGCTAGGGCGGAGGCGCTCCACAGCTCCCCCTTTTTTATTTATTTTGGCAGGAGAGGGTAGTGGTCACAGCCCCCATATAACAAGGACCATGTAAGACAGTCTATCTCGCGCGTGTAATCGCCAGACCGACTGCCCACCTGTCCGACACCGATTTTCTGGGGATGGGAGAGGCGGTGTCAACCCATATGCAGCTGGACATGCCCTCCACGGGATAACTCCTCCTGGGCCCCCGTGTGCAGTACTATTCTCACATCCTGCCCTGTTCTTATTGCCCTAACGCGGCAACCCAGACCTGAGGGGATTGATCCACCTCCATGGCAGCAAAGGCCTGCGCTAGTAGCGCACGGTCACGTGCATTGCGTTGATGCATACGGCAGAGACAATAGAGGCACAGGACACAACAAGAGAATAACAAAAAGGTCATTGAACCCATTCCCGCCCACTCTTTAAGGGGGTTTATGCCGCCTGGGCGATCCAGGAGGCCAAGGTTTGAGCGACTACTGGATCTACTCTGATGGAGTTGACACTGATGATTTCACGACGTAGAGCCTCCGTCAGGTTGTCGAACTTTTGGGGACCAATTACCTAAAAGATGGAGGGAAAGCTCTCGAGAGAGGTTAGCAGCAATGGTCATATTGTGGTATGGGATGCCGGTTACGCATAAAGCAATAGTGTGCCATTCACACCCTATTTGCACCATGCGCCAGAGAATGTCTACTTGTTCTTGTACTACGTCAACTCTTTGATCTAAGATCATAATGCCGCCACACAAGTGACTGTTAATATTACTTTGGCAGCAACAGTGGAAGACAAGGTGTTTAAAGTGGTGGCGGTCTGTACTGTGGTACACATGGCAACAGCGGCTGTAGCAGCTGCAGCGGCTGCCATTGCAATTGCTGCAATGATGGCGGCTGTAATGCCGAAGTCTCTCCTCTGTCTAAAAGGAGAGAGAGCATTAGGGCCCCAGCAAGAGTGTAATAGAAATCAGGGGCTGGTGCCAGTTAAAAATCTGGGGAAAGTACGTGCCGAATAAGTGTCTAGGAAATACTGTTAAAATTCCCCATTGTTGCTCAGCACGACTTATGGGGAGGTTCAGCATCAGCGTTCCCAGCAGAACCCACGTTGTCGGATTCATCATCAGCAATCGGGGTTCGTTCCTTGGGGGTTTTTGTAGTGCGTGTTAGTCGCTCAGGTACCCACACCGGGTCGGGGCTGTCCTGTGGAAAAACACACACAGATCCTCTCCCCCCACGTTAATACTGGGTCGGGACCTCTCCATTGTCCCGTGATAACATCTTTCCATTTAACATAGCCCCTTTTATGCGGTACTGCGCCTAGATGGCGGTCCGCAGCAGAATTGTTCTCGTTGTCCAGCTGAAGAAAATTTAAAGTTAATAATGCTAATGACAGTCTTTGTTTAGGTTTGTAACCCATGCCTATTCCCCCTTTTTGTTTTTGAAGTAGTTCTTTTAGTGTGCGATGAGCCCTCTCGACTATCCCTTGACCTTGGGATTATAAGGGAGCGCATGGCGCAGGTCCACGTTCATTTGTGCACCGAACCGTTGAAATGTTCGGGAGGTGTAGGCGGGGCCATTATCTGTTTTGATTTGCTGAGGCATGCCCAGGTGGCCCACGCCTCCAAGCAATGGGAGATAACATGATGTGCCTTTTCTCCAGCCATGGCCGAGGCAAACAAAATTCCGGAACAGGTATCTATGGAAACATGGACATACTTGAGGTTACCGAACTCTGCCACATGAGTGACGTCCATTTGCCAAACCCGTGGGGGGAGAAGGCCTTTTGGATTCACCCCCCATGAAGGGGGGTGGTGGAAAGTAACACATGATTCGCAAGATTTTACAATATCTCTGGCCACATGACGTGGTATTTGGAAACGGGTCTGTAGTGTTTTTGAGTTAACATGAAACTGGGCATGAAAATCTTGTGCCTTTTGGGCAGGGGTTACAAAGAAAGCCTGTTGAAGTCGCGTAAGGTTGTCAGCCTGGGCATTACCCTTTTTAAAATGTCCTGGTTTACCACATAAGAAGCAGTTTCCAGAACTGGTGGCTCGTCCGGTACCACCTCGCTTGGTTAATTGTAAGACTGCCGCGGCCAATCCAGTATTGGACAGGGGCCCCCCAATCTCTCTGCACACTTTCATCCACACTTCCATCCCTTTTCCTTTGAATGGTGTTATGGCAGCCCTACATTCCTTTGTACACTGTTCATAAACCAGCTGCTTCACTAAGGGCATGGCAGTGTCTGGGTCCCCAAAAATCCGCCCTGCGGCCTGCATCATTCGGGCCACAAAGTCTGAAAAAGGCTCTGTGGAACCTTGAGTAATTTTGGTGAGATTACCTGATACCTCCCCTCGGCTAGGCAAGGCCTTCCAGGCTCGCATTGCCATGTGATTAATTTGATCATACACAACCTGGGGGTATCCTATCTGTTGGTTAGCAAAACGGCCCTGCCCCAACAGCATACCAACGTCCCAAGCCCCGTTACCCACCGCCCGGTTTCTTGCTGCCTGCTCATTAGCCAATTCTATGTAATAGGCCTTCCAATCTAAATATTGTCCCGGGTTCATGCAAGCCTTCACTAATCTCTGCCAGTCTCCGGGGGCCATGGCGAACCGGTCTAGTGCCTCCACCATTGCTGTCATGAAGGCAGCAGTGAGCCCGTACGTTCGTACGGCCTCCGCGAGGTTTTTTACTGTTTTGAAATCTAATGGTTCATGGTACCGGTTTCCTGCATTGTCCACGAACACCGGAAAAGTTTGCCCTGTGCCGCTGGCATGGACCTCCCTCCACATTTCATTGTTGAAAGAAGCGCCTCCTTTTCCGGAAGGCGCAGAAGGATTATACGGGGGAGGAACTCCTACCGACCCAGGGACAGAGGATCCGCCCTTATCTCGGGCGCGGCCCCGACTGAGTTCTAACTTTTCAACTCGAGTCACGAGATCTCTAAGTTCCTCATCTGACTCCAGTTCTGAGTCAGAGGCTGCCTCGCTGCTCCCTCTTGAGGAAGTTGATCGTTCCTGTTTTATTTGGTCAAGCGCTGCTTGGCCTTGCTCGACTGTTTGCATGCACTTTTGATCTTCCAAACAGGCACGAACCAGTCTCCAAAGGGGCTGGACCCCGCCTGCCACCTCTCCTAGCTCTCGGGCGCAGTCAATATCCTGCCCCACTTTGTCCCAACTACCCACTGTGAGATTCCCCGAAACGGCAAACCACGGTGCAATCTCGTCTACCTGTGTGATAAAATCAGTCAAGGTTTTATCCTTAATTTTAATCCTTTTGTTCTTAGGAGAGTTTTAAGAGCCTGAAAAAGCGGGTGAGAGGAAGTAGTGCCCATGTTAGCAAAAAGGGGATCACCTCTACACCGAGGGCCCTTTTAGATCGCCTCTTTACCGAGGACCTTCCCAAATCGCCTCTTTACCGAGGACCTTCCAAATCGCCTCTTTGCCGAGGACCTTCCCAAATCGCCTCTTTGCCGAGGACCTTCCCAAATCGCCTCTTTGCCGAGGACCTTCCCAAATCGCCTCTTTGCCGAGGACCTTCCCAAATCGCCTCTTTGCCGAGGACCTTCCCAAATCGCCTCTTTGCCGAGGACCTTCCCAAATCGCCTCTTTGCCGAGGACCTTCCCAAATCGCCTCTTTGCCGAGGACCTTCCCAAATCGCCTCTTTGCCGAGGACCTTCCCAAATCGCCTCTTTGCCGAGGACCTTCCCAAATCGCCTCTTTGCGAGGACCTTCCCAAATCGCCTCTTTGCCGAGGACCTTCCCAAATCGCCTCTTTGCCGAGGACCTTCCCAAATCGCCTCTTTGCCGAGGACCTTCCCCAAAACGCCTCTTTGCCGAGGACCTTCCCAAATCGCCTCTTTACCGAGGACCTTCCCAAATCGCCTCTTTGCCGAGGACCTTCTTAAATCGCCTCTTTACCGAGGACCTTCCCAAATCGCCTCTTTGCCGAGGACCTTCCCAAATCGCCTCTTTGCCGAGGACCTTCCCAAATCGCCTCTTTGCCGAGGACCTTCCCAAATCGCCTCTTTGCCGAGGACCTTTCTAGTTTTTTCCCTTCCTTGTGGGATCTACATACCAGTCGACTGCCCTGAGCAGCTGCAGCTCTGAATCCAAGGATTTCGGCTTCTTCGAGGTCCCCGTACGGGCCACCACTTGTCGCTTTCAATAACGACTCTCACACGATTCTTCTGCAAGCTGCTTTAATCCCAGGTTACTACATCGTTCTTCTTCCTCTTTCTCCTATTCGTGACCTTAAATCTAGTATCTCTGCCAATCAATTAAGGTAACGCGGCACTGCCGTAAGAGAGGATTGTATGCTGATATCCTTTGGTTGCCTTATCAGGGCTTGTTTTGTCTTGTGGTCTGGCTGCTTCAGGCGCCATGCTAGGGCGGAGGCGCTCCACAGCTGAGTCCTATAGGGAGTGGGGCTTGTGCGGCTGGCAAGGGCTCCCAACTTTGTCCATTTTCTTCTCCATGAGCTGCACAGAGTGACTATGGCAGGTAGCAGGTTTTGGGCACTTGAGTTCTGCAAAGAAAAGATGGATGAGGCCTTGACTGGGCACCCTTGGTCCATCCCTCACAGGGAGGCAGGCTAGCAGTGCAGTTTAGACATAGAAAAATAAGTTTCTTGCTGGCAGGTATAATCAAAATAGGATAAGCTTTCTGACATCTTTCTTATCCATACACGACCTTCACTAGACAGACCTGGCATAACAGACCTGACCACCTTGCAGACTAGAATATGGATCTACACGTGCAGTAATCACAGAAACAATAATCACCCCAAACACAGACATTATGTTCTGCAAAAAGCTCAAAGCTAGTTAGTAACTTTTGTTTTGCAGAAGATCCTTGTGTCCTCAGAAGGTTGAAAGATCATCATCAAAACTCGTGACCAAATACCTGCAGCCCAAGCTCTTAACTCATGGAATAGTTTGCTTGATCAACCTTGTAAAATTACAAAAAGCTTCTTGTCAAAGGCAAGCACATGCCATTTCTCTTAAGACACCCATATTCTCTCTTGAACATGTCTTACTTTCAATAAACTATCTTAAACTATGCTTTGGACTTGCTTGAAAACTCTTTTTCTGTGGTGAGGTCAAGAACCCATGGAAAAACCACATTGCAGCTCACTTGGCATTGAAGCTACTGGTGTGCAGTAAATCAAAAAAACAATTGGGAATTACCCCAAACATAGACATGATGTTCTACGAAAAGTCCAAATGTAGTTAGATGGTAACTTTCATTATGTAGAGATCCTTGTGACTTTAGAAGGTTGGTCAAAACTTGTGACCAAATACCTGCAGCCCACTGCTCTTAGCTCATGGAACAGTTTCCTTAATCATCATTGCAAAATTATATAAAGGTTCTTGTCAAAGGCAAGCACATGCCCTTTTCTCTTAAGGCATCCTCTCTTTTGAACATGTTTTCATTTTAATAAACTGTCTTAAACTATGCTTTGGACTCAATCTGAAATTCTTTTCTGTGGTAAAGTCAAGAACCCATGACTTTACCACAGAAAAGAATTTCTGTGGTAAAGTCAAGAACCCATGAGTGCACCCCACTCACAATCAAACTATCAGAGCAATAAATCACAGAAACAAGAAAGTATTACTCAAAACACTACATGATGTTCTATGAAAAGCCCAAAGCTAGTTAGATGGTAGCTTTCATTGTGTAGAAGATCCTTGTGATCTTATAAAGTTGAGAGATGGTCATCAAAACTTGTGGCCAGACATTTACAGCCCATCACTTTTAGCTCATGGTTTCCTTAATCATTGTTGTAAAACTATCTAAAGCTTCTTGCCAAAGGCAAGCATGTGCCCCTTTTCTTAAGGCACCCACACTTTCCTTGAGCATGCCTTTTACTTTCTAATAAATTCTTTCTTAAATTATACTTGGATTTTATCTGAAAATCTTTTCAGTGCTGAAATGAAGAACCTACAGAGTAACTACACCCCACCCCACCTGGCTTCATCTCTGGCACTCAAGTGCAGGGCATGAGAAACAGCCATTGCCACCTCCCCATGGATTTGTGTGAAAAGCCACAGTCTCTCACTCTCCCCTGAGTCTCTGCTTCCGGTTTTGTTCCTCTTTCTTTTGGAGCCACCTACAGATTCTCTCCCTTGCCACTTGTGCTTCTGTTTCCTCCAGCCAGGTCACCCACCCTCCCGACTGGAGGCAAGTAGAGGTGGGAAGTGGTCCAGACCCTGTACCATGCAGAATTGAGACTCAAGCAATCCTTCCTGATGGAGGCTACAGAGAGGGTGGGAGAAATCAAGTTTCTTTCTGAGTAGCGACTGTAAGGTCCTCCTTTTCATTCTTTCATATCTTGTTCTTGCTTTTCTACTAGGAGGGGGGAGGAGAGGACCAGGGACGGGGACAAAAGGTTTTTCTCTGGTGTTTGAACAAATTGTTCATATTTTCAAAGGCTGACAGCCAGGTCTTTCTTTCTTTTTTCTTTTCTTTTTTTTTCTGTTTTGGGTAGAGACAAGGTCTTGCTGTGTTTCCCTGGCTGGTCTTGAACTCCTGGCCTCAAGTGATCCTCCTGCCTTGTCCTCCCAAAGTGGTGGGATTGCAAGCATGAGGCACCACACCTGGCCAACAGCCAAGTTGTTTGGAAGTGAGTTAGTCTCTAAAGTTTTGAGCCCTGCCCGAGATAGATTGCAATAAACTATTTGTCCATGTGAAACTGTTGGGTGTTTTAACCATATAAACTTTGAGAATGTCTGTGAAGACTTTTGTGGGGTTATTTTTCATTTACTAAATTGCCCAGGTGAACAGAGACATGGCCACTGACATAGAACAATACTATCAAAAAAGACCATGAAAAAAAAAGAGGAGTTTCTTTGGTATAATCATAGATATATAGGGGCTGCTCCTCTATTTAAGGGATCTGGCTAACTTGCAGGAAAAAGCTACCTATGCCATTTCAATTCACTTTCTCAAGCAGGCATTCTGGGAACCAGACAGTGCAGAAAACCATTTTGAAGACCATACGCAAACTTTTGTTACCATATATGCTGAAGGGACATAAAGTTCACCCAGTACCAGAAGCAAATTGCTACTCTGGGAAATGATGAGCCCCTATGTTGAACATTATTGCTAGATAACACAACTGTTCATTCTGTGTGGTTTGCTAAGAGTTTTGGTAGGGTTTTTTTTTGTTTTGTTTTGTTTTTGTTTGGAAAAGAAAGTCTGGTCACCTTACTACACCTGGCTAATGTCTTATGCCAGACAGATGAAGTTTTAGACACCAGGTGCTATTTGTATGGTGCAGTAAGGCATGGGAACTGGCCATTCCTGCCTGGTTACTCGAAAGCCCCATGCCAACCTTTCTCTTGTGTACTCCAACACCTCTTAAACTGCAATTCAGTGATATATAAACTCTATCTGCTCAAAATTGAAAGTGAGTGGGAAAAGACCATTGAGCTAAATTTAATTATCTTAATTTTAAAATGCCTTGAATACAGAGATGACCTGTCAGTCCAAGTGGTCTGTTTATATGTAAAGAAATTGTGCATGGCATTGTAGGAAAGTCTTCAGTTAAACCTGATTTGTGCAAATAACTATTTGTGGGGCCAGACCGGGTGGCTCATTCCTGTAATCCCACCATTTTGGAAGACTGAGGTAGAAGAATTGCTTGAACCCAGGATTTCAAGACCAGCCTAGGCAACATAGTGAGACCCTGTGCCTAAAGATAAATAAATAAATACTTTGAAAAAATTGTTGTCGGGAGGCTTTGTCCCTATTCATTAAATGGTGCTGGGAAAACTGGCTGACCACATGCAGAAGATTGAAACAGGACCCCTACCTATCACCATATACAAAAATTAACTCTAAATGGATCAAAGACCTAAAAGTAAGACCTCAAACTATAAGATTCTTAGAAAATGCAGGAGACACCCTTATGGAAATTGGAACTGACAAGCAATTCCTATTCAGAACCCTAAAGGCTAATACCTTAAGAAATAAGATAGACAAGTGGGACCTCATCATATACATGAGCTTCTGCAAAGCAAAAGAAACCATCCAGAGAGCAGGGAGAAAAAAAATTTGCGCCAACTATATATCTGACAAAGGCCTAACATCTAGGATCTACAAGAAACTCAAATGCACCAAAAAGAAAAAAAACAAACAGCCCCGTTACAAAGTGGGCAAAAGACATGAATAGACATTTCTCAGAAGAAAATATATGGACAGCCAACAGACACATGAAAAATTGTTCAGCTTCACTCATTATCAGAGAAATGCAAATCAAAACCATATTGAAATACCACCTAAACCCAGTAAGAATGACCAGCATTTATAAAACAAACAACAGCAGATACTGGTGAGGATGGAGAGAAAAAGGAATGCTTCTACACTGCTGGTGGGAATGCAAATTAGTGCAATCTCTTTGGGAGACAGTATGGTGATTTCTGAAAGAACTAGAAATTGACCTCCCATATGACTCAGCAATTCCCCTTTTGGGAATATACCTGGAGGAACTCAAATCCTTCTACCAAAAAGATACCTGCACACATATGTTTGCTGCAGCTCTATTCACAATAGCAAAACCACAGAATCAACCATGTTGTCCATCGAAGCTGGGCTGGATAAAGAAAATACCATACATATACACAATGGAATATTATGCAGCCATAAAGAAGGACAAATATATGGACTCGCAGCAACTTGGATGGATTTGGAATCAACCATACTCAGTGATCTATCACAAAAACAAAGAACAGGGTGCCATATATTCTCACTCATAAGTGGAGATTGAACAATTATAATACTATAAGAAAGTGTTTGACAGTAATGGGAAACTGTCAGGGGAGGGGGTTAGGATAGGCAGTTGGAAACTGCTGGGGAGGGAGGGGCATGCCTCATTAACAAGTTTATCTGTATAATCTATCTTTGTATACCTAACCCTGAATTGCACCCCACATCTTTATAATAAAAAAATTAAAAATAATAAAAAAATTAAAAAATAAACATTAATATCAAAAGCACACTGATACTAGACCAGAATGCCATTCTGTCAAAATAACACTTTTCTTAGAGCACTCATCTACCTTTTAATAGATATTGTAAAGCATTTAAAGCATTAATAATTTTCTACTCTCTTTTACACAAAATTTTTGTGTAATTTCAAAAAGAATTAAAGGTTTTTGTTTGCTTTTTAATTAAACTACAAAAAAAGAGGGGGAAAGTGATAGATTCAGCTGGCCGCCCTGCTGTCTTTCTTAGTTCTAAGCATGTAAGGAAATAAATCTCCTCTATCAAAGAGTAGAGTTTTTGCTTTTTAAAATCTCTAAATTGGCTGGGCTCGGTGGCTTAGTCTATAATTCCAGCATTTTGGGAGGCTGAGATGAGTGGATTGCCTGAACCCACGGGTCTGAGACCAGCTTGGGCAGCTTGGCAAGACCCTGTATATACAATAAATGAAAAACACTAGCCAGGCGTGATAGTGGGCACCTGCAGTTCTGGTTACTTGGGAAGACCGAGGCATGAAGATGACCAGAGCCCAGCAGTTTGATGCTGGGGTGACTGTGAGCATGCCACCCCTCCAGCCTGGGTGACAGAGTGAGACTCCAACTCAAAAAATAATAAATAAATCTCTGAATTATCATTTTGGCTAAATGAATTGCTATTTTACAATGACCTTTAACCCTGTGTTATGATTTCATGCTTTTAAAATCTTTAATATTTAACAAACTTTCCAATGTAAGAATTTCAGGTTCTCAATCCAGTCTTGCTAATTTTAAAAAAATATTTTTTGATATTAAGTTTCCCTGAAATCTGAGACACTTAACTCATTTGATATGTTAAAATCACCCAAGGAGCACTGTCAACATGAAAGAGTATTTAACTTTTTCCAGGCCATAGTTATGTGTGTTGTTGGCAAGTGTTCCAAGATTATATGGCATTCCTATAATGCTGATATGTCTTAGTATATGTTGTCAATAGTAATAATTATTATGTTAGGTTGTTGTATGCCAATAACCCAATTTCTTGTCAATTGTGTCTTTGACAATGGCTGTCCTAAGACTTCTGCCATCTACAATTATTGTTTTGTTTTGCTCTTTTTTTTTTTTTTGAGTTGGAGTCTCACTGTGTCGCCCAGACTGGAGTGCAGTGGCCGCTTCCGGCCACTGCAGCCTCGACCTGCTGGGCTCCGGCAATCCTTCCACCTCAGCCTTCCAAGTAGCCAGAATTACAGGCATGCGCTACCACGCCCGGCTGACTTTTTGATGTATTGTAGAGATGAGGTTTTGCTGCCCAGGTGGGTCTCAAACCCACGGGCTCAGGCAATCCACTCACCTCAGCCTCCCAAATGTGCGGGATTACAGGCTGAGCCACCGAGCCCGGCTTGTTTTACTCTTTTTTAAAAGTAATTTATTATCAGCTAAAGAAATCTGACAAGTGCTCTTCAGTGCCAATTTCTAGCAACTTTGCAGACTGTGCCATTAAACTAGAGAAAAAAAAAACAAACTTCTAGGACTCTGATTAGAAAACTTATGAGACATAGATAGAACAAAACCAGCATCTGCTGCCTGGACTGAATCAATATTTTTTTTGAGTTGGAGTCACATTCTTGTTGCCCAGGCTGGAGTGCAGTGGCATGCTCAGAGGCACTGCAGCCTCGACCTGCTGGGCTTAGGCGATCCTTCTGCCTCAGCCTTCTAAGTAACTGGAACTACAGATGCATGCCACCAACACACCCGGCTAGGTTTTTTGGTGACTTATTATAGAGACGAGGTCTCATCAAATTGCCCAAGCTGGTCCCGAATCCCCCAACTCAGGCAATACTCTCGCCTCGGCCTCCCAGAGTACTGGGATTACAAGCTGAGCCACCGTGCTTGGTCTGAATTAATTTTTAACAATTTATAACTTTTTGTGCTCAAAGTCCTGCTGATTCTTTTCTTCTTTTTTTTGATAGAGTCTCACTCTGTTCCCCAGGCTGAAGTGCAGTGACATGCTCATGGTTACTGTAGCCTCCAAGTGGACTTAGGCGATCCTTCCACCTCAGCCTTCCAAGTAGCTGGAAGTACAGGCATGCGCCACTATGCCCAGCTAATTTTTTGACTTATTGTAGAGATGAGGTCTTGCCACATTGCCCAGGTTGGTCTCGTACCTCTGGGCTCAGGCAATCCTCTCACCTTTGCCTCCTGAAGTGCCAGGGTTACAGACATGAGCCACTGTGCCCGGCTTGTGTTGTTTTGCAGAGTCAAGAAAATTTTTTTTCTTGAGCTATCTACAGCTTTCAATAAATAAGTAAAAATATGCTCTCATAAGCAAAATCTAAAGAATACATCTTTCTCTCTACCTGATTTTGCCAGAATTCAGAAGCTGCTTGCAAGCATTGATCTTATCACAATATGTTTATTTGCATAAGTTCAACAAGAGTCTGTTTTATTTTATAACAAGATGTGACTGGAGCTACTTATTATTATTGTTTTTTCTTTTTTATAATCAATATTTTTAATTATGATATTGTGGGGTACAGTTAAGGGTTAGGTATACAAATATGCTTCGTTCAGGCACCCTTGTTGATAAGAGGTGTCTCCCCGTCCCCAGACAGATGTTTACTACCATTAATCCCATCTCTCTTCCCCTCCGCCCCCATAGTTTACCACCACTATCAGCCATTTTCTTATGGTAATACGTTGGATGATCAAGGTTCACTATATGAGTGAGAACATGTGATACTCAGATCTTTGTTTCTGTGAGAGGTCACTCAGTATTATAGACTCTAGTTCCATCCAGGCTGCTGCGAAATTCATGATTTTGTTCTTTTTTATGGCTGCATAGTAGTCCATCATGTATACGTACCACATTTTTTTTTTGAGTTGGAGTCTCACTCTGTCACCCAGACTGGAGTGCAGTGGCCGCTCCCAGTCACTGCAGCCTCAACCTGCTGTGTTCCGGCGATCCTTCCATCTCAGCCTTCCGAGTAGCTGGAACTACAGGCACGCGCTATCACGCCCGGCTAATTTTTGATTTTTATTGTAGAGATGAGGTCTCACCAAGTTGCCCAGGTGGGTCTCGAACCCGCGGGCTCAGGCAATCCACTCATCTCAGCCTCCCAAAGGTGTGGGATTAGAGGCTGAGCCACCGAGCCTGGCTGTATCACATTTTTAAAATCCAGTTCTCTTTTGATGGACAGCATGGTTGGTTCCAGGTTCTTGCTATTGTGAACAATGCTGTGATAAACATTTGTGTGCAGGTATCTTTTTGATAGAGTGATCTGAGTTCTTTAGGGTATATTCCCAGCAGGGGGATTGCAGGGTCATATGGGAAGTTGATATTTAGAGCTTTTAAGAATTATTTTACCAAGGCTTTGGCTGAAGTGACATTTCAGAGCAGACTGATTTGAGGAATCAATATGAAGCTCTATAAAGAACCTACAAAATAAAGTCCTTGGAAAGTCTGGCCTGGTACCCATCCAGTTCTGAGGGGCTTCTGACCTGAGGTAGGGGAAGAAGCTGGCTTACTCACAGGCTCAGGGACCCCAAGTTGCTCAGAACCTCAAAGACAGGAATTCATCCAGTTTACACAGGTATTTACCGGTGGATCCTTGGTGGGCTCAGAGGCTTTTGGGGATCTAACCTGAGATTCCTTATGGGAAGAGTTTCAACAAAACTAATTTTAAAAGAGCCTATCTAGCAAATAATTATTCTTGCTGCACTTTATGCAGAAAAGCTATACATAATGAGTCTAAAACTTATTTTGCAAATTAGTTGGTCCTACTATGGTTTGTCTTTAATAGAAATGGAGGACTGGAGAGAGAAAAGAAACTACCATACACCTGTCTTTAAATTCTCTTGTTCGTTATTTTAATTTTTGATTATTTTCTACAATTTAGACAGCATCCTGAAGTCTTTCCCAGCTACCCGTCTCCAGTCTAACGTCTTCAATTTTTTCTTTAGATTTTCTGACACTAGAAATTAAACTGACGTTTTCTTAAAACTCTATAAACTAAAACAAACTCTGTGCTTGCTTGATAATACATTCATTTCACAAAAAAATTTACTTAAATACCCAGTTTCAACTACAGCCCAGAAGAATCTGCCAGATGCCACTGCAATCAGAGGGTGCCTCAAAAACTCTAAAAACAGGCTGTCTGCAGTGGATCTTACCTGTAATCTCAGTACTCTGGGAGGCCAAGGCAGGAGGATTGCTTAAGCCCAGGAGTTCAAGACCAGCCTGAGCAAAACAGTGACACCTTGTCTCTACATAGTAATAATAATAATAATAAAAAAATAGCCAGGCATGGTGACACCTGTAGTCCCAGCTACTCAGGAGGCTGAGGTAGAAGGATTGCTTGAACCCAGGAGGTTGAGGATATAGAGAGCTGTGATCATGCCACTGTACTCCAGCCTGGGCAACAGTGAGACCCCCAACTCAAAAGAAAAAAAAAGAAGAAGAAAAGAAAGAAACTCTAAAAGTTTGTTTATAGGCTGCTCCAGACAGTGACCTTTTTCTTTCGACTCCATGGGAACATCTTTTGTTAAAGATCTCTGTGTCTACACCATCTGTAGAAAACCAGCCCCCTGCAGTACAGCCTTGGAAACTGAGATGCAGTTGTCTAATGCGACCAGTACCCCTGAAACACTTTCCCTTGTCATCCTTTGCTACTCAGCTTTGAACTCTGTTATTCTCTTTCACAGCCACCAACATAGCTTGTATTATGTAAAACTTCTGGGGATTTCCTACACTCATGTACATGTTACTGGACAAGTCAAAGAAGAGGTAAGAACACTGATGACAAGGCCAGATGGCTCCATCGTTTTGGAAAAGAATCCATTTGGGACATCATCAGGAACTCTATGCTTTCTTTTGCTTATTCTTCTTGTTGGTCCTACTTTAACTATGATAAGCCTGCTAAGACATGGGTTTTCAGTCCATGTCTATAACTGCCAAAGCTTGTTTTTTCCAGAATCAACCAATTCCATACCCACAGGATGATCATGCAAGGATTCCAACTGATGTCTGCTCTCCATGCTATCACTGAAATCAACCTGGATGCTTGCGGCCGGATAGGGATTTTTCGATCCCTGACTAGGAGGGCCTGCATCCTTTGTCAGCTTTGAAGAAGTTACAAAAGATGGGTTTAGCTGGGAATGGTGGCTCATGCGTATAATTCCAGCACTTTTGGAGGCTGAGGTGAGAGGACTGCCTGAGCCCATAGGTTCAAGACCAGCCTGGGCAGCATGGCAAGACCTCAACTCTACAATAAATAAAAAGAATCAGCTGGACGTGGTGGTGCGTGCAGGTATCTGGTCACGAGTTCTGATGACCATCTCTCAACCCTCTAAGGTTACAAGGACCTTCTAGGAAGGTTTTTGTTTTTTTGAGTCAGTCTCACTCTGTCACCCAGACTGGAGTGCAATGGCACTCTCACAGCCACTGCAGCCCTGGCCTGCCAGGCTCAGATGATCCTTCTGTCTCAGCCTTCCAAATAGCTGGAACTATAGGCATGCACCACCAAGCTGGGCTAATTTTTTAATTTATTATAGAGACAAGGTCTTGCCAGTTGCCCAGGCTGATCTCGAACCCCTGGGCTCCTCGGGGGATCCTCTTGCCTCTGCCACCCAAAGTGCTGGGATGACAGGCATGAGCACCTGGTTATGTGATGGAAGTTAGACTAACTAGCTTTGGGCTTCTGGCACATCATGTCTGTGTTTTGTGTCACTCCCTATTGTTTCTGTGATTTACTGCACTGGTAGTTCCACATTCCAGCCCACAAGGTGGTCTGGTCCACTATGCCTGGTTGGTCTAGAATGAAGGTCATTTACTGATAAGAAAAGATATCTGAACACTTCTTACCCTGTTTCAACTTAGACCTGAAACTTATCTATCTATGGCCAACCTGTCTCAACTTCCCCCTTAGAGATTTTTGATCTCATAACCATACGGGGTGGAGAGGGAGGAAAGTTCATCTTTTTTTTTCTTTTCCTTTTTTTTTTGAGTTAGAATCTCACTCTGTCACCCAGGTTAGAGTGTAGTGGCATATTCACAGACACTGCAACCTCGACCTGCTGGGCTCAGACAGTCCTTACACCACAGCCTTCTGAGTACCTGGAACTACAGGTGTGAGCTACCGCACCCAGCTAATTTTTTGATTTGCTGAAGAGATGAGGTCTCACCAAGTTGCCCAGGTTGGTCCCAAACCCCTGGTCTCAAGCAATCCTCTCGCCTCAGTCTCCCAAAGTGCTGGGATTGCAGTCTTGTGCTACCATGCTTGGCCCCTTTTACTTTCTAATAAATTCTTTGTTAAATTAGACTTTGGATTTGCTCTGAAATTATTTTCTCTGGCAAAATCAGGAACCCAAGAAGCCACTCTACCATGTCCCACCCACCATCAACCACACTAATGAAGGAAGGGTATGAATGTTCCCATTTGAAGGATGAGGAAACTGAGGTTGGGAGAGAAGTGATTTTCAAGGCTGGGGGTGGTGGAGGGGAGACCTGAGAAGTGGAGGTGTTGGCTGTCCCTACACCAGTTCCTGGCTGTGTCCTCACCTGTGCTCTCTGTAGTCTGAAGGTCTTTGGTGGTCTTGAAGAACAGTCCTGCATCTCTGAAGACACTGGTGCAGTCCTTCTTACTGCCCGGGGTGCAGTTGATGTTGTCTTTCTCTACCATGTCCCAGATCTGCGTAACAAAGGAGACAAGGATGGAGGGCCCAGACCAGGAGCCCTCCCCCATCTCTTCTCAAACACCTGCCCCATCCTCACCTCCCTTCATTCCTTTTTTTTTGAGTCAGGGTCTCACTCTGTTGCCCAGATTAAAGTACAGTGGCACGGTCATAGCTCATTGCAGCCTCCACCTCCAGAGCTCACGCGATCCTCCTTTCTCGGCCTCCTGAGTAGCTGGGACTACAGGTCCACATCACCATGCCCTGATAATTTCTTGACTTTTTGTAGAGATGAAGCCCCACTATGTTTCCCAGGCTAGTCTGGAACTTCTGGACTCAAGTGATCTTTCCACTTTGGCTTCCCAAAGTGTTGGCACTGCAGGCATGAGCCACCGCAGCTGGCCTCCATTCTTAACGCTGTTTCTGCTTCCCCTCCAGTCCCGTCTGCATTCTCATCGTCACTCCCAAATCCAGGCCACCCCACCTCCATCCTCATGCCACCTGCAGCCTCTGGCCTCTCACCTTTGGGGGCTCCCAAGGACACTGCCCTTGGTTTCTCAGAGACAAGGTGCCAAGCTGAACCTGTTTATCCTCATGGCCATCCCCAACCCAAACTGGAATCCATCCCCACCCCCATCTTCAGCTCCAATCGCATGCAGCCCATCCATCCCACCCTCAGCCAGGGGGCAGGTGCTAACCTTGCTCTGGGTCAGCTTGTTCTTCTTATTCAACATAAACGTGCCCTTGTCCATAGCCACCAGTCCCAAGTGGGCCCCGTGGTCACCCTCGATCTTGAGGGGCATCTGCCATCATGGCCAAGGATTCTGCTCACCATCCGAGTCTCTCCTCATCACCAGCCGTGGGAGGGCAGAGACACAGAAGGAGGAGTGTCAGCCTTGCAGAGGTGCCCACTTGGTGGGAGGAAGGAACATTGGGCAAGAGGGGGTAGGGAGGAAGGAGAGAGAAAGAGAAGGAGGAGAGAGAGAAGAGGGGAAAGGAGGTGAGAGAGTAGAGGAAGGGTGGGAGAAAAAAGGGGGGAGGGAGAAAGGAGAGAAAACTAAGAGGGAAGGAAGGGGAGAGGGAGCAGGGACAGCAGGGGAGAGCAGTGGAGAGAGAGGGAGGTGGAGGGAGAAGGAGAGAGAGAAGGGAATGGGAAGAGAGAAGGGGGAAGGGGGGAGGAAGAAGATAAGGGGTCGATAGAAGAGGGGAGGAAGGGGAAGGAGAGAGAGAAGAGCCAAGGGAGGGGAAGGGAGAAGGAGAAGGGGAGGGGAGAGGAGGGGTAAGAAGTGAAAGGAGAGAGAGAAGGGGAGATGGGGGAGAGAGAAGAGGGGAGGAAGGGGGAAGGAGAGAAAGGAGGGGAAGAGAAGGGGAAGTGAGGGGGAGGGAAAGAGAGAAGAAAGGGGGAGGGGGGCGAGGAGAGAGCCCTGGGCCCAGGCCTGCCTTGCCCAGGCATGAGTCTACCATGTCCCCTGACCCCAAGAGAGAAGAGGGGAGGAAGAGAGAGGAGAGGGCAAAAGGGGAGAGAGAAAGAGAGAGAGAAGAGGGGAAAGAGGAGGAAGAGAGAGAAGGGGAGAAACAAGGGCGAGGAAGAGGAATAAGAAAAAGAAAGGGGAAGGAGAAAGAGGGATAGAGAGGAGAGAGAGGATTGGAGGGAGGGGAGGGAGGGGGAGAAGGGTGGGTAGCTGAAGGAGAGAAAGAAGGGGAAGAGAAGGGGGAGGGAGGAGGAAAGAAGGAAAGGGGAGAGGGAGAGAAGGGGGAGGAGGAGAGAAGGAGAGGAAGGGGAAGGAGAGAAGGAGGGGGAGAAGGGGAAGTGAGGGGGTGGGAAAGAGAGAAGGAAGAGGCGGGGGAGCAGAGAGCCTGGACCTGCCCTACCTCGCCCAGGCACGAGTCCACCACATCCACCTACCGAGTCGGCTGTCACTCCCACAGGCTGCTGGTGCCCTCCAGCATGTAGGAGGCCAGCAGGTGGAAGGAGGGGACAACATCGGTGGTGATGGTCCAGGCCTTACTGCCAGGTCTGGTCGGTGTCTCCCTCCTGGCGGCCGGCCAGCAGAAGCCGGTTCTTGTTCATGATGTGGGAAAACAGGCGCATGAGGCTTGGGAGGGTACGGGGAGGGGGCTTGGGCTTGGGGGAAGGCAGGAGGGACTGAGGCTCGCGGGACCACGGACCAGATAGGTATAGCAGTGGATTGTGGCCTCCTTGCCCAGGTAAGTCTGTCTGCAGGTGGAAGATGACATTGAGGGAGTCCCAGGATTGAGCTCGGCACAGGGCACCAAGAAGTGCAGGTAGTTCTTGCGCATGGTCCTTTAGGGCTGGGCGTGCAGGGTGCTGGTGGTCTGCTCAGTCGGCATCCAAGAAGCTGGGGCCTTTGTGTGCACCTGGGAGGGGTAGGGAATGGATGCAGGCAGGCCCCCCCAAATGCCCACGTCCTGGTCCCCGGGCCGGAGCAAGGTCGCCTTTGGGGACAGGGACATGGCATATGGGATTCAAGTAGGATACTGAGATGGGACTGTTTTCCTGGAGGATCTAGGTGGGCCCAAACATAAGGGTCTTGGTAAAGGAAGGGCAGGAGATAGAGGAGGAGAGAGGGAGAGAGAAAGAGGGGGAAGAAGGAGGAAGAGAAGGGAAAGGAGAAGGGAGGGTGGGAGGCCAGGAGAAAGAAGGAGGAGGAGGTAGGGAGAGAGAAAGGGGGAGGGGGAAAGAAAGAGAGAGACGCTGCCCTGCTGGCTTTAAAGATGGAGAAGAGGCCCGGCATGGTGGCTCCCACCTGTAATCTCAGCACTTTGGGAGACCAAGACAGGAGGAATACTTGAGCCCGGTAGTTCCAGACCAGCCTGGAAAACATTCCGAGACCCTGTATCTACAAAAAAGTTAAAAATTAGCAAATAAAAAATTAGCCAGTTGTGGTGGCACACACCTGTAGTCCCAGCTACTTGGGAGGCTGAGACGAGAGGATCACTTGACCCCAGGAGTACACGGTTGCAGTGAGCTATGATTGTGCCACTGCACTCCAGCCTGGGTGACAGAGCGAGACCCTGGCTCCAAAAAAAGAAAAAAAGAGAGGGAGAAAAAGAAAAGGCCTCTGTGTGAATGATAGCAGGCTCGCACCACACAAATGCCAGAACCACAGTCCCGAGGCTGAGGCTGGATGCACCGTGATGGGCAGGGGGTCTGGGCTGTTGGGCGTGCTGATGCTAGCTTGGCCATGCTGCCAGCCTGGGTTAGGGACGGCACGTCCTCATGGCCCTGGCCCACCATGGGGACATGGCTCGCTGGAGATATTCAGGATTCATAATGAAGACCTGAGGAAGCAAAGAGGAGGTGGGGGCTCAGAAGGAACCAGAGACGTGGCCAGGGCTCCAAGAGGGAGGGTGGAGCCTGACCCTGGGTCTTGCCATGAGGTCAGAGGGCATAGTGGGCTTGAAGTACCTGGGCGTCTCGGTGAAGTGGATCCTGTATGGGGACGTCACCACGGGGATGGCACAGCTTTCCACCTGCACCGTGTCACTCCCTGAGGGGACAGGCCACGAGGGTGGGCACCTGGGTCACCCTGAGGTCCGGGCCTCCTCCCTCAGACTTGAACCCACCTCCATCCTGGGCCTCCTCCCTCAGTCTGGGCCATCCCCCTCCTACTGAACGCCACCATCTTACATGGCCTCCCTCTCAGACTGAGTATCTTCCCTCAGATTGGTCTCCACCTCTGTCCTGGGCCTCTACCCTCAGACTGGACTCCACCTTCTTATATGGCCTCCTCTCACAGACTGGGCCTCTTCCATCAGATTGAACCCCACCTTCATACTGGGTCTATCTTCCCATCAGAATGGACTCCTGTTTCATACTGGGCCTTCTCCCTTAGACAGGGCCTAACCCTCAGATTGGAGTCCACCTTCACTCTGGGCCAGCTCCCTCAGACTGGGCTTCCTCCTGGGACAGGGCCTCCCCTCTCAGAATGGCCCACTGGGTGGTCTCGGATCTCTCCCTCAGAATGGGTCTCACCTGAGTGCAGTGACAGACATGTACAAGGATTTTCCCACCAGGGTGTCTGCCTGGGAAGGCTGCATGCTGTTCAGCAGCATCTGTCATCTCAGCTTGGCTGTCCCTGTGCCATCCTCAATCTGGGGCCCAAGAGTGGAGGGGACTCGGAGAAGCAAGGGGCTGCTGGGAGGCTGAGGGAGGCTCAAAGGTGGGGGGGCCTCATCAAGAACTGGCTTGTGGGTGAAGGACTGGGCCACCATGAACCTCTCTGGTCGCCATCCTGGACCTCAAAGAGAACAAAGGCAGTTCTTTCTACCTTCTTCCCATATAGGAACCTGCAGTTGGCCAGGACAGCAGCTCACCCATTACTACTGGGGCTGAAGATCCTGGCCCCTGGCCCCACTCCCCACTCCTCAACTAGCCCTCATCTGACCCTTCACCTGCTCTTCCCTAGTCCTCACCTGGACTGCCATCTGGCCCTCACCTAGTCCACACCTGGTCCTCACCTAGTCCCCACCTGGTCTTACCTAGTCCCCACCTGATCCTCCTCTTGGCCCTCACCTGGTTCTTACCTGGCCCTCACCTTGTCCCCACGGACCTCCACCTGGTCCTCACATAGTCCACACCAGGCTCTCACCTAGTCCTCACCTAGTCCCCACCTGGATCCTCGCCCGGTCCTCACCTAGTCCCCACCTGGATCCTCACCTGGTCCTCACCTAGTCCCCATCTGGATCCTTACATGGTTCTCACATGGTTCCCACCTGGCGCCACCCTAGCCCTCCACCTGGTCCTTACTTGGTCCTCACCTGGACTCTTACCTGGTCCTCACATAGTCCACACCAGGCTCTCACCTGGTCCTCACCTAGTCCCCACCTGGACCCTCACCTTGACCTCACCTGATCCCCACTGCACCCTCACCTGGCCCTCACCTGCTCCTCATCTAGATCCTCACCTATTCCCCACCTGGATCCTCACCTTTTCTCCACCTGGTCCTCACCTGGACCCTCACCTGGCCATCATCTGGTCCTAATATGGACCCTCACCTGGTCCTCAACTGGTTCCCACCTGGCACCACCCTAGCCCTCCACCTAGTCCTTACCTGGCCCCTCCCTCAGCCTCCACCTGGCTATGATGGTCACAATTGTATACACCCATGTAGCCACCAGTTAAAACAAGATGTAGAATATTTCCATCCTCTAGAAACTCTCCTTACATAAGCACTTATCTTAATATCATAGTTCCTCATTTTTGTTCTTTTTAACTATCAAATAACACAAATGAGAATCACAAGAAGAGGAGATACTTTGATAGGTAAGGAACTTGCACGGCTACTTACAAGAAAATTGTTTATGCCTTGACTCAAAGTATCAATTGCTTTTCTTGAACTGAAGAACCAGTTGGCTTTCTTTTTTCATGTTTATATTCTGCACACAGACATAGTGTGTCAGCAGCTATGTGTGGCATACTATTTGGTGTTTGCGGACATTTATGAAGAAGTCTTTGCTGTCTGGTGGGGAAACCCTAGAGCATTCTGCCAGACAGACTCCTTGTTCCAGGGCACTGGCTTGAGAAGGGCATTTGGCAAACATGAGTCAGACATTTTTCTAGGGCCTCTTGAGTTGAGCTGCATTTGGATGCTTCGGAATAAGAGTCCTTGTGCTGTAGGCTTTTCACTGAGTGAGCAGGAGGACCACCAGTCCGAAGGAAGAAGAGTTAGGGGGAGGAACAAATGGAGGAAGATGCCTCTCCCAAGGTCACCTCTATCAGAATGCAGAGCCAGGAAGTAAAAAAGAGTGCAGGTGAGGCCCTGAAGACCAGGAGGCCATGTGAGCAGGCCCAGAATCTCCTAGGAGCACTCAGGAAGATCAGTAGCCACACCTGAGGTGGGCCTTCATTTCTCTGAGCCTCTGCACCCTGAGTGCTAACAACCGGCTTAAATTGGCTGATTTTTCATAGAATAATAGAATTTCTCTTCAGGCTCCACAGTGACTTCAAAACTGGGCAGCACTAGGGAGAGAGATGGCATTGGCGGGGCCAGCGCTGAGCCTGGTGTCCCAGGGGTCCCCCTGCCCTGGGCCCCTCTTACTGTACTCCACCTCAAACTCAGTGGAGAAGACCTCCTGTGGTGCATTTTTGCAGTAGGCTTTGATCTTCCACTGCCCCAGGCTGCAAGGAAAGTGCGGAGTGGCAGGCCAGACCTTGGTGACCCCCACCCCTTCTCCTGGGATGAGGCAGCCTCTAACACCCACAAGAGCCTGACATACTTTACCAGCTCTGGAATGTTACAAGACAAGGATGAGATGTCGTTCTGGTTGTGAGAAGATAAGAAGTCCTGCTCAATGGGGATGCCTTCTGGGTACTGGGAGTGCACAGGAGGAAGGGGTGTGAGCAAACTGGCTATCAGAGGCCAGGCTTAGTAGACTCTTCACTTCCCTGACCTCTTTGTGCCTGGACACTTTTTCTGCAACATGTCCACAGGGATGTGGTTAAGAACATAAAGCCTAGGTTCAAATTCCTGCTGTGTCACTTAAAGTTGTGTGACCCTAGACAAGTTACCTCACCCCTCTGGGCTCTATGTGCAAAAAAGATAATAATGACTGGGTGTGGTTGCTCATGCCTATAATCCTGGCACTTTGGGAGGCGGAGGCAGGAAGATCACTTGAGTCTAGGAGTTCAAGACGAGTCGGGCAACATAGCAAGATCTCATCTCTACAAAAAATCAAAACATTAGCCAGGTGTGGTGGTGCATACCTGTAACCCCAGCACTTTGGGAGGTGAAGGCAAGAGGATTGCCTGAGTCCAGGGCTTCCAGCCTGGGCAACATAGTGAGACTTCATCCCTACGATAATTTTTAAAAAACTAGTTGGGCCTGGTGGTGCATTACTGCAGTCCCAGCTACGTGGAAGGCTGAGGCAGGAGGACCATCTGAGCCCAGGATGTCAAGGCTGCAGTGACCATTAACATACCACTGCACTCTAGCTTGGGTGACAGTGAGACCAGGCTCAAACAAAACAAAATAAAATTAAATTAAAAAGAAAAAAAAAGGCGATAACGCTCCCACCTCACTGGCTTGGGACATGGTTCATGGGAGCAGAAGTTTATGATATCAGCACTTCTCTGAATGTTAATGACAACTAGTAGCATTAGTTCTTTTGCTGCCAGTTATTACACATCAGGAAACGCCATGTAAAAGCTGGGTTTCCTAGGAAATTCTGTGGACAGTGGGCTCCGGGCAGCATAAGCTGTGTCTTTACTGCCCCACAGACCCCAGTGCTCCTGGCCTTGAGAATGCCACTCACCTGTTCCCTTCACCCCTGTGTGATTTCAATAAATCCTCAGGACAACCTATGAAGACAGCACACCTCCCTCCCTTCCTCCCTCCTCCCTCTCTTCCCGCCCTCCTCCCTTCTTCCTGCCTCTCTTCCCTTCCTTTCTTCTTATATCATTTCTTGAGTCGGGGTCTCATGTGTTGCCCAGGCTGGAATGCAGTGGCATGATCATCGATCACTGTAGCCTTGACTTGCTGGGCTCGGGCTATCCTTCCACCTTAGCCTCCCAAGTAGTTGGAACTACAGGCATGTGCCACCACACCTGGATCCTTCTTTGATTTATTGTAGAGAAAAGGTCTTGGCATGTTGCCCAGGTTGATCTCCAACCCCTGGGTTCAAGCAATCCTCCTGCCTCAGGCTCCCAAAGTGCTGGGATTATAGGTGCGAGCCACCGCACTTGGCCCTCCCTTCTTATTTTAGAAAACTTTTATTAAGTCCAAATAAATATCAAGTGCTATGCTGATCTGAGGCGATAAGACCCTAAACAAACAGATGAAAATCCCTGTCTGGAAGTTTGGTTCAGTGGAGGGTGGGGTGAGGGGAGAGGCCATTATCCAATGAATAAACTCCATTTAAGGACATGGCATGAAGAGAGAAGTATGTGGGGTGAGTGTGTGTGTGTGTGTGTGTGTGTGTGTGTGTGTGTGTGTGGTGTGTGTGGTATCTGCGGTGGGGACTTTGCAACTTTATACAGTGCTCAGGGAGACTTCACTGTACAATTGAGACACCATTGACATTTAAGTAAAGACTTGAAGGAAGCAAGAAAGCGAACTATGTGGATATTTGGAAGAGAGTTTTCTGAGAAGAGGGAACAGTCCATGCAAAGGCCCTGAGGCAGGGTCGTACCTGGAGTGCCTGGCATGTTGGAGGCACAGCGAGGAGACCTGTGTGGTGGAAGCAGAGTGATCGAGGAGGAGAGAGGGAGGAAAGGAGGGCAGGGAAGGGAGGAGGCAGGGCTTGTGAGGCTTCCTGGGCTGCAACTGCGAGGAGGACTTGGGCTTAGACTCCGAGGGTGGTGGGAGCCATGGAGGTCTGCCGGCCAACGAATGACAATACCTGACTCTGATGCTCACAGGCACCCTCTGGTGGCTGCATGTAGAATAGACTTCATAGGCGCTGGGCGCAGTGACTCAAGCCTGTAATCCCAGCACTTTGAGAGGCCGAGGCAAGAAGAGGTACCCGCTCTGGTGGCTGACCAGCACCACCTTCTCCACTGGGTTGTTATTCCCGAAGACCGCCTGGACAGTCACAAACTTTCTGCCTTGCCTAATTTCAGCTCCTTGGCCAGGATCTAGGTGTGGACAGGGAATTGTTAGGGGTCTGTCTAGGGCTCGGAGACCCGTCAGGCTTGAGGGTCTTAGGCTGAGACCCTTCAGGCAAGGGAGTCTCCCAGGTTGGCCCAGTTTGGGGAGGGAGGAGCGCGAGAAGGGAGTGAGGGAATCAGAGAGGGAACTCAGAGAAGGGAGGGCTCAGAAGGGGGCTGGGCTCAAAAGGGATGGAGCACTTAGAGGGGGAGGAGGTTCAGGAGGGGCAGGGACTCAGGGGGGCTCAAAAGAGGGAGGGGCTGAGAGAGGGAGGGAATTCAGAGAGGAAGAGACTCAGGAAAGGGGCTCTGAAGAGGAGACTTAGAGGAGGAGGGGGCTCAGAGAGGAGGGGCTGGGGAAGGGAGGGGCTTCCAAGGGGAGGAGATTCAAGGAAGGGGGGCTTCAGAGGGAGGAGACTCAGGGAAGAGGGGGCTTCGAAAGGGAGGAGACTCAGAAGGGAGAGGGACTATGATGGGGAGTGGGCATGGCCGCGGGTGTCAGCAGGCCCAGCTCCACCCTGATGGTGATGTTGCCCAGGTGGCCAGTGGCGGCAGGCAGCATGGTCTTCTCGCTGAACAGCACTTGTGTCTTGCCGGGGAAGTTGTGGACAGTGACTGAGACCGAAACGTCCTCTTTCACTCTGTGGGCCTCCAGCACCACGGCCTCCTCGCTCTCCAGCCACAGGATGTTGGGAGTGATCATAAAGAGCCCATCAGAAGGAGCATGGGCGGGTCAGCCCAGGGACGGGAGACTCCAGCCCATGGGTCAGGCCGGCTGCACCTCAGTTCCCTGTTCCCTGCGCTGTGAACCTGCCCCTGGTCCTAGAGGGAACCCAGCAATGCCTGGAGCCCCCGCCAAGGCCAGCACCTCGATGCGTTCCCCTCTGTGTGCTGCCACCTCCCCAGCCACAGGGCAGGACTGCAGCCCCATGACTCCTGGCCTTTGAATGCCTGGACAACCAGGGGCCGTGCATCCCAGAGCCCCTGAGCCTCAAAACCAGAATCTGGATTCCTCAAGTTGCTGGACTTCCAAACCCACCATCATCTAAACCCACACATGCCCCAAACCCTTAGCCTCTCCAAACACCCCAGTAGGCTGGGTGTGGTTGTTCACACCTGTAATCCCAGCACTTTGGGAAGCTGAGGCGAGAGGATTGCCTGAGTCTGCTGGTCTGAGACCAGTCTGGACAACTTGGTACAACCTCATCTCTACAATAATCAAAAAATTAGCTGGGCATGGTGGCGCATGCCTGTAGTTCCAGCTACTTGGAAGGCTGAGGTGGAAGGATCACTTAAACCCAGCAGGTTGAGGCTGCGGTGGCCATGAGCGTGCCACTGCACTCTAGCCAGGGTGACAGAGTGAGACTCTGACTAAAAAAAACCAAACACCCCCGTATATAAACACTCAAATCCTCAGTCACCCCAAGCCCTACATGCCCAAACTCACAGGCACCCACACCTTTAAACTCCCAATCCTAGAGCACCCCAAACCCAAACCTCTAACACCCCAGTCCCATAAATACAACCAAATCCAAATACTCTAATCCTACAGGAAACCCAAAATACCAAGTTTCCAAATCACCATAGCCACACAAACACCAGACATCACATACACCCTAAACCAACAGATTACCTCAATTCTAGAAACATCCAGACCACCAATGCCACAATACCTGGATCCCAAGACACCCAGCCCATAAGCACCCCAACTCGCAGGTGGCCCAAGTTTAACAACATCCCAATCCATTAGCTGCTGAATCCACAGACACCCAAGTGTACCCCAGACTTTGCAGGGACCTGTGCCTGTCCCCCCCAAGTGCTTCCAGTCCAGAGGCAGCTTTGTTTGCAAGGAGACTTGTGACTACTCACATAGGAGTCCCCAGGGTCAGGGGAAGACAGACCAGCAGCAGCAGGCTGGGACCCCTGGTGGGTCCCATGGTGCAGGGACAGTGGAGGGACAGAGGGACAGAGGAAGAGAGTGGGAAGAAGTGAGCAGAGTTGCTCTTATCTAGCTTCTGCCTTCTTCCCACTCAGATCCCCTTCTCCTGTGGCCTCTCCCCTTCCTGGGGTTACCCCAGATTTCTCAATGCCATTTGCTAAGTTTTCAATCTCTGGTGCTAACATAAAGGGAGTAACCCCAGGGCACATTTGTTTCCAGCATGAATACTTCTGCACCCTGCCCTGGCCTCTCTTGGGGTCAGGGTCAGCTGTAGAACAGAGACCATTTCTTGTTTCACCCACATTGCAGTGGAGGGCCACTAGGATCCAGAAAGCTCTCCCACCCCAGATATCTGGGCCTCATCCTCAGTTCACTTCTGGCCATGCATTTATTAATCCTTCCAGAGCCCCACTTCCAGAGGCTTTCATGCTGAGGGAAGGGTAGCAAGAGGGAGGGACAGAGCCCAGCACAGAAACTCCTAACCCCATGGAGTGTTTTCCCCAGTGGAGAAGAGGAACTCTGCTTCTTGAAGGGTCAGGGAAGGGTTCTTGGAGAAGGGGACAGTTCAAATGGGCTTTGAAGTATGCATAGGAGTTCACTATCTAGGTGGGCTTATTTTCCAGGGAGGTTTCCTTCACCTACATTGTTGGAATGCCTGAGTGCCTGTTGTGGTGAAAAAAGTCATCACTGAGGAAAATCCTCATTTCTAACTTTTGTACCTGTTTGCATCAGCCTTCTGTTAGGATATTATTATTTTAAATTGTGTTGGTGTGTGGGGGAGGAGGACAGGTAATATATTCATATAGATACACATCTAAAATGGATTAATGGGTGTAGAGAGAAAGATAGTCTTCCTCCTCCCACCCATGTTGACAGCATATTCTACACATGATTCTTCCCATTTTTCTGGGTTGCAGCTTATTTTATCGTGAACAGCATTACCATAGGGATTGTTTCAGATCAGTGCACAGAGAATGTCTTCATTCTTCCAGATGACTGCCTTGTGTGAGTGGAGAGAAAGACTTCTGTGGTTTCAAACCCTGCCCTCTGCAGCAAACAATCTTGAGCCCACTTTGTTGTCTAGTTCTGTCACGTGTTAGCTGTGATCTTCGGGCAAGCCATGAACAGTTGCTCTGAGCCTCAGTGTCCTCATGTAAAATGGAGGTGTAGCCAGGCGCAGTGGCTCATGCCAGTCATCCCATCTTTTTGGAAGGCCGAGGCAAGAGGATTGCCTAAGCCCATGGGTTTGAGACCAGCCTGAGCTAAATGGTGAGATTTCATTTCTACAATAAATTAAAAACAAATTAGCTGAATGTGATGGTGAACACCTGTAGTTCCAGTTACTTGGAAGGCTGAGGCAGAAGGATCACCTGAGCCCAGCAGGTCAAGGCTGTGGTCACTGTGAGCATGCCACTGCATCCAGTCTGGGTGACAGAGTAAAACTTCAACTCAATAAGTAAAAAAGTAAATAAATATAAATAAATAAAATGGAGGGGGGTATAAACACCCACTTCTTCTCCAGAACTGGGGTTCAGCTTTTGAAACTGAATCCCCCCAACTGTCCCAGTTACTTCCTCTATTCCTCTCCCTAACAAGTCAGCCCCACCCACCTTCTTACCAAGCTACCACCTTATTTTCTCCCCTGACCCTGTTCCTATTTTCTGGTTTCATTCTAGTCCTAAGCATTTGGGATCTGTGGTTTGATAAACTTGAGAAGGAATTGCCATCTGGCTTCTTTCTTGCTGCAAGGTTTTGTTCCTTTGTTTCTTGGGATCTCAGTGAATCTATCCAAACTATAGGACTGGTGATAGTTCTAGCAGATGTAACAATTATTTAAAGGAGGCAAGCTGCCTGGAAACCCCTGGCTCAGAGAGAAGGATCAATAACTGAGGTCACTCATACCACTGGTACTGGAGATCTGAGAAGGATGGGAGCCTGCCCTGACCTCCAGGTCAGGACGTGATGGCTGGGTGGGAGCTGAAGGGAAGGGGAGTGGTGAGCCTGAGTTGGATGGTAGGTGAGGAGGGAATTTCTTCAGCTTTTGTGATGTTTTTCTGGGGGATGTGCATTTGTGTATAGATGTTTGGTAGGGGATGGTGGAGGAGGGATATAAGGAGACTGGGGGAGGGGGTACTTTCCATTCTCAAGCCTGTCCAGCTTGGAATTTCTGGCATCTAGGGAGGAGGAAAGAGAGAGAAAAGAGAGGCCCCCTGGGCTGACCTCAGTAGGATAACAGAATTTGTGGCATATCTGAAATTCAGGTCAGGTGGTTCACACTCCTCATCCCAGCCCTCTGGTAGGCCCAGGCAGTAGGATTGCTAGAGCTCTGTTTAGATCAACCCGGGCAACATAGCAAGACCTCATTGGTGAAACAAAACAAAACAGAAAACAAAACAAAAAACGAAAGAGTAACTCGAATGCAATGGCATGCACCTTTAGTCCCCAGGTACACAGGAGGCTGAGGTGGGAGGATCCCCAGAGCCCAGGAGCTCAAGGCTGCAGTGAGTTGTGATCATGCCACTGCATTCCAGCCTGGGTGACAGAGTGAGACCCCTCTCAAATAAATACATACATAAATAAATGAAAGACAGTTCAAGCTCGTTGAGCGCTCAGTACGGCCAAAGCATGAGGCTGAGCCCTCTGTCTGCCTGGTGCCTATATATGAATTTTCACTCCAAGACTAGAAAGGAGGTTGTATGCCTGTGGGTCTCCCTGGACAGATTAGGAACCGAAGCTGGGAGACGAGAACAGGTCTGGCCCAGAATTCCCCACAGCTGGAATCTTAACCTTCTGTTTTGTGCCTTCCCAGGATGGGAGTTTCAGGGCCCAGGCCTCGGCTGCTTATAGGGGGAAAAGGAGCCATTGTCGTAGGGGAGAAGGATGGATTCACCAGGTCAAGTTTACCAGGGGTTAATCAGTAAACGGGGTGGGGTAAGGGGAACCTGACTTGGGTCCAGAGGGAAATTCTAGGAAGGGGGGGTCTTATCTGAAATTAGGAGGGACAGGAGGTTTCCAGGCTGCACCTGTTGGGGGAGGGGAGGGTGGGTGCAGGAAGGAATCAGTGAACTCAGGAGGATGTGGAATGGGGGGCACCTGGGCCCCCATCCGGAGTCATCCCCACTTCCTTCTCATTTTCTCCTCACACCCAGCTAGAATTGCCAGGCGAAATGCAGGACACCCAGTTACATCTGAATTACCCTTTTTTTTTTTTTTTTGAGTCAGGGTCTCTGTCACCCAGGCTGGAGAGCAATGATAGGATCACAGCTCACTGCAGCCACAGCCTCGACCTTCTGGGTTCAGGAGATCCTCCTGCCTCAGCCTCCTGAGTAGCTGGGACTGCAGGTACACGCCACTCCACCCGGCTGAGTTTTTTTATTTTTATTTTTGTAGTGATGAGCCCTTGCTATGTTGCCCAGCCTGGTCTAAACTAAGCTCAAGCAATTCTCCCACCTCAGCCTGCCAAAGTGCTGGGATTAGGGACATGAGCCACTGCACCTGGCCTGCCTGAATTTCAGATAAGCAACAAATACTATTATACTACTGATATTAGCCCAGGAGGTCTCTCTCTCTCTGTCTGTCTCTCATCTCAGCCTCTCGAGTAGCTGGAACCATAGGTGCATGCCACCATGCCCGGCTTTTGTTGTTGTTGTTGGTGTTGTAGAGATGAGGTCTTGCTCTGTTACTTAGGCTGAATTGTAATCATGTGATCACAGCTCACCACAGCCTCAACTTCCTGAGCTCAAGGAATCCTCCTGCCTCGGCCTCCCAATTTGCAGTATTATAGGCATGACCCGTCATACCTAGCTACATATTTTTATTTTTACTAACACTTGAGTCTTCTCCCCACCCTCACTCGGGTGACAGTCTCATCAGACAGCCAGGTCAGAGTCCTCCCTTCCTCCTTCTCCCTCATTACCTGAATCCAGCTGCTGGCCAATACCCTGCCTGGAATCTCTCCCCCACCCATCCTCTGTCCATCCCTCTCAGCCCAGCTCTCACCTCTGCCTTGGTCTTCTCCCTTCCAGTCTGTGTGCTCAACAGTGACTGGAGACTCTTATTTTTTTAGAAATAGAGTCTCTGTTGCCCAGGCCAGAGTGCAGTGTCATGTCATAGCTCCTTGCAGCCTCCGATTCCTGGGCTCAGGTGATCTTCCCACCTCAGCCTCCCAAGTAACTGGAACTACAGATGCACAACACCACACTTGGCTATTTTTTTAAAATAAAGTTTCACTATGTTGTCTAGGCTGGTCTCAAACTTCTGGGCTCAAGCAATCCTCCCACCTCAACCTCACAAAGAGCTGGGATTATAGGGGTGAGTCATTGCACCTGGCGTGATTTTTTAACTTCTGTAGAAATGAGATCTGGCTATATTGTCCAGGCTGGTCTTGAACTCTTGGCCTCAAGCAATCCTCCTCTCTCAGCCTCTCAAGCAGCTGAGACTATAGGAATGTGCCACCATGTCTGGTTGGGAACTTATTTATTTATTTATTTATTTATTTGAGTTGGAGTCTCACGTGAAGTGGCACATTCATGACCACCCCAGCATGGACCTGCTGGGCTCTGGCGATGCTTCCACCTCAGTCTTCCAAGTGGCTGGAACTACAGGCATGTGCCACCATGCCTGATTTTTTGATTTATTGTAGAGACAAGGTCTCGCCCAAGTTGCCCAGGATGGTCTCGACCCATGGTCTCAGGCAATCTCGCCTCAGCCTCCAAAAGTGCTGGGATGACAGGCATGAGCCACCACACCTGGCTGGGGACTCTCTTTAAAACCCACCTTCATATTCCTTCAAGAAAATGATGCCGTTTAAGAAAGAAATATGCAGTCATGACAGCTGATGCCTAGAGGTGCTCCAAGACAGTATGTGATTGATTTTATCTATGTTCACTGATTTACTCCATGTGCTGCAGGAACCCGTTTCATGGATAAAGAAACAGAGGCTTCAGCCACTCTCCCGAAATCCCACAACCGCTAAGATCTGAACTCAGGGTTTGCACCCTTAAACAGCATGACTTTAGGCTGGGCATGGGGACTTACGCTTATCATCCCAACACTTGGGGAGTCCAAGGTGAGAGGATAGTCTGAGCCCATGGGTTTGAGACTAGCCTAGGCAACTTGGCCATAACTCGTCTCCACAATAAATCAAAAAATTAGCTGGGCATAGTGGTGCACATCTGTTGTTCCATCTACTTGGAAGGCTGAGGCAGAAGGATCTCCTGAGACCTTCAGGTCAAGGCTAATGACTGTGCCCCTGCAGGTGGCCATGAGTGTGCCCCTCAACAACTCAAGAAAAAAAAACCAGTATGACTTCTTACTGCTGCTGGAGCAAATGACTACCAATCTGGTGGCTTAAAACAACACACATTGATCCAGGGATCACCATGGCTGTGTTCTTTCCAGAGCCTCTCTGGGAGAATCTGGTTTTTTTCCCTTACCTCTTTTCAGTTTCTAGAAGCCACCTACACACCTCGACTCAAGACCACTTTCTCAAAATCACAGCAGCCTGTTTTTGTCACAGCCTCTCTTCCTCTGACCCTGCTGCCTCCTTCTTATGAGGACCCTTGTTAGCTGGGCATGGCGGCTCACACCTTGGACATCCTAGTACTTTGGGAGGCAAAGGCAAAAGGATCGCTTGGGCCCAGAAGTCTGAGACCAGCCTGGGCAACATAGTGAGACCCCATCTATTTTTTTTTTGAGTTGGAGTCTCCCTCTGTTGTCCAGGCTGGAGTACAGTGGCATGCTCATGGCCACTGCAGCCTCAACCTGCTGGGTTCAGGTGATCCCTCCACCTCGGCCTTCCAAGTAGCTGGAACCATAGGTATGTGGCACCATACGCAGCTAATTTTATGATTTATTGTAGACAGGACTTACCAAGTTGCTCAGGTTGGTCTCAAACCTCTGGGCTCTGGCAATCTTCTTACCTCTACCTCCCAAAGTGCTTGGATTATAGGCATGGGCCACCATGCCCAGCTCCCATCTCTATTAAAAAAAAGAAATTAAATAAGGACTTTTGCAATGACAGTGGACCACTGGATAAGCCAGGATGGTCTCCATTTTAATATCTTTAACTTAATCCCACCCCTGCCACATAAGGGAACAAACTCACAGGCCTTGGGGGGTGGTAGATGTGCCCATATTTGGGGAGACTATGGCTGCCTACCATGGCACACACATAGAATAAAACAGATTGACTCTATTTGGCCACCATCTCCTCTGGCTTTAGACTCTTCCATGGCTCCCGTGGGTCCTGGCTTGAGCCTCGAGCATGTAGGCCTGTATTTGGGCTCCTGTGGGCTACTTCCTCTGTCTGCAATACCATCCACTTCCTTCTCAATTTAGGATTCACCTCCCCAAGGGAGGGGAGGGGACCAAAGTTTAAGAAAACCTGCCCTGGCAATAGCTCCAAGAGCACATGACCACACCATAGCTGAGCAAGGCAATGGCCAGGATATATTTCTCTTAACAGCTTCACTTCATTGTCTGACATGTTACTTTCTCCTTGTTATCAGGAAGATGCTTAAATTTAATAATATTAAATATTAAGTTTTATCTAAAGAAAGTTAAAAGTGGTTTAATACTTATAAAACGCTTGTCTCTTAAATAATACAAATCTCTATTTCTAAAATTAATGTGTTATCATAAAAGTATTTCCTGAAAACAATCTCTTTATTAAAATTGATTATTAAAAATAGATTAACATTCAATTTGACAACTGCCTCATTACAACTTTTTTCCCCAAATCAGTAGTTAATTGTACATCCTTCCAGACCTTTTATATTTTGGTATACACATATATGTAGTTATAAAAATAATTTTTTTATCATTTAAAAATATGAGACTCATTTATATTGAATTCATCACTTGGGAAAAATCTTTTGTCTTTTTATTTTAAAGATGTGGGGTGTAATTCAGGGTTAGGGATATAAATGTTCATTATGTAAGTACCCTTGTTGATGAGGTATGCCCCTCCCTCCCCTGGCAGTTTCCCTCAACTCCCAATCCCAACCCCCATTCCCTGGCAGTTTCCCACCACTAACAATCCCTTTCTTATAGTATTATAATTGTTCAAGTTTCACTTTTGAATGAGAACATATGGTTCTCTGTTTTTTGTTTCTGTGACAGATTACTGAGTAAGATCGACTCTAAATCCATCCAAGTTGCTGCTAAGTCCATATGTTTGTCCTTATTTATGGCTGCATAATTCATTGTGTATATGTACCACATTTTTTTAATCCAGTCCAGCTTCAATGGGCAGCTTGGTTGGTTCCATGTTTTCGCTATTGTGAACAGAGCTGCAACAAACATGTGTGTGCAGGTATGTTTTCTGTAGAATGATTTGAGTTCCTCTGGGTCCCAATAGGGGGATTACTGTGTCATATGGAAGGTCAATTTCTAGTTCTTTCAAAAATTGCCATACTGTCTTCCAAAGAGGTTGCACTAGTTTGCATTCTCACCTGCAGTGTAGAAGCATTCCTTTTCCTCTGTTTCCTCACCACCATCTGCTGTTGTTTGTTTGATTAATGATGGCTATTGTTACAGGGGTTAGGTGATATCTCAATATGGTTTTCATTTGCATTTCTTTGATGATTAGTGAGCACTTTTTCATGTATCTGTTGGCTGCACATATATCTTTTTTTGAGAAGTGTCTATTCATGTCTTTTGCCCATTTTTTAAATGAGGCTTTTTTTTTCTTTTGGGCAGGTTTGAGCTCCTTGTAGATCCTAGATGTTAGGCCTTTATCAGATATACAGTTGGCAAATACAGTTTTTTCCCATTCTGTGGGTTGTCTCCCTGCCCTCTTGATGGTTTCTTTTGCTTTGCACAGGCTTGTCAGTTTGGCAAGGCCCCACTTGTTTATCTTATTTCTTATGGTATGGGCACTTAGAGTTTTGATCAGGAATTGGTTGCCAGTTTTAATTTCCATAAGGATGTCTCCTTCATTTTCTAAGATTCTTATAGTTTGAGGTTTTATGTTTAGGTCTTTGATCCATTTAGAGTTAATTTGTGTGTATGGTGATAGGTAGGGATGATGTTTCAATCGTCTGCATGTGATCAGCCAGATCTCCAGCACCATTTACTGAATAGGTTTTCCTCTCCCCAGTGGTTGTTGTTGGAGGCTTTGTCAAAGATGAGTTGGTTGAGGGATTGAGGATTTGCTTACAGAATGTCTATCCTGTTCCATTGGTCTATATGCCTGTTTCTTGTACCAATACCAGGCTGTTTGAATTACTGTAGCCTTACAGTAAAGTTTAAAGTCTGGAAGTGTGATACCTCCTGCTTTGTTTCTTTTGCTAAGGATTGTTTTGGCTATTTATGGTCATTTATGTTTCCATATGAATTTCTGTATTGTCCTTTCCAGGTCTGAGAAGAATGATGTTGGTAATTTAATGGGTATTGTGTTGAATCTGTAGATTGCCTTTGGTAGGATGGACATCATAACAATGTTGATTCTTCCTATCCATGAGCATGGAACATTTTTCCATATGTCTGTGTCTTGGATTTCTTTGAGCAGTGTTTAGTAGTTTTCACTGTAAACGTTTTTCACTTCGCTTGTTAGGAACATGTCAAGGTATTTCTTTTTTTCTTTTTTGTTTTGAGGCTATTGAGAATGGGATTGTGCTTTTTATTTGGTTCTCTGCTTGCTTGTTGTATGAGAATGCAACTGTCTTTTGCATATTTTGTACCCTGAGACTTTGCGAAAGTCCTTTATCAGTGCAAGCAGGTTTTTGAGAAATTCTTTTGGATTTTCAAGGTATAGGGTAATATCATCAGCAAAAAGGGATAACTTGACTTCCTTTTCTCCTATTTGGATATGCCTGATTTCCTTCTCCTGTCTAATTGCCCTAGCTAGGACATCCAACACAATGTTGAATAAGAAGGTTGAGAGTGGTCAGCCTTGCCTTGTTCCAGTTTTCACCAGAAATGTTTCCAGTTTCTGTCCATTTAGCAATATGTTAACAGCAGGTTTCTCATAGATGGCCATTACTATTTTGAGGTATGTTCCTTCTATACCTAGGTGTTTGAGGGTTTTTTCCAAGAAGGGATGCTGGATTTTATCGAAAGCTGTTTCTGCATCTATTGATATAATCATATGGTTCTTGTTTTTACATCTGTTGATGTATTTAATTACATATATGGTCTTGTGAAATCTGAACCAGCCCTGCATCCTGGGGATGAAGACTATTTGGTCATGGTAGATGATTTTTGAGCTGTGTTTTTGGCTCTGATAAGCGAGAATCTTGTTGAGGATTTTTACATCTATGTTCATAAGGGATATTGCCTGTAGTTCTCTTTTTTTGTTCGATCTTTATGTGGTTTGGGTATCAGTGTGATGTTAGCCTCATAAAATGATTTGGGGAGAAGTCTATATTTCTCAAATGCCTGGAACACTTTCAATAGGATTGGTATCAGCTCCTCCTTATAAGTTTTGTAGAATTCTGCTGGAAAGCGATCCAGTCCAGGACTTTTGTTTTTTTGTATAGTGACTTGAACTGTGTCCCTCAAAAAGACCTGCCATGTCCTAACCACTGATACCTGTGGGTGTGGCCTTATTTGGTAATGGTATCTTTGCAGATGTAAGTAGTTGAATATTTTTTTTCCTTTTTTTCTTTTTTGAGTTGGAGTCTCACTCTGTTGTCCAGGCTGGAGTGCGGTGGCAGGATGATGGCTCACTGCAGCCTCAACCTCCTGGGCTCAGGTGATTCTTCTGCCTCAGCCCTCCCAGTAACTGGGACAACAAGTTCACACCACCATGCCTGGCTAAAATTTTTTAATTTTTGGTAGAGACGAGGTCTCATTATGTTGCCCAGGCTGGTCTTAAACTCCTGAGCTCAAGCAATCCTCCCTTCTCACCTCCCTAAGTGCTGGGATTATAGGTGTGAGCCACTGCACCTGACCCTAATTGAAGGATCTTGAAATGAGATCATGGTGGTTTAGCCAGGTGGGCCCTAACTCCAATGACAAATGTCCTTGTAAGAGACTGAAAAGAAGAGACACAGGGGAGAGGAGAAACCCACGTGATGTGAAGATGGAGGCATGGAGGCAGAGATGGGAGCGATGCAGCCACAAGCCAAGGAATGCTGCAGCCACCACAGGATATATATATATAATATGTTTGATGTTCCTTGTTTGCTTAAAGAACCCACACAGCAGCAGTCCTCAACCAGAGATGACTCTGTCCCCAGGGGACACCTAGCAATGTCTGAAGATATTTTTGGTCACCACAACTGGGGGAGAGTTACTACTGGCATCCAAAGTCATATTCCTCTTTTGCTAAATGAAATAAGAGAAATACTGCATGATCTCCCTTATGCATGGAATCTAAAAAAATAAATTCAAAGAAGCAGAGAGTAGAATGGTGGTTACCAGGGGCTGGGGGGAAAGGAATGAGATGGGGAGATGTTGGTCAAAACCACAGAGTTTCAATCAGATAGGAGGAGTAAGGTTTAGTGATCTATTGCATGGTGACCACACAGTTAAGAATCATGTAATGTATATTTCAAAATTGCTAAAGCAGTAGATTTTAACTGTTCTTACCACACACACAAGACAGAAATACTTCCAGGTCTTGTCCTGGGACTTCTGTCTCCATTTCCCTAGAGGGAAAACCAGATTAGCCTCCCTGTCTCTCCAGGAACACTCACTCTCTTTTCCTAGGATACCTGAGACTCCTCTCAGATAGGCTGGGGAAAACAACTACCTACCCTGTGCGCCCTTTGGGATTCCTTAATAAACCCACTAGAAGATGAGGACTAAGAAAAGACTAGAAAACGAAGCCTATCCTGTGATGAGGAGTACTGGTGATGATGGCTGAAAGAATGAGGAGAGGACCTCAGGAAGATGGTAACCCCAAAGCTTTCCCATGCTTCCACCTGGGGTTAAATGTAGGGACAATCCATCACACAGATCTTGCTTGCATGGGTTTCTGGTTCCAGCTCCTTGACTCACCTGTTTCCGCCAGTCTGGGAGGAAGTCTGGTCTCCAATGCTGAGAATTCCTTGGGGTCCTTGCAGCCACCATCCCTGCCTTCAGCCATGGCCACAGCCTACTCCATTCTGATGTCGCTCCCCTGCAGGTTTATTCTGGGAAACTCTACCCAGCCCTTGGTAGAAATGTTCTCCCACAATGCTCTTATACTGCTCTTCCTTCCTGGCTTAGTGTGGAGCCCAAGATCTCTAGATGGCTGATCACCAAAGTGGTGAGGAAGAGGACCGGGGAGCCTTCTTTTAAAGCTGATTTCTATCCAAGGAACTGAAACATAAAACAACCCAGAACACAATCCTAATTCCTGTCCTAACACCACCACCACCACCATTGCCACCACTCTCTGCTTCTAACAGCTTGGCTCTCAGCATTGAAGGATCAAGTTGTGGCCATTTCAACTTAGGGAATCATTTGTATGGTTCTTTTCTTGTATGTTGAAGAAAATAACACTGTTCAATGGCTTTCATTTTTCTATCCACCTAGCTACCTAACTAGATTTTTGTTACTTCAACATTTAAGTATTTTTAGTATAATGCAACAAAGAAGGAACTATCATTTATTGACTGCCTTCTCTGGGCCAAACACTCCCCTCTACATATCTTATCTCTTTTCATCTTCACAAAGTTAGTAAGGTTCTTCTGAGTTACAGTTATAGGAGCTTGTTTTTTTTTTGGAATTGGGTTTGAGAGGCTTATAGCCATATACGTGCATAAAAGGTACTGCTAAGCCAGCTTACTGAAACTTTCAACATAGTCTGTTTTAATTCACTGAATGTATGTATCTTGACAGAGAAGAAATTTATCAAGGTCCTTTTTAAGAAAAAGTTAGGGGTCATGTTTTATTCTCCAATTGCAGCCCACATGACCATTCCACCCTGGGAGTGTAAACTAGTGCAACCTCTGTGGAAAGCAGTGTGGCAATTCCTAAAAGCTCTAAATATCAACCTCCCATATGACCCCGCAATCCCCCTACTGGGAATATATCCTGAAGAACTCAAATCACTCTATCAAAAAGATACCTGCACAGCACACATATGTTTATCGCAGCATTGTTCACAATAGCAAGAACCTGGAAGCAACCATGCTGCCCATCAAAAGAGGACTGGATTTAAAAAATGTACATATACATGATGGAATACTATGCAGCCATAAAGAAGAACAAAATCATGAATTTCACAGCAACCTGGGTGGAACTAGAATCTATAATACTGAGTGGCCTCTCACCGAAACAAAGATCCAAGTATCACATGTTCTCACTCATATGATGGACCTTGAACATCCAATGTAATACTATAAGAAAATGACTGACAGTAGTGGGAAACTATGGGGGGGAGGGAGATAGGATTAACGGTAGCAAATATCTGTCTGGGGACGGGGAAACACCTCTTATCAACAGGGTGCCTGAATGAAGCGTATTTGTATACCTAACCCTTAACTGTACCCCACATCATAATAAAAAATATTGATTATAAAAAAAAGAAAAAGAATTCCACCCATAAAAAGTACTTGTCTTACTTGTTGAAAGTTAAATCATGCTCCTATTTCAGTATATGGAGTACACTGACACAGATACAAGACTTAGAAAAAGTGAAGAGAACACATTCCTTTTCCCACTAACCAGAGCTAGCCCAAGGGCCATCACCCTCTTGGGGAAAACCGTCCACTTCTCCTAAAACCTCTCAAACAGGATAAATGCTCATGTATTGCCCACCACAGGTGGGTACATACACTAATGGCCCAGTTGAAGTGGATAAAGAATGGGCTTTTAATAGAATGGCTCGATTTTAGCCCTCAGGATGGGTTGCAGGCAGTGTGTGGCATCAGATGATACCAGGATGGAGGAACAGCCACAAGCCAGGTATGAAAGGCATGGTGGGCATTGTGGGCATCTGCAGGCCAAGAAAATACCCCCAGACTCTGAAGTTTACAGAGTCATGAGCAGACCTCTTTCAGTCAGTTCAAGATGGGGTCTAGAGAAGCCCACAGGAAGGTCTGAAGAATTCCTGGATTGTAAATACCTGAAGAGTTTAGTGCCTGAGGCCTCTGCCGGGAGTTGGAGATACACAGAAAAAAGTGGTTCGCCTTGACAAATCCTTCTGCACATCAAAGTGGTCTACCAGAAAACCCAAATCAGAGGCAAAGTGTCAAACTCACAGGCACTATGATCCTGAGATCTCTGTCCCAGGCTAAGAACTGTTTGGCAGTGCAAACAAACTGCATGGTCACTGTGAGTCCAGGGTTCTTCTGAGTGCTCACACTAGGCCAAAGGGAAACAAACTCCTTGAGTTCTCACAGTTTTAGAATCACTGCTCTAAAGTAACAGAGCACCATGGGCTGTCACTCTGGAGTGTTTCACACATATAGACACAAGTAACGATGTCATCAGATATATCACTACACACACAAATGGAGCCATATAATTTTAAATATATAAAGTAATGTGAAACATATTACTTTACATATCTACAAATAGGTGAAAAATTACTAAAATATAATTATGAATTTGTAGTGTTGTTTGACAGTCTTGCCTAGGCAGGCAATAAGAATATATGCACATTAATGTATATCCTATATCTTCAATAATAAAATTATACATCACACCTATGATTACATGTATATGTGTAGGGATAAATATTTACAATAATATCTATAAAAATATATGCATAAAATAAATAGAACCTCAAAATACACATAAAAACATATAGTAACATACACAGCACTGTCTTTCGCTCTAGTTAAACATAAAGAAAACTAAAAATACATATACACACATGAATAAAACTATAAAAATTTAAATATATAAAAAAGGAATGTGCAAATTCATACATAAACACATTAATGAAAAAATATAGTATGTACATATTAACACATATGAACTTGTAGCCTTGTAAGCCAGACCATGGAGGTCTTTCCCCAGCCATACGAGAACATATATAAATGTGCACATGCATTATATATGTATGTGCACACTGTATATACACATATGTATATGTTGAATGTATTAATCAGGCAATACATATATAACTAGAAAAATATATATAAGTATATGTACTAATAACTATAAAAATATATGTTCGTAAGAAAAACATAACTCCAAAATTATATACACACACACAGACATGGCTTTACATTCATACCCTGGATCCTATGACCCTTTTGCTACCTACAGGTAGTGAAGAGAACCAATGGGTCTATGGGAGATTTTCAATGCCTTTTCCATGAAACCGAAAGTTGATTGCAAATGTCACTAGCAAACTGTGTTCTTCCTTTATTTTTATTAGTCCTAAGAAAGAACATCCAACTTGGAAAGGCAATCAGGCTGTTTCTTCCCTGGCCAAAGATAGAGAAGGAGAGCTCCTGCTCTGAAAGTCTCTTTCCCTGAGCAGTGGGAGGAACAGGAGTTTTAAAGAGTTGGGTGCAAGCTGGGGAAGATGCGTCAGCATGAACTGGGCAGAGTTCCAGACATGCAGGGATAGTCCATTAACATGCTTCTCTGTATGTCACATATACACAGAATGGCAGAATTCTTCCCATAGGGAGGGATGTTTAGCATTATAATGACATGTTAATAAGTTAAAGGTAGCAAGGAGTCACAGGTACCAGTCCCTGCTGGCCTGCCTGTTTCCATCTAACTGGGTCTTGCAGAGGGTCTGGATCTCCTCTGGCATGTGACAAGGGCCTAAAACTTTCCAGCAGCTGTGACTAGTGAGAAGAAAACCAAGGATGATCTTTAGGTTTTCTTAAGAGACTAGAAAAAAAGCACGAAAAAAAAATGTTTAAAGCTTATGTATTAATACTATTTCATTGAGGCTATCCTGATGACACAAACACCTGGAAAATGACCAGTAACCAGAGCTAGCCCACTTGCCATCATTCTCTGGGAAAACTGTCCACTTCTTCTATCAGTGTGTACAGATGCTCATGGTTTATGCACCAAAGGTGGGCACATACACCAGTGCCTCAGTTTGGGTGGGTATTGAAGAGGCTTTCGTGGAGAATGGCCAGATGTTAGCTCTCAGGATGTGCTGGCAGCAGTGTGAGCTTAAGTGGCATCAGATGACATGGGGTAAAGGGACAGCCAGGACTGAAGTGCACTGACTGCCATTGTGGACTTTTATGGGCCAGGAAAATGTCCCTAGACTCAGAAGAGTCAACGGTCTGGAGGTACCTCTTATGGCCAGCTCAAGTAGGATCTAGAGAAGCCTACAGACTGAGTTGCTGAACATCTGGACAAGAAACAGCTGGAGAATTAGCTTTCCTGGGGCCTTTTCCATGAGTCTGAGCAGCATGGACAATAGAGACTTTTTTTTTTGAGTCAGGGTCTTACCTGCTACCCAGGCTGGAGTACAGTGGCACCATCACAGCTCACTGTAGCTGTGACTTCCTGGACTCACGCAATCCTTCCACCCCAGCCTACCGAGTAGCTGGGACTACAGGTGTGTGCAACCATGCCCGATTACTCTTTTTAAAAACTGAGGTAAGGTTTCGCTATGTGACTCAGGCTGGTCTTGAACCCCTAGGCTCAAGAAATCCTTCTGCCTCAACCTCCCAGTGTGCTGGGGTTACAGGGTTGAGCCACCACATCTGGCCTAGATGTTGTTTTGACAAACCCTTCCCAACAAAAAGCATTGACCCGGCCTCCCAGGTGAATGGATGAAGCTTGTTCAACAACAAGGGCCAAGCATGTGGGGGAGGATCTTTGCTCTTGGTGGAAGTATACTGTGTATGTGCACATGGGCATTCTCCAAAGAGCTCTGAGGCCCCAGGCCAGGCGTGTGCTATGGCCCAGAGGTGATGTGATCTGTACCTGACCATTAGGCCTGTCACATGAATGAAAAAGTAAATGGCAGTGTCAGCAAAAACAGTCCCTTTTCACCTCAGCTATGAAGCTCAGAGAGGTTCCGATCAGATAGGATTTGAATGGAAGGCCATGGGATGTTACTGAGTTCATTAGGCTTCTGGCAACCTTGTTCAACCTGACGCACCTGGTGATCTCTCTGTTTTTTCTGGAGCTGGAGTTGGGTTTTACCCAAATGGCATGAAGACAACCAGACAACAGGAGTTCAATGAACTTCTTAGTCCACATACTAGAGCAGAAGGATAAAATTCTCCACTGGGTCTCACATTTTAGTATTCCCACTTGCAAGAAACAGTGTACCATTGTCTGTCACTGTGGAGTGTCTCATACATACAGACACCAGTAAAAGACATAAATAAAAGTAAAACTACACACATGCATAAGGATGTTATTTATAAATATATAAAGAAATATGTAACAGTAATTGATACATCAACCAATAAAAATATTTTACAAAGATATGCATATACATATAGGCATACTAAAACTTGAAATTTTACTCTACTTTAAGACCCAAAGAGTTAATTTTTAAAAAATCAGTAAATAAAAAGAAAAGGTTAAAAGTCTTAAACTCTATTTTTCTTTTTTTTTGATGCTCAAAACCTTGAAATTTGGATAGGTTTAAGAAAGGATGGCTCATCTTTGTTCCAAAATGTATCAGGACAGCTTGAAGACTGAGGGGCCATAATAAGAGACTGGAATCATCTTGATGCCAGTAAGGGGTGGTATAGTTGCTCTGTGGGATCTTGACTTCACCAGAGAAAAGAATTTCAGAGGAAGTCCAAAGTATAGTTTAAGACAATATCTATTAGAAAGAAATGACATGTTCAAGATAGAATGTGAGGGCCTTAAGAGAAAGGACATCCCAAGCTGTTGTTACCTGAGTGTTTTATATATTTTCTTAGTGATGATAAAGCAACCTGTTTCTTAAACTAAGATTTGTGCTATGCGGTGGTTTACAACTATTGATCACAAGTTTCTACTTAGCTTACTTGCATCCTGTGAAAGTCTTGAGATAATGGTTAAAGTTACTGTTTTATGATTTAATTAAGTTTCTTCCTGAACACCATCTACCAGTGCCTCCCTTATTGCCTTGTTTATGATTTCTGTGTCTGAGTGCATCAGTCACCCTGCATTCTGAGTTTGAGTTTGGGTGCCTGGTCAGTGCAGGTATTGTTCTAGAGAGTTATGTCCTGATAACAAGCTGGATGCTTGACCATCTGGTTTTCCATATATCTAATAAGCTATGTCTGCCTGCAAGAAACTCATCTATCTACATCTAAGCTATGCTAGTTATTCTGCCTCAATCTGAAGGCATACTAACTCACATGTCAAGTGGCTTATACTACTAGTTACCCAAGACATTTCTGAGGTTGGTGGCTGGAACACTTATATGTGTTCCTTCTTTCTTTGAGGCTTAGGCTTCCCATGCCTGTAGCTAGACTCCAAGGGGGAGCCTCCTGAAGGAGAGGCAGGCAGAAACTGTGTTTCCTTTTACTACCTTGCCTCAAAAGTTACACCAGGTCATTCCCATTATGTTGTAACTATCAAGGCAGGTATTCAAAGACAGAGCAATAGACCATCACTGGAGTGAGGTAAAATGGAGTGAAGAGGATGGAGGACCAGAAATACTGCTGTTGGGGAAGACACAGTATGGAAGGTTGATTTTTAGATCTTTTGGGAATCGCCACACTGTTTTCTACAGAGGCTGTACTAGTTTATATTCCCACCAACAGTGGAGAAGTGTTTCCTTTTCCCCGCATCCTCTCCAGCATCTGTGTTTTTTATTATTTATCATGGGTATACAGATTGGAGTTAGGTGGTATCTCAGTGTTGTTTTAATTTGCATTTCTTTGATGACTAGTGAGGCTGGACATTTTTTCATGTATCTTTTGACTGCTCACATGTCTTCTGTTGAGAAATGTCTATTCATATCTTTTGCCCACTTTGTAATGGGTTTTTTTTTTCCTTGTCAGCACATTTGAGTTTCTTGTAGATCCTGGGTGTTAGGCCTTTGTCAGATATACAGTTGGCAAATATTTTTCCCATTCTGTGGGCTGTCTCTCTGCTCTCTTGATGGTTTCTTTTGCTTTGCAGAAGCTCATTAGTTTGATGAGGTCCCACCTGGCTATTTTATTTCTTAAGGTATTGGCCTTTAGGGTTCTGAATAGGAATTGGTTGCCAGTTCCAATTTCCGTAAGAGTGTCTCCTGCACTTTCCAAGACTCTTATAATTTGTGGTTTTACATTTAGGTCTTTGATCCATTTAGAGTTAATTTTTGTGTATGATGATAGGTAGGAGTCCTGTTTCAATCTTCTGCATGTGATCAGCCAGTTTTCCCAGCACCATTTACTGAATAGGTTCTACTCTCCCCAGTGGTTGTTGTCAATGATGAGTTGGTTGAGGGATTGAGGTTTTGCTTCCAGAATCTCTATCCTGTTCCATTGGTATTTGTCTGTTCTTATATCAATACCAGGCTGTTTTGATTACTGTAGCCTTATAGTAAAATTTGAAGTCTGGAAGTTTGATACCTCCTACTTTGTTTCTTTTGCTAAAGATTGTTTTGGCTATTCATGGTTGTTTATGTTTCCGTATGAATTTCTGTATTGTCATTTCCAGGTCTGAGAAGAATGGTGTTGGTAACTGAATGGATATTGTGTTGAATCTGTAGATTGTCTTTGGTAGGATGGGACATTTTAACAATGCTGATTCTTCCTATCCAAGGGCATGGAATATTTTTCCATTTGTTTGTGTCTTCTTGGATTTCTTTTAAGCAGCATTTTGTAGTTCTCATTGTAAAGGTCTTTCAATTCTCTGGTTAGGAATATGCCGAGCGAGGTATTTCTTTTTTGTGTGTGGCTATTGTGAATGGGATTATGCTTTTTATTTGGGTCTCTGCCTGCTTCTTGTTGGTGTATAGGAATGAAACTGTCTTTTGCATGTATATTTTGTACCCTGAGACTCTTCCAAAGTCCTTTATCAGTGCAAGCAGGTTTTGACAAATTCTCTTGGATTTTCAAGGTACAGGATCATATCATCAGCAAAGAGGGAGACATGAATAGACACTTCTGAGAAGAAGATATACGGGCAGCCAACAGACACATGAAAAAGTCCTCAGTTTCACTAATCATCAGAGAAATGCAAATCAAAACCACATTGAGATACCACCTAACTCCAGTAGGGATGGTCATCATTAATAAAACAAACAACAACAGATGCTGGTGAGGAGGTGGAGAAAAAGGTGCTTCTACACTGCTGGTGGGAATGCAAACTAGTGCAGCCTCTTTGGAAGACAATGTGGCGATTTCTGAAAGAACTAGAAATTGAACTTCCATATGATCCAGCAATTCCCCTATTGGGAATATACTCAGAGGAACTCAAATCATTCTACAAAAAAACATACCTGCACACATATGTTTGTTGCAGCTCTATTCACAATAGCAAAAACATGGAACCAATCATGTTGCCCATTGAAGCTGGACTGGATAAAGAAAATGTGGTACATATACACAGTGGATATTATACAGCCATAAAGAAGGACAAATATATGGACTTTGCAGCAACTTGGAAGTATTTGGAGCCAATCATAATCAGTGATCTATCACAGAAACAAATAATAGAGTACCATATGTTCTCACTCATAAGCGGGCCTTGAACAATTAAACTATAAGAAAGCACTTGGCAGTAATGGGAGGGTGGGTGGGACTCGCAGTTGAGAGAAACTGTTAGGGGAGGGAGGGGCATACTTCATCTCCAATGGTACCTGCATAATCAATGTTTGTATACCTAACCCTGATTTGTACCCCACATCTTTATAATAATAATAATAAAAGAATGAAACAAAGTGGTGATTCCTTTTCAAAATGGTACTTTGTTACTTCACTTCCGGGTTATTCCTCCTTTTTCAGTGGGCTTTCTCTTTTGGCAGACTTCCTTTGGTGGATATTGAAACCCAATCAGAATTCAGAAATATGTATTTTACCTTATTTGTATAGAAATTGCTTGTGTTTTGCCTCATTTGTACAAAATTATTGCTTAGGCAACATCCAAGAAAGTGATGTAACCCCTGAAGCACTCAGCCAATGGAGAAACAGGGGAGAAACTTGCGCTTTAGAGACATAAATATGCTGGCTGTGACTGCCTCGGTGTGCATGATCACCCAAGAGGCACCTGCTCTGGCAAGAACGAGATTAAAAGACCTGCTCACTCCCCCAAACTCTGAGTCTCCATTTGGTGCTTTGATGACGAACTCGAGGAGGGACAATTCCATCTTCCACAGTTGCCCTATGTGGAGGTTGCAGGACTGTCATAAATGACAGCAAATATGACACACCTAGTACTTCCCTTGGGCCTTTCTTGGGCAATTTAGGCGTGCAAACATTTGCTCTTGAGTAGCATCAGGACTCCAAGCCCATAAGCATCCTGTCTTGGCCCTGCAAGACCATCCTGAATCTGCACTGGACACTGCAACCTCGAGGTGCACCCTGTAGACCCACTTATGGTGGGATGCACTCTCACAGCCATGCTAACTCATGGCTCTATATCCTCTCCTGACACACACTGCACCTTGTGGGGCTCTGGGAGAAGGAAAGATGCTGAGCAAGGGTTCCTAATGGGCAGCCTGCATCTCCTGGGTATGTGGAGGGCAGCATGGATGACAACAAAATGACCTTCCTGCCCCAGGAAAGGCCAAGCATGAGAGATACAAAGGGTAGGGAATGATTCTCACCCATCAAAGCCAAGTCAGAGAGGGCAGGCACAGAGATGGGGTGGTGGGAGGGGCTACATGGAGCCCTCAAGCAGAGAAGGAAGAGCAGCCCCATAGTCAGTCCTTCTCTGGGACATTGTGGGTCCAGCCCAGGAGAACATAAGGTCACCACATACATCAGAGGGCATTGATCAGAGGCCATCAATCAAGGGGCATCCATCATAGAGCATGGATCAGAGGGAAACCATTATAGAGTATTAATTAGAGGGTATCCATCAGAGTGCACACATCAGAGGACATCCATCAGAGGGCATCTATAAGAAGTTATCCTAGAGGACATCCATCAATGGACATCTATCAGAAGATATCCTCAGAGGACACCCACCTAAGGATATCCGACGGCATTCATCAAAGAGAATCCATCAAAGTGTATCAATCAAAGGACATATATCTGAGGGTAGACTTCAGAGGGCATCCATCAGAGGACATCCATCAGAGGGCATACATCAGAGCATATTGAAATCAGGGCATCTATCAGAGGGCATCTATCAGAAGCTATCCTCAGGGGACACCCATTTACAAATATCTATCAGAGGGCATTCATCAAAGAATGTCTATCAAAGTATTTCGTTCAGAGGGTAGCCTTCAGATGGCATCTATCACTGGGCATCCATCAGAGGACATCCATCAGAGAATAACCATCAGAGGGCATTCGTCAGAGTATACTGACATCAGGGCATCTGTCAGAAGGCATCCATCAGAGGGCATCCATAATAGAGCATCTATCAGAGAGAATCCATCAGGAGGCATTCATCAGAGAACATCTCTCAGAAGGTATTAAACAGAGGACATCTATCAGAAGCTATCAGAGGACACACATCAAAAGGTATCAATCAGAGAGCATTCACCAGAGAGTATCCATCAAAGGGCATCCATCATAGGACATCTATCAGAGGGCAGCCTTCAGAGGGCATCTATCAAAGAGCACCTATCAGAGGACATCCATCAGACGGCATACATCAGAAGGCATCCATCATAGAACATTCATCAGAGGGAATCAGTCAGAGGTGCATCTATTAAAGAGTATTTATCAGAGTGCATCTATTAAAGAGTATTTATCAGAAGGTATTGATCAGTGTACAGATTAAAGGGACACTATCAGAGGGTACTGACCAGAGGATATTCATCAAAGGGCATCCATCAGGGGACAACCATCAGAGGACATCCATCAGAGGGTATGTGTCAGAGGGCATCCATTAGAGTATATCACTCAGAGGACATCTATTAGACTACAGGCTTCAGAGGGCATATATCAGAGGAAATCCATCAGAGGGCATCCATAAGGGGGTATCTATCAGAGGATATTCATCAGAGGGCATCCATGAGAAGATATCCATCATAGGACATCTATCAGAGGGAATTCATCAAGCACATTAATCAATGGGCACCCATCAGAGGGTATCTATAAGAGAACATCCTTCAGAGGATATTCTTCAGAGAGCATCCATCAGAGGACATTCATCAGAAGTGATCCATCCGAGGTCATCCATCAGTGAGCATCCATCAGAGAATATCCATTAGAGGGCATCTATCAGAAGGTACCAATCAGAGAGCATCCATCAGAGCGTATCCATCAGAGAACATCCATATGAGGATACCTATCAGAAGAGATCCTCAGAGGAAATATATCCAAGAATACCAGTCACAAGGCACTCAGAGATGATGAGAATGATGAGAATATTCATCAGAAAGTGTCCATCAGAGGGCATCCTTTAGAGGACATCTATCAGAGGGCATCCATCAGAGAACGTCAATCAGAGGATATCTAGCAGAGGGTATCTATCAGAAGCTATCCACAGAGGACACTGATCAAAGGATATCTATCAAGAGCATTCATCAGAGTATTCATCAGAGGGCATTCATTACAGGACATCTATCATAGGGCAGCTTTCAGGGAGCATCCACAAAGGACATCCATCAGTGGGCATCTATCAGAAGTTATCCTCAGAAGACACCCATCCAAGGATATTTTATCATAGGGCATTGATCCGAGAACATCTATCAGAGGGCATTCAAAAGAGGGTATTTATCAGAAGCTATCCTCAGAGGATACCCATCAAAGGATATCTGTCAGAGGTCATTATCAGAGAGTATCCATCAGAGTACATTGATCCAAGGGCATCTTTCAGAGGGTGGACTTCAGAGGATAACATCTATCAGAGAACATCCATCAGAGAGCATTTATCAGAAGACGTCTATAAAAGGGCATCTGTTAGAAGCTATTCTCAAGCTGGGTGCAGTGGCTCACACCTTAATCCCAGCAATTTGGGAGGCAGAGGAGAGAGGAGTGCCTGAGTCCAGGGGTTCGAGTCCATCCTGGGAAACTTGTGAGACTTTGGCTACATAGGAAATAAAAAAAATTGCCAGGTGTTGTGGCATGTGCCTGTGGTTCAAGCTACTTGGAAGGCTGAGGTGGAAGGATCACCTGAGCCCAGCAGGTCAAGGCTGTGGTGGCCGTGAACATGCCACTGCACTCCGCATTCCAGTCTGGGTAAGACTGCAATTCTGACTAATAAATAAATAAATAAATAAACAGACAGACAGACAGACAAATAATCCTCAGAGAATATCCATCAGAAGATATCTGTCAGAGGACATTCATCAGAGAGTATCCATCAGAGGGTGTTATCCATCACAGGACATCTATCAAGGGCATCTCTCAGAGGGCAGCCTTCAGAAGGCATCTCTCAGAGCATATCTAGCAGAAGCTAGCCTCAGAGGACACCCATCAAAGGATGTCTATTAGAGGACATACATCAGAATATCCATCAGAGGGCATCCACCAGAGGACAGCTATCAAAGTATATCAATCAGAGGGCATCTACTAGAAAGCAGCCTTCAGAAGACATCTATCACTGGCATCCATCAGAGGCTTTCCTAAGAGGACAGTCATCAAAGGATATCTGTGGGAGGGTATTAATCATAGAGTATCCATCAAAGGATATCTGTCAGAGGGCACTCCTCAGAAAAGTATCCATCTGAGGGCATCCATCAGAGGACATCTATCAGAGGGCATCCATAAGAGGGCAGCTTTCAAGGGTATCTTTCAGAAGGCATCTATCAGAGAATATCCATCAGAGGATATCCATCAGAGGACATCCATTAAAGGGCATCCATCAGAGGTCATCCATCACAGCAAATTCATAAGAGGGTATCTATCAGAGGGCATCAATCACAGGGCATCCTTCAGAAGACATCCATCAGAGGGTATTCATCAGAAGGTTTACACCAGAGAACATTTATCAGAAGATACTGAACAGAGGGCATTCATCAGTGGGCACCCACCAATGGGCATCCATCAGAGGGCATTGTTCAGAGGATATTAATACCATCCACTAGATGGTATTAATCAAAAGACATTCATCAGAGGGTGTTGATCAGAAGGAAGAGATCAGAAGGCATCATCAGTCAGAGAGTATCCATCATAGGGCATCAGAGGATATACACCAGAGGGCATCTATTAGAAGGTATTGGTCAGAGGATATAGATCAAAGTGCATCAATCAGAGGGTACCAATAGGAGGGCATCCATCGGAGGGCATCTATCAGAGGGGAGTCTCCAGAGGGCATCCATCAGAGGACATTCATTACAGGGCATCTGTAAGAGGGTATCTATCAGAGAACATCAGAGGGCATCTTTTGGAGGGCATCTATCAGAGAGTATTCATCAGAAGGCTTTCATCAGAGAACATCTACCAGAAGGCAATGAAGAGCAGGCATTCATCAGAGGGTATTTATCATTGGGCATCCATCAGAGGGCACTGATCAGAGGATAATGATCAGAGGGCATTCACCAGATGGTATTAATCAGAAGACATCCATCGGAGGGTGTTGATGAGAAGGGAGAGATCAGAGGGCATCAATCAGAGGGCATCAGAGAGTTCAGATCACAAGGCATCTATAAGAAGGTATTGATCAGAGGGTGTAGTTAAAAGTGCATCAATCAGGGGATACTAATACAAGGGCATCCATCAGAAGACATCAGTCAGAGTATATTGACCAGAGGGTATCTATCATAGGGCAGCATCCAAAGGGCATCCATCACAGGATATCCATCAGAGGACATCTATCAGAGCACATTCATCAGAGGTTGTTCATCAGAAGGCTTCCATCAGAGAACATCTATCAGAAGGTATTAAGCAGAGAGCATTTATTAGAGAGTAATCATCAGTGGGCATTCATCAGAGGGCCTCCTACACAGGGTGTTGATCAGAGGGGAGAGATCAGAGGGCATCAGTTGGGGCCACCAATCATAAGATATAGATAAGAGGGCATCAGAGGGCATCAATAAGAAGGTATTGATCAGAGGATATAGATCAAAGGACATCAATCAGAGGGTGCTGACAGGAGGGTACCAGCAGAGGGTATCCATAAGCTGGTATCTATCAGAGGACATCCATCTAACAGAGGGCATATATCAGATAAGCCTTCAGAAGACATTCATATGCAGGTATTTATCAGAGGACATTAGTCACAGGCCATCCATCAGAAGGCATTCACTAAAGGGCACCTATCAGAGGGCAATCATCAAAGTACGCCCATCAGAGGGCATCTGTAAGAAGCTCTCAGAGGATACCATCAAAGGTTATCTGTCATTGGGAATTATCACAGAGTATCCATCAGAGTATATACGATCAAAGGGCATCTTTCAGAGGGTGGACTCCAGAGGACAACATCTATCAGAGTACATCCATCAGAAGATAACCATCAGATGGCATCCATTACAGAACAACCATCAGAGGGCATCTATCAGAAGGTATCCATAAAAGGACATCTATTAGAAACCATCCTCAAGCTGGGCACAGTGGCTTACAGATGTAATCCTAGCACTTTAGGAGGTAGTGGCAAGAGGATTACTTGAGACCAGGGTTTTGAGACAAGCATGGGCAACTTGGTGAGACTTTTTCTCTACAATAAATCAAAAAATTCACCAGGGGTGGTGACACACCTGTGATTCTAGATACTTGGAAGGCTATGTGGAAGGATCACCTGAGCCCAGCAGGTGAAGGCTGCAGTGGCCATGAGCATGCCACTGCACTCCACACTCCACACTCCAGCCTGGGTGACAGAGTGTGACTTCAACTAAAAAATACAACAAAATATTATCCTTGGAGGACAGCCATCAGAGGATATCTGTCAGAGTACATTCATCAGAGTATCCATCAGAGGGCATAATCCATCACAGGACATCTATCAAAGCCATCTCTCAGAGGGCAGCCTTCAGAAGGCATCTGTCAGAGTGCATCTATCAGAAGCTATCCTCAGAGCACAACTATCAAAGTATGTCTATTAGAGGGCACACGTCAGAGAGTATCCATCAGAAGGCATCCACCCGAGGACAGCTATCAGAGTATATTGATCAGATGGCATCTCTTAGAAAATGACCTTCAGAAGGCATCTATCACTGGGCATCTATCAGAGAATATCCATCAGAGGCTTTCCTAAGAGGACATCCACCAAAGGATATCTGTGGGAGGGCATTAATCAAGGAGTGTCCATCAAAGGTTATCTGACAGAGGGTACTCATCAGAGAGTATCCATCTGAGGACATCCATCAGAGGACATCAAAGGGCATCCATAAGAGGGCAGCCTCCAGAGGGCATCTTTCAGAAGTCATCTATCAAAGAATATCCATCAGAGGATATCCATCAAAGGGCATCCATCAGAGGACATCCATCAGAGGGCATCCATCAGAGGGCATTCTCCAGAAGGCATCTGTCAGAGGATATTCATCAGAAGGTTTCCATCAGAGAACATCTATCGGAAGGTATTGAACAGAGGGCATTAATCAGTGGCCATCCATCAGAGGGCACTGATCAGAGGATACTGATCAGAAGGCATCCACCAGATGGTATTAATCAGAAGACATTCATTGGAATGTGTTGATAAGAAGGGAGTAATCAGAAGGCATCAGTCAGAGGTTATCCATCATAGGGCATCAATCAGAGGTATGTATCAGAGGGCATCTGTAAGAAGGTATTGATCAGAGGGTATAGATCAAAGTGCATTAATCAGAGAGTAAAAATAGGAGGGCATCCATCAGAGGACATCTATCAGTTGGCAGCCTTCAGAGGGCATCCATCAGAGTACATAGATAAGAGGGAAACCTCCGAAGAGCATCCATCACAAGGCATCACTAGGAGGGTATCTATCAGAGAGCATCTATAAGAAAGCATCAATCAGAGGGCATCTTTTGGAGGGCATCTATCAGAGGGTATTCATCAGAAGGCTTCCTTCAGAGAACATCTATCATAAGGTATTGAACAGATGGCATTCTTCAGAGGGTATTTATCAGCGGCATTCATTAGCGGGCATTGACCAGAGGGTACTGATCAGAGGGCATCCATCAGACAGTATTAATCAGAAGACATGCATAGGAGGGTGCTGAACAGAAGGGAAAGATCAGAGGGCATTCATCAGAGGGCATCCCTTAGAGGGTATCTATAAGAAGATATCTATCAAAGGGCATTCCTTAGAGAACATCCATCAGAGGGCATCCATCAGAGGACATCCATCAGAGGACATCCAACAGAGGGTATCTATAAGAGGACATCAGATGTCATCTATCAGAATGTATGAATCACAGGGCACCCACCAGAGGGTATCCATCAGAAGACATCTATCAGAGGATACTGAACAGAAGGCAGAGATCAGAAGGCACCCATCAGAGGGTATATATCAGAAGACATCAACTAGAGGGCATCTATTAGAAGGTACTGATCAAAGGGTCTAGATCAAAGGACAACTATCATCAAAGAACATCAATCACAGGGCATCCATTAGAGGGCATGTATCAGAAGGTACCTATTAGACAGCGTCCTTCAGAGGATATCCCATAGAGGGAATATATCAGAGGGTATTGATCAGAAGGGCTAGGTCAGACAGCATGGTTCACAGGCATTGTTGAGAGGACTCTAATTACCTTGAAAACTCTAAGGAAGGACATTAGTACCCCAGGAGGATTCCACCATGGCCCAGTCTAAGTGCCCTTTCAGGACTATTAGAGAGATATTGGAAATGTGTCAGGGTGTTACATCTGACCATGAGCTCTATGATGTTTCTGTGATAGGTAGGGGCTAAACTTTTGTTGGAATTTTATAATTCTAACCAATGTGGGTGACCTCATAGCAGTGTTTGCTGCCTTGGATTGTAAAGTCCTGGGAGTTGTTGTGCACCTCAGAAGCAGACAGTATTTATTGGCCATCAAGAACCTCTTTTTAAAGACACGTTTATTTTATTATTTTTTAAGAAGAGATGGGGTAGGTGGGTGCGGTGACTCACGACTATAATCCCAGCACTTTGGGAGGTGGAGGCAAGATGACTGCCTGAGCCCAGGGGTTCGAGACCAGCCTGGGCAACTTGGCAAGACCTCATCTCTACAATAAATCAAAATATTAACCAGGTGTGGTGGTGCACACCTGTAGTTCCAGCTACTTAGAAGGCTGAGGCAGAAGGATCACCTGAGCCCAACAGGTCGAGGCTGCAGTGACCGTGACCATGCCAATGCACTTCAGCCTGGGCCACAGAGTAAGTCTCCAACTAAAAAAGAAACAACAACAAACTGACTTCATGAGATCCCAGAGGTTTTGGTAGGATGTTTCTTCATTTTCATTTGTTTCCAGGAATCTTTCCATTTCTTCTTTGACTTCAGTGTTGACCCAGCCATTGTTCAGCATCATGTTGTTTAGTGTCCCCATGTCCTTGTGGGTTTTGGGGAAATTTTGTTGGTGTTGATATTTATTTTTATTCCACTGTGGTCTGAGAAGGTGCATGGCAAGATTTCAATCTTATGAAATTTGTTTATGTTTGATTTATGGCCAATGATGTGGTTGATCTTGAAGTACACTCCATGTGGTGATGAGTAGAATGTATATTCTGTGGTCATTGGGTGAAGTGTTCTGAAGGTATCACCATACACAAAATTAACTCTAAATGGATCAAAGACCTAAACGTAAGACCTCAAACTATAAGAATCTTAGAAGACGTTGGAGACACCCTTATGGAAATTGGAACTGGGAACCAACTCCTATTCAGAACCCTAAAGGCCAATACCTTAAGAAATAAAATAGACAAGTGGGACCTCATCAAATTAACGAACTTCTGCAAAGCAAAAGAAACCATCAAGAAAGCAGGGAGACAGCCCACAAAATGGGAAAAAATATTTGCAAACTGTATATCTAACAAAGACCTGACATCTGGGATTTACAAGGAATTCAAATGCACTGAAGGGAAAAAAAACAGCCTCTCTAAAAAAATGGGCAAAAGACATGAATAGACACTTCTCAAAAGAAGATATATTGGCAGCCAACAAACACACGAAAAAGTATTCAACCTCACTCATCATCAGAGAAATGCAAATCAAAAGCACATTGAGATACCACCTAACCACTGTAAGAATGGCCATCATTAATAAAAGAACAGATGCTGGTGAGGGTGTGAAGAAAAAGGAGCACTTCTACACTTCTGGTAGGAATGCAAACTTGTACAACCTCTTTGGAAAACAGTATGATGATTTCTGAAACAACTAGAAATTGATCTTCCATATGACCCAGTAATTTCCCTATTGGGAATATACCCAGAAGAACTCAAATTATCCTACAAAAAAAGATACCTGCACACATATGTATGTTGCAGCTCTATTCACAATAGCAAAACATATTCACAATAGCAAAAACATGGAACCAACCATGTTGCCCTGAACCATGAAGCTAGAATGGATAAAAAAAAAATGTGGTACATATACACAATGAAATATTATGCAGTCATAAAGAAGGACAAATATATGGACTTTGCAGCAATTTGGATGGATTTAGAGTCGATCATACTCTGTGATTTATCACAGAAACAAAGAACAGAGTTGCATATGTTCTCACTCATAAGAGGATCTTGAACAATTATAATGCTATAAGAAAGTGATTGGCAGTAGTGGGAAACTGTCAGGGAGGACTGGGATTGGCAGTTGAGGGAAACTGCTAGGGGAGGTAGGGGCATACCTCATCAACAAGGGTAACTGCATAATCAACGTCTGCATACCTAATCCTGAACTGTACCCCACATCTTTATAATAAAATTTTTTAAAAACTGACTGATAAGGATCTAAAAAAAAAAAAAGATCCTACTGGTTAGGGTTTCCTATCCATTTAGGAGTGTATCATTTCCTGAGACTGTAACAATGACCACAAACTTGGTGGCTTAAAACAACAGGAATTTATTCTCTCACAGTTTTTGAGGCCAGAAGTCTGAAATCAAGGTGCTGGCAGGGCCACATTCCCTATACAGGCTCTCAGGGAGAATCCTGTCTTGTCTCTTTCAGCATCTGGTGGTTGTTGACATTCCTTGACTTGTGACCACAGCACTCCAGTCTCTGTTTCCATCTTTTTTGGAGTCAGAGTCTCACTCTGTCACTCAGGTTGGAGTGCAGTGACACAATCCTGGCTCACCACATCCTCGGACTTCTGGGCTCAAGGGATCCTTCCAATCCTCAGCCTCCCAAGTAGCTGGAACTACAGGCGCAAGCAACCAGTCCCAGCTAATTGTTAAATTTTTTTTTGTAGAGACAGGGTCTCACTATGTTGCCTAGATTGGTCACGAACTCCTAGTCCCAAGGAATTCTCCCACCTCAGCCTACCAAAGTGCTAGGATTATAGGCATGAGCCACTGTGCCCAGACTTTTATTTATTCATTTTTTAAAAATAGAGACAGGGTCTTACTGTGTTGCCCAGGTTGGTCTCAAACTCCTGACCTCAAGCAATCCTCCCGCCTCAGCCTCCCATGTTGCTGGAATTACAGGTGTGAGTCACGATGCCTGGCCACCTTCTTCTATTAAACAACCTCATTCTCTTCTCTCCACCAACTGTCTCTAATAAAGACACTTGCCATTGGATTTGGGCCCACTCTAAGTCCACCTTAATGTCCTTATCTTAATTACATCTGCAAAGACCTTTTCCCAAACAAGGTCATGGTCACAGGTTCTGGGAATTAGGATATGGATGTATCTTTTGTAGGAGGTAACATTCAGCCCACAACTTATGCTTGGCAAAGTCTTTTACCTGTCAAACCATACCAGTTTACCTGATCAACAAACACATGTTGGGGGCAGAAGGGAAGAAGGGGGCTTGAATACTATCAACAGCTAAAGAAAAAAATGATCACTCTCTAGTTCTGTCCAATAGACTTTGTAGAAACTAGCTTGCAGCCATACTGAGAAGTAAGACCTTGTTTCAAGTTAAGCAAGAAGAGGAACCAAGCTGCTATTTGTGAAAATGTGACTTATCAGTGCTTTCTAAACCAAAATTCTTATACCAGGTTAGAACAAATAACAATACATCTTAGCAACATTAAAACTACATATAAGAGCCTGGGCAATGTAGTGAGATCCTATCTCTACAAAAACTTTTTAAAAAAATTAGCCGGGCATGGGGCACCAGTAATCTCAAGTATTCAGGGGGCTGAGGCAGGAGGATTACTTGAACACAGAAATTAAACTGAATTATAATTATGCAACTGCACTCCAGCCTGAACAACAGAAGAAGACCTTGTCTCAGAAAAGAACCCACAATATATATATATATATATATATATATATAGCTATTATGGTACCCATAAAAATTAAAAATTTATAACTGGGCATGGTGGTGCATGCCTACAGTTCCAGCTACTTGGAAGGCTGAGGTGGAAGGATCGCCTGAGCCCAGTAGATTGAGGCTGTGGTGGCCATGAGCATGCCACTACACTCCAACAACCTGAATGACAAAGACTCCAACTGCAAATACATTCATAGAAATTAAAAATTTAAGAAACTATATATATATCTATATATAGTTACATATACACATATGTAGACACACAGATACATACACACACAAAAATTGAGATTTATGCTCAGGAACAGACTCATGTGATTGTGGAGGCTGGCAAGTCGAAAATATTCAGTATAGACAGCGGGCTGGAAACCCAGGGAAAATGCAGTGCTACAGCTTGAATCCAAAGACAATCAGCTGGCAGAATTATCTCTTCCTCTGGAGAGGTCAGTCTTTTTTTCTCTTAAGGCCTTCAACTGATTAGATTAGGCCCACCATTTACATGATGGAGGGTCATCTGCTGTACTCAAAATCTCCCAATTTAAATGTTAATCACAGCTGGGTGCCATAGCTCACACCTGTAATGCCAGAACTTTGAAAGGCTGAGGCAGAACTGCTTGAGCCCAATAATTCAAGACCAGTCTGCACAATACTTCTCTATAAAAAATAAAAACAAAAATAAAAAAATTAGCTGGGGCCAGGCATGGTGGCTCAAGCCTGTAATCCCAGTACTTTGGGAGGCTGAGGTGAGCAGACATGCTTGAGCTCACAAGTTCAAGACCAGCCCCGGCAACTGGGCGAGACCTCATTTCTGCAATAAATCAAAATATTAGCCAGGCGTGGTAGCATGCACCTGTAGTTGTGGCTACTCGGAGGGCTGAAGTGGGAAGGATTGCCTGAGTCCAGCAGGCTGACGCTGGGGTGGCTGTGAGCATCCCACTGCACTCCAGCCCAGGTAACAGAGTGAGAGTACAACTCAAAAAAACCACAACAAAACAAAATTATCTGGGTTTGGCAGTGTATGCCTGTAGTTTCAGCTACTCAAGAGGCAGAGATAGGAGGATCCCCTAAGCCCAGTAGGTTGAGGCTGCAGTGAGCCATGATCATGCCACTGTACTCCAGTCTGGGTGACAGAGTGAGACCCCGATTCAATAAATTAAAAAAAATATTAATCACATCTTTAAAATACCTTCAGAGCAGAAACATATAATTAACCATCACACGTGCTCTGCCTTATAAAGTACTGACAAAACTCTCATCTTGACTTGCAGCAAATGGGGAGGAACTATGTGTTATTTTTGTCATGTAAATGACACATATAGGGTCACACAAAACACACATATAGAACATACCGAACATATAAAAAGTCATGCAAATGAACACATAGAATCAGAACAAAGGAAGATAAATCTTGCAGTCACACTCACCAAACAAACTTGCAGTCACACTCACCAAACTGCAAACAAACTTGCAGTCACACTCACCAAGCCATGGGTAAGTCACCTGGACATGGCTATGGTCCCACATGGACCCTGGAGCTGCAGAAGCGGGAAGGCGCTTCATTTGATGAGAAAAACATTTTGTGGCAGGCCCACATGTGACCCCGATGACATGTGTCAGTACATTTTTATTTTCTCCCAGTGTTTATAGTTGGACACTGCGGCACAGGGAAGTTCACTAAGTCTTCCAGTATCACAGAGCTGAGAAGGGGCAGAGCTGGGGTCTCAACACTGGACATCCAGCTGGAGAGTCTCTTTGCTTAACCATCATGCTTTCCTATCTCTGGAAGTGAGGACCTCCCCAAGGCAGTGCCTCTTGGAGGGCAGACTGGAACATTTCAGGCAGAAGAATCACTTGTACATCACAGTATGGGTATGAAGGTCTAGTGAATGCTCAGACCATGCCCAGCACTCAATTAGGTGTTCAGGAAATATGAGCCTAAAAGAGGACTAAGGAAGATTTTACAGAGAATATGCTGAGTAGGGTTTTGAAGGGTGTGTAGGAGTCTTCCAGGCAGACTGAGCCAGGAGAAAGACATAAGGCAAAGGACTCAGCAAGGGCGACCAAAGAGAAAGGTCTAGAGGATTTGGGGAACTGACTGGTGAAGGGCAAGGTGTCCTTCACCTAGAAGTTTCTCCAGGAAGACCTGCCCCAGATTTCTCCATCTGTGCCAGCCCTGACTATACTGGTGGGGGAGGGGATGTGGCTTTGAGACCCAGAGCTGATTACTTTCCTGTTCCTAGCCTCATCTGGCACAGGCCTGAACCCCAATTCAGAAAGCATTTATTAAATAGATATGCCCTGGCTCTCCTGCACACACTGTAGGTCTCCCGTATACCTGTGGGGTCAGGTCCAAACTTCTATGCTTGGCCTTCAATGCCTCATTTGAACTCCCTTGCTATCTTCCTGCTGCTTCCTCTTGGACCCTGCCTTCAGCTATCCCAAATTTAACTAAGGGAGGAAGAACTGCCAGTTCTTACCTCTACCCTCTGCCCCAATCTCAGTGGGTCCCTACCCCTACTTTGAGCCTCTGCTGACCTCTGCCCTGCCTTTGACCCAGCCCCCACGCCTTCCAGCCCTGGCTCAGCCTCACCTCTGCCCACAGCCAAGTCCACCATGATAATTCCTGATTGCCAGAAGCTCCTGTGGTGTGAAGTGGAGTCACTCAAGAGTCAGCTACAAGCCCAGACCAAGGTGAGTCCCCTCAGCCCCACCATCCAGCAACCTCTGTCCCTTCCAGCACTCCCTTCACACAACTCCAGCCCTGATCTCTTGGTTCCAAGGCTTTGGAGTTTCTGAACCACTCCTTGGACTCTCTAAAGAAGAAAAGTTGCTTGCAGCAAAATATTCAGTAGCTTTAGGATGGGGAATGGCTAAAGGTCAAGGTGGGGCAGGGAGCGAGTCCTGATACAAATAACAATGCACTTGTGTGGCTCATGTCTGTTATCCCAGCACCTTGGGAGGCTGAGCAGGGAGGGTCACTTGAGCCCAGGACTTTGAGGTCAGCCTTAGAACCTAGTGAGACCCCCATCACTGCAAAAAATAAAAATAAAACATTAAAAAGAAGAAATGAGACTACAAATTTAATTAGTATTTTGTGGCAAGTAGAAATTCTCTAGACCAAAGTCCCAGTAGTTCTTGATTGGGGGGGTACTCACAGGTTTTTGCCCTAAGTCCCAGGGAACACTCCCTTGAGGACTATTAAAAGGAGAATTTGTCACTACTAACACTCTGGCTTCTATACTGCACTGTGTGGGCTCAGGCACTCTTACTGGTTCCTATTTAGCATATCCAATAACTATTGCTTTGAGGGTGGATCTACATGCCTTCTGTTCTACAGTATGAGGTAAAGGAGACATTTCACAGATACAAGAATAGTCACAACAATCCTCAGCAAAAAAAAACAAAGCAGGTGGTATCACATTACCAGACTTCAAACTTTACTATAAAGCTACAATCATCAAAACAGCTTGGTATTGGTATAGGAACAGGCATATAGACCAATGGAATAGAAATGAGATTCCAGAGGCAAGACCTCAATTTCTCAACCAACTCATCTTCGACAAAGCCTCCACCACCTACCACTGGGGAGAGGAGAACCTATTCAGTAAATGGTGCTGGGAAAACTGGCTGACCACATGCAGAAGATTGAAACAGGACCCCTATCTATCCCCATACACAAAAATTAACTCCAAATGGATCAGAGACCTAAATATAAAACCTCAAACCATAAGAACCTTAGAAAATGAAGGACATACCCTCATGGAAATTGGAACTGGCATCCAATTCCTGAACAAAACCCGAAACCCACAGGCCATAAGAGATAAGATAGACAAGTGGGACCTCATTAAACTGACAAGCTTCTGCAAAACCAAAGAAACCATCAAGAGAGCAGGAAGACAGCCTACAGACTGGGAAAATGTATTTGCCAACTGCAGGTCTGACAAAGGCTTAACATTCTGGATTTACAAGGAACTCAAACATGCTGAAAAGAAAAAAACAAACAACCCCATTATAAAGTGGGCAAAAGATACGAACAGACACTTCACAAAGGAAGACATCCGAGCAGCCAACAAACACATGAAGAAATGCTCAACCTCATTAATCATCAGGGAGATGCAAATCAAAACCACACTGAGATACCACCTAACTCCAGTCAGAATGGCAATTATTAACAACTCAAAAAATAACAGCTACTGGAGAGGGTGTGGCAAAAAGGGAACACTTCTACACTGTTGGTGGGAGTGTAAACTAGTGCAACCTCTGTGGAAAGCAGTGTGGCGATTCCTAAAAGCTCTAAACATCAACCTCCCGTATTACCCTGCAATCCCCCTACTGGGAATATACCCCAAAGAACTCAAATCACTCTATAAAAAAGATACCTGCACACGAATGTTCATTGCAGCATTGTTCACAATAGCTAGAACCTGGAACCAACCACGCTGTCCATCAAAAGAGGACTGGATAAAAAAAATGTGGTACATATACACGATGGAATACTATGCAGCCATAATAAAGAACAAAATCATGAATTTTGCAGCAACCTGGATGGAGCTAGAGTCTATAATACTAAGTGACCTCTCACAGAAACAAAGATCTGAGTACCACATACTCTCACTCATATAGTGGACCTTGATCATCCAACGCACTACTATAAGAAAATGACTGACAGTGTTGGGAAACTATGGGGGGGGATGGGACTAATGGTAGTAAACATCTGTCTAGAGATGGGGAGACACCAGTTATCAACAAGGGGACCTGAATGAAACATATTTGTATACCTAACCCTTAGCTGTACCCCACAATATCAAAATAAAAAATATAGATTAAAAAAAAAAAGACCGCCACAGCAAGATATCTTAAAAATACACAAAATGTGTATATGAAGAAAGCAAATTAGAAACATCTCAATTTCATTTTTAAAATTAAAAAAATTAAAAAGTACATTAAGTGATCTCAGATATTCTATTTGTAATATAAGACCATTTCTTTTCCATGAATACAACCAATGAAGGAAAAAAAAATCAGTTCATAATTTCTGGCAATTTGAGAATCCTGTAGATACTTCTGAAATAACTGATTCACATACAATGGTTCTTAATTTAAAAACAAAATAAACCCTCCAAAATAAAAAAAACCCTCAGTACTCCCATCTCAGGCTAATTTATGAATTTTGCTTATTACAATGTCATAAAAAATTTGGAAGTGGCCATGAATCATCTATGCTTTCAAGAACTCGATTCAATGTCAAGTCCCGTAAGGAACATTTTATTTGGATGAAATTTTTAAAATAATTTTTTTAGGTTAGGAAATATAGTTTATTTAGAAAATAAATTGGAGAGAGTGAGAAAGAGGGGATTTACCTCCCAAAGGAGGGAAGGGAGTCAAAGTTTAAGAAAACATGGCCTGGCCAGAGCTCAAACAGCAAATGGCCACACCATAACTTAGCAAGGCAATGGCCACAATGGTACTTTTTAAATAATTTAAGACCATCGCAGGTGCATGAAAAAACTGTAACCAGGGAAATACTCACATTGGAAAAGAAGCTAACAAATATAAGCCTGGAATACTGTTAAATAGACTTCCTTTAAACCCAAGAAACAGGAGTATTATATATTCTGTTTTTGATACAAAAGCTTAATACTTGAGTTTCAACATACTTCTTTATGCATTTGTCAGTTAATATAAAATTGCAAGAAACGCCACAATTTAAACTAATGAAAACACGCATCTAAAAGTAGGAATGTTTCCCTCTGTGTCAGGTGCAACCTAGGGCAACCCAACCCAACTTAGCCTGTCCCACCTCCTACCACCCCACCCCCCGTTTCATGCTCATTTTCCCTTTCACATTGATGTTCATGTA